>CM031944.1:21816698-22555147 GCA_018749465.1 Paracanthobrama guichenoti | reverse complement strand
ATGAATCTACCCAAAAGTCCTCTTATATGTCAAATTTGTCTTTGCAAAAGTTCTGAAAACACTGCACGTGAAGCAGTGTTATTTTATTATTATTTACTCTATATACTATTATGGTATTTATTAATATTTTGAATTAACACATTTTATTTCAGTTAGTTTCTTATGTTCAAGTTTTTCATCTAATATTTAGATTTTATTGCACTTTTTTTGTTTTTAATTAACAAAAATATTGTTTAATAGTTTTACATTTATTTAACAAAAACATTGACATGATGAACATTCCAAAACAATTTCCAAAACTCTGTTTATATTTGTTTAATCAACAGTAACTGTATTCAACTGATGGCTGTGTAGCATGATGTATTTTATTTAAGCATAAATTGCTGTTTTGATTATATAGCTGGTAACACGAGATTACGAATTTATTCAAAGTAAATTATCCAGTTGAAGTATTTGTAAATATATATATATAGGTGAAAAATACCCTTAATAAATAAACAGTCTCTCTAAATTAAAAACAATATATATATATTTCTGTCACTTCTGGTACCGTAGTCTGGGAGACACAGGACTTGTATTTTGAAAAGCCCATTTCCGGTCCCTGTCAGGAAACTCCTCGGGAAAATAAAAAATAAAGTGGATGGTGTCCCGTAAACCGAGCGGTTGTCTTGATATTATCTGGCTAAATCTCGACGACTTAAAATTCAATCTGGACCGATTAAATGGACAAATAAGGTGAGGGAATAACGCCTCTTTTGCCACTGTCTCTACAACGAGTAACGTTATCGCCACATTTGGAAACTGCTAAAACAGGACAGCACTTCGATAAAGCTAAGCTAGAGCTAAGGGACACTCCGTTAGCGCTCTCGCTCACAGATATACCCAAAACTTTGACGTTATGTGTATTAAAACTGTACGGTTATTGTTGTAGTTCTGCCTAAAGGAGACTGCATCTGCAAGGTTTGCTTTAGGAACACTGGGCCCTGTCAAATTGGTTATCGTTATGAACATAACGAGAGCAATATCCAGCACTTTTAAAATGTCATGTCAGTTTGTGTACGCTATATATTTGCCTGATTTAAGTCACTTCTCTGTTTTGCTGCATTGTCTTAATTCAGCTCCTCACTCTTCAGAGCAATCAGTTAACCCACACGAGTAGAAGTTATATTATGATTAATTAAAGGGATAGTTCACCCAAAAATGAAAGTTAGCCCATAATTTACTCACCCTCAGGTCATCCTAGTATGTGGTCCTCGGTGTATATGATCTTCTTCTTTCAGACGAATACAATCAGAGTTATATTAAAACATTTCCAGGCTCCAAACTTTATAATGGCAGTGAATGGATGTTTCTGTTTTGAGTCCATAAAAGTGCATCCGTCCATCATAAAAGTGCATCCATCCATCATAAAAGAGCATCTAGCCATCATAAAAGTGCATCTAGCCATCATAAAAGTGCATCTAGCCATCATAAAAGTGCATCCGTCCATCATAAAAGTGCATCCATCCATCATAAAAGTGCATCTATCCATCATAAAAGTGCATCCGTCCATCATAAAAGTGCATCCATTTAATTAAATGATAGCTTGTAGACAGAAGGCGCTGCAGTTATGTCAATATATAATACGTCTACATGTATTTTATTGTTAAGGTATGTTCATCAGAGTCATTGAATTAATTTGTGGTGTTTACTATGGGTGTGTGTTGAGGTCATATTTGCTAGTTGTGCTGTTTTCAAACTTGTTTGCATAGAGTTCAAACTGCTTGATCTCTAGATAATAATTTTTAAGGTAACTCAACATTTTTGGTGCAATGTTCAGATTGCTCATGCATGCACAGAGGCGCTTGCAATCATGATGGCATGCTTTGAATGTATTTTAAGTATGGATTTAATGACTTCTTATCTGTATTAGGGAAGCATTTAAAGGGATAGTTCACCAAAAAAAAAAAAAAATTGTTCATGATTTACTCACCTCCAAGTCATCCTAGGTTTATATATATATATAAAATTCTTCTTTCAGACGAACACAATCAGAGTTATATTAATAAATATCCTGGCTCTTCCAAACTTTATAATTGCAGTGAATGGTTGTTTCTGTTTTGAAGTCCATAAAAGTGCATCTCTCCATCATAAAAGCGCATCCATCCACATCCATTCATCATAAAGGCGCATCCATTCATCATAAAGGCGCATCCATTCATCATAAAGGCGCATCTATCCATCATAAAAGTGCATCTATCTATCATAAAAGTGCATCTATCATCATAAAAGTGCATCTATCATCATAGAAGTGCATCCATCCATCATAAAAGCGCATCCATCCACATCCATTCATCATAAAGGCGCATCCATTCATCATAGAGGCGCATCTATCCATCATAAAGGCGCATCTATCCATCATAAAAGTGCATCTATCCATGGTCCTACGTCATACACTGAACCGCCAGTCTCTTGTGAACGCGCATACGACAGTTAGTGGAAGTTAGAGATTACAGTTTGTAAAGTTTTACATATGGATATTTTTAAAACGCATCACTTCAGAAGGCCTTTATTAACCCGCCGGAGCCGTGTGGAGCAGTTATATGATGGATAGATGCACTTTTATGATGGATGGATGCACTTTTATGATGGATGGATGCTCTTTTATGATGGATGGATGCTCTTTTATGGACTCAAAACAGAAACAGTCGTTCACTGCCATTATAAGATTCAAGAGATTCAAGAGTTTTATTTGTCACATACACAGTTATATACAGAATATGCAACCGGCAGTGAAATGTAAAAAGCTGGGAAGAGCCAGGACATTTATTAATATAACTCTGATTGTGCTCGTCTGAAAGAAGAAGATCATATACACCTAGGATGAGCTGAGGGAGAGGAAATCATGGGATAATATTTATTTTTGGGTGAACTATCCCTTTAAAATCACCATGAAATCAAATTCTTTTTTTAATGGTATATTGCAGTATTTATTAAATGAATGATTTTACTTTATTTTGTTTAAAATGAATGTGCCCTCAAATAAAAAATTCCCCTCCCTCTTGCAGTGACATTTCTTGTCGATTATGTGTTTATTGTCGTGAGGGCGGGATAAACATTCATTCACATGAGATCACAGCAGTAGAAACCACAAAGATCAAACAATGATGAATCAATTTCTTGCTTGGATATACAGTACATCACAATAGTTAGCAGATGCTTCAGTTTAAATCGACTTCTTACAGCTTGTGAGAATCAAACTAACATAAACTAAAACATTTTTTTGGGTTTGTTTCTAAGGGGTACCAGTGCACGCCTAGATACCACAGGAATGGATATCACAAGTCGTTGCACTCTGGGTGACCCCAACAAGCTCCCAGAGGGAGTGCCTCAGCCTGCCAGGATGCCCTACGTCTCGGACAAGCACCCTCGGCAGACCCTGGAGGTCATCAACCTGCTCCGCAAGCATCGAGAGCTGTGCGATGTGGTTCTGGTGGTGGGAGCCAAGAAGATTTATGCACACCGTGTGATCCTGTCCGCCTGCAGCCCCTATTTCAGAGCCATGTTCACGGGGGAACTGGCCGAGAGCCGACAGACGGAAGTCGTCATCCGGGATATTGATGAACGAGCCATGGAGCTGCTCATCGACTTCGCCTATACCTCGCAGGTATGCTTTTCAGGGCTCCAGACAAAAAAAAATCAATTAAGGAGCCATTGGCTCCTATAAAGGAAGAAGTTAGGCGCCAAATTATGCTTGGAAGTGCCACAAAAGAATAAACACCTTTTAATTTGTCAGGTGCAGTTATATAGGCGGTGCTGAATTTCATTTTTAGCTCCTTCCATTCTTTCTCATGAAGACAACAGTTTAAGTAAAACTTTTTATATGATATAGTGCATATATTTAGCAAAATACCCCTTTCTATAGTTATTTTTCTAGCTGGCTGAGTTCATGAGCATTGAATGGCTTTTCTGCGGTAAATCTGACGTCACGTGACATGATTGTTGTTCTTAAGCTGTTTTATACAAGCTCTGATTGAGCATCTGTCAGGCCACATTCAAGAGCGCCAAAGAGTTAATCAAATTAACAAGCTGTATGTTCAATATTAGAGCTGCATTCATTTTTGATATTAATCTTGTAATGCTTGTATTGAAGTTCAATATTAAACTTTAAACCAGCTGACCTACGTTGTGTGGTGGCCTGCAGGTGACTGTGGAGGAGGGAAATGTGCAGACCTTGCTGCCCGCGGCCTGCTTATTGCAGCTGGCAGAGATTCAGGAAGCCTGTTGTGAATTCCTTAAGCGCCAACTGGACCCCTCCAACTGCTTGGGTATCAGGGCCTTCGCCGACACTCACTCCTGCAGAGAGCTGCTGCGTATTGCGGATAAGTTCACCCAGCATAACTTTCAGGAGGTAATGGCTGCCCTCCACACGCCCTCTATTGTGTTGACACTGATTGTACCATGACTTTGAACTTGAACCTTTTTTGTTTTCTCATTTGTTTTCTCAATGTCCTCTCTCTATGACGTAGGTAAAACTTTACAGTAAAGTTCAAGAAGTTATTTTTAGTTAAAGGGCACCTATTATGCCCATTTTTACAAGCTGTAGTCTCAGGTGTCCCCAGAGTGTGTCTGTGAAGGTTCCTGACAGATCATTTAATATACCATTTTGAAATTCAATTTTTGGGTTTGAGAAAAAGGAGCTTTTTTTCTGTGTGTCTCCTTTAAATGCAAATGAGCTGCTGCTCCCCGCCCCAGAAGGCGGAGCCTTCACAGCTTGTGAACACGCAAATGAAAACTGAAACATGATACATCTGTTTGTTTTGATGATCATCTCTATCGCAGACATGCTCATGTGACAGTTCTTCCTCATCATGAAATATTATCATCTGCATGTGTTTTAAAGCCTTATCACTCTCAGCTTGAGCACACACACCTGACGCATGCGCACAGAGAGCTGGATGTCGGCGCGTCCGTGAGTAGGCTATTAAACTACACTAGTGTGTTCATGTGTTATTGCGATTAAACGGTCAAATGCACACAAGGTTATGTCAGAAACACACAGTTCACATGAAAACAGTTGGTTATGTCTGTGCACGTATGCAGTACAGAAATCCCGTGTGGTGTGTGTATTAAAGTGATAATATACAGTACCTACTGCTATATCTGCTGTTAATACGAATCAAACAGAAGATAAACAGAAACTCACTCACTGCTCTTGACTGAATAGCTTTAGTAGCTTTATTAAGAACACATTTCTGACCTGAATGCTGCTGTATAATGCTCTGGCGAGGAGGTAAACATGGCCGACTGTGTACTGCTCTCTGAGGGCGGGGTCCATCGACACTCGTGGGCGGGGCCTGTGAAATGTGACGTCACATTCCCAGGAATCTGCAAACGGCTTGTTCTGAGACACTGCTTGTGATTTATGGGGATTCAAAAAAAAGGAGTGGGTGGATGTTTACCATTATAGAGTGGTTGTGTTCACACACTGCCAACACACATTTATGTTCAAACATCATGTAAGTGAATTCTGCATAATAGGTGCCCTTTAATACTAGAGCTGTCAAATCAATGAATCACATCCGAAATAAAAGTTCATGTTTACATAATATATGTGTGTGTACTGTATAATTATTATGTATATAAATACACACAAATGCATGTATATTTTAGAAAGAAAAAAATATATATATTTAAATATAATATACATAATATACATGCAAATATTTCTTAATTATATACATGAATGTGTGTATTTATATATGCCTAATAATTATACACAGTACACACACATATATGTTATGTAAAATATTTCGGATGCGATTAATTGACTTATGCTTACATTAGGTGTCTGAACAACAATTTTAATAATTTAATCAATCATTTATTAATTCTGGTTATAAATTCATTGCTAATTATTTTTGTTCATAATACACTCATTTTAATTTATACAATATAAAACTTTTATACAACATGTTTTCTAATTATAAACGTAATATTTATACAACAGTACTGATTTTTATTATATTATTAAAAAAATTCAAATAAATGCTGGCCATTTAAACTTTCTATTTATCAAAGATAATAAAATGTAACCTCCAAATTAGCATATAAGAATGATTTCTGAAACATCACATGACACTGAAGAAAATCTACTTAAATTACATTTTAACATATTAAAAATATTTCACAATATTGCTGTATTTATTTTATTTTTATTAAATCGGTAAGCATAATCTTACTGAACTCAAACTTGGATATGTTGAGTATGTTTACCAACCTTAACCTTGATTAATAAATGTTGTGTAAGTATTGTCCTTGTTAGTTCATGATGCCTAGTGTTTGAACTAGGGCTGGGCGATATATCGAATATTAGCGATAATATCGCAGTCATTTTGACGACGATGTAAAATATGAAAATACGAACATTTCAAATTCAAGCGTACTTTCCCAAAGAACGTTACCAGATAACGCAGAGCTCTGCTTTCACCGTTCACTAAACACCGGAAGCAGAAGAGGTAAATATATACGCGCAGCGCATGACAGAGAATAAAGCGTGGGACGTGCTCTGACCTGAAGCGCGCACACGCCTCGCAGACAACATGCGATCGTGATTCAGTTCTTTCGTGGTTTGAATGGTCAGAAATATGTAAAAATGCACGTCCTGTGGAGTATTCAGGTCAACACCGTCGGGGATGTCTTTAGGGAACACATACAGTTGAGGAATCCGTGCAGGTCTTAACCGCACCTAATATTCTGTGTGGTTAATGTTAATCAAACAACAATGAAAAGTAGAAAACCACCTCATGCTTGGCTGAATAAATATATTTATTAAGAATCAGTGTATAGTGTGTAGAGCGAAGACTAAGCAGTTTCTTTTTATATGTACACTCACCTAAAGGATTATTAGGAACACCTGTTCAATTTCTCATTAATGCAATTATCTAATCAACCAATCACATGGCAGTTGCTTCAGTGCATTTAGGAGTGTGGTCCTGGTCAAGACAATCTCCTGAACTCCAAACTGAATGTCAGAATGGGAAAGAAAGGTGATTTAAGCAATTTTGAGCATGGCATGGTTGTTGGTGCCAGACGGGCCGGTCTGAGTATTTCACAATCTGCTCAGTTACTGGGATTTTCACGCACAACCATTTCTAGGGTTTGCAAAGAATGGTGTGAAAAGGGAAAAACATCCAGTATGCGGCAGTCCTGTGGGCGAAAATGCCTTGTTGATGCTAGAGGTCAGAGGAGAATGGGCCGACTGATTCAAGCTGATAGAAGAGCAACTTTGACTGAAATAACCACTGCTATAACCGAGGTATGCAGCAAAGCATTTGTGTAGCCACAACACGCACAACCTTGAGGAGGCGGATGGGCTACAACAGCAGAAGACCCCACCGGTACCACTCATCTCCACTACAAATAGGAAAAAGAGGCTACAATTTGCACAAGCTCACCAAAATTGGACAGTTGAAGACTGGAAAAATGTTGCCTGGTCTGATGAGTCTCGATTTCTGCTGAGACATTCAGATGGTAGAGTCAGAATTTGGTGTAAACAGAATGAGAACATGGATCCATCATGCCTTGTTACCACTGTGCAGGCTGGTGGTGGTGGTGTAATGGTGTGGGGATGTTTTCTTGGCACACTTTAGGCCCCTTAGTGCCAATTGGGCATTGTTTAAATGCCACGGCCTACCTGAGCATTGTTTCTGACCATGTCCATCCCTTTATGACCACCATGTACCCATTCTCTGATGGCTACTTCCAGCAGGATAATGCACCATGTCACAAAGCTTGAATCATTTCAAATTGGTTTCTTGAACATGACAATGAGTTCACTGTACTAAAATGGACCCCACAGTCACCAGATCTCAACCCAATAGAGCATCTTTGGGATGTGGTGGAACGGGAGCTTCGTGCCCTGGATGTGCATCCCACAAATCTCCATCAACTGCAAGATGCCATCCTATCAATATGGGCCAACATTTCTAAAGAATGCTTTCAGCACCTTGTTGAATCAATGCCACGTAGAATTAAGGCAGTTCTGAAGGCGAAAGGGGGTCAAACACAGTATTAGTATGGTGCTCTTAATAAGTATATATTTACTATTTAATTTCTTTACTGTTAAATAGACATATAGATGGAAAATATAGCACTGTTATTGTTTGTAATTTGCATGTTTTGTTTATTTTTAAAAACAAAGATAAATATTACAGTTTGTAAAGTTTTACATATGGATATTTTTCAAACACAAACGCATGGCTTCACTTCAGAAGTTTAACCTTAATATATAAATTAACTTTTTGAAGGTTAATTAACGTTAATATGTAAAGATAAATATGTATTTCTATATTGTAATTATAAATAAAATAAAAAATATTAAATTACTTGTGAAATAAGATTTTGGTCATCCCAACCTGTTCACTAAACATAAACATTTTGTATTTAATTTAGCATAGTTTTTAATATTTAGTTCTATCTAAATTGTTTTTATAGTTTTTAATGGGGCAAAAGAAAATCATGTTTTTTTTTATTATTTAAAAGCAATTGCAAACATATCGATATGCATCGTGAAAAATGTTGACAATATCGAGATATAACATCTTTTTGGATATCGCCCAGCCCTAGTTTGAACTGAAGTTAAAGAAACCTTATTGTACATTAATCTTGCGTGATTGTGTTTATAAAAAGAAAGCTAGATTCAAGAAGTAGTTCTGGTTGTAATTATCGTAAGCATGATTGTCACATTCCTGGAAAACCTGTACATTTCAGACAATTTAAAAATAAATAAATAGTCAGAAATGTTTCTAATAATTCTAATTGAAATATTTGTTTGGTTATAAATTACACTGATCAGAAAGAACCCTGTATGCGCTACGGATAGGACGATTACCGGTTTCACGATAAAATGTACTGGCGGTTAGTAATATCGTTTAAAATGTAATTATTAAAACCGTGTTTGATTTTCACGATTTTGAAAACTCGCGGTAAATCCTGTCTGGCGCAGGCGGTGACCGCGCCGGGAGGTTTCTCAGCCTTCTAAAAGGACCAAATCTGAGGTGTGTCATCATTTGGCTTTTACAAAAGTCCTGAGGGAAACTTAATCGAGGATGCTCACCCTGTCTGCAGAACATGCAGGAAGAAAGTCGCTGTAATGGGGCAAACACTTTGGCACGTGGACTTTGACCTCAATACTAAAACTACGTCTGGGAAATATCACGTGAAGCTTTGAGCCAAAGACGAACAGACAAGACTAGGGTGACACATAATGTATATGCATTGTACATTTGTTACTCAGATTTTCTTTACCTCATAAATAATTACGGGGACATACTGAATTGAGATTGTTTTAAATCTTACCTGTAATCCATTGTGTACAGTGTACAATCGTCCAGACTATAGTGTGTCGTCCAGTTAGAAAGATAATTATTACATTTACATTTATGCATTTGGCATTTTTACATTTTACACTTACATTTTGTCAGTTCTTGCTTTCCCTGGGAATCGAACCCATGACCTTGGCGTTGCTAGCGCCGCGCTCTTATTGTTTGAGCTACAGGAAAGCTGATAATTATAGTAGTATCAATAGGAAAGCCCTCTGATTTCATTTTCAGTACAATCAAAAACAGACGCAAGACACAATTTGCATTTTAATGAAACGAGAGAGTGCGTCCGTTGTGAGACTGTGTTATAATGTGTTGCTATTGACGACGGTCATTATAAGGAAGGAAATCCCACAGAATAGACTCTTCCTTAAAGTGCGTAGAGCTGCTTGTTTTATGTGTTGTTTGTTGATCAAATATAAAACTTGTTGAAATGTTTTCAGTGTGTGCATCTGTTCTCTTTTTGAACACTTTCAGCTCATTTGAACAAAACCGTGATCATATTGATAACCGTGATAATTTGGGTCACTATAATCGTGATATGAAATTTTCATCCCTAGTATGTGCCTTAAGCGTGACTTCCCTGTTACTAATTTTAGCCATGGACAACCTTTCCATCAACTAGTTTCCCTGATGGCCGTGTAACCCTGTTATTTTTGACTCATGGGAAGAACCCCCATTGCTGGTATCAAATGAACACCCTCCTTATTTCTTTATTTAGCTTCAAAGGGTCATAAGCAGTTGCAGTGCCATGGGTTCAATTCCCAGGGAAAATATAAACTATTCATCTGTGAATGTTTTTACAAATAATTGTGATCTGCTTCTTGAAAGGAATTGATACCCGTCACATGGTTCATGTTTTTGATCATTTCTGCCTTTTAGGTGATGGAGAGTGAGGAGTTCATGCTGCTGCCAGCCAATCAGCTAATAGACATCATCTCCAGTGATGAGCTCAATGTTCGGAGTGAGGAGCAGGTGTTTAATGCTGTAATGGCCTGGGTTAAATACAGCATTCAGGAGCGCAGGCCTCAGCTGCCACAGGTCAGATATAAGCATATGAATCACTATAGACATACTGCTTGTGGTAGATGCACATCATTTGGAAGAAAATTAAATTTAAGTAGTTTTGTATATGTAGTGTATATCAACTTTTGGCCCTCTAGCAGTTAAAAAACAAAATTGCATGCATTATCGTGAAAGAATATTGTTTTTCGGTTCTGTGTGACTGTGCAGATAAAGAAGAGAGCAGAGATTATCATACTGCTCATAAAACATTTACTACTAGACTTAAGAGATATAACCAGCTTAGATGGAAAGGATCTTGAGCTGACTAGCTGAAGATGTTACTCTAGCTATACCCATTAATAGACAGTACTTCCTTGAAAATAAATTCCAGCACAGCGCTACGACAACCCACAATTAAATGACCCTTCAGAATATATAAGGCTTTACAATGAACTGTTAAATAGCTACATATTGCAATTTATCTGTAAAATACCTTTCTCACCTGTTGAGTAATAAAAACGGCATCTCTGCATCACTATTTCAAGCCCCTCAGTTCTCGCCATCTCTAAAGCAAAGCCGATGTTGATTCTTGTTTTATTACGAGCTCTGTCACGTTCCCATTTTTGCCACCAGACTCTCTCCTGTTCGCCGTTTTTCACATTTCTCACTCATTGTGACAACTAACCTATGCCACTCCCACACCATACACGTGTAGCTGAAGCAACTTTCACTATTTACAAATATGACGAAACATGCACAGGTAAGTGGCGTATGTACGCAATTTCCTGTGAGGTCTAAAATATAAGCATTTATAATAGGCTTACCATAGTGAATCAGGTTAAGGCAAAAACACGTTTTGGAGGAAGGATATTGTACCTTTTTAAAAAACATTCTTTTTCAGTTACATGTACAGTGTATTATGTTATTATTTAGACTTGCATAAAAGAGATGAATAATTCATGAGACATCTCATCTGTTTTTGTGATGGCATCAGGTTCTGCAACATGTGCGTCTTCCCCTCCTGAGCCCGAAGTTTCTGGTTGGGACAGTGGGTTCAGATCCTCTGATCAAGAGTGATGAGGAGTGTAGGTACGTGTGAACAACAGTGCTGTAAATTACTTTAGTAATTGTACTATTGTAGTATTTACACTGGCTCCTGAATAGACCATTACAGATTAAATGTATGACTTTATGCCCCTTCTGCCAGAGTCCAGTATCTAATAAAAAGCATATTTTAATGAACTTTTTGTTACTATTAAGTGTCTTTACTTGTGAGTTAATTGTTATATATCACACCAAACTGGGTAAACCCAGCCTGATCCTGATCTACCAGCGATTTGATTTCGCCCTGCAGCTCAGGCTGGAAACCTGTACATTGTTTTATCCTGCTTCTAATACGGGAACCAATCACAGACTGGCTTACCCACCTGGCGTGCTATTGGCGGGTTTAACACAATGACGGATAGAGAAATGATGGATTGATGCCCGTTGATCACGCCTCTTGTGGTCTGATTGGTTGAAGGACTATCCAATTGTGTACAGAGTCATTTGAACTATGCCCGTTGATCACGCCTCTTGTGGTCTGATTGGTTGAAGGACTATCCAATTGTGTACAGAGTCATTTGAACTATGCCCGTTGATCATGCCTCTTGTGCAGTAGAAAATACAGAGCAGACTCCCCAGACTAATGTTCAGTCTTAAAAGTTTGAGCTTGGTCTAGTGATAGCCAGACAATATCACACCCCTATTTTTTTTAAATCCTCAGTGACAAAATTCATGAATGGAAAAATAGTCTGCAGGTGCATTTAGAAATGTTTTAACTGTCATTTCAGTTCTACTGTCAGAGTATGAATTATCACATGCATTGAAAGACAACAATATACAAGTGCTGTAAAAGCCACAAACTCAACTGACTGACTGACTCTTCAGACCTTACTGTACATGAATTATGAGCTTCCAGAACATGTGTGAGACCTCCTAACTGAACTCCTTTCCACACATTGAACATAGAAATAAAAACGGTATAAATAATACAAATAAATATGTTTTTCTTAGTCTTAAATGCAAACAAAGTACTCTCTCAATATTCAAAGTGCAAACAAAGATCAGAGCTACACAGCCCAGCCTAAGATAGCTCTGATATTGGGAGACTAACTTGCACCACTAATTTGCCTAATTTGCACGCATCAGGGAGCTTGTGTTTTACTTTCGCGCTCCAATTCGTGATCACAGGTACTCTGGGGAGTGGTGGTGCTGAGCACGCCTACTACAAGATCAGACATTTTTCAGACACTTAGGCTCTGTTGCGCAACGAGTCCTCTGCCACAGTCTTGTCAATCATCTCGCCTTACTCTCGTCACGTGATCAGTGATTCTTGTTGCACTGTGTGCGATGAGCAGGCATTTACAATAGTTTAGCGACCGTTATCCAACTGAATTAAATGATTTGCAGTGTGTGTTTGCTTGGTTTTATTGTATTTATTTGATATTTCTATTTTTGTAATCAAGTTTCTGCCATGAATATAGCCTTAGATGCTGACAGGGCATTAAGTAAAACAATCTGAATCTGAAATGGCTTTTATAGCTGCAAAAAAAGCAAAATGACAGTAGAGGCAGTGCCGCAGTGGGCTAACAGCCATTTGTAATCAGTCTGAACCTTGCCCTTTTAGGGACTTGGTTGATGAAGCCAAGAACTACCTTCTGCTACCCCAAGAGCGCCCCCTAATGCAGGGACCTAGAACCCGGCCCAGAAAGCCTATTCGTTGTGGAGAAGTACTGTTTGCTGGTGAGTGTTTTAGATATTTCGATTTTTGTTCGCTTTCCAAAATGTTCCCCTGCCACATCTGATTTGAGCGGTCATGTGATGTGAGTTCTGTTTGTGTGACTGTTGTCCTGTCTGTCAGTGGGAGGCTGGTGCAGTGGTGACGCCATCTCAAGCGTTGAGCGCTACGACCCCCAGACCAATGAGTGGAGGATGGTGGCGTCCATGAGCAAACGGCGCTGTGGAGTTGGTGTCAGTGTCCTGGACGATCTGTTGTATGCTGTTGGTGGACATGACGGCTCGTCTTATCTCAATAGTGTGGAGAGGTGCTGCTTGAATTATACAAATGAATCAGTATTTATCACACTTGTAGAATCTAATGAATAAATCCTCACAGAATGAAATTATTGTGGATAAACGTGAAGCTCTCCATTTCCGCCCTCTGCTGGCTCTGTCAGGTATGACCCTAAGACTAACCAGTGGAGCAGTGATGTCGCCCCTACTAGCACCTGCAGGACCAGTGTGGGTGTTGCTGTATTAGGGGGGTACCTGTATGCTGTCGGAGGTCAGGATGGCGTTTCCTGTCTCAACATTGTAGAAAGGTTAGTGTTAAAACAATTAGATGATTATTATCTAACGGGTGTAATGATACAACATTCATGGGTCCTGATAATATAGAAATGCGACGATATGTACCGTTGATGTAAACAATATGATTTGCGATATAGAGTTGTTTTACCCACGGCTCAACTTGCTGTATTTATAAAGTATAATTCACCCAAAAATGTAAATTCTGTCATCATGTGCTCACCCTCATGTCGTTTTGTTTGACTTCCAGATATTCTTTATGAAACCTGAGAGATTTCAGAGTCCATTCCTCTAAAACTTAAAAGATACAAAAAAATGTCATAAAGGCATTGTAAAAAAAATAACTAATCGAGTGTCCAAGTCTACTGAAGAGACACAGTGGCTTTACATGATGATGACAGATTTACAACACACATACTGTAGTAAACACAGACGTTCAGATGCTCACGCAATGCAACATGAGAGGGAGTAAATGCAGAATTAATTGTTGGATGAGCTAAACATTACAGTTTGGGAGTAGTCATGTTGACATGCTTGCGATTAGAGCTGTGACGGATTGCACTGATCATCTAAACATCATTTAAATCACCAGATCACATAGTAGGATTATTCATTTACATTTATGCATTTAGCAGATGCTTTTATCCAAATCGACTACAACTGAGGAATACAGGAAGCGATCTGTCATGAAGAGGAACGCAAAGAGTGCCTGAAATACAACGTTTTGGACATTGTTCAGAGTAGTACAAGCTAGAGTAGGGAGGGAATAGAGGAAAATATATATATTTTTTATTTTATATATATATTAAGATGAGGTTAAGTGCTCACGGAAGAGATGAGTTTTCAGCTGTCTTTTGAATGTTGTCAGTGATTCTGCCATCCGGATGGAGGTGGGGAGATCGTTCCACCAGCTGGGAGCGGTGAATGAAAATGTTCTGGAGAGGGATTTCATGCCTCTCTGTGATGGCACCACACGCCGTCGCTCCTTAGCTGAGCGAAGGCTTCTGGTGGGGGTGTAGACTCGTAGGAGCGAGTCGAAGTGTGCGGGTGCTGAGCTTGTGTCGGATCTGTAAGCAAGCGTCAGTGCCTTGAACTTGATGCGAGCAGCGAGTGGTAGCCGGTGCACAGAGATGAAGAGAGGTGTGACGTGGGCCCTTTTGGGCTCGTTGAAGACAAGACGTGCCGCTGCGTTCTGGATCATTCAAAGCATTTTAGATGGTTTGTTGTTATATGTATAGTGCATTAATAGCAGGAGAGACAGGACATATGGCGAGCACCGGGAGAGTCAGTGTGCCTGCGTTGAGAGGACTGCAAAAATAGTTCACAGTTTCAGAGACATTACTACATTAATCGACTATATGCAATGTTGAATATAATGTATAATAATGCAATGGGGGAATATTTGTGGGTCCTGATAATAATTCAATAATAATAATAATATTAAATATAAAAACTCTTTATTTTGGCTCAAAATATCGCGATACATATCGTTTCGTGAGTTCAGTACCGCGTCGTGACACGAGTGTATCGTTACACCCCTGTGATCTAAATATCTCCATGGGCATGGCATTGGGAGGGGGTGTAATGAGATATGCACTTTTTTTCCAGGTATGATCCGAAAGAGAATAAGTGGACTCGTGTTGCCTCAATGAGTACCAGGCGGTTGGGTGTGGCTGTAGCCGTATTAGGAGGTTTTCTGTACGCAGTCGGCGGCTCAGATGGCACATCCCCACTAAATACAGGTAAATACAGGAAGATGAAGAGGCAAAACTCAGTAATATTGGATAGTCAGACCAAAGTGATCAGGTGTTGCTATGCTTATGTCTTCTGTACTTCTAAGAATTAATGCAGCTGAGGAGTGTTTTGACAGTTTCATGTTGGCAGTATCAGATGTTATCCAATAAAAGACACTTACTAAGTTTGAACTTATAAATGTGTTATTGTTCAAAGTTTCAGCAGTTGTCTAGATGATACCAGTGCCATATTGAATAAAAGTCACAACCTTTTGTGAAATTTCTCATTACCACAGATAAATTAATAAGCTAATGAATGCAGTCTCTGTCCTGTTTTCAAGAATTGCTCAATTTTTGAATAATTAAGCCATTATTAATAAAATAAGTAGCAAATTAATGAATTATGAGAGGTGGGTAGTTTTCCCTTTTTTGTCAATATTGCTCTATTAATATTAACAACATGGTAATGGACAAATTTATAACTGACTGTGGTTACATTTAAAGGGACAGTTCACCCAGAAATGAAAATTAATTTACTCGCCCTCAAACCTGTATGAGTTTCTGTCTTCTGCTGAACACAAAAGGAAGATATTTGGAAGAATTCTTATGGGCCATTGACTTCCATAGTATGGAGAAGAAAATACTTTGGAAGTCAACGGTGTCCATCAACTGTTTGATATTCTTCAAAATATCTTCTTTTGTGTTCAACAGAAGACAGAAACTCATACAGGTTTGAGGGGCGAGCAAATGATGACCGAATGTTCATTTTTGGGTGAACTGTCCCTTTAATACCTCGCTAAGTTGCCATTTATGACCACATTGTAAATTTTTTCAATAAGTATCAAATTGATAAAGCACTAGTATTCTAGACATCCCTAATGGCAAGTTCACACTGCAGGATTTTCACTCGCCGACAATCGCAGACAAATGCCCAAAATCAGAGGCAAACCGGTACTCGTTCACGTGAGTGACAATCACGCGGTTATCAAAGATCTGAGAGAATCGACGACGCATCGCTGATGCCCGTGAGATATTTGGCATGCTGTGGACATCGGTGATGACCTACAGCCAATGAGAGAGCGAGATACAGGGCATCGGCTGGTTCAGGGAGGAGTTATTTATTATTTATAGACCAAAATATCAGTATTTTAATAGCTGTATTTGCAATTACATCAAAGCACAAACATTTGCTTGACCAGCACATTGCAAAATGATTTATTTATTACACAATTCTTGCTCCCTGTGTCTCCCCAAACGTTTCCTCCTGCTTTTTTTCCTTCTCTCCTTTTCATTGCAAATCAGCGCACCGATAATTTGGATCGCAAGCTTTCTGCAGTCTATCGTTTTAATAACAATTCCAGTCTTGCGTGAGAACTCCAGTCTGACGTTGTCTCCTTGTCACTTCTCGCGTGTGTTTGGTTGTGAAATGTAGTTTGCGGACGGGACAGAGTTGTCGGCGATTCTTCCTCTTGTACAGTCCTCGACCCATCAGTCAGTGTGAACTCTGCATAATGCTCAAAAGTTTGGGTTCAGTATGATTTATTTTTTTTAATTATTATAAAAGAGCTCAATACTACGGAGCCCCGCACATGATGTGCATACAATTTACTAATTTGTTCGCTCGATTTATAAATTGTGCACACGATTTAGCCTACTAGTGTTTTCCTGCATAGCATGTGCGGTGCTTCATACAGTAATGATCAAAGGTCGTAATATTTATAATGTTACAAAGGATTTAAATAAATGCTGTTCTTTTCAACTTTCTATTCATCAAATAATCCTGAAAAGAATTCCACAAACATATTTAAGAGAGAATAATAATAAGAGATGTTTCTAGCTGCTGAAAATTCAGCGTTGCAATCACAGGAATAAATTAAATTTTCTAGTTGATTATAATCTAAAATGTAATAACATTACAGTTTTTATAGTATTTTTCTTCAAATAAATGCAGCCTTGGTGAGCATGAGACTGAACATAAACCGAAATCTCACTGACCCTACACATTTGATTGCTGATTGCTGAATTTCAGGTATTCTATAGGAAATGCAGAATGTTTAATAAGAGTTATTTTGTTGGCAGTGGAGCGGTATAACCCACAAGAGAACCGCTGGCATACGGTGGCACCCATGGGGACCCGTCGGAAACACCTAGGCTGTGCCGTGTACCAGGACATGATCTACTCTGTGGGCGGCAGAGACGATACCACAGAACTGAGCAGCGCTGAGCGATACAATCCCAGAACCAATCAGTGGTCCCCTGTGGTGGCGATGACGTCCAGAAGGAGCGGGGTATGTGATTTCTTTGATCTGGTTTCAGCCTCTTATAAAAGATTCACCCAACAAACAAATTCTCTCTTTTGTTCTAGGTTGGTTTAGCAGTAGTAAATGGACAGTTGATGGCAGTTGGAGGATTTGACGGTACCACATACCTGAAAACTATAGAAGTCTATGACCCTGATGCCAACACGTGGAGGTAAATATTCACACTGCCGTTCAAAGTTTTGGGGTCAGTAGGATGATTTAAAAATCTATTTAAAATAAATGCTGTTCTTTTGAACTTTCTATTCATGAAAGAATCCTGAAAAAAATCAGCTTTTCATTACAATGATTTCTAAAGGATCATGTGACGCTGAAGACTGGAGTAATGATGCTGAATAAATTACATTTTAAAATATATTCTAATAGAGCAGGGGTTTTCACACGGGGGTCTTCAGAAAATTTCAGAGAGTAAAAAGACAGCAAAAATGGATAAAGTCTAACGAACATTAATTTCTAAATGTTTGTCTCGTTTCTTGCCGTACACACAGGCTTCGGCTACTTTCCGTTTGCTTTGTATCTTTCTAGTGAGTCTCCTTTATCTCGCTCACTGGGGTTGTAAGGCAGGACGTGAGCTGCTTACATACATTTATTGTGAAAGATGCTTATACAAATAACTTTTAATTAAAATGTTCTTCTTCAGGTTTTTACATCCACCATTAAGTATAGCCAATTTAAGTTTGGAAACGGTATGTTGTATTTATAATGTCACACCCTTTATCTAACAGTTTAAATGTTCTTTCATAGGCCTAAATAAAAATAGATGGATTTAGGAAGGGGGTTCCTCATGAAAGTTCATCATATTTGGGGATCCTTGGCATCATAAAGTAGAGAACAGTTATTTAAAATTGTAATAATATTTCAATTAATTTTTAGTGTATTTTTGGTCAAATAAATGCAACCTTGGTGAACATAAGAGACTTAAAGGGATAGTTCACCCAAAAATGAAAATGACCCCAGGATTTCCTCTCCCTCAGCTCATCCTAGGTGTGTATGACATTCTTCTTTCAGACGAACACAATCAGAGTTATATTAAAACATGTCCTGGCTCTTGTAATGCTTTATAATGGCAGCCCAAAATTTGAAGCCCATAAAAGTGCATCCATCCATCATAAAAGTAAGATAGATGCACTTTTATGATGGATGGATGCACTTTTATGATGATGGATGCACTTTTATGATGATAGATGCACTTTTATGATGGATAGATGCACTTTTATGATGGATGGATGCACTTTTATGATGAACGGATGCACTTTTATGATGGATGGATGCACTTTTATGATGAACAGATGCACTTTTATGATGGATGGATGCACTTTTATGATGGATGGATGCACTTTTATGATGAACAGATGCACTTTTATGATGGATAGATGCACTTTTATGGACTTCAAAACAGAAATGACCATTCACTGCTGCAACTCTGTGTTCGTCTGAAAGAAGAAAGTCATATACACCTAGGATGACTTGAGGGGGAGTAAATCATGGGATAATTCTCATTTTTGGGTGAACTATACCTTTAAGAGCATAAGAGACCAAATGTTTGAACCTGAATCACATTATTGGCCAGTCACTAATTGTTTTTTTCTCCCTCCCTCAAGGCTCTATGGTGGAATGAACTATAGGAGGTTGGGAGGTGGCGTCGGTGTAATAAAAATGACTCACTGTGAATCGCATATATGGTAACAACTACACTGTCCATCTCACAGATGCCTCACCATAGCTCGTGCCTCATAGAGACATTGTGCATCATGCAAGAGGAAATCCTGGTTAAAAACTGAGTATTGTCTCCAGTTACTGAGATGGCAAAGGTATACCATCTCTGGAAGCTGCTCTGAGGAGACTCACCCGTACGGCCATAGAGCATCACTCCATTTTGTTTTTACATAGGTTTCTCTTTCAAACTTGAGCATAGCCAAAGGCAACGATTTGAAGAGAGAAACAGCAGCCGGAAAAGCGTCAGCCAGATCGTTTGTTTTTCTGGAAGGAACTCGGCTACGGTTGGTCTGTCTGACTGCATTGAAGAATTACAGTAACCTGAAACGCATCACTGGGGATTGTGTTTTCCTGATTGATGTTCTGGTCTGAATTGGATGCACTGTGATTTCTTTAACTGTAGTTTTTGTTTAGTTTTTATGAGTTGTACACTGAGCATTATCTCTGCATTCTTACCAGATGCAAGCAGATTAGTTGATCTTTTGTTTCTATTCTTGGTGTACTGAGAAATGCAGTTCCTCCCTAAAACATTGCAATCTAATGAACGGCGGTTGCAGAAGAAAATAAGTTATTTTTTAAGCAGTCACAAACAGGTTTGACGTATTATCAGTTTGTTTACTTTTATACAACCGAATGCATCAATGAATCAGTCCATGCACTTTAATCCACTAAGATTTTTTCTATTAAAGTCTGTATTTTTTTTCTCTTTAATCTATTGTTGGATGTATTGCAGGGTTCTTCAGATCCGGCCCTGGAGGGCCGCTGTCCTGTCCAGTGCAGCTCAAATCATGATCCGACTCA
The DNA here is from genome assembly GCA_018749465.1 of Paracanthobrama guichenoti. Lineage (NCBI taxonomy): Eukaryota > Metazoa > Chordata > Actinopteri > Cypriniformes > Gobionidae > Paracanthobrama > Paracanthobrama guichenoti. Next base: position 22,534,864 of record CM031944.1, on the reverse strand, counting down.
ACTACCGGCAGTTTTCTAGTAACTGAGACGTTGACTAGCTTGCTCGGGTGTGTGTGGAACTGAACTCGGCAGGACAGGACCGGATCTGAGGAACCCTGATGTATTGTTTTATGCAAGTTTGAGGACTACGGTAAACGTTTTTCCTGAAATGTCAGAACGAACCGGTTTCTAGTAGTAGCAGCCTGCACATGTGGTCAAAAAAACATAATGTTAAGCTTGTTACGGAGTATGAGATGAATCTCTTTGAAATGTACAACTGCCCTTTCATTGTTTTTTTTGGTTTTAAAGAACACTTGTTTTTCCACAGTCTTCTAAACTTGGTGTTGAAATACGGTTACATAAAGTATATCTTCCATGATCTTACCTTAATTTAAGATGTTCAACTGTCTATACATTTCAAAACATTGAAAGTTGAAATAAAACAAAAAACCCCAACATTATCCGAATGCTTTTTCACTAGTGATCAGCCTTTGTAGTGAGGTTTATATCAGTGGTTCTAAGTTAGACATTTAACATGTTTTATATTATAAGCATCATTTTAATAAAGTATATCAGGGTTCCCGCTCTTTTTGAGTGATAATTTCCCGGGAGATTTTTAATTTTACTATGGCGGGAATAAAAGACAAGGATCACTCCTTTAAAGTAATCTATTGCTCTCTACGTTTTTAAAAGGCGTAGTTTATTGCCATGACTCAACTATAAAACTGTTTTTAATATGAGCTCATAAACATTATGACTGTGGACGCTTGTTTACGCCACAGAATGAAAATAGAAAAAGGCGACGTTTAATCTCGCTATTCTGACTTTTTCCTCGTAATTGTGATGTGCTATAAAGTGACAATAGCAAGATACAATTGTTATAGTTAGAATTGTGTTATTTGTAGTCAAGACCACCTAATCTGAGACCAGAGCAGACCAGGGGGGTGTTCCAGAAAGCAAGGTTAGCTTACCGTCACATATACCATGAACCCAAAGCTTGCTTACTCGAGGTTTGCTGGTTCCACAAACGAGTCCGGGAGTAAGTTCAGCCAACTCAGAGTATGCTCCCGGTTAACACACAAGACACTCTCAACAGAGACGAATCGATGAGTCACCATGGAAACAGACGCTAAGAAAGAGCGCGCCTTTCTACTTCCTATTCTTTGTTTGTTTAATGGCGAGTTACGTCACCTACTTAGTGCACAGCGCCACCTATTTGGTGGTGTATAATCATTTTTAATAAGTTTAATAAGTAATCTTTATTCACTGAGAATAAGGATCATATTGTTTGTTTGATGCTAATTAATTGAATGCAGATCCATGTGTGATGACAATAAAATATTAAATTATACTTTAGAATTAATATATATTGTATATTATATAACTGAAACAAATTATATTAATTATATAAAACACATCTGAATACCTCTTAAGCAAACTAACCCTGGATCATGAGCCGCTCCGGAGCAGGTTATGTTCAGAGAGCGAGTTGCCATGGTTACTCACAGGTTATGTTCAGAGAGTTGCCATGGTTACTCACAGGTTATGTTCAGAGAGCGAGTTGCCATGGTTACTCACAGGTTATGTTCAGAGAGCGAGTTGCCATGGTTACTCACAGGTTATGTTCAGAGAGCGAGTTGCCATGGTTACCCTGAAAGTTACCTCCATTTTTGGAAGTTGAGGTTATCTGCATACTCTTAAACATACCCGGGTATGTCACATAACCTGCTTTCTGGAATACCCCCCCAGCACTCCTTAAATTCATAAAGATCCACATTACTGCCTGAGAAATGACTTATGTTTTAATCAATGAACGTAATTAGAATAAGACACTATATATAGAGCTGTTATACCAATCAAATGAAATCATTAACAACAAAATTCACCTTTGCACTGGTGGTGGTACAGAAGATGCATCTGAAATGGTAAATTACAAATGCATGAATAATGTTTTATTTTTTTATTTAATGTTTGTATAAAAGCAATATAATGTTTGCAGTATGCTCAAATTTGTAAAAATGTCTCTCTTGCTCTTGTGATATTGCTTAATTATATCACGTTATGAATCCAGATCTCATACAACAACTTTTTTGCAACAATATCTTGAATTTTCTGAGCATTTGTATTAATTTTGGTGACATTGACACAATCCCTAATTTCTGAACCGGCACAATAAATAAATCAAAGTAGGAATAAGTTATTGATTGCGTCTGAAGCAGTAAGTTTTACATCCAATCACATTAACGATGTTAATGAATAAATCAGGCAACGCACCGGTAATTTAGTGATATCCCAGCAGTTGTGGTCTTAATCTCGATTTAGCTTTTGGGAAACAAAATCCCGAGTCCTCTTAGTCTGAGACCGAGACAAGACCGTCAAAAATATTAAGACCGGTCTCGAGTACTACAACACTAGAATCGTGAGATATAAACTCACAATTGCAAGAAAGTCAGAATTGCGAGTTTATATCACGCAATTCTAAATATAACAATTATATATTGAAATTTTGACTTTAACACATCACAATTATGTAAACTATGTATGTTTAAATAAATCATACTTAGAATGTATTATGTGTAGTATGTATATACTTAGAAGCATGAAAAATAAAACTAAACATCATCAGTAAAACACTCCTCTCGTCGTGACCATCACACTCTCTGCAGCCAGCGGTGATCGTTTGGCCCACTGATAAACTGTTCTTGGCTAAGGAAAACTATTTTCCAGGATGAGTAGGAACCCTGTATAAATCAACTTTTAGGTTGAGAACCACTGGTTTAGACGCCTTAAATCTACACTCACCTAAAGGATTATTAGGAACACCTGTTCAATTTCTCATTAATGCAATTATCTAATCAACCAATCACATGGCAGTTGCTTCAGTGCATTTAGGGGTGTGGTCCTGGTCAAGACAATCTCCTGAACTCCAAACTGAATGTCAGAATGGGAAAGAAAGGTGATTTAAGCAATTTTGAGCATGGCATGGTTGTTGGTGCCAGACGGGCCGGTCTGAGTATTTCACAATCTGCTCAGTTACTGGGATTTTCACGCACAACCATTTCTAGGGTTTGCAAAGAATGGTGTGAAAAGGGAAAAACATCCAGTATGCGGCAGTCCTGTGGGCGAAAATGCCTTGTTGATGCTAGAGGTCAGAGGAGAATGGGCCAACTGATTCAAGCTGATAGAAGAGCAACTTTGACTGAAATAACCACTCGTTACAACCGAGGTATGCAGCAAAGCATTTGTGAAGCCACAACACACACAACCTTGAGGCGGATGGGCTACAACAGCAGAAGACCCCACCGGGTACCACTCATCTCCACTACAAATAGGAAAAAGAGGCTACAATTTGCACGAGCTCACCAAAATTGGACAGTTGAAGACTGGAAAAATGTTGCCTGGTCTGATGAGTCTCGATTTCTGTTGAGACATTCAGATGGTAGAGTCAGAATTTGGCGTAAACAGAATGAGAACATGGATCCATCATGCCTTGTTACCACTGTGCAGGCTGGTGGTGGTGGTGTAATGGTGTGGGGGATGTTTTCTTGGCACACTTTAGGCCCCTTAGTGCCAACTGGGCATCGTTTAAATGCCACGGCCTACCTGAGCATTGTTTCTGACCATGTCCATCCCTTTATGACCATTCTCTGATGGCTACTTCCAGCAGGATAATGCACCATGTTACAAAGCTCGAATCATTTCAAATTGGTTTCTTGAACATGACAATGAGTTCACTGTACTAAAATGGCCCCCACAGTCACCAGATCTCAACCCAATAGAGCATCTTTGGGATGTGGTGGAACGGGAGCTTCGTGCCCTGGATGTGCATCCCACAAATCTCCATCAACTGCAAGATGCTATCCTATCAATATGGGCCAACATTTCTAAAGAATGCTTTCAGCACCTTGTTGAATCAATGCCACGTAGAATTAAGGCAGTTCTGAAGGTGAAAGGGGGTCAAACACAGTATTAGTATGGTGTTCCTAATAATCCTTTAGGTGAGTGTAGATTAGTAAACGTTCATTTAATCAAAAATGTGTTAAAATATGAATCAATTCAACTTAGATTTGTGCTTTATTGCAAGACAAAAACATTCTGATATGCACATGCTTTTCTGATGTTCTAATGAAGGACGTGTGCAAATTAATCAAAGTAATAGCCACACAAACAGTCCATCTAAATCAATTACAAAATAAATCCACAATAACCAACTATCCTACACACTTTGTAAAACATTATACATTTCGACTGTTAGATGCTGACATTGTTGGCACTGAAAGCAAAACTTAATGAGAATTTCAGAGACCCTGACGACAACTGTCCCTAAGTGATTTACATGCGCTTAAGGGTACACAAAGTTTGTATAAAATATCAACATATGTTACAATATACTAATTACAGATATTAACACATTTGCATGGACCATTTATAAGCACCTGTACATATAGTAGTGATAAATCAATGTGTGATAAATGAGTTAATATTAGCCTAATGGACTGAAATAATGTTATGTCTTGATAAACTCGAGTCTTAGGAAAGAAAACCGGGATCCAAACGCAGAATAAAAACAAGTTCAGTTTTAAAAACCGGAAAAACAGACATAGGCGCATTTTACAGCACAAACAAAATAAATAAATATGAGACTATAAGCCTTAAAAGATATAAAAGTTTAGATGTCACAGAGGAAAAAAAAAAAAAACGGCAACAAAAATATATTTACAAATCTAAAATAGAAAGATTTTAAGTTAGCATTTTCAGAAGGGCACATTCTGTCAGAAGGGTCAGTAAGGTGGTGATGTAGTCACTGCTTCCGATCTGAAACAGAGAAATATTGTTATAAAACTGTAAAAGATGCAACGCAACGAATAGACCGGACACACAGCAATTACCTTGATTTTCCCATCAACCTGTGCTGATCCCAGAGCGGTCGATACTTTTACAAGCATCCCAGCAGACAGGTAGATCTTAAAGTGTCTGAAAAAATGAGTCTCCAGCCCGTTCATGAAAGACTGGACCTCTTTAATGTCGATCCGGTCGTCTGTACTCTCCTCTGAGTGAATACTGTTCCACAGCTCCCACGCATCCTGTGGGTTCACCGTGTACGAGACATCCAGGGGCGGCTGTGCCGGGAGGCTCCAGGCCAGTTTCAGATACCTGATGTTGCAGGTGGGATGGCAGCCAGTCCACAAAGCAGCCAGCCAACTGAGAGTGGTGGAGTTTAAAGCCAAAGAACCAAAGTTGCAATCAAAAGCCCTCTCGAACCAGGATTTAACCAGAGCCGTAAGAGACTCCGGTCCACTCGTGCAAAACAAAGGCAAGCTGACAAAGTCAGGAGAAAGCGACCTCAGGTACTCCGGATCGCCATTGACGCACGTGAGCCAACCGCGCCAGACTACTTTCTGTGCATCTGCGGCAGCGGCAAACACCGGTCTGGACTGGATCTGAGGGGATAAGGGAGAAAATGCGGTATATTATTCACTATTGTTCAAGAGTTTGTGGTTAGTAAGAATTTAATGTTTTCACATATTCATCTAGAATGCATTTATTTGATCAAAAACACAGTAAACCACAGTAATCAGTTCCCACTCTTTTTCAGCGATCACTTTCCAGGACATTTGACTACAACGGCAATAAAAGACAAGGATCACACTAAACATTGCTCTCTATAGCCCTGTTGGGACGGTAACTGTTTCTCGTGGGGTCGTCAGGTATTGTCATTGTCTGTGATTTTATTGCCGCCTGAATCCAGAATGTCCGTGTTTTTTTCCCACCACCTGTGTAAAAATCCCCGGCCGAATCACCTTCTGTTTTTAGACACTCCTCTCATCCTGAACATCACACTCTCTGCAGCCAGCGGTGATCGTTTGGCCCACTGATAAACTTATAATAATTTTCTCAAATTTTCCATGTGTTTTTCAAGACTGGAAAATGTGTCATCAATATTCCAGGTTTTCCAGGACGAGGGGGAACCCTGGTAATATTGTGAAATATTATTACACTTTAAAATAAAATAAGTGCACGCACGCCACAGATTCGGCTGTTTTCAGTGTAGTAATGGGCGATATGAATGATATGCAATATAAACGATACAAAATTGGCGATAATCGCGATAATGCGTGTTGATGACGCAATGTACCCGCAAAATTTAGAGCCACGAGCTGCAACGCAACATCGTATTCATCATCTCGAGTAAACACGGCTGAAAGCGAAACGGAGGAGCTGGTGAAACATCATTTATTTGGATTTAAGCCGTCCGACAAGCAGCAGCAAATGATACTGTAGAGTGTGTGGGGCAGGTAACACGACTAATCAGTTCTACCACCTCACAACATTCACTTCAGGAGCTTTACCTCATTGGTATTATTTCTTATCATAGAAGTTACCTTGTAGAAAAGACGGGGGTCGCGTTTGTTTCTATTGAGCCTGATTTCTCAAAATGGTGTGTGTGTGCTTATCCTGGGTGCCATGACAACAGTGAGAGTTATAGTAATGCTGCCTTCACATGCTCTCAGAATTATCGTAAATATGAGTTTCCTAGGTAAAAATTGCACACGAACGCCCTCACATTTTGAAACTTAAATGCAATGATCTCGTAACCACGACTTCAGAAGTCGGAATGATCAAATTTCCGATAGCACGTGATGGCGGCATAAGCGTGAGTGCCGGCGGCTGCTGACGGCTTGCGCTCATCACAGGAACACGCGCAGAGGAACGGCCGAGCTCAGTGTTTTGACTGAATGATAAGGTTTCTTTCTCGTAAAAAACCTTATAGTATGCCCCCTGAACACTTTCCATATGTGGCGCGCGTCTCACTGTATCACTGCGTGATACTTTTGTATCCTTTCCGTAAAGTTTTAGCCTGGTCGCCATTCACTGCCATTATAGGAAGGAGCGCGTGCAGGACGTTTATTTTTTATTTCTTCTTTTGAGGTCCGAAAAAGACAGAAGGACACAGGGCATTGGAACAACAGCAGGGCGAGTAAAAGATGGCTTTATTTTCATTTCAGGGAGAACTATCCGTTTTCTTTGTTAAAGTCTCTGCAGCTTTATTTATCTGAAACATTATGTTGTATAATTACAGCTTTGCACAATAAATGTTCACAAAACTACATGCGTGCGTTTCTTTCTTAAAAAAAAAAAAATGCATTTAGCAGTTTGGCTTTCTTTAGGGTCTATGTAACCTGTTCTGAAATGGTTCTGTTATAATTTATATATCGCGATATATATCATTATCGCGATATCGTTATTTTAGGCCATATCGCCCATCCCTAGTACAGTGCATGTCTTTTATAAATATGATAAACTAAAGACTCTTGGGAGATATGAAGGATGCAATATGCCCCCTTTAAATGTTGAAAACCCTTTTGCTGCTTAATATTTTTTGTGGAAACCATAATTCATTTTCCTCCTCAGGATTATTTGATGAATAGAAAGTTCAAAAGAATGCCTTTACTTGAAATGTAACTCTTTTGTAACGGTATGAACGTCTTTCTAAGCCTGTTTAGACTTACCTGAATGAAAACGGTCTCAGCATCCTGATCGGTCTCAGCCAGCCCAAGGACCGCAGTAAACGTGACCTTGAATCCTGCCTCTAATCCGACTTCGACTGCAACTCCTTGCTGTTTCTCTGCTACGATGAAGGCAGAGAGATGCTTGGAATATGATTTCAGCTGTGTATGTCTGAAGCCATGCAAAGGAGTGACGTAGGACAGCTTCCACTCATTTTTCACCAGAAGAGCAATATGCTCAGGGTCAACCTTATTCTGTAGAAGGAATAAAGATGCGTGTCACTCAAGCTACTCTATGTCAGAAACAGCATTTTGAGATCATTTCAATGGTCTCTTACAGTGATGATTTGTGATTTGGCAGCCCCTCGACTGGTTGGGATCTTCAAGACGGTTAAATGTCCTGGTGTTTGCCAGAAATATGAAGGTGCTTCCACATAGCTCCGGCCATAACTTTTGCTTCTACGAGTTACAGGTCTGCTGGCAGGTGTACTGGCGGCTCTGCGTGAGTGAAAGAAGCAACAGAGATGGGTTATTAATACTGACTCTACTGCTACTAATGGGACATACAGGGTTCAGTACCTTCAATAATGGATAGATGCACTTTTATGATGGATGGATGCACTTTTGATGGATAGATGCGCTTTTATGATGGATAGATGCCCTTTTATGATGACAGATGCGCTTTTATGATGACAGATGCCCTTTTATGATGACAGATGCCCTTTTATGATGGATAGATGCACTTTTATGATGGATAGATGCACTTTTATGATGAATAGATGCACTTTTATGATGACAGATGCAGTTTTATGATGGATAGATGCCCTTTTATGATGACAGATGCAGTTTTATGATGGATAGATGCACTTTTATGGACTCAAAACAGAAACAGCCATTCATTGCCATTATAAAGCTTGGAAGAGCCAGGACATTTATTAATATATCTCTGATTGTGTTCGTCTTATACACCTAGGATGACTTGAGGGGAGTAACTCATGGGATGTTTATTTTTGGGTGAACTATCCCTTTAAGAACTAGTCTGTGAAACCGCGGGTAACGTTATATGTCGTAACTGTACATTTAAAATATACTTAACGTAATTTTCAGGTTTAAAGCATTTTATCAAACACAGCTTGATGAGAAAACAAAAGACAACAGTTCAGACGACCGCTACTATTAGCAGTTCGCTAACAGCACTGCGAGATCCCTTTCATCGTATTAAATAAAACGCTAATACGTGTTGTGTTTTAAATAAATAATTCTGCTTGGCAAAATCTCTTTTTAAGACAAGATAAAAACTTAAATCCGCCGTACCTGCCTCTCCCCTCCATGATGAACAAAAACACACCGAGCCAAAAAAAAAATCAGGAAGAGGATTTTGAACGTCCCGCTTTCCCATCGTGCAACGGGGCGGAACAGGAACACTAATCGATTGCTGATAGCAAGGGAAAAGTGAAATATATATCTCTACATTTAGTTGACTCTAGACGATATTTACCAAGATCAATAATTGGCGATGCCCGATGTAAAATAATGGCGCACAAATGTAATATAAACAACCAATCGCCATGTTACAATCGATTAGATCTAGGTTGATTAGTCGTGTCAATGGCGCTTGGCTTGCTCACGGATCTACTTCACAACTGTCACATGTCATTGAACATCGAGATGTATTATGATTAACTTATTGTTGTACACCATATGAGCCTACTTATATGGTTTTGCATTTTGTAGATTGACGTATGTACACGATTAACGAAAGGAAAGGTGACCACCAGTGGTATATTACCTGCTATAATGTAACTGGACTCGCGTATACAAAGAAGACATGTACACAGTTAAGTGAAATAACAAGCATTTTTTTTAATATGTTAAAGAGAATATAGAATAAATGTAGGCAGAGGCATCTCGTGTACCGGACAATGGCAAACAAATACAGATTATTTAGTCTCAGATCAGCCCATCAGGTGTGGAGGTGTGTGCACAGCTGGAGACCAGTACCTGTCAATCAAATCTACTCCACAAAACCACCCCTACCTCCAGACTCGTTAGCATGGGCTCTTAAGTTCTCCAGAACCTGCTCTACTTACACTTCAGGTAATGTGACCTTGAACAAGACTGTATTTGTAAGTGGCTTTTTAAATTTTTTTAAAAACCTTCTTCTTTCTTGTAGGTCAAAGCAGTTTTTCACAGAGAAGCCACACATGTGGAGAGCTGTGCTCCAGGCATATCGATGGAGAAGTTACTTTATGTGGCTGGATTCAGTACTTGAGGTTTGTATGGACGCTTGTTTCCACCACAGAATAAAAAAGAAAAGAAAAGGAAAACTTTTTTTCCCTCACAATTGCGAGTTTATAGCTTGATTTCACCCCAGCAAGCAATAGCAGTCATTTTTCCATCTTGGTTAAAGCGTATGACCCTTATCACAAGATGTAATATAAATCTCTGGTGTCCCCAGAATGTGTCTGTGAAGTTTCAGCTCAAAATACCCCCCAGATCATTTATTATAGCTTGTCTAATTTCCCCCTTTTTAGGTGTGAGCAAAAATGCGCCATTTTTGTGTGTGTCCCTTTAAATGCAAATGAGCTGCTTTACACGATGGTCTCCTTTACACGAGCTTTGGATTAGGGCTGTTCGATTCCAGGTTTTTTGGAGTTGACTGCATTTACTTTACATCAAAACACGGTCAGAAATAAGACAAAATTGCAGTTGTTACAGACTTGAATTATTTCCTCTCGACACAAAGCCTTAAAATCCCCTTATTAAAACCGCACACTTTTAGCGTGACTGTCCAAATTAGTAAAATTTAGCGATGACTTGATGAGTGGCTATCAGCGTTTCTACCTATCTGTTGCCGATGCCTAATTTTACATAGGAAAGCTTAGCTTAATGATTATGAACACAAGGTTATCCATTTATATTTATTGCATTGATATACCATCAATTAAACTAAAGCTAGCATGGAGGAAGCCTGTGTGTAATTACAAACTAAAGTCGCTGTGACTGTTTTATTTCTAAAGTAAGCACTCAAATAAATGCGTATGACAAAGTTTCTGCGACAGCTCTCTGTCGCGGTGTATTACGTCTGTGTCTGAATTCCTTGCTTCATTTCATTCACTCCTTGCTTATAGTGCACTCAACTGCCATGCACTTTATAGGGATTAGAGAATCAGTAAACAAGTGAGCGATTTCGGACCCAGCAACAGAGTCGACACCGAGAGCCGATTCCTGTGCTGGAGTCGACCCCGACTCTGGGGCTATTCAGAGTCGATTCCTTGACTCCCCATCACTACTTCTGATACATCATCAACAACAAAACAGGCAAATCTCACTCAGCCTAAATGTCAGAAATAACCAGTTGTGGAGTTCAGCCTTGCATGTTTGAACCGGAGTCGGACACAGATGGAGAGACTCAGGAAGAGGTTGACACTTTTAGACGCACATGGACGTTTCTGAATGGTTAGTGGATCATTTATGTAACATTAGTTGTTGTTGAGTTACATTGATTCAACTGCTCGACTAGCATGTGCCATCATGTTAATCTATAAATTGTTGTGTAGGTGCTCTTGCGTCCGTCACCCGACTATACAATGCATAATAAATGTGCGTTTATGAATTATGTAGGCGGTGAGCGTTTTCGGGATAAAACTAACGACATTGGGGATTAGAAAGAAAAACATTGGGTGGATTTTTACCACTATAGGCTGATTGTTTACACACACTGTGGACACACATCTGTGCTCAAACACCTTATCAAAGTGAATTTTGCATAACATGTCCCCTTTAACTATAGACCTGATATAGTCCGGCTATGAGTAACTCCCTTCTAGCCAAAATAACCTTGAATTTGAATTTGGTGTCGTTTTTGCCAAAATAACTTGAAAGATGTATGATATCGCATCATGTTAACAAAGTCAACAGTGATTACAAGGTGTTTGGTGTAATTTCTTTGACATGTTCTAGATGACTAGTCTATTCGTGGGCTATGGTTAGACGTCTATTACATTTTCACTGACAGCCCAAATTTTATGGAAGCATATGGGTAGGAATATTCCATTTGCAATGCAATATGGCAATGCATTTCAGTATTTAAATTGAGATTTTCCGTACCATGTGTGCAACATTTGGAACACAATGATCATTCAAAATCGCAATTTGAAATCAATCGCAAGTATCTTAACTGTGAGTGCAAATGCAATTAAGAAAAATAACATTTAAATGATCATTTTGCTACATTTTTAGCTTGAACATGTTAAACCCATCTAATAATTTCTGTAATACAGTTTCATTTTACAACGTATAAAGCGTTAAAATGTTTAAATTATATGTTAAAACTAGTGTAGGAAATGGCAAATGTAAATTATATTATTCAGTTTGTATTATCATTTTGCTCCAAATGTTGCACACATTGTATGGAAAATGTACATTTAAATACTGAAATGCATTGCCAAATGAATATTGCTACCCATATGCTTCCATAAAATGTTGTCTTGTTTTGGCCCAGACGTCAGGGCCGCGTTTGGACGGCTATTAGACGTCTTCTAAATGTAAAATTGCAGGACAGAAAACGTCAGTATTGTGAGATATAAACTCGGACTTCTTTTATTCTAAGAAGAAAAGTCAGAATTGTGTGAGAGAAATTCTCAGTTACTTTGTTTTTAAGGGAAACAATAATGCAAAATTGCGAGTTATAAGCTCTCAATTAGGAGAAAACAGTAAAAATTTGGAGATATAAGCTCGCAAATGTGAGAAAAAAGTGGTGGAAATGAGCTTCCATAGGTTTGAGACACAATGCTTCTTTGAGAGTATCACTGATCCACATCACTATAACACATGTTCTGTTCTGGACTCATTAGGCAAGATCTTTTTGTGATCTTGAGAGACTTCAGTGGATTGGTGCAGATTCTAATCCCACAGGATGAGGTATTTCGTGTTTGACTAATTCAAATCTGATCAAAGAAATTCTGTCGGTGTTTTCACCAAAAAAGAAACATTTTCTTTGACACTTTAATCCTTTAGTCCAAATCTGAGCTGAAGAATGCTTTTCTTGGCCTCACCGTGGAGTCGGTCATCATGGTCAAAGGACGGGTCAGGCGTAGACCAGAGGGACAGGAGAATAAGGTTATTATGCCTGTTCGATTGCACATAAAGAGAAAAGTCGGGTGCTGTACTGTTCAGTGTGAAATGTATGTAAAATTGTTATTTTTGTTCCATTTTCTTTCATTCAGAAAATGTCCACAGGAGAAATCGAGGTCTGTGCTGAGAGCATGACAGTGTTGAATGCTTGCCAAAAGCTGCCGTTTGAGATTAAAGAATTTGTCAAAGTAAGTGAATAAGATGTTTTTTAAGAAAAGTGTTGCATGCATCACTTTTTGAAATTAATTTTGAAGTGGTTTTGTCTGCAATAGTTCTGACAAAAAAAAAAAAAAAAAAAAAATGTGCATCTCTGTTATTTTAATGTTTTTGCAAATAGTCTCTTATGCTCACCAATGTTGCATTTATTTGATTAGAAATACAGAAAAAAACAGTAATATTGTGCATTATTACAATTTAAAATAATATTTTCAGCATCATTCCTCCAGTCTTCAGTGTCACATCAGAAATCAGAAATCATCCTCATATGATCATTTGCTGCTCAAGAAACATTTCTTTCTGTTATCAGTGTTGAAAAGAGTTATGCTGTTTATATTTTTGTGGAAACTGTGATTGATTTTATTCTCGGGTTAATAGAAAGATCAAATAAACTGTGTTTAAAGTGTCACATTTTATCAATTTAATGCATCCTTGCTGAATAAAAATATACTTTTTTTTTATATTCTATTTTTAGGATTTTTTGGTCATTTTATGACCATTAAATAAATGTGTATATAGTAATTGTGTCTTGTCTGGAGACAGTGTTTTTATTCTTATCACTATTGTTATTAAAATGTGTTAAAGCTACACTAAGTAATTTTTGGCCACTAGGGGTCGCTAACCTCTTCAGAACAATAACACAGGTGTAGATTGATGACGCAGTGAATGAGCGTGGAATCATACCGATGGATCTAATCGTGATTATGGCTGAGTGTTTTTATCATGACTGTGTATGAAGCACAGTTTGCCATGGTCCATAATGTTTGAGCAAAACTACAACAGCGGCCGCTAGATGTTACGCAGTCATCCACGTCTGTTGCCATGGTTTCTACGGCAGTAAAACCGGAAACCGAGGGTAACGCAGATATGACGCATTGACAGGCGACGCCCTCACACGTCCCGTTTCATTGGTTAAAATCACAATTTTCTCACGATTTACAAATAGTTGGAAACATTTGGGATATTGTAAGTACTCAACTGAACAAAATATATAACACTGGCCTTGTGATGTCTGGATGATCAAAAATATTACATATTGCACCTTTAAAGGAAAGACGAAGACCTATAATGCAAAAAAAAACAAAAAACTAAATACAATTATTTGGGCTAAAAATATGCTTTAAAATCTTAATTCTGTTGATTGTGGGGTTAGCTAAGGCTTCAGCCTACACCTATATTATTTATATTTTGTAATTTATCATGAAAAATAGTTTGAGGACAGAAATTCAATTGAATTTAAAAAATGTAATTAAATATGGCCCTGGAGTGTTTCTTGAAAGTGTTTGATATTCACTCTCTGTCATTTGCTGTGGAATAGCCAGTGAATTTCATTCCTGATGGATGTTATTTTCATTATTTAAATGAGGTTCACTGACTAACAGTGTTTGTGATCCAGACAAAAATGTTGTCCAAGTAGCATAAAAATCCATTTATAATAATTTTTTTGTTTGCCTTGAAGAAATCAGAATCCCTCCGGATGCAGTATCGTTATCTTGATCTTCGGTCACCTAGGATGCAGTACAATTTAAGACTGAGATCACAAATGGTGATGAAGATGAGGGAGTACCTTTGCAATTTGCATGGTGAGGATTACCAGTGGAATATTTACACTTGTGCATACATTTGCTTAGTTAATGTACCCCAGTACTAACTGAGCATTACCTGTCTTTTCCCAAGGATTTGTGGATGTGGAAACACCAACGTTGTTTAAAAGAACACCTGGGGTAGGTATTTTTTTACTGTATGAATCAGTATCATTCGTATAACCAAAACCAAAGACTTTAGATCTACAAAGACAGTGCATTTACATCACTTATGAATGGGGGAGCGTGCACCGTGCAATATGGCGGAATTAGTCAGCAATTGGTAAAGTCATCAAGTCACTGCGACTGCAAACAGTCAGTGTTCTGAGACGCGTGCTAAGGACTGCACATGCGCATTGGCTGGTCTAGAATGAAAAATAAGCTTTATTTATGTGATAGTCAATGTCAGATTTTGTTTCTGATTTGAAGGGTCCTATTTTACCGATCTGAGCTCATGGTCTAAAGCTCATTGCGCAGATGCCCTTAGGGTGTGTCTCTAGTCTCTTAATGAGTCACGGGTATGTTTTGGGCGTAACGTGCAATAAACCAATCAGAGTCTCATCTCCCATTCCCTTTAAAAGCCATTTGCGCTCGCACCATGGCGGATTCGCTATTTACATGCGAGCAGAAAGAATGAACGCTTCTCCAGAGAGGAATCCTTTCAATTTTAATATTTATTAGTGTGTGTGTGTGTGTGTGTGTGTGTGTGTGTGCTGCTGCTGCGCGTTGTGCACCGCCTGTAGGCTCATATTACTAACACACCCTTTAAATACCACACAAATACTGCGCTATTGACTTTAGAGCAGGTTTGTGTTGGTCAGTGGTTTTCAGTTCCTCACAATAGCAACGCTCCAACAATGCTCCTGAACACACCTGGTGTTCAGACCAGACGCCCATGGGTGAACAGATGCGCCAGTGCATTTGATATTTAAACAACGTGACCCTGGACGTGAACATGAGAGTTCAGGCTGAAACACTTGGAATTGTGCCGGGTTTATGATAGAGCCCGAAATGTTATTTTAATGTTCAGGAAGCAGTTTTTGAGATTTCAGGATTCCCTCATTCAAGTAGATGCGACTTGTTCTTGGATGCCCAAAATAGCTGCCCTGAAGCATTGCAGATATAGCTGCCAAGTGAACAGACTTTCCTTGAAAGGGGCTTTGCCAAAACAGAAGACCAGTTGCTAATTCAGATACACAGTATTTTGTGTTTCAGGAGTTTATGCTGTGCCACTCTGCACATTGTGTCAGTATGGAAATATTCAGAAAAATATACTCCCAAATTACAACAGCTGTGCTTGAAAAATATACTTAGTTACCTATAATAATAATAATAATAATAATAATAATATACAGGTTCTGGTCATATAATTAGAATATCATCAAAAAGTTGATTTATTTCACTAATTCCATTCAAAAAGTGAAACTTGTATATTATATTCATTCATTACACACAGACTGATATATTTCAAATGTTTATTTCTTTTAATTTTGATGATTATAACTGACAACTATGGAAAATCCCAAATTCAGCATCTCAGAAAATGAGAATATTGTGAAAGGTTGAATATTGAAGACACCTGGAGCCACACTCTGATCAGCTGATGAACTCACAACACCTGCAAAGGCCTTTCAATGCTCTCTCAGTCTAGTTCTGTAGGCTACACAATCATGGGGAAGACCGCTGACCTGACCGTTGTCCAAAAGACGACCATTGACACCTTGCACAAGGAGGGCAAGACACAAAAGGTCATTGCAAAAGAGGCCGGCTGTTCACAGAGCTCTGTGTCCAAGCACATTAACAGAGAGGCCAAGGGAAGGAAAAGATGTGGGAGAAAAAAAGTGTACAAGCCATAGGGATAACCGCACCCTGGAGAGGATTGTGAAACAAAACCCATTCAAAAATGTGGGGCAGATTCACAAAGAGTGGACTGCAGCTGGAGTCAGTGCTTCAAGAACCACGACGCACAGACGTATGCAAGACATGGGTTTCAGCTGTCGCATTCCTCGAGTCAAGCCACTCTTGAACAACAGACAGCGTCAGAAGCGTCTCGCCTGGGCTAAAGACAGAAAGGACTGGACTGCTGCTGAGTGCTCCAGAGTTATGTTCTCTGATGAAAGTCAATCAGGGTCCCAGAGTCTGGAGGAAGAGAGGAGAGGCACACAATCCACGGTGCTTGAGGTCCAGTGTAAAGTTTCCACAGTCAGTGATGGTTTGGGGTGTCATGTCATCTGCTGGTGTTGGTCCACTGTGTTTTCTGAGGTCCAAGGTCAATGCAGCCGTATACCAGGAAGTTTTAGAGCACTTCATGCTTCCTGCTGCTGACCAGCTTTATGGAGATGCAGATTTCATTTTCCAACAGGACTTGGCACCTGCACACAGTGCCAAAGCAACCAGTACCTGGTTTAAGGCCCATGGTATCCCTGTTCTTAATTGGCCAGCAAACTCGCCTGACCTTAACCTCATAGTAAATCTATGGGCTATTGTGAAGAGGAAGATGCGATATGCCAGACCCAACAATGCAGAAGAGCTGAAGGCCACTATCAGAGCGACCTGGGCTCTCATAACACCTGAGCAGGGCCACAGACTGATGGACTCCATGCCACGCCGCATTGCTGCAGTAATTCAGGCTAAAGGAGCCCCAGCTCAGTGTTGAGTGCTGTACATGCTCATACTTTTCATGTTCATACTTTTCAGTTGGCCAAGATTTCTCAAAATCCTTTCTTTGTGTTGGTCTTCAGTAATATTCTAATTTTCTGAGATACTGAATTTGGGATTTTCCTTAGTTGTCAGTTATAATCATCAAAATTAAAAGAAATAAACATTTGAAATATATCAGTCTGTGTGTAATGAATGAATATAATATGCAAGTTTCACTTTTTGAATGGAATTAGTGAAATAAATCAACTTTTTGATGATATTCTAATTATATGACCAGCACCTGTACTTGGCTGTTTTGTGAATGTAGTTACAACCGCTGTGCTTGCGATTCAGATGTGATTCCAGGAATTAAAAAACATGGCCTTGAGCTCTAAGAATTTATTCATTTTTTTAACTTCCAACATTTTAAATTGCAATCATAATCAAAAATAAAACAAAAAAAATATATATATATATATATATATATATATATATATATAATATTCACTGAGCTAAATCCCAAAAATGAAAGCGAGAGGATAAAACATAAAAATATTTTGCAGAAATGTTTAATTCATGAGAACATTATTTTACAATGTTTCTATGGTGACTCATGTTTCTGTTTCTTGTTTCCTGCAAGACACCCCTGTAAGGCTTGCCCAAACAACAAACTACAGCTGGTGCTGCTAAATATTGCCAGATCATTACCCGAAACTTTGTGAGCAATCACATCACTCAGGCTTCTTCCTCTGGCTTTGTTATGTTAGGAACTTATACATCTGTTTCAAAGTTGTATAACTTTTAAAGCTTTGACACATATGTATGATCGTCTGAATACTTCCCATTTAATCTTGGTAACCCCGCTGTTACTGGAAACTTCAGGTTGCGGAATAAATTAATCATGGCTGAGTGAGAATAGTGAATTTATAAAAATGGCATTGGTATTAAAAGCATTTTTACATTTGTGCATAATGTATAACATGATCAACACACTTAAAAAAGATTGCTATTCCAACATAGAAATATATATATATATATATATTATATATAAAACATTGAGAGATGAGATATATCATTTCGGTGCATCACTAGAAACAGCCTTCAGTTGAGGAAGTCTAATTTGCAACATAAAACAACAGGGCCTGGTAGTTGCTGCAAGTGGTCTGTAGGGGTCAGATGATCATCTAGAATACAGTTTTAGGTGATGAATAACCATCTATCTTAAGGTAAGGTGTCCTGGGCCATCACCCATGCTGCAGTCAGCTCACAATTAACACACAATAATCAACAAACAGTAATAAAACAAACCATAACAACAGAAATAACACAGCAGTATAAAAATATATATCTTACCTGTAGGAAGACTCTCTGTACACAGAACCATCTATGTTTGAATGGATCGACAGACAGACAGACAGATATATAGACAGACAGACAGATATATAGACAGACAGACAGATATATAGACAGACAGACAGATATATAGACAGACAGACAGACAGATATATAGACAGACAGACAGACAGACAGACAGACAGATATATAGACAGACAGACAGACAGACAGACAGACAGATATATAGACAGACAGACAGACAGATATATAGACAGACAGACAGACAGATATATAGACAGACAGACAGACAGATATATAGACAGACAGACAGACAGACAGACAGACAGATATATAGACAGACAGACAGACAGACAGATATATAGACAGACAGACAGACAGACAGATATATATATATATATATATATATATATATATATATATATATATATATATATATATATATATATATATATATATATATATATATATATATATATATATATATATATACATACATGCATGTGTGTGTATTTTTTTCTCCCCCATGCTAAATAATTTTTGCTTCTCTCTTTTAGATTTTGTATTGTGACTCTTATTTATCAGATTGGCTTGAGAGATGCTGGCTGGTTCAGTTCTCAGTCAGAGGCAGGAATACACAGTGTTTATTCAAGTGTAACTGTGTTTTTCAGGGTGCCAAAGAGTTTGTGGTGCCATCTGGAGACCCTGGGAAGTTCTACTCTCTTCCACAGAGCCCACAGCAGTTCAAACAACTTCTTATGGTGGCTGGCATAGACCGGTAAAAATCATATTTCATATCACATTTTCTTGCGTTTTTCTATTTCCTTCACATTCATAGATTGTTGTCAGATGCTTGGCACATTCACTAAACTCTGCTTTCACTGACTGACAGCACCTTGAAAACAACATTTGGCCAACATACTCTTGGTATCAGATGGGATTATTCTTAGCTTTTAGCAGCTTTAAAATTTGCAGAACTGCATTTGTTCCAATGCTGTGTGAAATGCCAAAACAGTGACATGTATGCGGCATGTGCAGTGTGATATGCTTAAGAATGCTGCTTTGGATTCTAGCTGTTTTGTGAAGATTTTTTTTCTAACTTGGAATTCAAAGGCAAGAATTGTGAGGTGGTATTAGCACATCAGTCACTGAGTGGGTTGCTGCTGACATGTTTAGCTTTGTTGTCAATGGTTGTGTATTAAAGGAGGGTAGGCAAGTATTTGAGAAGGATACAGTCATTTTTAAAGCCACAATATGTAATTTTTTGCCTCTAGAGGTCGCTTATTTAAAACAAAGGCATAGCTTGATGACGCTTTGATTTCGCAGAGCTTTTATTATGCCGCAGACGACTGTTTCCACTTCTCCCACTCATGTGTATCTGGGGTAACGCAGCGCTGCTTTATCATATACATACATTTGAGTGTTAAAAGTTACGTTATAATGCTATGTGCGTTCGCTCGGCAGCTATGAGACACTTGTTGCACACTGCAGTGAGCTACACTATATTGCCAAAAGTATTGGGACGCCCCTCCAAATCACTGAATTCAGGTGTTCAATCCCTTCATGGCCACAGGTGTATAAATCAAGCACTAGGCATGCAGACGCTTCTACACACATTTGTGAAAGAATGGGTCGCTCTCAGGAGCTCAGTGAACTCAAGCGTGGTACCGTGATAGGTTGCCACCTGTGCAATAAGTCCATTCCTGAAATTTCCTCACTACTAAATATTCCACACTCAACTGTTAGTGGGATTATAACAAGGTGGAAGCAATTGGGAACAACAATTGGGGGGGTTGTTTTTCAGGGGTTGGGCTTGGTTCTAGTGAAAGGAACTCTTAATGCCTCAGCATACCAAGACATTTTGGACAATTTCATGCTCCTAACTTTGTGGGATCAGTTTGGGGACAGCCCCTTCCTGCGCCAACATGACTGCGCACCAGTGCACAAAGCGTCGGTCCATAAAGACATGGATGAGCGAGTTTGGTATGGAGGAACTTGACTGCACAGAGTCCTGAGCTCAACCCAATAGAACACCTTTGGGATGAATTAGAGCGGAGACTGTGAGCCAGGCCTTCTCGTCCAACATCAGTGCCTCACAAATGCGCTTCAGTGCGGTCAAAAATCCCCATAAACACACTCCTAAACCTTGTGGAAAGCCTTCCCAGAAGAGTTGAAGCTGTTAGAGCTGCAAAGGGAGGGCCAACTCCATATTAAACCCTACAGATTAAGAATGGGATGGCATTAAAGTTCATGTGCATGTAAAGGCAGGCATCCCAAAACCTTTGACAGTATAATCTAGATCATATTAGGCATGGTAAAACATGGTGTTCACTGTAAATCAACAACACCAGATTTAAACAATAAGACTAACTGTGTTGAGCTGGAGAACAATGATTAGTTTCTGTCCATCAATGATCCAAACAGTGTCTAATAAAACACATCAGATATTAAAGCGGCTTTGGTGTTTCCATGGTTTCTACAAAAGAAAAATGGAAATCAAGGGTAACACGGGTATGACGTCCGTGTCCTGGTTAAAATCACTTATTTCTCTGGATTTAAACATTCTTGGAAACATTTAGGATAATGTAAGTACACAAGTCAACAAAATAACACCGTTCTAATGGCTTTTGGATAATTTAATCCCCAAAAATCTTACGTATTGTGCCTTTAAACTCAAATGATGAAGAGGACTTTGCATCGCTGTCCACCCAGTGAAACTCTAAATAAGATGTTGGAGCCCAATACATTTATGTATTTATTATAAATATTATATTATTTTTCTGAGTGCACCTTTAAATACTTAAAACGTTTTTCGTGAAATAAAGTTGGAGTGAAATCATGCGAACAAAAGTGTGAGAGAGGGTGGCGACCACCCAGAACGCACTAGCATTGTGTTGGCATTTCTACACAGGCAAGCCACCTCTGTCATTGTCAATTCAGAAAATGCAAAAGTCTAGTTTCTGTTAGAGTTTGAAAAATGATAATGATCACAATAGTTTTCATTTCAATTTTGGCAGCACGTCTCTTTGAATTAATAGTTGCACTAAGCCAGGACTGCAGGCTAGTTCAATGAAAAGTCTGGCAAGGGAAAATTATATGCTATGCATGATTTAAAAATGTCAGTCAATATTGGCCCACAGTCACTTACGTGCTGGTTATCTCCTCCAATCTCAGGTACTTTCAGCTCGCTCGCTGCTACAGAGACGAGGGCTCCAAGCCTGACAGACAGCCTGAATTCACACAGGTAATGATGTGCTAAAGGTTGGGAGGAAACCTGCCGCAGCACGTCTGACGATACCTGTGAAACCAGGGCTCGCTTCTGATGCGGATGAATATTGAGTGTTTTAATGATGTGGCTTGCTCTAACTCACATTCACCAGGGTGAAAGCTGCTAATAGGCTTTGCAGGATTCTCACTCTGACTAAAAATTATGAACCCAGAAGACTGTTTTGGTTTTGTTCGGACAGCCAAAATACGATTTGGTGTATTCGAGTTGAATCCGATTATTTGTTTATGATCTGAATTGCAAAATACCCACATATCCATTCAGAAGTAAAATTACATTTATACACTGTCTGAGCAAAAGGATCAGATTTGAAAAACTGTATGAACAATGCATTTTGGCTCATTTCTCTCTTGTGTTGACACATCTCCTAGGTGGATATTGAGATATCCTTTGTAGACCAGGCTGGAGTCATGCGTTTGATTGAAGGCTTGGTCCAGTACTCCTGGCCAGAGGACAAAGGACAGATTAATGTTCCCTTTCCCTCCATGACTTATGAGGAAGCCATGAGAGACTACGGAGTTGACAAACCAGACACTAGATTTGGGATGAAGGTGACCGCACGTTCTTTCTTTGTACACATCATCCTAGATTGGACGTAAGACATCAATGAGGTTGTTTGCATGCTGGCCGTCCTTGGCGTCACGCTGTGCTGGCATCCTGTTTCCCCACACATCACAGGTTTTCAAGCGGTGCTCAACAATTAAAAATGAATCTCTCGTGATGCGTTCCCTTGCACCGGCGTGCATCCTGAATGCATTCATTTCTGCTCGTAGATTTAGAGCCCTTTGCTGAATCTGTGATGTTTATTAAGAGATTAATATTAAATGCACTACCATTTAAAAGTTTGGGGTCAGTAAGGTGTTTTTTTATAATGAGTTTTTTTTTTATTCAGCAAGGATGCATTAAATTGATTACAAATGTTTTCACGCTCAATTTTAATGTTCCATTTAAATTTGTTTTTTGTTTTTTATCAATGCAGTTCTTTTGAACTTTCTATTCATCAAAGAATTCTGAGAAAATATTATTACAGTTTTCACATAGATTTTAAACCCTTTTCATCTTTTACATACAGCTCAACAGTTTTCAGTATTGATAATTGTAAGAAATATTTTTTGATCACCAAATTAATTTCATTAATTTCACATCATAAAAGTGCATATATCCATCATAAAAGTGCATCCATCCATCATAAATGTGCATCTATCATCATAAAAGTGCATCTATCATCATAAAAGTGCATCCATCCATCATAAAAGTGCATCTATCCATCATAAAAGTGCATCCATCCATCATAAAAGTGCATCTATCCATCATAAAAGTGCATCCATCCATCATAAAAGTGCATCTATCCATCATAAAAGTGCATCTATCCATCATAAAAGTGCATCCATCCATCATAAAAGTGCATCCATCCATCATAAAAGTGCATCTATCCATTATAAAAGTGCATCCATCCATCATAAAAGTGCATCCATCCATCATAAAAGTGTATCTATCATAAAAGTGCATCTATCCATCATAAAAGTGCATCTATCCATCATAAAAGTGCATCTATCCATCATAAAAGTGCATCCATTAATCATAAAAGTGCATCTATCCATCATAAAAGTGCATCCATTAATCATAAAAGTGCATCTATCCATCATAAAAGTGTATCTATCATAAAAGTGCATCTATCCATCATAAAAGTGCATCCATCCATCATAAAAGTGCATCCATCCATCATAAAAGTGTATCTATCATAAAAGTGCATCTATCCATCATAAAAGTGCATCTATCCATCATAAAAGTGCATCTATCCATCATAAAAGTGCATCCATTAATCATAAAAGTGCATCTATCCATCATAAAAGTGCATCCATTAATCATAAAAGTGCATCTATCCATCATAAAAGTGTATCTATCATAAAAGTGCATCTATCCATCATAAAAGTGCATCCATCCATCATAAAAGTGCATCTATCCATCATAAAAGTGCATCTATCATAAAAGTGCATCTATCCATCATAAAAGTGCGCATCTATCCATCATAAAAGTACATCCATCCATAAAAGTACATCCATCCATAAAAGTGCATCCATCCATCATAAAAGTGCATCTATCATAAAAGTGCATCTATCATCATAAAAGTGCATCTATCCATCATAAAAGTGCATCTATCATAAAAGTGCATCCATCCATCATAAAAGTGCATCTATCCATCATAAAAGTGCATCCATCCATAAAAGTGCATCCATCCATCATAAAAGTGCATCTATCATAAAAGTGCATCTATCATCATAAAAGTGCATCTATCCATCATAAAAGTGCATCTATCATAAAAGTGCATCCATCCATCATAAAAGTGCATCTATCCATCATAAAAGTGCATCCATCCATAAAAGTGCATCCATCCATCATAAAAGTGCACCCATCATCATAAAAGTGCATCATAAAAGTGCATCCATCCATAAAAGTGCATCCATCCATCCATCATAAAAGTGCATCATAAAGTGCATCCATCCATCATAAAAGTGCATCCATCCATAAAAGTGCATCCATCCATCATAAAAGTGCATCCATCCATAAAAGTGCATCCATCCATCATAAAAGTGCATCCATCCATCATAAAAGTGCATCCATCCATCATAAGTGCATCCATCCATAAAAGTGCATCCGTCCATCATAAAAGTGCATCCGTCCATCATAAAAGTGCATCTGTCCATCATAAAAGAGCATCCATCCATAAAAGTGCATCCGTCCATCATAAAAGTGCATCTATCCATCATAAAAGTGCATCCATCATAAAAGTGCATCCATCCATCATAAAAGTGCATCTATCCATCATAAAAGTGCATCCATCCATCATAAAAATGCATCCATCCATCCATAAAAGTGCATCCATCCATCCATAAGTGCATCCATCCATCCATAAAAGTGCATCCATCCATCATAAAAGTGCATCTATCCATCCATAAAAGTGTATCTATCCACCATAAAAGTGCATCCATCCATAAAAGTGCATCCGTCCATCATAAAAGAGCATCCATCCATAAAAGTGCATCTATCCACCATAAAAGTGCATCCATCCATAAAAGTGCATCCGTCCATCATAAAAGTGCATCTGTCCATCATAAAAGTGCATCCATCATAAAAGTGCATCCATCCATCATAAAAGTGCATCTATCCATCATAAAAGTGCATCCATCCATCATAAAAATGCATCCATCCATCCATAAAAGTGCATCCATCCATCCATAAGTGCATCCATCCATCCATAAGTGCATCCATCCATCCATAAAAGTGCATCCATCCATCATAAAAGTGCATCTATCCATCCATAAAAGTGCATCCATCCATCCATAAGTGCATCCATCCATCCATAAAAGTGCATCCATCCATCATAAAAGTGCATCCATCCATCATAAAAGTGCATCTATCATAAAAGTTCATCTATCCATTATAAAAATGCATCTATCATAAGTGCATCTATCCATCATAAAAGTGCATCCATTATCATAATAGTGCATCTATCATCATAAAAGTGCATCTATACATCATAATAGTGCATCTATCATCATAAAAGTGCATCTATACATCATAAAAGTGCATCCATCCATCATAAAAGTGCATCTATCATAAAAGTGCATCCATCCATCATAAAAGTGCATCTATCCATCCATAAAAGTGCATCCATCCATCCATAAGTGCATCCATCCATCCATAAAAGTGCATCCATCCATCATAAAAGTGCATCCATCCATCATAAAAGTGCATCTATCATAAAAGTTCATCTATCCATTATAAAAATGCATCTATCATAAGTGCATCTATCCATCATAAAAGTGCATCCATTATCATAATAGTGCATCTATCATCATAAAAGTGCATCTATACATCATAATAGTGCATCTATCATCATAAAAGTGCATCTATACATCATAAAAGTGCATCCATCCATCATAAAAGTGCATCTATCATAAAAGTGCATCCATCCATCATAAAAGTGTATCTATCCATGATAAAAGTGGTCCACATGGCACAGGGGGTTAATAAAGGCCTAATCTCTAAATTCTGCTAACTGTTGTATGCGCGTTCCAGTGTATGACGCAGGGGTAGCGTAAATTCTGGTGGAGAACGCTGAAGCACAGAGGTTAGAGCAAAACAAAACTAACATATTCTCACCGGAGCGTCCTACGTCATACACTGGAACATCAATCTATCGTGAATGCGCGTACGACATTTATTAATATAACTTTGATTGTATTCGTCTGAAAGAAGAAAGTCATACACGCCTTGAGGGGGAGTAAATCATGGGATTATTTTCATTTTTGGGTGAACTATCCCTTTAAGGCTGATGTAATAATTGTGGCAATGGAAGTTCATTCTGATGTGTTTTCTTGTATTCAGCTTGTGGATGTCACCACAGTATTCCAGGGAACACAAATCGAGTTCATCAAAGATGCACTTCTTGAACCTGGTGGCTGCATTCAGGCTATCTGTGTCCCAGAAGGAATGGTAAGTATGGGATCGGGAGATTCTCACTATTGAATCTGCACAATGTAGTCTGATTTCCAAACAAATTAATCATTTGAGTCAGTTAATTTTAGTGATTCAAAGCTGACTTCTTTCACGTTGTCATTATGGGGTATTGTGTGTAGAATTTTGAGGAAAACAATGAATTTAATCAATTTTGGAATAAGGCTGTAACATAACAAAATGTGGAAAAAGCGAAGCGCTGTGAATACTTTCCGGACATGAATAATTAATCATACTTACAGGTTGAGATTCAGAGAAGCATTTGAACTCGCGTTGAACTCCCCGACATTTGAGTCATCAGTAAAATGACAGGAACACAACAAAATATTGGGATTGTACTGCTGTGGTATCTTTTGAAAAAAATAATTTTAACCACAGATTCTTGCTCATCATTCAGAAGTGAAAATAAAATTTTACTTTCACAATGTATGACACAGCGTCTTCTCGGCATGATGTTAACCACACGGAAAAGCTACGGTGTTTGAGGGCGGACAGTGTAGAACATAGGCAGGCATTCGGCAAATGTGTAACCCAGTGATGTGTACCTGTCACAGAAGTGGGATTACTGACAACTCGTGTAGGCTGTTCAGAGTCGATTCTTTCTTTTGAGCGACAGTAACCTTATTCATCATGAACTTAACAGCTTCACATCTTTGCTGATTGTTTACATTCACAAACAGCTATATTACACATTGCAATCGAAAAAGCATAATAGGGGCACTTAAAAAAAAAGAATTACAATTTCTGCCATTTTATATTTCTATGAGTGGTCTGTCTCTTTCACATCACACCGTCTCTGGAGCAGATGAAGCTAACTGTGTGTGGCGTTTCTTCCACAGAAACACCTGAAGGGCAAAGACTTAGAGTTCCTGGAACAAGCAGCCAAGACACAGTATGGTCGGGTGAGTTTTGTGTCTGTTTGCTGATGGAGCATTCAGTGTGTGCACATCATGGGAAGTCTCCTGAAATATTTATCTGAAAGTAATCAATAAGTCAGGATGATTTGGTGGTAAAACAGTCAAATGTAACACACAGCATACTTACCCAGAGGCAAGGATCGACCTCACTAGAGGGACGCGTGTTGTATGCCGTCCATGGAGTCTTATAAAGGGAATGTTAAATGTATTTTTTTTCCTCCACCCCATTTGTAGTACATTCTTCATTTATAGCTATAATGATTTATATAATATAAAATTGTTTGATCAGTTTTCAATGTCAATTCATGTTAAATGCTTTGAATTTATTACAATACTCTTAATGATAATTCTTATGATTTTCTTTCGGCTACTGAACACAAAAGAAGATATTTTGATATTTTGTTTCTGGTTTTTTTTTCTTGTTTTTTTTTTTTCTTCTCTCATACAAGGAAAGTCAGTGGGGTCCAAAACAACACTGGACACCTTTGACTTTAATTGTATAGAAAAAAAATAGTTTTTCAGAATAATATCTTTTATGTTTCACAGAAAATTGTGGCATTATTTTTAGGTGAACTGTACCTTGAAGGTTAGAAACACAAGTATTAAACTTTGTTGCATTAGTCATTCTGCGCGTTTGTGGTGTGATCGTAAATGATACCTGTCTGGATTAGGGTTGGGTACTGAAACCCGGTGTCAATATGGCACCGGTACCGATATAACCGGTACGTATCGGACCGAATCAGAACGCAGATTTCGGTGCCGCCCACTTAAGTTCAAACGTGCTTTTGCGCTTTGACTGCCGCCGAGCCAAAGACAGACGCGCTCAGCGCTCATCACATATCACAACTATTCAGTGTTTTCATCCACATCATGTTTATTTTAGGTTTCAGACATTTAAATACACACAAGTACTAGCAAAAACACACACTGATGTCTATGGAAGCGGCAATAACAATCCTTTCAGACAGTTATAATTTGACTACGTGTCTTATTTGTATCAAATACACATTATATAGTTAACTATACAGTTTACTCTGTTCTTCTCCCAGTTCAGCGGTCACTTACTTTCATGTATTGATGTAAATCCGACAGATCCGATCTCTAAGGCGCAAACTAACATGGCGGCGCCTATTGCGCATTATAGATCAACTAACACACATTCACTTACACATATTTGGAAATCAGAATATCAGATAGTTTATGATATAGTTAACAACTTTGTGCATTTTGAATAAAAATTTAAAAAAGGAATAAAACCGATAGCCTACATCTGTGATACAGCACTATTGTGGCTGCTGTATGTCATGTGAGAAGCACGCATAGACTGTAAAAAAATATGGATGTAGTGTCTGTGACGTCACCCATAGGATTCTGAAGAGCAGTTTTGAAGCGTAAAGTAGGGTCAAGCTGGCCGTTGCCATCTTGGCAGCGCGTCACGCCCGGATAAGAGAAAATGGGCAAAGAGGCAGGACGTGGGCGGAGCTGAGGTGACGTGATAACTAACAGACAGCGAATAAATGGTTATCCACCTGTCACTTAAAGTGGCCACACCCTTAATTATGCAGAACTTTAAGGCTTAATATAATTTTAAACGAATGAGTTATAAAAAATAAAAATAAATCACTCTCACAGTTGTCATGAAGGGCAAAATTATCAGTATAGACCAAAACCACAGTTTGTCCCAGACTGTAAACATGTTTTCTTCTGCTGTAAAGTTGGGCATTTTAACATGGGGCTCAATGAGATTCTGCTCCCTTCTGGAGCCGGTCTCTAGTGGCCAGTCGATGAACTGCAGTTTAAGACACTTCCCTGATGGCTTCAAGAGAAACTGGGGGAGGAGCCGCTTGGAAGCATGACACGTCGCCATGGAAACAGTATTAACAAGTGTTACATTAAGCCTATTGTAGTTGGGTTAGGTTTTACTGTGAATTTGTTGTGTTTTGTATTTATATTTAAGTATACTTTTAAAGCTTTAATTGTTCAATTTAAAGAATTTACATATAAAAAAAAAAATCCATAAAAAGCCATTCTTTATTGTCATCCACCATCGTTTTGTGGCTCTTTTTTTTATTTATTAAAAGTATCAGTTCAGGCACCGGTACCGTTTTAAAAGTATCGATTTGGCACCGGTACCGTAAAAAACCCAAACAATACCCAACCCTGCTCTGGACTGAGAAGCAGCTCTTATTCTTATTCAGAACTGGTTCAATAAAAAAACAACCAAATGAGGTTCGGTGCACATGCATTCTTACAATGATGGTACACTCTGCCACATTACCAAACAAATTCCCAAAACAAAGCCATTTCAAGTAGATAAAAACATATCACACAACCAGTGTAGTCTAACCAATTGCCAAGTGACTAATGACTATTATGGTTTGTTTGTTTTTGGTGAATCAAAAAACCATAAAGCGAGTTCAAATGAATCCCAGACGAATGACTCTCATTTTTTTTCAAATGTATTGCACAGCCAGTGTTGTCCGACTCCCAAACTACTGACTCTCCTGAGTCGGATCTTTATAGGGGATCAAAACCATATAGAGCAAGCAGTGGAGATGACTGATTTCTGGATGAATGACTCTTATGAGCTGGTACTTTTTAGTAAATCAAACAATTTACAAGCTTACAACTTACCGTGTTATTTTGTACTTAAGGCTTGTGAGACCCGAATCAGTGTAGTGTTGCTAGTAGTATCAAAAATGAATTGATAAAATATGTTCTGTGTTAGTTAACATAACCTAACCCCAACCGCGACAGTAATATTTAATTTAAAGCGTTAGTTTTGGCATCAATTACTCAATCTCATGTTGTTCCAAACCCATAACACTTTTATTCTTCCTAGAAACACAATTGAAGATATTTCTCCATAGCATGCTTGCGTTTGCATTTACCATATCTGAGTTTATGAATGTTTATATGTGAATAAAAGCCTAAATTCAATCTGTTCATCATATAAAGCGATCATGTCTTCAGACAATTTGGACTTAACCCCTCATTTCATATGGATTAGTAGTGTTTACGATCTCTATGAACTTTTCGAAACGTCAAAGTTGTATTAGCGTAGACTGTCAATGGAGGGACAGAAATCTCTTAATTTGTGTTCTAAAGGTGAATGAAAGTCTTATGGGTTTGGAACGACATGAGGGTGAGTAATAGATGACAGAATTTTTAATTTTTGGGTGAACTAATCCTTTAATATCCTTCCTAAAAAGTACATCTTGATCATATTTTTTTACTGAATAAACTCCTGTCAGAAGGGGAATGTTGTGTTAATGATAGTCTCTTCTCAATGTCAAGATTAATGGGGAGGGACATAACTTGTTACTGTTCTGTCAGTGCCAGGATCCATGTGGGCACCGTGACTCAAGTTTGATTTCTGGCTCGTTTTGCTTTATGATCTCTCTCTCTCTCGCTCTCTCGCTCTCTCGCTCTCTCACACTTTGCGTCAAGTCTCTACTATTCAATTAAAGTAACTTACCAAAAATAAATAAACAAGAATTTTTTTTATTTAATACTAATGATAGCTGACTGTTCTGCTTAGTTTTCCCACTGCACACTCTACATACTCTTATGTCTATGTATAAACGGAAAGTGAACTTTGAGCAAGTGTTCTTGGCTTGAACTAAATGGCAACGTCAAAGGTGATTCTCCATTGCTATCCGTTTCAGTCCAGGTCTTGGCTTCGTTTGTGTCTGGGAAACCAGCCCGCAGTGTTCTCGAGACTGATGATTGCTCAAGAGTTTGTGCCCTATGCTGTCAATGGAAATTGAATATGGGCCGGTGGAGAGAATGGATGATCATTGCTGTGCTTGCACCGTGTGTCGTACAGGAGGTGAGCGTGGCTCCAGTAAGGGCAGATGGTTCACTGAAATCCCCTCTCAGCCGACTGCTCTCGGACACGGCCAAACAGCAGCTGCTCCAGATGGCCCAGGCCAATGCTGGAGACCTGATCTTCATCACGGCCGGACCCCGGGAGAACGTGGTGCGTATCCGCCTCCGTCTTCACAGATTCATATAAGCATGCTGATTCAGTTTCATAAACGCATCGTGAGAACTCAGCGAGCAAATATTTAAATAAAACTACAGATGGCCCACAAGTACATCAAGCCATTTTGCGTTGGAGTAAATAGTTCAATGACCAGCATCCCCATTTATGTTCCTCAAGTACCTTCCCATCAGTATTTGTGCCCTAGTGATTGATGGCTAAGGGTTTTCAGAAAAATATGGCTTTAGAGGAATGCTGACATGATCTAATCACTTTTAAAAGAATATTCATCTTTTCCGTGCCTCAGCTCTCGCTCGGGGCTGGTGCAGATGGTGAGCTTGGCACAGTGAGACGGCTGTTTAGTCACAAAGCAGAGAAGTGGGAGATGGCTGGGATAACTGGCGAGCTCTGTGTGCTGGGGTTGGTGGATGAATGGTGATGCTAGTGCAGAAAGCTAGAGAAATGACAGCTGAGGGAGACCATTCTCCTCAAATATAGTTTTAGAGGCAAATATTAGGGCTGTGCAATATGGATTATTTTTTATTTTTTTTTGTATATTGCAATTTTATTTGCGATTTTGGCAATTGTTTTTGCTTTTTCAAACATGCTACATTCTAAATGTATCAAGTGCATAACAGAACATTTCACAATGAAATAACATCGTATTAACGGCTTGATAAACAAAACTTTAAACGGACTGTCTATTTACATCAAGTGCAAATAGCGTGACTTGTTGGCAAGTGTTATTTACACTAGCTCCGCCTAACAATGCCTGAGACTAAAAAAAGACACTGTCATTCAACGTCTTCAGTGGTGTAGTCAGTAAAGTGTAAGGCTTAAGGATCTTGGTTTTGACGCGATCGACCCGGGTTCAAATCCGCCTTTTGCCGAGCTCGCTCTTCTCCCTTTTCCCATCACATATCACATCGGAGAGGCATTTACTTTCAATAAAAATGAAGAAAATAAAATTCTAAAAAGTGGAAATAAAGAAATGAAATAACGAAATGTTTAATAATAATAAAGCATTTATTGGGTAGGGTTAGGGGTCGGTGTAGGGACGGCTTTTATTGTCCCATTAAGGCGGCATCCATTTAATAATTTTAATAAATATAATAATTTACACTCTGTTATTGCATCCTATTAATGTAATAGTGTGTATCTGTCAAAATAAAGTATTAATAGCATCTTACTATTTACACATATTGCAAAGAACCACGTGTAAATAGAATATATCACTATTTTCACTTAGTGCAAATATCATCTATCGCTAAGAAAATGTTATTTTCACTGAGTGTAAATAGAATCTAGTTGCTGTTTAAACTTGGTGTAAATAGCCGCTTCCAACTTTAAAACAGATGATATAAAACTAACCTAAACTCCAGTCATAACAATAAATAAAAACTAACAGAATTCAAAACCAAAAATAGATTAATGTATTAGCTAAAATGAACTAACAATGAGCAATACTAATACAGCATTTATTAATGTTAGTTCATGTTAATTTGAGCATTTACAAACACATTCTTAAAATCAAACGTCACTTTAGTTAATGCACCATGTATTGTACAGTTATTCATGTTAGTTCATGGTGCAGTAACTTACGTTAACAGTGACAACGTTTGATTCATGTTATTGTTACATACTATTGAAATGCAGGCACCATGATTTTTGCATATATGATATGTGACTGTGTCAGTAATTTCTTTGTGCCGTTTTGATCCTTTCTCATAAGGCGTGGCGCTTGCAAATGCTTGAACGATGGATGCTTGTTCAGTCGGTTCAGGCTGGCTTTGAGGTGTTTCGAAGGACTTTGTCGACATGCATTGATCATACAGTTTTTATGGCGCCGTTTTATGTGTTGGAACAGGTTTGTAGTATCGACCCGTTTCGTTGCAATAATCATTTCACAGGTCTTGCAAATTACCTTGCTGTGTGACACATCCTCTCTCCTGAATCCAAAATACTCCCATCCGACTGATGTTGAATTTCTCACCACATCATTTTTATTCTGACCTGCATCCATATTTTATGTTCTTTCCTCCTGTTCGCCTATTCTGTTCACCCGCTCAGCTTCGTCGTAATTTGCGCGGTGCGCTGAGTAAGCTCTGATTGGTTAACATCTCAAACATGCGTTGCAGTATTCTGAATTAAAATATAAATAAAAACCTTATGCGGTTTAGAAATTGCATGTGCTCAAATCACGATTGCGATTAATTGCACAGCCCTAATTAGCTTGTACCTTCCCCGAAATGCATGAATTATAAAAGGCTCTTGTGGTTTCAGTTTTAGGTGTTCCATGAATGATCAGAATACTTCGTCAAATTTTTACATTTTTAAAATGACAAATTCATGGTTAGAAGTGACTCTCAAATTATCTGTAGCACCTCAGTAAGGCTATCCTGAAGTTTCTGGTTCTCATCCTGAAACATTCATGATATTTTATGTATGAGATCGAACAAAAAAGAAACATCAAATCTGTTTGACTTACTTTCTTCTGTAAAACACAAAAGAAGATAGTATAAAGAATGTTTCAACTGTTTTTGTCCATACATTGAAAGTCAATGAGGTCACAATGACATTACAACACAAAAAGTGTTCAGTGTTTCAGTTTACAGTAATTAAAATAATGCTGAAATAAAATATAAATATTAGATGAAAAACTTAAATGAAAAATCTGAAATATATATGTTGAAGCACTAAAATTACTAAAAATAAAGCTATATAGAAACCACCCCCCAGAAGTCGAGTCCTTTCTTGCCACTGTTCAGCTATGTGATAAATGTATTTAGGGTGTGTTCACACTTGGCATGTTTGGTTCGATTAAAACGAACCCTGGTGCGATTGCTCTGTTAGTGCGGTTCATTTGAACGTGTGTGAACGCCGCCGTCCGAACCCTGGTGTGCACCAAACAAGTGGACAGAGACCGCTGAAAAGATTGGTCTCGGTCCACTTCCAAACAAACTCTGGTGGGGTTCGAATGATATATGAACGCAACACGGACCAAAGACATGTAAACGAACCAAAAACAGGAAGATTAGACTCTAAAAAGTGTTTTCTCGTCATAGTCGTGATGTTGCCCAGCACAGTTCAGTACAGGCATCAGAACCGCGTCTCCTCGCTGCAGATCTTCGTTTGTGTTTGTGATGGAGGGATTCCTGCCGCTGTTTTGGCTCCTTTACTCATTTTATAAGCTCTTCACGGGTTCTCAGCTGCTCAAAAACCCATCATATGCAGGCTATGCACAAACAACGAGTGTATTTATCCCAGCACACACTTCCATCTCAAAATAGGCAATACGTCATTAAAGCCAACCAGTCAGGTTGTGAATGTATTAATCAAGTGAAATGCCAATCTGAACACTAAGCGCACCAGGACTAAATGTTTAAGCGAACTGAACTAGAAGTGTGAACACACCCTTATTTTGTCCTGTTTTAGTGCCCTCTGCTGGGGAAGCTGAGACTGCAGTGCGCTGAGCTGCTTGAGCGCTACGGCGTGCCTGTTCGTGACCCCTCTGTCTTTCACTTCTTGTGGGTGGTGGACTTTCCCCTCTTCTTACCCAAAGAGGACGATCCAGAGAAGCTTGAGTCTGCCCACCATCCCTTCACGGCTCCAGTCCCTGAGGACGCCCATCTGCTGTACACACAACCCCACAAGGTATGTAGCGTCACATCACCGATTGTCCTTTTTAACCTTACAGAATCATAGCTTTGCATTTTAATGGAAACGGGGCAGGAAGTCGATTATTTTTTGATTAATCGGATAATCTAATGCTTTTTTCCCTCCGCTCCCGGTTGATCTGTCGATTATTTTATGAATAGTTGATTAATCCTTTGTTTAATTTACCAATAAATAATAACCGTAACTAATCTATTTATGAACTTTTACCACAAAAGAAAAGGGTTATGCTTAATTAGGAAAGGTGTTTATTATGGCTGCGTTCAGTCACTTTTTGGTAATTATGGCAGCAACTGCTTGCCTTACAAGTGTGAATCAGTGTTAATTTCATTGACAAATAATGTTTGTCATAATTTTCGTCAACAACCTTTTTTCAGTGACGAAAATGAGACGATAACTAAATAAAAACCATTTTTTGATGACAAAAACGATGAGGAAAATCTACTGTCATTTTCGACAACGAATAAAAACGAGATGAAAATGTTAGAGAGGGACGATTAGGGAAGAGATCCCGTCAGAACTGATGTCCTGTGTAACGGATGAGCTCACGTGCGGATCTAACGGTGGGAAAACACGGAGCTGTGGAGCTTCTCCAGGCTCACGCGACAGCGCTTCAGAGCGGCTCAATCCATGAAGAGCACACATTTATGACAGGTCATGTTTATGAACTAATGCTGAGGAATAATCACACTGTTCACTTTACCATGTTTATATGCTAATATGTTTTAGACGGTTGTAACAATGCATGTTTGATCTCCTCATCTGAACTGCAATAGTAAGGCATTTCAAAATAAGAGTCCTGGTGTATTTGAGCTGGTTTATAATTAAAGTCACGCATTATATATACGTTTGGTTACACAATAAACTATTTAATCTCATTCCCATTTAATTCATAGTCAGGAGGAAAGACTAAGAACAGGATTTGACACATTTGTTCAATGAAGTATCAGGTTATAATAGTTCACTAAAACCATTAAAACATCTTCATTACTTGAGATTAAAAACATTTACTTAAGCTTATTTGAAGCTTTAGCTTAACCTGATATGGCCTACTAACTAAAGCAGAAATACACAATTAAAGAAATACACAACAAAAAAAGTGAATTGATCTCTTTCGTGTATTTTTACGCTTGAACGGTCACAAACACAATTTTGTCTAAATGTAGGTTGTCATGTATTCAGGAACAGTCGGTTATGTAATGCTCAAATGCTCAATTAATGCATTACAATTGAACTAAACTCGTTAGATACTAAAATATGACTAAAACTAAATGGCATTTTAGTCAAAAGACTGACTAAATCTAAATCAAAATTTGCTGTCAAAATGAAGACTGGTGTGACTGCTGAAATGTTTTGTTCAGTCAGTAGAGATTTAAAGTGTCTGCTTGAATATGTGCATTCAGCTGTATGATCAAACAACCGCATTCCAGCTAACCATAGCGACCGTGTCAAACATGGCAGTGTCATAAACAGGGAAGTTTTACCACGATTGACAGCGCGTAATTAAATAAATGAGTCCAATCGAGGCGTGAGTTCATCCATTAGATATTTTAAATACCCAACAAAAGCATTAAATGTTTTGTAAGCGGTTGCAGAGAGTACGTTTGAGCCGCGCGCCTCAGCCGGCAGCTCACAAAAAGCAGAATGCTGTATGAACGCAGCCGTATATATTAAGCACAAAATATGAGACTGACAAAATTTCACTGTAATAGTCCAAATACGCTTACGCTGCCGTCATTTTGAGATAAGAGCCTCGGGATGTTTTCTTTCTTTTCTAACATTATAAATGTATTCACTGTCACTTTTAATCAATTGAATGCGCCCTTGCTGAATAAAAGTATGGTTTCCTTTTGAAAGGAAGTGTAAGTTTTTATAGTTTTGCTGTTTTTTTGTTTTATAGTTTTCTGTTTTTTGTTACAAAGTAACGGTGAATGCCATTAAAGGGGTCATAACACACACACACACACACACACACACACACACACACACACACACACACACACACACACACACACACACACACACACACACACACACACACACACACACACAGTTTCTGCCAGTCTCGTGTTAATCTTGAGTATCTCTAGAGTAGTGTTGATCCTTCATATCTCAGAAGAGTCTTTAGTTTATCATATTTATAAAAGACAGATACACTGTACCGATTCTTTCTGGAAACAGCCGAGCTCGTGGAGGCGTGCATTAGGCGGAGTCACAAGCACGCACACACACACACACACACACACACACACACACACACACACACACACACACACACACACACACACGTTGGTGTTGTTCACATTATATGCACTTGCGCGCCGACTGCCAACAAAACACACACATTTGCTGCAGTTTCACTCTCCGCCTGAGGTTTCCACTCATGACCGGGAACAAACACACACACTTGCAGAACTCCGGAAACACAAACTGCATCCACTGTTCCCTTAACGCTGGGTTATTTGGGAAGCTGAACAAGCTGATCTTTCCCTCACACCAGAAACACACTTCTTTAGTGACATTGTTGTTCTTGTGCCTAAAAACACAACGCCAGCGCCGCCGACGGCTCCCGTAACCTGAACGAAGCTCGATGATGAGCGCGCTCTCGCTCTGGGTGGTGTGTGTGTGTGCGTGTGCTCATCCAGGAGAAGTGCCCATACAAGGACTTCCACCCTTTATGATGTCACACAGGGCCATACTCTAAAAAAACTTTCCGAAACTTATGTGAATCCTGAAGGAGTGTATTTGGCACAGAAATACTCTGTCATACGTCCAACTCGTTTTTTGAAACATTGTCCATGTTTATCATGAGAATCAACTCTTTATCAGTGTAAATAAGGCAGAATGCATGAATTAGCATTGTGTGTTATGACCCCTTTAACTATATAATGTGTATCTGATACAAGACACGTAGTCAAAATCAAACAGAAAGGATTTAAATTTTCATTGTGAATCAGCATGATATCATCATGGTTCATTGTAATGGATGGAAATGTGACGTATTGAATAGACATCAATAAAAATTTATTTGATTTAGATATTTTTGAAAAAGTTTATACCTCAAAATACATGCAGCATTAGGTAACATAACAAACAGTAGAATTTGTAATGATGTATTACCAAGTGGCAGCGTCCCGCGGTCTCTCTTGAAGCCATCACGGAAGTGACTTAAACTGCAGTTCATCGACTGGCCACTAGAGACCGGCTCCAGAAGAGAGTCAAATCTGTATCTCCCCCATGTTAAAATGCCGAAAAAAAACATGTTTACAGCCTGGGACAAAAAGTGGTTTATTCAGCTAATTTTGCCCTTTGTGACAACTGTGAGGGTGTAATTTTTTTAATTTTTCATAATTCATCCGTTTAAAGTATATTAAGCCTTAAAGTTCTGCATAATTAAGGGTGTGGCCACTTGAGTGACAGGTGGATTGTCACTATGGTTGCGCTAGGTGGGTGTGGTTTCAGCAACCAGGCCCCTCAGCTCCACCCATGTTCCGCCGCTTTGCCCGTTTTCAGTTATCCAGGAGTGCTCTTCGGAAACCTACGGGTGACGTCACGGACACTGCGTCCATATTTTTTTACAGTCTATGTGTATTACATGAAAAATAAAATACAAAATAGAAGTATTTCCACTGGGGATCTCAGGCATTTAGACTCCACAGTGTATTTTGATGTGCATCGTAGCGTGAGGTAGTTGGCGACACCCAGCACTAGTCTGTGGTTTTATCAACTTTGTAAGTCTGCAGTCGTGAGCCAAGTTAATCATAGAGGAAATGTACGATCTGGTTCTGAATTCCACACGTTTCCCCTGCCCGTTTATCTGCTTTCTCAGGTGCGTGGCCAGCATTATGACTTGGTGCTGAATGGCTGTGAGATCGGAGGAGGTTCAATTCGAATCCACAACGCCTCTCATCAGCTGTATA
Organism: Paracanthobrama guichenoti; assembly: GCA_018749465.1. Taxonomy (NCBI): domain Eukaryota; kingdom Metazoa; phylum Chordata; class Actinopteri; order Cypriniformes; family Gobionidae; genus Paracanthobrama; species Paracanthobrama guichenoti. The sequence goes on along the minus strand of CM031944.1, from coordinate 22,496,148 downwards.
TCCTGGACACGATTCTCAAGGTAATGGAACAAGAGTGAAAAATTACATGGCAAGCAAAGTGCATCGTTGAATGCTAATCTGACAGCGAGTTAAAGCACTTGTAATGGTCGTGTCCAGATACCCTACTACACCCTTTTCTTATTTGTGACTCTTACTCAACACCCCCGTACCACCGACTACCTGTTCGGTCGCTGTGGCAACCCATTAAGCTATATTTAAAGGCCTTTAAAGAACACAAATGCTTTGGATCTTCAGAGCCAGGGAGAAGAAACATCACATTAGGGTGTTTTTACCCAAGTCGAATGTGTTATCTTAAGATTTGTCTCTTTTTGAAGGTCTATTTACTCTCTTGACACTAAAGTAGTTGTATGGATTTGTACGATTTATACATGCTGAGACCGAACAATTCCCTTTCAAGCTGTGAATTACAAGGTCTACTGTGTGTTTTTTCAATGCCGTCTGTGTTATAGGAAGACCCATCACTGCTTTCTCATCTGTTGGAGGCTCTGGACTCCGGGGCCCCTCCTCACGGTGGAATCGCATTAGGTGAGAGAGCATTCAACACATGCTACCTTAACTTTCGCAAGGTTGTTGGGTACCACTGTAGCGAAAGGCCTCGTTGATTACATTCTCCTGTTGGTTAAAGTGGAACGGTCATGCTCGAAGACTGAAATTGCTTGCCTGGCCAAGAAATTTTGGCAGCTTTGTTTCAGTTTGAGACTGTAAACTGAAGCATGAAGTGCCCTTGATCATTTCAACTTCTGTTTGGGTTTATTGCTGTGTATGGCAGAACTAGAGCCATGTTTACAGCTCGCATAACCTGTGATACACAAAATTACCATGTTCTTGTTTACATTATAAAGATTAAAGAGTATAAAATATGTCTTAAGGTCTGAGAGAAATGTGTATAATTATTAGGGATACTGATTTTAAAATGTTGAATTATTTTTTATGTGATAGCCAATAATGGATCAATAGCTGATATTAAAATTATATACAATTTTGTCTAAAAAGTAACTAAAATCAGTTGTTTTAGATGATACAAGTGCATTTAGGCTTCATAGCATTATAATGTACAATATAAAAAATGGATATTCATTTTGAGATTTGCTAAAGATTACGCAACGCAAGTGTTTTTTGCTAGTTTCAGCCTGACGCAGTTCTCATGTTCACATCCAGCTCCACAGTGTTTAAATATCAAATGCACTGGCGCATCTGTTCACCCATGGGCGTCTGGTCTGAACACCAGGTGTGTTCAGGAGCATTGTTGGAGCGTTGCTATTGTGAGGAACTGAAAACGACTGCGCCATTGACCAACACAAACCTGCTCTCAAGTCAATAGTGCAGTATTTGTGTGTTATCTAAAGGGTGTGTTAGTAATATGAGCCTATAGGTGGTGCACAACACTGATTATTACAAACACAGGGATGCGCAGCAGCACACACACACATGCCAAATATTACAAATAAAAGGATCCCTCTCTGGGGAAGCTTTCAGTCTCTCCTCATGTAAATAGTGAAGCCGCCATGGTGTGAGCACAAATGGCTTTTAAAGGGAAAGGGAGATGAGACTCTGATTGGTTTACTGCACGTTATGGCCAAAACACATATATTATACACATTATACACATATACATATATTGAGTTATATCGCATGTATCAGTTTCATTAAGAGACGAGGGACAACCTCTTTGGACCATGCTTCAACCCAGCTTCAGACCATGCGCTCAGATCAGTAAAATAGGGCCATAAGTTAAAGTGAGCATTTGTTGACAGTAAAGGTCATTTAAATATAAAAATAGGGGAAATAAGCATGCATCATTACATTTATTGAATATATTATTAAATCATTTAATATAAATAAATGCACTTCAACTTTTTTTTTTTTTTAAGAAATTAATATTTTTATAAAGTAGATTCATTGATGCATTAAATTGAACAAGTGACAATAAAGATATTTGTTACAAAAATCTATTTTAATTACATGAACTTTCTATTCATTACAGTATCATGAAAAAATTGTATTGCGGTTTCCATAAAAATATTAAATAGCACAACTGTTTTCAACATTGAATAAGACATTTTAATATTATACTGATTTCTGAAGGATCATGTGACACTAAAGACTGGAGGAATAATGACGAAGATTCAGCTAATATTTCACAATATTACTGTTTTTACTTTATTTTTGATCAAATAAATGCAGCCTTGGTGAGATACTTATCTCATAAGATACTTATATATATATATATATATATCAAATTCTCACAGACTCAAACTTTTGACTGTTAGTGTATGTTAATTATATTAATAAATACAGATAAAAAAAAATATTATGCATAATCAATAATGTAACCAAAAAGTTGTGCATTCCTAATAATTGTTTTTCTTCTGAACAGGGCTGGATCGACTGGTGTCCATCATTGTAGGAGCTCCCACTATCCGAGACGTCATAGCTTTTCCAAAATCCTTCAGGGGTCACGACCTCATGAGTCACGCTCCAGACTTCATCTCTGAAGAAGATCTGAAGGCATACCATATTTCTGTGGTCTGGCCTAGCCCAGATACAGAGGGTCAACAGGACAGCTCCATGTAAGCACTAAAACGGTTAATATGTGCATCTGTGCCCACTGGTGCTGGACTTCAGAGCAGAAGCAGCAGGATCACTTCCTGTCCGGAGACGATTGAGCACCATCTTCAGAGTGAAGACCATGGGGTCTGTGACCCCCACATCATAAACTCTTGCTCAGTCATGTACTTTCTCTTCATATACATGCTCTGTAATTTCAACTGTACATTTTTCATTAAATTTGTTTCAGTGAAAAGCTGTGAAATCCAGAGAGAGCATTGCTGAATATTTCAGTAGGGGGCAGCGTTGTTCCATCCCATCCTTTTCCATTGCCCAACCCCCTCCCCTCCCCTCTCCACATGCCCTGTGGTGAAGTCAGCGTGCATCATATCCTACATTTTTTTCCACCACCAGACATACCAAATAAAGCTACATTTCAGTTTTTCTCAGCGATGCCTTATCTGCAAAAGCAGATGCTCATTTTTCATGCCCAGGTACAGCTACTCATTACAGCCAGTGTTGTTTTAAAGTAGACCTGTGCGCCGGCCGCCAAGCTGTGAACACACTTCTTTGTGTATGACATGCTGTTTTTGCTGCTCTTCCAATGACTTTTCCTTAAGTACCCACTCATCACCTATTTACATGACCATGTTTACGTGGAAGTACCTGCCCACGTTCGGAGCGTTTCCATTAGTGCTTTAGAGACGATTTCAGTACCGAAGCTCGGCTGTTTGATATGGAGCTCTTCGGCTAGGACCGGGATCTGAACTACTAGACTACTGGCAGCGTTAATGGTTTATAAATGCCCGTCCCTCAAATCAATTTTAACATTCAGGTTTGCCCTTTTATCATGTAGTCTTAAAAAGGAATCGATCACACAAATATTTAAATTGCTATCATTTACTCAGGTTTTATGTCCTTCCAAACCAAAAGTTTTGTGATTTTTCTTTCATATATTCTTTTCAAAAACATCTTTTTTTTTGTGCATACAATGTTTTTCGTTTAATAATCTTTTGTGTTCCCTAGAAAAAAAGAAATGAATACAGTTAGTGATGCATCTCAATTTCAGCAACCAAACAAACAAAAAAAAATTCCAATTTAAGCCGAAAAAGATTTTGAGGGCTAAAATCAGTGTTTCTCCGATGACATGTGACTTTGGCTGTGTCCGAAATCACCCCATACCCTCAAATAGGGCATTATTTGAGGGCACAGCCATTTGTAATGGTGTCTGAAACCATAGTGGACATTATTGAGTGCACTCGTTCAATCCCACAATGCACCGCAATAACGGGTGTACAACAGCCATATTTATGAAGTGCTTAAATTATTGAAAGACAACATATGTGAAATTACTATTAGGGTTTAATTTTATTGATTAAACAATCTTTTCACGCAAAATTAATGCAGCCCATCTGATATAGATATAGACCCATTTCGCATGACTGTGAGTGTGATATTGCTCATATAAATATGATAGTATAAGATACAGCTTTCATTCTTCAGGAGAAAAAACATCAGCGATATCTCGGTCATATATTTCAATGGTTAACGTTACCACAGCCATTGCATGTGCTGCACTTTATTTGTACTGTTTTGTTTTATTAGTTTATTTTTGTTTTTGTAGATTTTGAAAGATAAGATCTTGTTTGCAACTTGCAACTTAAAGTCCTTGAAAGTCCTGGAATTTCAGTTTACAGTATCTGTACGAACCCTGTATCATACAGGTATAAATTCCTTTTTAATTAAGGAATAATTAATGGCAGAGTTCAGATACATGTTTTCATTACTGGAGCTGCAGGTTTGCTGCGTTTAAATGATTATTACACAGCAAGAACAAACTAAACAAAAGCAGCTTCCCTTCCAGAGCACCCAGTGTCCAAGTTCACTCCTATATTAGTGGATGTAGGGAATAGTGAATGAGGGTAAATGGGGTGATTTCGATCACAGCACCTGTCTATTTAATGCACACAGTGTGCATAAGCTCGACGGGTAAACATGTAGTCAGACTTAAATTCAACTAGTCGCTGATGACGTCATTACTGAAAAAATAAGCCTGAATAAGCGGAGACTCGAATGCAGGTTGTCTTGTGCACACTATGGCACATGACAGCGTTGCCCACAAGGCTATTGCTCTTACATAACAGCTTTTTTTTATCAGTTCTTTGGGTTATATTTCTCACAGATTTCAGATACATTTATATGAATGCATTAGTGAGAGAGAGATTGCGTGAGAATTACCTGGCAGCGTCTCTACTAATAGTGAAGCTGTGGGTTAGCTAAAGAGACACGAGCACACACACACACACACACACACACTGGTGTTGTTCACATTATATGCACATTACGCGCCGATTGCCAACAAAACACACACATTTGCTGCAGTTTCACTCTCCGTCTGCGGTTTCCACTTATGACCGGGAACAAACACACACACTTGCAGAACTCCGGAAACACAAACTGCATCCACTGTTCCCTTAACGCTGGGTTATTTGGGAAGCTGAACAAGCTGATCTTTCCCTCACACCAGAAACACACTTCTTTAGTGACATTGTTGATCTCGTGTCTAAAAACACAACGCCAGCGCCGCCGACGGCTCCCGTAACCCGGACGAAGCTCAATGTTTGTTTGTGTGTGTGTGTGTGTAAACAAAACAATGGCACAGTGTCAGTGCAAGTTGCATTCAGTTAAAACAGTTCAAACATGCATTTTAGTCTGGAACTAGATTAAGCCTTGTCTTTGAAACCAGGGGGTAAAAAAAAAAAAAAAAAAAAAAAAAAAAGGTGGATTACTTATGCAGGTTTGGAGTAACATAAAAGTAACTAAATGATGAGTTAGCATTTTTGGGCATGTTGGGTGTTCGCTAAATGGCACAATGATATATATTGCACAAGTAAAAGGAGGAGGTAAATATGCAGCTTTAGTCTTGTTTATCCCAAGTTTGAGAAACTGCAGTGCTTGCATTATAATCAACAGGCCTGTCTACACTCCAGTTGACTGATGGCCTGTTTCTATTTTTAAACACACTGCAGCTACTCTAGCCATTGCATTTTGCCATCCAAAATAAAATTATTTACAAATATAATGTGTGAATTGATAGTGTATTTCGTTCTTAATTTATGTTTAAATAACTTTGACCGCTACATCAAAGCAAGCGTGATGTTTCTGATCTCTTAATGGAGCTGCTACCTGCCAGTTGTCAAAGAATGCGATCTCAGGCATCATTACTCCGCTCAGCGTGCAGTGCAGTCTGTTAGATATGAGTCTGAGATCAGCTGCTCAACTCTGAAAAGGTCTAACAATGCATCATTAACTATATATGGATAAAATCCATAGTTGTAAAATCCTATTGCCCGGTTTCACTGACGAGGCTTAAGCTAGTCTCAGACTAAAATGCATGTTTTAGCTGAAAGCAACTTGCACTGACATATATTGCCAAAAGTATTGGGACGCCCCTCCAAATCACTGAATTCAGGTGTTCAATCCCTTCATGGCCACAGATGTATAAATCAAGCACTAGGCATGCAGACGCTTCTACACACATTTGTGAAAGAATGGGTCGCTCTCAGGAGCTCAGTGAACTCAAGCGTGGTACCGTGATAGGTTGCCACCTGTGCAATAAGTCCATTCCTGAAATTTCCTCACTACTAAATATTCCACAATCAACTGTTAGTGGGATTATAACAAAGTGGAAGCAATTGGGAACAACAGCAACAATAGCATAGTGATTGCTATCAGGATATGAGGAGACTTTCAACCAGCATAACAAAAAATGTTTCTGTAGAGGATCACCTATTGCACCTTTAAATGTCCTAATTGATCTAAGACCTAATCCTGGTTTAGTCTAAGCCCTGTCTGTGAAACCAGGCCACTGTTTGTTGTAAATCTTCATCTATCCACCAATGGAGAACACCCGGTTAGTGGCCACTGGGTATTATGAGTTTAATATCCCTGGTCTAGGAAGATAGTGCTGTTTCTGCTGTTGTCCAACATTGCCATCAGCATCCTCTTGGGTTCCAGCAGACCGTTACCACTGCCCGACTGTTCTGGAGGCCGGTCTGAGCAATGCTGCAGCTGCAGGGAATTTAATGTCTACGAAACCTGCCTGATCACAATCAACACAATTGACAGGCTGTCTCCGGTCAACTCCATTCCCATCTTTCTTTCTGGTGTGCAATGCATCTTTGTATCTAATTGGCCTACATAACCAAAAATGTACTGTGGTTTGTAGATGATATGCACAGCAAACATAAAAGTCAAATAAAGGACAATGAAAATGTCCTCTGGATAAATGATGTTGTTTTGCAGTACACGACTTTCAATGACTGAAAGGTAATTTTAACGTATTCCACCATGAGACACTTTTAGGCCTCCCTAATTTGTTTCTTTGTAATCCTTCCTGTTTTGTAATCTCAAGGGATCGTGCTCTGTGGAGAATAAACCAAGCGATTTGACGGAAAGACCCTTTAGGTAACTTGCTGACATGGTGGGGGATAATGAGCTCACTGGCTTTATACCTTGTTTCAAATGACTTTTAAAAGCACTCAGACTAAGGAAATAATTGGCTTGTTCTTGTTGTGGTTCATCAATAAAGGAATATAGGTTGCCTTGCCAGAGAGATTCACATAATTTATTTCTGCAAATGTGTGACTCACAGATTTCACTGTTTTCTTTTTTTTCTTTTTAATCAACAAACAATGAGCAAATTGGTCTGCAGTGTATATGGAGTTACATATAAGGCCGGTTTCACAGACAAAGCTTAAGCTAGTACACTGTCAGAAAAAAAAGGTACAGTGCTGTCACTGGGGCGGTACCCTAAGGTACAAAACTGAAAAGGTACTAATACACACTCTTAAAGTACTGATATGCACCTTTAAGGTACTAATACACAATCTTAAAGTACTGATATGAACCTTTAAGGTACTAATACGCACTCTTAAAGCACTGATATGTACCATTTAGGGGTGAGTAAGGTACAAAGATGTACCTTTTCACTTTTGTACCTTAGGGTACCGCCCCAGTGACAGCACTGTACCTTTTTATTCTGAGATTGTATCAGACTAAAATGCATGTTTTAACTGTATGAACTAAAAGCAACTTAAAATATGTCAGTGCCATTGTTTTGTATCAAGATGCACACCAGTAATGTTTTATTTCCAAAGGCATGTTTATAAAAGCTACATGTTCTAATTGAACTAAGGCCTAATTCTAGCTTAATCTAAGCCTTGTCTGTGAAATCGGGCCATATTGTTATGAAAGATATACATATCTATGGTGCCACCAACCTGTGGTCTTGTATTTTGCACGGTGTGTCAGTTTGTGCTGGTAGCTCCACCCACATCTGAATCTGATTGGTCCGAAGCAGAGCCATTGAAGTAAAGAGTAAAGACCAATAACCAATTGTGTGAAAGCATATCATAATTCCCCTCACGGTTTAAAAGGATACCCCAAAACAGGGGTTTTCAAACTATTCCTGGAGCCTCCCCAGCACTTCACATTTTGGATGGCTCCCTTATTGGACACACCCAGCTCACGTCATAGAGAACTAAACTAATCAGCTGATGAGTTAATACAGCTGTGTTAAATAAGACACTCATCCAACATATGCATACCATACAAACGCCTAACCCTTTAAGAATCTGAAATCAGATTGTAAAGGAGTGCATGTTTAGGGGGCGTTTGTATGGTATGCATATGTTGGATGAGTGTCTTCACTTCCCAGAACCCACTGCTCATTATTGGTTTACTGGTTTCAGCTGTGTCTTGTTAATCATATCATTTACCCTGTCTATTTAAATTTGGTTTGCCCTACATTCATGATGAAGTCGTGTTTGTTTGTATTGGTTTGCATGTTGCGTTCAGCATTCCTGATCAGGCTCTTTGTTCCTGGTAATTATTTCTCTCTGAGTATTGGATTCCTTGTTCCTGTCTGCCCATATGTGTATTTGGACTGATTATATGTGCTTGACCCTCTGCCTGGCATGGACTATGACTTTTGGATTATACTTGTAAATAAACTGCATTTGGATCCTCACTCCTGCTCATTACAGGTAGGCTATAGGGATGTGCAAATGAAGCCTCATGAAGCACTGAGGCTTTCCCCTGATTGTCATAGAGGATTTTACACACTGGAGTAGGTGCAATGGGCTCCTCCTTAATACATCTAAAACAAAGGAGATGATAGTTTAGCAGGCGGAAGAATCAACATCCCTCTGTGCTGATTGGCGAAGAGAGCATTGAGCTGGTCCCCACCTATAAATATCTGGGTGATCATCTTGACGACAAACTGGACTGGTCGGTGCATGCTAACGCAGCATATAAAAGAAGGTCAGGGCAGACTCTTCTTTCTCAGAAGACTGTAATGATTTTTTTTTTTATGAATCTGTTGTGGCCAGTGCTATATTTTTTTGGTGTTGTGTGCTGGGGGAACTGCCTGACTGTCAGAGACTGTAATCGACTGGACAAACTGGTCACACAATGTGTCGTCATGGGGAGGGGCGTGTACTCAGTGGGAGCTTTGGTAGAGAGGAGAATGAGGAGAATGACGCAGGCCATCCTCAACAACAGCAGGCATCCTTTGCATGACTCTCTGATGGCTCAGAAGAGCAACCGCAGTGACAGGCTCCTCTCCCTGTGCTGTAGGACTGAGCGATTCAGGAGATCATTTATACCAGCTGCTATAAGACAATGAATATTGCTAATGTGCACTTTATTTCTATTGATAGTAACTCTTAACTATTTATTATTATTGGTTATTAGTTTGTGTGGGGGTGTGTATTGTTTATTTGTATGGAATACAACTGGATGTTTGAATTTAGTATAAATTAGTAATAAAGTATCTGTCCGTTTTTTTTTTTTATTTTGATAAACATATAACATTGTGACTACATGAAAAGAGGTTTTACCTTTTATAAAAACTGATTTGTGAGCATTAGTGACACGAAGGTTTAATTCTGCCTTCACATGCTCTTGTAATTATCGTAAATATGAGTTTCCTATGTGAAAATTACACATGAACACCCTCCCATTTCGAATGCGATGAGCTCATAATCACGACTTCTTAATCAAATGATCAAATTTCCGATAGCACGGGAAGGCAGCATTAGAATAAACATAAAACACACGTGATCGCTGTCATGTGGTGAATCCGACCAATCGTGGAACAGCTGTGTTGTCATCAGAGCTCGTGCAGTCGCTCTGTAGAAGCTGCACAAAATGCTCCAGCCGGCTGCTCTCGACGGCGACATACGACGACATGCGTCACAGTCACGTGGCGTCTGCGCTGCATCAAGTCGGACAATTTCTAACCGACATGCACTGTTTCAAGTCAGCCGCCGAAGCAGTCTGTAACATTTTTCACTTTAGCGGTTAATAAACAGAACTGCATGCATCTTGAGGAAGAACATTGCAGCCGGAGCTACTTCTCTCTGTTTCTGTCCATGGCGAGTCACGCAGGGACTGTGCTCCTCCGCAGCGGTTCCTACCAGACCGGTCTGAAATAGTCCCAATGTAAACACTTATAAGTGTACCATAATGATTCAGGGTAAGGCAAAAACACAGTTTGGAAACTGGATTCATGTTGTACATTCTCATTATATCATTTTTGAACTTGAACACAAAAAAAAGTTACGGACATCAGCTTTAAACTAGCGACGGGCAGACTGAGGCTTTATGAAACGCAGTTGAAGCAAATGTGCCGTATTGTCGAAGCTTTGACTCAATCTGACACCCGTCTCCATGGCGGTCAGAACAGTGTAAATGCAACAAAACCCCAGGCCAAACATGCATAAAAACACCTTTTATCGCAAATGTTTTATTGCAAGTAAAATGCAATATCATCTAATAACATTAAATATTAAGTGTCTATGTTCTCTTATCAATTGTCAGGGCTTGTTTCGTTTGTTCCATGGATGGCTCCGATAAATAAGCCAATACAAGACTATTAACTACTATTATTCCTTTTAATTATACTAATGTCTCATTAAAACATCTAAAGATCTGAATCAGAGATCAGGTTGTTCAGTGGTTCTCAGTGATTCATGGGTTTACAGAGATCATCGCCCCCTAGCGGTGAACCATTGACACTTCAAAACGTTTAAAAACAGTGACGTAACGAAGCCTCGTTTACTGAGATCACGTGACTTTTGCAGTTTGATATGCATTCTGAACCAGTTGATTTGAAACGGAAGATTCGTAAAGCTTCGACGCTTCATGAAGCAGTGTTTTGAAATTGCCATCTCAGTAGCTGTTTTCCACAAGTTATATCTTTTTATTGTTAAAGTAGTGCTTATTTACATATATGGATAATCATTTGAAGCGTATTGTATGTTTTATACACAGTGAAAATAGCCTCCATTTGACTGAAATTACAGAATCTAGATAGCGTGTTAATATTTAGGATTGTCAATGAAAGGGACGCTACATATAATTTTGCCTGTAATAAAGGCAAAATTATATCTTTTCAAGCTTTCCTGTAGCTCAAACAATAAGAGCGTGGCACTAGCAATGCCAAGGTCATGGGTTCGATTCCCAGGGAAAGCAAGAACTGACAAAATGTAAAAATGTGTACATTGAATGCAATGTAAGTCGCTTTGGATAAAAGTGTCTGTCAAATGCATAAATGTAATAAGATTTTCTCAATAAATGGGCAATAATAAACCGGTAGCCATGAAGCCGGTTTAGTTGGATAGCCAGGTATGTTTCGGTTTAATTTGCGCCAACCCTGGGTTTTAGGCACCATGAAAGTGTCTCAGCTTTTAGCAGTGTTAATCGCTATATGCTCCACGGCTAACCTTTGCTGGGTAGGATGTGTTCTGGGTCCAAAATTGGACCAATCAACTGTGAGCAAAAAGTGACACGTCTGACGCATTAAAATCACTCCCCTAGTTTCTCTTTCTCCAAATTAAAGGTCATGAAATCTAGATAGTTTAAAGACAATATTGTCTGTCTTTTAGCGATGATTGATTATTTATCATAAATGTTTTGATTTATTTATATCATTATTATACCTAATCCATTACATGAGCAATTTTTGTTCAAGAATTATTATTAAACATTTAGTTTAAATGAACATACTGATAATATGTAATAAGATTTGGAATCGGTATACAGCTTTAAAAATGGCAAATGTGAGCTTACATGTCCGAGTCTGTATACCTATATATTTTAACTAAATATAACTAACTTCACAACTATCACATGCATTGATATAGCAAGATATTTTCTACTTGCTCTGTAAATGCAGTTCTCTTTGTGAGAATTGAATCACAGTTTCTCTGTTTCAAGGCATGTGATTGGCTGTTTGCTTCTGATGTCACACTTCCATGTGCACACGCTCCATGAACTCGGGATCAAAGCCTGAGTTGACAGAGAAAGTTGATGAGTTGAAGGTCATGGTACCAAGTCTGATTGAATTGGTTTGTTTGACTGCCCCGCAAAAGTCAGTTTGCACAGCTTCATTAAAGGTGCTGTATGCATTTTTTTTGTTTGTTTTTTGTTGTCCTAAAACATAAAAATACCATAATATGTTTGCAGAGATTTAGGAAACATGCTAAGTTCACATACTTGTTTCTCCGAAAATCAATATTACAGCCAGGTCAGAGATTGCAGAAAAGCCTCCTCGTCTGTCTGAAAAGCTCAGTGTCCAGAGGCAATATACAGTGTGTAAGACACAATATGCCGATAAGAAGTATAATACATTTGCTTACAAAAAACAAGCAAATGTACTGTCCCACTTTACTTAACATACATGTAAATCTAATGCGATTTCATGCATTCTGAGTTATTGACACTGTTAAAGAGTTGATTCTCATGATAAACATGGACAAAGTTTCAAAACACGAGTTGGACGTATGACAGAGTATTTCTGTGTCAAATACACTCCTTCAGGATTCAAACAGGTTTGGGACATTTTTTTTTTTTTTTGAGTATGGCCCTTTAAGACATCATAAAGGGCATAATTCCTTGTATGGGCACTTGTCCCGGCCCGCACGCACGCTGAACTCGATCTGCTGCGTTTTGGACCAGCTGCAGTTTATTTATCAGCAGATAAATAAGCAGGGCAACCACCCAATAGAGCATTACAAGAATCTAGCCTTGAGCTCATGAACGCATGAACTAACTGTTCAGCATCAACCCGAGCAAGAGCACGCCCATCAACAGCTTCTTTAGGGTTACGGGAGCCGTCGGTGGCGCTGCCGTTGTGTTTTTAGACACAAGATCAACAATGTCACTAAAGAAGTGTGTTTCTGGTGTGCGGGAAAGATCAGCTTGTTCAGCTTCCCAAATAACCCAGCGTTAAGGGAACAGTGGATGCAGTTTGTGTTGCCGGAGTTCTGCAAGTGTGTGTGTTTGTTCCCGGTCATGAGTGGAAACCTCAGGCGGAGAGTGAAACTGCAGCAAATGTGTGTGTTTTGTTGGCAATCGGTGCGTAATGTGCATATAATGTGAACCACACCAACGTGTGTGTGTGTGTGTGTGTGTGTGTGTGTGGTGTATCTGTCTTTTATAAATATGATAAACTAAAGACTCTTCTGAGATATGAAGGATCAACACTACTCTATAGATACTCCAGATTAACACGAGACTGGCAGAAACTGTGTGTGTGTTATGACCCCTTTAACCCTCCTGTTATCTTTGGGGTCAATTTGACCCCATTCAGTGTTTAACGTCTGTAAAAACATGATTAAATTAATTTTTTTTTGCTTCAGATTTAATGACTTTTCCTAATTTAATGGGGACAACTCTGTAAACATAAAATTAACCTGCTGATATTTTTTCAATGTCCTGTACACATTTTGTAACATCGGTGCTCCTTGGGGTCAATTTGACCCCAGGCTCTTTTACTGTATAAAACATAAGAAATATTAAAATTTCGCACACATTTGTTTTGGTTGTTTTATTGAGGTCACTACTGTAACATGTTATAATTTTATAATGTTCATTATAATTTTACATATTCAATATTATATTCAAAAAACTTCCCTCTGTTATAGGGATCTAACCTAACATAACCATATCTGTAGTATTGCGAGAACCACTAGTAGTTCACATGACATGGGACATAATTCTCATGAGAACTTTGATTCCCGTGCCATGGTGGAGGGGAAAACATAGTTTTTGCGAGAACTTTTATATTTCCCATGCCGTGGGGGAGGGGAAAACCTAATTCTCGTGGTTTACCAAACAAAGGGGAGGAGCAAACATTATAAAAGCATGAACAAAAGCCTTCTAAACCATTTATCTTTGTGCTCTGTGTGCTCTCTCTGTTCTCCATCTCTCATTTGAAAATGACATCTAAGCAAAGATTTTCTTGGTGGATGTCTACTTAAAAGGTTATTTAAGTAGTCAACAAAGACATAAATTACCTGAGACAGAAACCTTTATATTCAAAAAATCATGTTCTGGAGATTTAAGTTACTGGGGTCAAATTGACCCCAGAGGGTAAAAAATGTTATCAGATTTGAGGGTAACAGGAGGGTTAATAAAACATGGAAACTGCTCCTGATGAATCCTGATTTGAACCTGCATGCAAATCCTTCCCAGCTTACTCACAAAGTACCAGTTATGTAAAAAAAAAAAAAAAAAAAAATGTTCCATTATGTTTACATGACAATGTACTAAAAAGTAAAATAAACTGCACATGATCTACTGACGACTTGCACATTAATGAACACCGACACCGCCGGATCATTCCCATATTGACTAACGCAGTTTACCCATTGTGGTCTGATTTAAGTAAACTGATGAGTGCAAACCTTAGGAATTCACACATTCTACTGTTTGAATGTATGACCATCATAAGAATGTCATCTGAACAAGTAGCTCACATCCACTTTTGTTCTGACCAACTAAGGGAAAAAAAAGCATTGCAATAAATTGCGATGAATAAATCGCTTGTATCAGTCAAGTCAAACCGTGCAAATTATACTGCGTTTTCAAACTGTTAATGTTAACATCAGCATTGCATGACTACATTTAATGTGTATTAGGGCTACCTCTAGTTCAGTCTCCATTTCTGTCTAATTTTTAATCATCATATACCAACAAATTAATGTGGAGTAGAGGTGAACTGCTCCCTCTCATAGCCAACACAAAATAATTTATATTTACTATAATGCACATAGCAAAAGGAGAAAGGCACAACAAAGAAAACTCAGTAACTGTATGAAGTCTTTTGCATTTTACAACGGGTGACTCTCCAGTTGTCACAGGTGATTGTCATTTGAACCTTTCTGGATACGCCATCAAATTGATAAGTTTAATTATATCAAGTGATATAAATCTCCACCTCCAACATCCTCACACGCAGTATAGCCTACTAGCCGGGACTCCATCTTTATGTGTACAGATGTGACGTAATGATGCAAAGATATGCTCGAATTCCCCGTGGAAATCCACCAGTACCACTGGAATTAAAAACATTATTACAACCTTACCGTTGTAAATCGAGCTAAGGTAAGCAGAGAGTTTTGAACACTGGCTGGTTATGTACTTGCTCAAATTTATTTTGGATAATTTTTAACCCCAAAAAGTTACGGACTGCAGCCTTAAACACTCTCCTCCCATAAATACTGCGTCTGAAAGGGAAACTCCTACAAATGCATATGCAATAAGATCATCTGCAAAAATAACCCTGTCCACGCCTTTACAGCGTTAATTTATCACTGCATGTAATTTATCACAGTCAAAATTAAATCCTATCACCAAAGTTAGGGTTCGTGCTGGTGCAAACTGTTAGTAAATCTAGCCCTTACTCTCTAAAAGCATAGAGCTTTCTGGTCCTATGCTACATTACAGGGGATATTCAAGATTTAGCGATGAATTATGCCTCATGAAGCTGCCGTGTTATAAAAGATCTTGTATCATTCATATCCTTCGGGACAGAACAGAATCAGGAAGGTTCAAAAAGGCAATAGGAAAGAATTATTTAAAGGTACAGCGCAGTGTCGAGCCATCCATAAAATTCATTAAGAGAGGCTTGCTGGTGAATTCCTTAAGGATTGAGGAAGATTGCTTTAATGATGTCTCAGAAAGATAATTGTAGCCTTGTAGTTTGTACAGTCTCACACAACCAAATTGGCTTTAGTCCACTGGTATTTTGAGGTAGTTCTTAGAAGGTGAACCATACAATTGGTTGATTAAGATGAAAATAATGAGATCTACCCCTAGGAATACATGCATGGATGTCTATAGTCATATAATTGTCTTTCCCAAGTGATACTTGACACTGTAACAAGTGTCACGGCCCTGCTGTTGACATGGAGTCGGTGATGTCAACTGCGTGTCTTTCTAGCAAAAGAGATTGAGTATTTGTCCTCTGTCCTTAAATCCATCAAATTGCATTGTGACTTGAATAATAGCTTGTCTGTCAGGCCTCCTGATGTCATTTTTTGGTCAATATTGAAGCAGCTTGTGTGTTGTGTACGCTATGGGAGCTGCTGCTCAGTACATGCCTGCTGAATTATTCTGAGCACAAAGATAAACATCCAAAATGTCTAATTTGGAGGCATGCTGACTGGTTTGGTAAGGAAGCATGAATGTTGATCAATGGGAGCTGTGTTACTAAAATAGAAAGAGGATCAATAAAGCAAGCAATGTTTGCTTGCAGAAGCTGCACAGTTTTGCGGTACAGTTTGAATACGCCAAAAAGAGATGATTTTTTTTTTTTTCTTCCACTTCTTGATGATTTTCATTTGATTGATGTGCATTGTGAAGGTCACAAGACCTTGAATTCTTGTAAACAAGTAGCTACTCTAGCTGGAGAGTGCTTGTTCTCTAGCCAGACCAGGAACCAGACACTTTCCATTTGTATTGTACAACAAAAAATGAGAGAGCTCTGAAAACCTAACCTCATGGGCAACATCCATTTCAAGTGCATGTTAAATTGATTCCCTCCTGCTATATGTGAAATTTTGCTCGTAAATTTAAACTGATAACACCTACAGCCGTTTTTCTCAGTCTTAGTCCCAGATGTCTAGTGCTCTGAAACTAGCGAGGAGGAACACTTTTACAACTCTGTCATGTAGAGTCTAACCATGCACTCTAAAAACACTGGGTTAAACACGACACAGTTTGGGTTGTTTTCAACCCAAGGGCTGGGTAAATATAGGACAGAACGCATGTTGGTTTAATTTTATCCAGAAAATTGGGTTGTTTATTTAACCCTCCTGTTACCCTCAATTCTGGTAACATTTTTTTTTACCCACTGGGGTCAATTTGACCCCAGCAATTCAAAAAATATGCTGGAAATATGTTTTATTACATTTTATTAAAACCTGCAAAAACCTTTTTGTCGAGATGTAAATACATTTTACTGTAGTTTATTGTGCATGCAGATTATATTTTAACTTGCTAAGCGAAATTCATAAGACATGGTTTATTCTTTCTATATAGGCTATTTTAGACATGTAACATATCCGCGTTTATGCATGTCTAGGCTACTCGATATTGGTCAGTCATATCCGACACAAAGGATCCGTGAATGAAACTGTAACCACAAACACCGTTAACTGAAGTGAATGAAAGGCTATAATCAGTCACACAGATTATTTATTTGAACGTTTCCTTGATATAACATGACACTGAGAAATGCCTAAAAGAAATGCATAGTGACATCATTGCATGATGACATCAGGAACCTACGAATCGGCTTTTTGAACCGGTTCATTGAGCAAAAAGAACTGTTTCGCGGAGATGAATCTGACTTTGCATCACTACTAGGAAGTTTAATAACACCACAAGGAAACCGGGTAACACAAGGGACCTAGGCAAACTCCTACAACGACAGACAAACCACGAGAGAAACACAAGCACTATATATACACAGACAAACAAGCTAAACAAGATAAGAGGTGTGATAAAATGGTAACACCTGGAGAACTAAATCAGCATGAAAAACTACAAAGAAACAGGAAAAAAACATAAGTCCACAAACAGACCGGGAATATATAACAGCAGGGGTAACTGTGGGGTATGTCATTTGATAAGTTCAACTGTCTAATAATGAAATGCTAAAGGTTTTTGGACTTTAGTATGTCTGTTATTATGGGCTGAATATTACTGGGATAGAAAGGTTCCAAGTTCTCAGAAAACAAGTCAAATATAAAACTGAATAAAAGCCATACCGGAAAATGAGAGTGCAGAACATTTAATAGTCCTCCGGTGTGTCATTCATTTCAGTGCAAGACCTGGTGACAAAAGACATTTGAGGTATTTGTTAAAAGCTTCAGGGATTGTAATGTCCCCCCCCACCCGCCACCACAGAACAATCTTAGCACATTCACAGCTGGTGGTCTCGTCATGCTACGGTTCATTTTAGAAGGAGCAAGCCAGCATCCAAAGGCATTCATCTTAAAGCAAAGTCAAACTTTGTTATGAGATGGAGCTATAGATGTTTTTTGTGTTGTTATTTTCAAGCTCAAGTTTTGATGGTTGTCCTTAAAGCCGGAGTGTATCATTTTTTTTTTTGTGATTTATTAAAATGCTTTCTCCTCTCCTGTCACCATCCAGACCCAGCAGGTGGACCTGATTTCACCAAGTACAACATGTTCCGGGATCAACATTCCAATCAACCAATCACACTCTACAAAATGTTGGGTTAAAAACAACCCAAGTTGGGTTTAAAATGGACTAACCCAGCAACTGGGTTGTTTTAACCCAGCGATTGGGTTGTGAAAGTCTGTAAAAATCCCTGCGTGACATCACATACACTCTCAGAAAAAAAGGTACAGTGCTGTCACTGGGGCGGTACCCTAAGGTACAAAAGTGAAAAGGTACATCTTTGTACCTTACTCACCCCTAAATGGTACTTGCGTGGGCTACTGTCTGTGCAAGTACTGGCCGTGTTTTATGGACAGGCCAATGAGCTATGATTAAGCATGTGATTTTTCTATTGTACCTCCTGTATTGTTTTAGTGGCAAAAAGCAGATTTTGTTAGCTCAGGAAGAATGATATTGATTATTAACATTATATCACTTAATACAATACACAGTTACAGGCTTCCCATAATACTAGGGGTGTGATGATTTACTCTCATGAGATGATGCGCGATATTGGGTTCACGAGAACGAGAAATGACTTCTTTATAAAGCACTTTATATAGCCCTTAAACTATAAAAGCATACCAAGTGCTGTAGAAGAAAAACACCTCAAATACACAAACAGTGACTCATGAGAATAAACATAATGTGATTTGACTGGTTTACAGTAAGATTTATCATGATGACCAGTGAAATGTGTACTTTGTGCTTTGAAGGTCAAAGTATTTTAAATCTAAGTATCTTTTAATTTGATTAAAGAAAAGTACTGGAGTAGTACCTGAGCACACACATTCAATATATACCACCGCTAAGTTAATATTCTCTACATGTGACCTTTTCAAAACATGTGACTGTTATATAAATGAATCCATGATCCACACTGCCTTTATGTCACCATAACTGACATATCAAACACATCTGCAGTCACTTTAGACATTTATTAGCTCTTTATGATCCCTGGGGAAAATCAGGCACTGTCAATCACACTCCTTCCCAAATCAACATGCATGTCTTCTAATGCAGCACATGCCAAAGCGATCAAACGCTCATGCAGAAAACTCAGGTCAGTTGGGTTATCCAGCATATGAAAGTGTCTCCAGACTAAGATAACACAAGCTTATCATGGACATCTACTGGATATTTGATTAGGGACTAAGCTCTGGACGGTGTGGTTTTGCATGCACAATTATTCCTGGAGGAAAACTGCTGTAATTTGTGAGTCTGACCAGGTGACTAAATCACGGAGGGTGACTTTGTTCTGGGAGTCATGTAGCATCAGATTGTTTTTGAAAGCTTGTTTGAAATTAAGTGATTTTACAAGATATGCATGAAGTTGGTGACCTTTTTTATGAGTGTAAACAGCCAACCTTGTTGGCAATGGCAATTTTCACTAACTTTCTGACATTTAAAAACAAAAACATACACTTTGTGTGCACTTAGTATAAACAATGTTGTTTCTTGCTGTTTATTCATAGTGCTAACAATATCATCCACACTGTGTAAATACCACCTATCTTTCATCAAATTAACGCTGCCTTTTTTAATTCAGACCTGTTCTTTGCTCTAGCATTTAATTCAGATATCTTGTTAAAGTCTTAAACACAATTAAAATTAAATGGTTTCTAAAGATCTTTATATAACGTTGCTTTGATGTTGAGGAGAATTTCTGGTAACACTTTACAAGGTCCCATTAGTTTATTTCATGTATTAACTAACAATAAACAATACATTTGTTATAGTAATTATTAGGGGTGTAATGGTTCTCCACCCATGCACAGTCCGGCACACACTTGCACTGCGGTTCATCTCAAATCTGATGACACATCTATAATATGGTTTGTTGAAAATATCAACTTGTAAAATAAACAGACAGAGGTTAAGGTGTGTTTCTGTCGATGGATACACATTCTGGCTTCCCATTACATTACAACAGCGACGATCAGAAAGCGTGGACACAACAGTCACTCTTGTGTGCGACCATGACCAGTCATTACACCGGCACCACCTGAACACACACGTTGCTGAAGTGTGCGTGTGTGTACTCATCTGAAGCGTCGCAGATAGCACGCAAATATTGAGTTCTCTTTCATGTCTTGCACTTGAACGGACAAATTCACACAAAAATGAAGTAAACATGCCCGTCTTGGCGAGTAGCAAACATAGCTGGTTATGTCTTAAGTAAACCGCAAACCGTTGAGAAAGACGTGTGTAGTGTGTACTTGATCTGTGCATTATTTCTTAAAGGGACAGAAGCCTTTTCCTGCTGTCTGTGTGTTTAATGTTCATCAAACAACAGATGACAGAAATCACTCACTGCTCTCGACTGAATAACTATAGTAACTTCAATAATGATTCATCTTTATTTAATTTATACAGTGAAGATTATAATATGCAATGTTATTATTTTATATTTGTTTACTTTATTCAGTTTCTGTACCTGAAAACTGCTATTAGATACCTGAAAAGCACTGTTTATTTATATGCATCTTTGCTCTATTGTACGTATTTGTGTTGTTGCTTGTAGTTTGATTAGATGTTTTTATTTGACAGTTGAATATATATATTACACCCCGTTACACCCCTAGTAATTATTAATATTAACAAAATACAACTCTTAACTGGGACCATTGTAAAGTGTTAGCGAATGACCTGCTGCTTCAGCAATAAGGTCTTTTCAGATCCTTTGGCGTCAGCAGAGGATTCAGGTTAGGACAAAACTCTGGATCTATTCCACGTGTGCTGCCAATCCTCCTGTATGGTTCCGCGACTTGCACTCTTCAATCGCAAGATGCCAAAAGATTACAGACACTTCACATGCCCTGCCAGCATCAAATCCTGTGTATTCGCTGGTTCAACCTTATAACAAATGCGGCTGTCTCCTTGTGAACCGGCCTGCCAACAGTCACTGACATAATCACCTTTTCGGGCATGTGGCCCGGATGGGAAGTCATACTCCTGCCCAATGGCGCCCTAGCCTGTGCGGTTGCCCGCCGTACTAAAAGACGTGCTCCTAACGGTTGGAGACCACCTGGTCGCACACGCCGAACATGGGTTCAGCAGATTGACGACTCCATTTCCTCTGCAAACAGGAACCTAGCCATCGTCCCACATGCGCTACGAGCCACCGCTGCTCAGGCAGCTTGATTAATTGATTGAATTACCATATGTAGTGCATTGAAGATCAATCTGCGAAGGGCAGTCCAGATCAGAGGCAATGTCGTTGTGAAACAAAAGTGTTTTTGTCCACCCTTGATAGTTCCATGTTTGCATATATGCACTCACAAATGAGATGGACTTCATAGAGGTAAGGACAAAACAGTTTGAGGTAATTTAATTAGCCTTTTTGCGTGATTGCTCGCTCACAAACAGATTTGTAAAACGCTCCGTTGGCGAGACTGAGATTGTGATGGGTGCCTGCACTGAAGTGGGCCCTGCTTCAGAATCCCGATGACTATTCATCGATAGCGGTCCCTGAGCAGTGAAGGGTAAGAGCAGTGCACTCTGGGAAGGAAAACCATCCACACCAGAATTGGAATATTATTCCGCTGCATGCCTCCAATAGACTGCAGTTTCCTTTCTGAAGTGCGTTAAGCCTCACAGCCTCTCTGAATTCAATCAGTCATCAGGGCTGGTGGCAGGTTAGTGCTTCTCTCTATTGATTTCAACCTAGGGAAGCCAGCAGCTGACAAGATGCATTTTCAATCTCGACGGCTCTTGTGCTACTGTGAGGAGTTGCATAAATAATACATCCAATGAATTTTCATCAGCTGCTGTATTTCTGCGCGCGACACAGGCCGTGACGAGGTCCAAAAGATGTGCATCTAGAATAGCTCAATAGAGCTTCACTGCTCTGCCACCATCAAGATCATGTCCTGAAGCCATGTTTTTGTTTTAAGATACATCGATACTTCATTTCTGAGGTGTGCAGAGGGGTAATGAATAGTTAATATTTCTGCCATTCACTGACAGTGATTAACTAGAATTATTACTAGAGTCCTTTACCACCACACGCAACCCTCTCCGTCTGCGGATGATGGATGACGAATTCATCCGGAGACTTAAACACCCCAGACATCCGTTCAATGAGATTCCATCTGCCAAAGGCATCCTCTTCTATTTCTCCATAATAAGTGGACATTTTTCATATTAGTCTGATTTGTCCGTGGAAGACGCATTAATTCATCGAGATTTACAATGGAATGACAATCTATAAAAAAAAAAAAAAAAAAAATACAAACGCTAAGAGTGATGGCCCTGGAGGCATGCTGGATTTCTATTCACACTATAAATCTGGTGGTGGGAACAGTGTGGCAGACAATATTAAAACACGGCTGAAGCATCACACCTTATCTGGGTTAACCTTCATCTTGTGTCATCTGCTTCACCATTCTGGTTGCTGTTAATGAAAACTGTTCAACAGCAAGCTAAATTGTGAACTTGCGTTTGTCACATTTCTCTCTGTCGTGTGTGTGTGTGTGTGTGTGTGTGTGTGTGTGTGTGTGTGTGTGTGTGTGTGTGTGTGTGTGATTAGTTCACTCCAAAATTAACTTTTCCTGATAACTTACTCACCCCCATCTCATCCAAGATGTTCATTTCTTTCTTCAGTGGAAGAAAGTGGACTCTACTTTTTTTTTTTTTTTTTTTTGAGGAAAACATTCCAGGATTTTTCTCCACATAATGGACTTCAATGGGAACCAACGGTTGAAGGTCCAGATCAATGCAGTTTCAGAGGAAGGGCTTCAGAGGCTCTGCACGATCCCAGAGGAATAGGGTCCGATCTAGACATACTATTGGAGATTTTCAATAAAAAAAAAATAAATAAATAAAACAATTCTGTACTTTTGAACCTAAATTGCTCATCTTGTGCTGCTCTGCAACGTGCCACGAATTGCATAATCATGTCGGAAAGGTCACGCTAGACGTAGGCAGAAATAGGGCCTACCCCCCACCCTGTTTACAAAGCGCACGTGCAAAGACTAATACAAACGTCCTTTAGCAAAAGGGTTTTTTTGCTAAAGGGTGTTTGTATTAGTCTTCGCACGTTCGCTTGGGGTGGTACTTCCGCCTACATCTAGTCTGACCTTTCCGACGTGATTACACAATCTGTGGCGCGTCGCAGAGCAGCACAAGATGAGCAATTCCTCTGGGATCGTGCAGAGCCTCTGAAGCCCTTCCTCTGAAACTGCATTGATCTGGACCTTCAACCGTTGGTTCCCATTGAAGTCCATTATGTGCAGAAAAATCCTGCAATGTTTTCCCCGAAAAACTTCATTTCTTTTCGACTGAAGAAAGACAGACATGAACATCTTGGATGAGATGGGGGGTGCGGACCTTATCAGGAAAAGTTCGGGAGGAGCATTGTTCAGATAATTAACCTAAGCAACACGGCAGGAGCACATTCAATTAACGAGATAAGAGGTAGTCTATATATACAGCAGACTTGCCTCTGTTCCATGACAGTTCATCAGCACCCCTCCATCACCCCATCCCCTCACTTCTAACTATTCCCATCCCAACCTATAGGATGGGGGGGGGGAGTACTTTTTCATTTCGAGCTCGGAGCCCTCCCCTCGGACTCACCAACGCATAACCTTCTCTTATTTAATTATATGTACGTGTGAACTCGTGAAATATGTATATGTGAGAGAATATTTATATTTATGTTATATAATAGATAAACTAATGTTACTTTATACAATGTAAAATGTATTAGTATACACTGCGGTTCGACGGTTTGGGGTCAGTAATAAGAAATCTCTTATGCTCACTATGGTTGTATTTATTTGTTAAAACAATCAGTAAAGACAGGTGTATTGTGAAATATTATTACAGTTTAACATCTGTTTTCTTTTTTAAAGTGTGATTTATTCCTGTGATCAAAGCTGAACTGCTCATCATTCCTCCAGGCTTCAGTGTCACATGATCCTTCAGGAATCATTCTCATGAGGATTTGATGCTCAAGAAACATTTATGATTAACAATATTAAAAACAGTCGTGCTGCTTAATATTTGTTAGAACTGGTAGCTTTTTTCAAGAAATCTTTGAACAGAAAGTTTAAAAGAACTGCATTTTATTTAGGTAATTATTATTATTATTATTTTTTTAACAATGTAAATGTCCTTACTGTCACTTTAGACCTCAAACTGCTGAACTGTAGTGTACATTTCATCTAGGATGTATTTTTGAAGTGCTTCTTTATCACTTTTTAATAGAAAATCATCACGTGCAAATTGCCTTTGTTCTCGACGCAAGTAGCAATAAATGATTCCTTTTTTAGAGCTTTAAATTGCTGTCGAATTACTATTCACTTATTTGCACCTCATATATTGATTAACTGTGTGTGTGTGTGTGTGTGTGTATAATATAATATAATATAATTAATAGTTTTTTGTTTTAATTTTAAATAATTTTTTTTATTTCATGAGCTGTAATTACTAGACAACCTAATCCCCATATCTAATCCTCCTGCCATTTTCTCTGGTAGGAATGACCTCTATCACAGATAAAGAGACCACCTGCTTTTCCATTCCCCATTAATAGTCCTGAGCCCAGCCTGATAAACTCTCTCTTTTAACTGCGTTTTGTCAGACAGTGAACTTTGACCTGTGGAACACAGTATTCAAGTGTTCACATTTACCAGATGAACCAGAGATGGCGGTCTCAGGGGAGCGATGCATTATCTATAGAGGGCAGTATTGACCTGGTGACAGCCTTTGAAAGAGGGATTCAATAAATAATATAATTTTTACTCTACATTGTCAGCAATGAAAGGACTGAAGGTACTGTGATGGTGCCATGGTGAAGTAATAGTAGCAGATGGTAATAGACACAGGGTTAACGGCATTTTTAATGACGCTCAAGTTGTCGTACGGTCTAAGACTAACCAGGCACAGGCGGTTTTTAGTATTTTGTCTGCAGTCCACACATATAGTGCTTTCAGCCATTCACTGCAGGTTCCTTAGTGGCTTTTATCTTAAGCTTTAAGATCTTAAGGGAGAATCTGCTACTTAATGGGCTTTCCATAATGCATAGGCTTGCATCATAATGCAGAACCACCACAACTCCCAGTGACAATATCCGAAGAGCTAATTAATCTAATAAATCACTGACACATTGCGCAGTAGTTGAGACAGCGAGACAGCTTTTGTCATTAAGCATGCAGTCTGTTGGTGTTATCCTGTAAGGTCACATGAAATGAATTGTCACGAGTTGTTGCATGATTTGATGTTAGCTTGAAGAATTGAAGGTGCAGGAAGTGCTAATAAATTATTTGTTCAGTTGTGTTTGTAACTGTACTAAAATGTTTGTAATAAAATTGTAGGCTATAAATCTAACAAAATTCATTCAGGTTTAGGCTTAAAGAGCAAAAAGTTAATTAAATTTACATTAGTCTTAAGTAAGATTTTGAAAGTAATTCATTGTATTCAGCAAGGACACTTTAAATTGATCAGAACAGTGAAGATATTTATAATTTCACAAAAGGTTTCCATGTTGTTATTCAAAGAAATGTATGTTTTCAACATTAATAATAATCATAAATGTTTCTTGAGCATCAGATCCTCATATCAGAATGATTTCTGAAGGGTCATGTGACACTGAAGACTGGAGTAATGATGCTGAACATTCAGCTTCGTCATCAAAGGAATAAATTAGAAAACCGTTACAATAATATAGTAATTTTACAATATTGCTGTTTATAATGTATTTTTGAACATCAAAATGCAGACTTGGTGATCATAAGTGTTCTTTCAAAAACAATGCAAAAAAAGAATCTTACTGATCCCAAACTTCACGGTAGAGTATATTTAAGTTTAAGAAAATAAAGGCACAGTATGTAAGTTTCGCTAGCCTTAAGCCCAGTTTATACTTCTGCGTCGAGTGTACGGCGTAGCCACGTCATAGGCTGTGTGTTGCACACGTAGAACACGTGCACCTCTCCAAAAAATGTAACGCATCAATTCTATGCGGACTGCAAGCGCTGTGATTGGTCTGCCAGAGCCCCTCCCTCAGGTCAAATAAATAAATTATCTGAGATAGGAGTGTGTGTGTGTGTGTGTGTGTGTGTGTCCAGAAATGGGATGATAGTTTCATCCTTACATCTGCTATATAACACCGTATTTTGTAGTCCAGTGATTCTTTATGTTAGTGAATAAATGCACAGATCCACTTAATTTTTGTTAAGCGTGCCAGAGGTTCTGGGTTCTAATCCACCATTGTATAGTTTTTTAATTATTTATTTTCTCTCTCATTAAAACCAAAGATATTAATCAGTGACCATCAAGAACAGGGATTTGTGATTTCAACGGAACGAATAAAGTCTCTGCGACAGCAATCGACTGAAGTGCTTGTCTGTGCACGAGCCACCGATACTGAAAACAGCAGTCTGCATGATTTCAAAAACGCATTCCAGTGCCAGATCGCCTCTTATTTATCTCTACTAATCAACTAGAGATGCTTAATTTTTATTAGGTACAGCAACTCAAGCTGCAAGAAAAGTTGCTATCTTTTTGCCGCCATCACTGCTGCTACTCTGATAATGCACACAAGCTGCTTCTTCTTCGGCTTTTGCCTTGATACTGTGGATTACACCATCAACATGCTCGTGGACACTGCACTAAAATGCCACACATATCCTTACAAGTACAATTTTGGCTGTATTATTGCCCTTGAGAAATGTTATGTTTATTGCCCCCCCGGCGGATATGACGTCATTGACAGGCGATGCAAGAACACGGTCCATAACACTGATTAAAATTTCTATGGATTTAAACACTCTTGAAAACATTTGAGATAATGTAAGTACACACGACAACAAAATATACAACATTGTTCTAGTGGCGTTTGTATTTTAATCTAAAAATCTTACATATTGTGCCTTTTAAAACATGTATCATCATTACACAATCTTTGTTTCTCAAAAGTTTCTTTTCTAAGGATATGTGTATTCTTTTACGGAATAGCGGTACAAAAATACTGATTAAGATGTTTTTTTTTTGCAGGGTGCACAGACTCAACAGTTCTGTGGATAACAATGCAGAGGAGAGCTTTTCTTGTTTGTGATGACAGGTGCTTGGACTGCTAATAGAGAGCTTGTCAGGCGTATTTCAAGGCCACGTGGTCCACTGATGGGTATCTTGGGAGCTTTCAATGACTTCCAACAAAGCCTCCCCTACACCATCTAAAGCACCACACATCCACATCCTGTTAGCGGTCATTGGCAGCTAAAGATCATTGGTTTCCTGTTGTAAACAACGCATTGATTCTAGTGTAGTGAGTGCAGTTTTTTATTATTATTCCAGTCATTTATTCCAGTATTTATGTGGCTTTCTTACCAAAACAACTTGCGTAAGTGACAAATCCAGGACAGATGTCAGATGAGAATAAAAGTGATACACAAAGCTTAAGGCAAAAAAAAAAAAAAAAAAAGAAAACAAATTAAATGATATAGGCATTTGCATATTCATTGAAATCCTGTTTTCTCAGACAATGGACACAATACAATTTATATTTTTAAATTAGCATTATTTGTCTTTTTCTGAACTTTTGTTATTATCAATGTTAATGTTTGCAGAAAGGAGTTTCATTAAAAAAAAAAAAAAAAAAAAAAAAAAAAAAAACCCTTTTAACTTTTAAAAATGACTGGCCATGAGAGAAGTGAAAGGCAGACACAGAAAGACAATAAGATGCGTTTTCAGCATGGCTCTAAATGTAATGTTGAGTTTTCCGATAAGACATTAAAACATTTTGTTTTCCCATATTCTGCCATTCCAAGAGAATAAAAGGTGATTTTTATTGTTGTGTACTAAAGGAAGACTGATAGTGGAATAAAGTCCAGAGAGTAAAAGGGCAAATGGTGAGAGCAGAGAGAGTAATGAGGTCCACAGTTCCTATATATTCTCATGAAGGAGATGATTATCTGGCTGCATGGACAAATCTCTCATTTAGGGATTTCTAATAGGTCAATTCTGCTTGCATTAAAACCATATCAACGCTGTAAATAATTCCCTGGCATTACTGCGTTAATTGGATGCTGTAAAGGTGAGGTTACTCGTTTTAAATTAGCTGTGGCTTAAAGAAAGTATTCATTAGAGGTTTGGCCATTTCAGACTCCCCCCAAAAAAAATAAAAAAATAAAAAAATCCTGTAATTCAAAAATCAATATAAAATTTGCAACCAATTTTAAGCATGGAAAGAATACATAATTACAAATTAGACTAATTTTGATGCACTGTATTGCCAAAAGTTTTGGGATGCCTGCCTTTACATGCACATGAACTTTAATGCCATCCCATTCTTAATCCGTAGGGTTTAATATGGAGTTGACCCACCCTTTGCAGCTATAACAGCTTCAGCTCTTCTAGGAAGGCTTTCCACAAGGTTTAGGAGTGTGTTTATGGGGATTTTTGACAATTCTTCTAGAAGCGCAAGTTCCTCCACACCAAACTCGCTCATCCATGTCTTTATGGACCGACGCTTTGTGCACTGGAGCTCAGTCATGTTGGGACAGGAAGGGGCCATCCCCAAACTGTGCCCACAAAGTTGGGAGCATTAAATTGTCCAAAATGTCTTGGTATGCTGAAACATTAAGAGTTCCTTTCACTGGAACTAAGGGGCCAAGCCCAACCCCTGAAAAACAACCCCACCCCATAATCCCCCCTCCACCAAACTTTACACTTGGCACAATGCAGTCAGCCAAATCCCGTTCTCCTGGCAACCGCCAAACCCAGACTCGTCCATGGGATTATCAGACAGAGAAGCGTGATTGGTCACTCCAGAGAACACGTCTCCACTGCTCTAGAGTCCAGTGACGGCGTGCTTTACACCACTGCATCCCACGCTTTGCATTGCACTTGGTGATCTAAGGCTTGGATGAGCTGCTCGGCCATGGAAACCCATTTCATGAAGCTCTCTATGCACTGTTCTTGAGCTCATCTGAAGGCCACAGAAGTTTGGAGGTCTGGAGCTATTGACTCTGCAGAAAGTTGGTGACTTCTGTGCACTGTGACCCTCAGCATGCGCTGACCCCGCTCTGTGATTTTACGTGGCGTTACGTTGAGTTGCTGTTGTTCCCAGTTGCTTCCACTTTGTTATAATCCCACTAACAGTTGATTTGTGGAATATTTAGTAGTGAGGAAATGTCAGGAATGGACTTATTGCACAGGTGGCAACCTATCACGGTACCACGCTTGAGTTCACTGAGCTCCTGAGAGCGACCCATTCTTTCACAAATGTGTGTAGAAGCGTCTGCATGCCTAGTGCTTGATTTATACACCTGTGGCCATGAAGTGATTGAACACCTGAACTCAGTGATTTGGAGGGGCGTCCCAATACTTTTGGCAATATAGTGTATTTGTCCAAATGCAATAGCTGTAATTGTGCATTAGTTTTGTAGCCAATTAAACCTTCTTATTTTCATCTTTTTCTCCAATCACTCAAGCATTGCTAATCCATTCAAACACATTTCATGACAACTGTTGCAATATTTAGATGTGTAGTGATAAGCTTATGCAAATGCTTTCAATGACATCTAACATCTTACAAACAATGCTCCTCTCTTCTCTTGACAGTTTTTCAGCAAGGAGGGCTTATAATGAACTCATTATCATTATCTTTTATAATCGCAAATGTTTATTCTGCTCGGTTGAGTTGCATTCCTCTATGTATTTACACAGGAGTCTGTTGCTGAGCATCTACGGTCCCCTCTGGCATCTGTTAGTGAGGCTTTTAAAAGTAGAAAAAATGCAGTACAAAGTAAGCTTTAAACTCATTAGGCATTTACTTCAGAGCTCGCTTCCCCTCCCCTCCCATCAACTTCACATCCCCTCAGTCCAATCCCAGACAGGCAGGTATGAGCGAGTGGGAGTAGAAACCTTCCAAAACCAAATATCAAAGACGACGCCTGCTTTTTCATCGACTGCTTAGGGATCAGATTGGAGAGAAGTATTTGGAGATCTCAATGGGCCTTGACTCCCGGGAGGGGGCAGGGATTGGTTAGCCATGAAGGTTTTTGCTATTGTTGACAAACTTGTTTAAAGAAGGTTTTTTTTTTTTTTTTTTTTTTTGTTGTGTTTTTTGCCCTCCGTCTCAACATAAGATGCAGGCATCCATCATGGCTGTTCTCTCATATTGAGATCCAAATCTTGTTTGATGGAGCAAAAAAGATGTAGTCTGTTTGTGAAAATTGGTCACGTAGTAGACGATGGAAGAGACCTGAGGTGTGCTAACTCTTTCTTTTCACGTCATTTCTCTTTCCATCAGAGTTCGAGCATTTTAATTGGATCTGTAGGGTATATGGAGAGTCAGAGTACAGCTCATTTAAAGCAGATTGCATTCTATAAGTTCATAGTAAAGTATAAAATGGCTGTGACAGATCTTTGAAGAATGAACATACTCACACACTCAACATGTTGATGGAACTGCAGCTGGCCATTTACACTGTGTCCTAATCAAATGCGACAAGGACGTTTTGGCCGCATTTACACTGCAGGTCTTGATGCCCAATTCCAATTTTATGGCTTTTTTTTTTTTTTTGATGACCAGCTTACATCATCTTTTAAAAGTGACCCATGTCCAATATCTGCATTTACAGTATACACTTGGCAACCCAAGGTAGACGTATTGACCTGGAAAAGCTTAGGCTGAAAAGGAAGTAAAAATGGCACAATTTGCAACGGATGCAGACAAGGTGAGAAAAACATTGAGTCATGTGATCACAGTTGGTGTCCACCTGAGTTGATGTAATTCACCACCATCGTGTTTTCAATGACGTATAAATCACATTGACGAATATCTTTCTGCTCATATGGAAGATGCAAATGCACGCATTCGATTCATATCAGATTTATTTCCACTTATGAATGAGGCCTGAAACCGATCTGAGAATATCAGAATCCATGTGCTTTTTTCCTGCTTACACGTTTATGGGTCATATCCTGTCTGTGCCACATGGGAGGAAAAAATCTGAATTAGGTCACTTGAACCATGTAATGTACAGTAAATGCAGTCTTTGGCAGTTAGGCTACATTCAGGCTGTATGTCTGAATCCAATTTTTGTGCATATCCTATTGAAATCCGATCAGATTTAGCAAGTGTGAACGACCAAAAATCGCTTGAAATGCATAATCGCATAATCCGCTTCGAGCCACATTCACGTTCACACGCCATGTAAAAGGTAACGTCAGATGATGTTATAGCAAACAAGGTTATGTTGTTGCAAAGTGCCAGAAGAGCAGAAAATGACTGAATATAACGGATACATGTTTTGAGACTGGCAGAGACAACAGCACAGAATAATTTTCTGCTGCTGCCTCAGAAGACGCAGTTGTCCAGCGCGGCGGCTACACATTGTCACATTGTAAATAAGACATTGTCTCTATTGCAAACCCCTCCATGCTGTGGTTGTTGTTGTTTTTGCCATATACCTACCAACTAGGGATGTTAATGATTAATCGACGATCGAGTAATTGTCGATAATACGTTTAACCGGTAGAACTTATCGATCATCGATTAAGCAGGGTCATGCGTGTGCGTGCTGCTTAGCCGCCAAACACAGGAGGAAAAATGAAGCGAGAGCGCCAGAGTTATGGGACCATTTTACAGCTGGAGTTACACCTTCACCATGACTATAAGTTTGCGAGTGCACTCGCTGCCTTTTGTTTTGTGCAAGTTGTAATGTTGTGTAGGCCTATCTATATCTGATTTGTCATATAGGATGCATTTGGTTAAGAATTAGAGCGGTAGTAAAGTGTGCCGGTGATCTTCAGCGCATGCAGCACTGCACGACTAATAATGACTATGATTGGGACTGTCATTTTACATAACATTAGTGAGAACACTACTGTAATGAACGGTTGTGAATTCTTTGGGTTTAGTTTCCGTGTTCAGCGTGTTGTTCCAGGAAGAGCGTGTTCATTCTGTATAACAGATCTGAGGCGGCAAAATTGGATCTGAACAGTTGCGATACACAATGTGTGGACAGGCAATTTTAGATCCGATTCCAATCGGATACACACTTAATCCGATTTGGACCGACAGTGTGAATATAGCCTCAGTTTCTGGGTATTTTTGACCAGATTTTTAGAGATCTACATAAATCAGTGGTACGATCAATCGATAATAATCGATCAATCAATCAATCAATTTTCTAAAAAATTAATCAATAATATTTATTTAAAAAATTGATTTAAATGTTTTTTTTTTTTTTTTGCTTTTTTTTTAATCTATACGATCAGGTGTGTCACAGAAAAAGTCTTTATTGTTTTATTATTTTAAGGAATAACCAAGATATTTTTCATCCATATTTTGATTTATACATTTATACCTTATTTGAAAAAAAAAAAAAAAAAAATATATATATATATATACCATTTATATATATATATATATATATATATATATATATATATATATATATATATATATATATATATATATATATATATATATATATATATATATATATATATATATATATATATATATATATATATATATATATATATATATATATATATATATATATACCATATATATTATTTATATATATATATATACCATTATATTATTTATATATATATATATATATACCATTATATTATTTATATATATATATATACCATTATATTATTTATATATATATATATATATATATATATATTTATATATATATATATATATATATTATATATATATATATATATACTATATATATATATATATATATATATATATATATATATATATATATATATATATATATATATATATATATATATATATATATATATACTATTATATTATTTATATATACATATACATACCATTATATTATATATAAAAAATTTTTTCAATTTAATTACATTTTAAAAGAATGATTTAAATGTTAGTTTTATGATTTCATTTTATCATAGCCACCATTTTTTGATGATACGTTTATGATATAAACACAATGAAACATAATGCAGAAATTTGGGAACAATTAAAACCAAAAAAATTTCATGAGACCCTAAATTAAAATGTAGCTGCTCTGTGGAAGTTCTGTTTACGTTCATTCTGGAGCTCTAATAAACACATGAAATGCATTTTCTTTTCTATAAATGTATATTGCAATAAGTATCGATATCGAAGGATATTTTTTTTGCCACATCGCCTATCCCTCGCCCACTGTGAGATCTCATAATCTTGCTCCTTAAACAACAAATCTCTTCTGATTCGTTCTCATTTATGTCAGACCGCAGCACATTGCACTCGCCTGTTTTTGTTGCACTGAATTTAAAGTTCATGAAATACTTGTCAAGATTTGGACGGATAGCTGAAAAAGTTGCTCGAGTGAGACTTGCAGCTTTACTTTTGACTGTTATACTTTATCCAGAGCCATCATTACTTTGGAGATATGTCTATTCCACTACCATCAAATGCTGCATAATTTACTTCAATTCGCATTATGGCTGCTAGGATTCTGAATGTTCTTTACCGGAGAGCTAATAGGATGCAATTTCTAGAAAAACAGCTCTGAAGCAAACGCTCCCCTGACTTTGAGACCGTATTCAGTCAGAGGATTCTCATCTCACATGGCGTTTGAAGTCAGTTTGAATGTCTTCCCATGCCATTTTATACCAATCACTTGCTGACTGGGAGACCATTTTAAACCGTCTCCCAGCATATTTCACCCGGTTACAATCTCTGCTGGATCATTTGGACTGGTGTGGTGAATTATTATAGATATTACGGCTTGATTTAAACCTTATTTAGCCGGTGCTATCGATTTTCACTTAGTGCCCCTAGAAGCACGCCGCCACAGAGAGTTGCGAGCGGAAAATGGCAAGTCAAATTCAATCCGCATACAGCAGGTAAAAATGACCTTTATTAGAAGTTGTAAGTAAGCCAGGGGAGATCCATCCATGTTGTGTTAAACAGCGGGCCACTGTGGAGCCAAGGCAGAATAAATTAGAAAGGAGGGATATCATTTATTGTGCACTGCTGCACCAGGGCTAAACTGACACCATTAATAATCCTGCTGTTGCATTTGGATCCATTTCTCTGAACGGTCCTGCTATTGAAATGCTGGACATTACACTCTGGGTTCTTAGGTAGAGCCTTGCAAATATGCCATAGCACTTTCATTATTATCTGTGTTATGGACTGCATGCGCATCCATCGGATTGACTGGCATTGAGGTTTCACTAATAGACTGACTGGACAAATCTGTGCTCAATTTCAAAATGTGTAATGTGCAAATTATGCTGATGAGCAAACATCTACAGTAATCCTTCGTCGATAATAAATCTTCTATAAATAGCATGTTTATTGGATGGAGGACAACTGATGCCAGCTTGTGATGACCGAATATAATCTTGTGGACATTTCATGAATGTTTTCCATGCACTAGTATTGTATAAAAAGGATCAAGTTAGTTTATTTCTCAATCAGTGTAATGAACTAGATAATATAGGCTAATATTAGTAGTCAGCTGGTCATTACAATGACTGTTTGTTTGTTTGTTTGTTTGTTTGTTTGTTTGTTTGGTCGGTCATTCTGTCAACTCAACCAGAGGTCCAAATTTTTGATTTTGTTAATTTTTTTTTTTTTTTTTTTTTTTCTGAAAGACAAACATGAATAGTGATGAAAGCCAAAATATTAAATGACACAGATGTACTCACTGAAAAATGAGCACAATTCAACAATGGAGCTGCGTTGAGATCCCCACGTCTATGGGACTGAACTGTATTCAAGGCCTTTAAAAATGTAAAAGAAAAGTTTAAGAGCCAAAATCTAAAATCATATTGAAATATCTTAATATTTTTTGAGTTACAGGCATTCAAACTTTGGAAAAACACTTTTTATGTCACTCAGACAGGTATGTTCTATGCAATTGAGGTGATAGAAAAAAAAATGAGATGCATTTCCAGTTGCAACATTTGTTCTTCAGATATTCCTTATCAGCTGTGTGCAAAATGACCTACATTTGTTTTGCTTTTTTTACCAGTTTACTCATGGAGCCGCATTAAGATCTCCATATCTCTGGGACTGAATCATTGAGGGCCTTTAAAATGGAGAAACCAAAAGAAACGTTCATCAAGAATCAGAATCTGAAAGGATAGTAAGATATCTTTAATATTTCTTGAGTTACTGGCATGCATACTTGAGACAAAAAAACACAAGAAGTGCTTTTTTTCCCCCCATTTTCTAACTGTCAACGTTGGCATATAATGCAACAAAAATTGCTGAAGTCAACGGCTTTCACTAAGAGAGCTACCAATCTCTGTGTAAAACTAAAATAATGATGCTGCCATCTTTCTAAAGTCATTTTTACCCCCTGTAATTTGGCTCCAAATCTCCAAAACTGTCATTTTGACCCCCTCTACAAAACAGTGATTCATATGTGACATTTTAATATTTTGGCTTTCATCACTATTCATGTTTGTTTCTACAGAAAAATAAAAAATAAAAATAAATGAATAAAGAAATAAAATGAAATAAAAAAGCCGGGGAATTTTCCGAAATTTGGTTGATTTGACACGGAATGACCCTAATTACACATTGTCATATGGATAACCCAGTAATTATACTAATGCAAAACTTAATTTCGATACTGGCAATTTGTTTTAACTACTCATTAAAAGAACCGGCTCATTAGAGTCAAATCAACAGAACCAAAAGGGCCATTTGTTCATGAATTAACTAACCATGTACATTCCCAGCTCAGGTAAAATATGATTTCTTTCTTTTGCCGTTCCCATGCACCGCTGATGAAAATCAGTGCAGGAATCGCTGATGTGAGAAGAAAGACTTCCTTTTTGGGTGAACTATCCCTTTAAATGTTACATCTACAATCAATTCCTGCCTTATGGTCATATATTCTCAAGGCTGTTGGTAGATTTACCTCACTACCTGTGGGAAATAATAATACAATCAATCAAAATTAGGCTGATAAGAAATAGTTATATCATCACACAGACAACATCTAATACAGTACTACAGTCAAGAAATGCTGAATGTTTTCTTCATGAGCTTTATGAGAATAACCTCCAGCAATGCAGATTTTTGTGCTGAGCTAAATAATGAGCAGAGGTATTCCTAGCTGAATTTTGTCATTTCAGAGAATAAAGGAATACAGACTGACTTTAGGCCTTGTTTATATTCTTTAATGCTCATAAAACGGCTCATATTATGCATTTTACTTTTCCTGTGATACAAAAAAAAAACATTTATTGTGATACAATTTTGACCATATCTCTCAGCACCCACTGTGAAATCTCATTGGTCCAAAATCCTGCTTTTAAAAACCTCGGATATCTTCTGATTTGGTTCTAATTGTCACATTGCGCTCAAAATACGAGTTCACCTATGACCTTTTTGTTACACCAAAAGTTCATGAAGTTAAAGTCGGTGAAGTTTTGAATTCATATGAGAAAGTCTGTCAGTATGACAGATAACTGATAGAGTAGCTTGAGTGACACTTGCAGCTGCACTTTTCCAGCGAGCATTACTATGATAGATGTGTCGAATCCACTACCATGAAATGTTGCATAACTTCAGATTCCGTGTGCGATTTGACAAGGGCAGAAATATTCCTAGATGTTTTCAAAGAATAAAGAAATACAGACTATAGGCTTTTTTTCATAATCTTTAATGTTCAGAAAACACCTCATTATTTTCCTTATTCTGTAAAACAAAACAAAAATTCAGTTCATTTCTGCACACAGAACAGGAAAGTGAAACAACTGTCACACCAGGTTGCAAAATAAAGATAAATGAACGGATCGAATTATAGCAGTTTAAGTTTTGTTTTTTACAATGAACTCGCCAAACGCGACAAGAAGTGACAATGAACTGAAAAGGGCCGAGCAAACAATCCACAGGTTTAGAACATAATCAATGAAAAAACAAGATAACTAACTGAACCACAGGACAAAACCCACCCAAACACACATGAAACACAGATCAGAGGGTGTGCTGGACGTTACTTTCCCGCCGGATCACGGCCCCTCAGCCGGACTGAGTGGCAGAAGAGCTGCGGCATGACTGGAGTTAACAGAGGAAAACAAACGATTACCAGTTTAAACGAAAGGTTGGACTCGATATAGTCTTCATTACAACTTACCAAAGATCCAGTGATCCATGGATATTGACATGCAGCCAGGAATCGTGTTTCCTGACATTTATATGAGCCTCGATGCCGAGGAGATACATAAAGCAAATTTGCATGTGAACGCTTTATATAAAAACAATATAGGTAGGTCTAAATTCGGGTGATCACTTAAATCAATTTTATATTTGACCCTGGACCACAAAACCAGTCATAAGGGTCCATTTTTGTTAAATTGAGATGTAGGGTACAAGGCTAAAGGCTCCTTTGATTTGATTTTCCTCTAAACCTCTAGATGGCACAGAAACTTGCCTCAGCACTTTCCAAAACATCCGCTCTTCAGGATGCACGTGGAAATGTGTCTGATCCTTGACGCGATCACGGGCAGCAGCGCAAAGTTGGTTCTGCGCACTAATATTTGATGCTTTTAAAAAATGTTGTAGATTTAAGTAGCAAATAAGAATCGCTAAAATGATTTAATATGTTTTGAAACAAAGGTGTTAATGTTTGTCAGTTTTGTTCAAGGTCATTAAAGCAACAGTTTTTCACTAACGGAAGTATGTGGGGTAAAGGCTCCATATTTAACATGATCATAAACAGCCGCTGACTTTAACATGTGCTGACGTTAACATATGGTTATGATTCAGATTGTGAGTATCATATATTAAGTTGTGTGTCCACTTTGGAGATAATCACCGTATTTATAATGAAACCATCATATTTAAAAGTTTAATATTAATCATATCATATAATAAATCATTTATTGTTACTACTGTAAATATATATTAAATTATTATGGGATCTTTCAGAATCTTTACTTTTTTAAATGATTTTGTTTCTATATTTTTCAGATATATTTCTATATTAACATATTTTAATGACAGCATATTTATTGATCAAAAATGAATTATTTTATTCATCAAAATAAACAGAAAATAACTTTAAAAGTGATTGTTTTGAACAAGTATTACCTTAGACATTATTAAAAACATATTATTTTAGCGAAAGTATTTGTATTAATACTGTGAGCCTTTTGCCGTGTGTGGCACCCCATACATTTATACAATTTTTAAATAAAATAAACCACTTTTATGATTTATTTTCACACAAAAACTGTTGCTCCATAAATGTTCAATACAAACATCTATAATGTATGATATACAGAAAAATATATGAGTAGTGAAAAGCACATGTTTCTTAAGGTGTGCCTTTAGCCCCGTTGTACCCTATACATCATCTGAAATCTGAATAAAGCTTTCCATTGATGTGTGGTTTATGATAGGACAATATCTGGCTGAGATACAACTATATGAAGATCTGGAATCTGAGGGTGCAAAAACATCTAAATATTGAGAAAATCTCCTTTAAAGTTGTCCAAATGAAGTCCTTAGCAATGCATATTACTACTAATAATACATTTCTGATATATTTACGCTAGGACATTTACTAAATATCTTAATAAAAATATCTTTACTTAATATCCTAATCCTACTTAATATTGACATACAGCCAGGAATCGTGTTTCCTGACTTTTATATGAGCTGGTTTCAATGCTGAGGAAATGCATAAAGAAATCGATAATTTCGATAATTTTGACCCATACGATGTATTGTTGACTATTGCCACAGATATACCCATCACATATAGCTATAGTTTCATATCGTCCAGCTCTAGTTTTTGTCAGTGTTTATTTTAAAACATCGAATTATACAGAATATAAATATTTAGTTGAGTTGTCAATACTATATATAACAATATAATATATAGGGTATGATTTTACACTAAAATTCAACATACTGACATAAAATGATAACAAGCTTTTTCCTGTAGCTCAAACAATAAGAGCGTGGCGCTAGCAACACCAAGGTCATGGGTTCGATTCCCAGGGAAAGCAAGAACTGACAAAATGTAAAAATGTGTACCTTGAATGCAATGTAAGTCGCTTTGGATAAAAGCGTCTACCAAATGCGTAAATGTAAATGTAACTGTAAATCCATGTTTCTCTGCCTGGAGTCCAGTTGTTTCTGTGAACTAAAAATATACCTGAGATTTCTTGTCAAATCTGTTTGTACAGTCGATCTCAAAGCTCTTTTCCATTTTAGATGTGTTTTGTGTGTTTCTTTACACTCAGTGGGCGTAACCGTAGTCACTCCGGCCGATGAGTCAAAATTAACTTCTGATTAAGAACACTGCAGTACAGACGCATCAGTCCTGTAAGATTAATGCTATAGAAACTGGGAAAATTGCGATTATTATTTAATTATTGCAGATTACTGTATCATGAATAGGGTTGGGTACCATTCACATTGTACCGGTACCTGAAATTTGGTGCCGGTCCCCATCGGTGCCTTTTTTTGGTACTTTAGGGATGTTTCCCTCAATAGTAGGCTACTAGCTACACTCAAAAAAATATTTATGATGCTGTTCACTTTATTTAAGCAATTCATCTTGATTTAACACCATTATGTCAGGTTTCTGGTTCAAATGTAATTGCTTTGTTAACCGTTACTGGGCCTGTATTATTACATTAGGCTTATCTAAATTCTGCTGTACAACAGTAATATATTTGTCAAGTTAAACCACACTTTTATTTTGATGGGTAGCCGTGAAGACCTTTGAGTTTCTGTGTGTTTATGATATGACGGTAGTTTTTCTCAAATGAAACGGTAAAATGCTCATGAAGTGACTCTCAGAGCGGCTCTGGAGATGAAGTTCATGCATTCATGTCCTCTATGAGACGTATAGAGATGGAAACACTCGACCATCGTGTGTGTGTGTGTGTGTGTGTGTGTGCGGTCAATTAAACCGCATGCCTGCGCCATTCATTCACACAGAAACACACAGGACATGCAGGATTCATATTTAAATAGTGTTTTTGTGCTTTAATATTTACAGACACTCGTCTATATCACCAGATACGTTCTCAGGTACTGAAATTTGGCATCGATTGATTTAATGTAAATTGGTACTCAGTAGTACTGACGTAATTCGGTCGGTCCCCAAAGTCCGGTACCCAACCCTGTCATGAATGAGTATTCTGACATCCTATTCATTTGACGTGCTGCTTTTTACACATTGTGCAGGGTAGGACACTTGTTCTGACACAGGAATGCTATGCAAAAGCTATGCATGATAACCCTTTTCGGTTACAATGAAATCCAAATAAATTTGTCTCAGGCAATGCAGACTATCATCAGGATCACTAAGGGTGTAATTGTTTTTTAACCTCATAAAACCCTTGAGTGTTCACATAAACATAGCTTTAACTTATCCACTCTGTGTGGTGCGCTTTCTCATTCTACCTCAAATAATGTGCATCAGATCGCTTTCATTTCCTTAATTCACCTGCATTCCAAACAGGCAGCCGGGGTTTACTTGTTGGATGATTTGAGTGTTTCATTTCTGTTTTATGTACTGATCTGAAGGAAAATATAACAGCAATCTTGAAAACGTCAGGGTGCGGCTTTATCCCGGTGTAATCCGTCTTTACTATGCTTTGTGGATACAATATTATCGAAGTGAGGAAGTTATTGCTGTGTTTGCAAACGGTGTTAACATTTCTCTATAAGGATAAAACCGTTTTAGGGAC
Source organism: Paracanthobrama guichenoti (assembly GCA_018749465.1). Classification (NCBI taxonomy): domain Eukaryota; kingdom Metazoa; phylum Chordata; class Actinopteri; order Cypriniformes; family Gobionidae; genus Paracanthobrama; species Paracanthobrama guichenoti. The sequence continues at coordinate 22,455,366 of CM031944.1, read as the reverse complement.
ATGTAATTCTCCTGAGCTCACACTATTAATTTTGAACTGAAAAGCCAAGGAACATTGGGACCAACAACAAAGGCAGAAGATAAATTTCTTAATATGAACAGTACCTTTGGATAGACTTCACGCAGATTAAGTTTTAGAATGAACGCCTCTGAGTAAACCTAAATGACACAGTCTGTGTCAGGGAAAGGATGACAAAGCTAAATTGTATTGAGGGGAGAAATGAAGCTGATTGTTATATTGTACAGTTATTATTAGGGGTATCCATGATGATAAAGAAGAGGCATTATAATTCAAGAACATTCACTCACTTTAAACGACCCAGGTACTTTAATTGCTTTTCATATCTGATGAGATTCCCTCCATTGATTGACTGTGCCTTCTCATTTATTGCAGCTGATAGAATTAGTTTGAAGCTGATAGAAATAGTTCCCGCGACACTATTACAGTTCCTCGCATATTCATGGTTGGTTGGAACCAAGGATACCTGCGGTCTTTGTAGTTTACTACATAGCTGGCATATTAAGAAATTATACTATTATCTTTACTATTTAACAATGTGATTATTATAATAGCACTGTGTTTAAATGTTAAAGGTTGGTTTGTTTGGGAAGAGTTTGTCTATGATAGATGTTTCCAAAATTTTTACAACAAAGGGCCAAAAATCAAACTTGATTGAGATCCGTGGGCCGAAAATAAATAAAAGTTACATCATATTAAACTATATTATATTAAATTTAAAGTAGTTAACCTTGGATAACCCACTGTTTATTAACCACACCAGAACCATATAGAGCCATATGTGGTTCTGGTGTGGTCAGTAAATCTAAGATTTATTATAATAATGATCATGGCTGTCGCTAGGGGGCAAAATGTGGTGATGATTCGGTTTCAACCAAGGGGGACCAAACCCCACCACCACGGAATATGATTTAAAGGGCTCATGAATTGAGAAATCAACTTTCCCTTGAGGTTTTGATATATAAAAGGTCATCACAATATAAGAATATCCTGCTTTTATTGACAGCTGGCTAAACAAATGACGGATCTGCGAATTTGCCTCCCTGTGACGTCAGAGATTTGCCTGGTTGTGGAAGAACCATAGACTGTAAAAAAACAATTTGGACATGGTGTCTGTGACGTCACCCATAGGAAGAGCAGTTCCGAAGCGTAAAGTAGGGTTGCGCTGGCCGTTGCCATCTTGGCAGCGTGTCATCGCACATCACGTCCGGATAACTGACAATGGGCAAAGAGGCGGGACGTGGGCGGAGCTGAGGTGACGTGATGACTAACAGACAGACTGTCCACCTGTCACTCAAAGTGGCCACACCCTTTAATTATGCAGAACTTTAAGGCTTTATATAATATAAACGAATGAGTTATAAAAATAAAATAAAAAAATCACCCCTCCTCACAGCAAAATTAGCCGTATAGACCATAACCACAATTTGTCCCAGACTGTGAACATGTTTTCTTCTGCTGTAAAGTTGGGCATTTTAACATGGAGCTCAATGAGATTCTGCTCCCTTCTGGAGCCGGTCTCTAATGGCCAGTCGATGAAATGCAATTTAAGTCACTTCAGTTTAAGTCACAAGAGTAAATTGTATTAAATTACCAAAAATCTAAAATGTTCTTTTTGGACCCCATATACAACCCAACTCTGCAACACTACTTGCATGAGGTTAATAAGATACCTTTTATTTTATTGCTGAACTAGAATACATATGCAGCATATACATATGATATAAAAATCATGAAGGCAAGTGTTAGCCAGATGGTTAACGTGCCATAACCATAAATATCTTCCTTGAATTGCATTTGGTTTCTAACTTTTGATTTGAATGGTAAGCTTTCTAACTCTCTAAACCCTGGCTGTATTTGATCTGCAGTGTCAAAAGGGAGATATTTAAGATGGAATGGGGCTTAGACAGAGATAATGAAGCAAGGACAGATGGACCAATGACTGGAAGATATGTGCTTTATGAAACAGACGGCCAACATGAAATAAAGTTAGTGCTTTAAACCCCTGCAGAGGGTGAAGAGGCAGTTCATACTAAGTCAAGATAGAGCCATTATCAGGTTACTCTGTCTTTCTAACGTGCCTTTAGATCCAGTTCTAGCTGAATGAATTGGTTTTGTTTTAACAAAATGCAAATACTTGATTCCTTTGACTTGATCTGAGATTGTTTAAAATGTAAGCTAGGGAAATACCTCCATCTCATGTAAGTATTTGATATATCATCTTGGATGTCTAATGCACTTGCATTGTTGCATAGCCAGTTTGACTTCAAGGCTTCAGGACCAAAAATTGGTTATTTTTGTTGTTTTCCTGAAAATATTTGTTTGAATGAATTTTACTTGATAAATACAGTAAACATTAGAAGCACCAATCCAATGTTTTTTTGTATCTTGTATCAAATTAACCTATTTGCATTGAAGTACCTTATTCATGAAAACATGGAGTGCAAAGCTATATATGCAGTGCCAGTCTCATGCTGCAGACCATAGATGGACAAACAAGGGTCAAAAAGATGGACAACGTGTCTCCACTTCCTTCCAGCTGAAAGCCTACAACCTTAACCACAAAAAAAAGGGGAATGAGACGGATGCTAATGGAGGACAAGCTTCACTAAATAAACCACTTTTGTAAGGAAATCGCTTAATGCCTCAGTATACCAAGACATTTTGGACAATTTCATGCTCCCAACTTCGTGGGAACAGTTTGGGGACGGCCCCTTCCTGTCACAAAGTGCACAAAGCGTCAGAAAACCTTCCCAGAAGAGTTGAAGCTGTTATAGCTGCAAAGGGTGGGCCAACTCCGTATTAAACCTTACGGATTAAGAATGGGATGGCATTAAAGTTCATGTGCATGTAAAGGCAGGCGTCCCAAAACTTTTGGAAATATAGTGTATCAAGGTCCCACCCATACTCCTGTTCCTGCTGACTCAATCACAAGCACAGCTGTCAATTATGACATTACACCCGCATCACATATTTTATAGCATCAAATAACTAACTAAAACCAAATTAAATAAGAACTACCCTAAATTGACACTAACCATCTTCATAAAAAAAATAAATAATTAAAGTGTAGTTGTTTTGTGTGTTTTTTTTAATTATTTTTTGATTACATGGAGAGGGCAGGTTTATGACCCATACTGCAGCCAGCCATCAGGGGGCGATCAGAATGTTTTGACTTCACTCTTCAGGACGTGTGTGGCACACTTGGTGCAGACTGTTTTGTGTGACCTTTTGCATTACTGCAGTAGTGGCAAAATCATCAATCTCCTTTGAACTGTGTGGGGACTCATCACTTACAAATGACAAATAATACTTCAGTGACATCATTACGGCTTGTGAAGTTGCCATTTTACTGAGGCCGTTGAGGATGAGGAAGGAGCCAAGGAGAAGGTTAACGCTTTGCATGCACACAGAGAGAACATTTGTAATCCATCTGGTCAATGCAAAATCAGGATGATGAATGGCCGTATAATGGTTAATGACTGCCCCTGGGTTCACCGCTTTTGTATGTCATGAATGTAATATGAGGGAGATAATGTGACTGGTGTCGCTTCAACACTTCGGTAATACTGCAGATTTATCAGCGAATCACCACGTGTTACGACATTGTTGACTGTGACTCTCATTACTTTACACAGAAAAAGAGAAAAACACGGTTATATCATAATCCTGATTTACACGTCTTTAAAATCTCGTTTTGCCTCGGAGCACTTCACCACAATGCCATTAGGATGTGACTAATTTAGAGATTTATGCTTGAGTGTACATTAAGTGACATTTACCAGATTTAATTTAATGACTCCCTTTTGAAACGGGTTTGTAATGACACCCTTATTGTGCTGGGGTTTTAATTGAATGCCATTTACTGTATCTTTAAAGTGGTTACTCTGTGGGTCTTAAGGGAAATTTTACTGCACACGGAGTTGCAAAAAATTGCAATTAGCACTAGGAAATGGAAAAACACCTAAAAATACTCATGACAACGTGTTCTCCACGGTTTCGCTTAGATGTCATGTTATAAAAGTTTGCCGTTAGCACCTTCATTACCACCTCCAGCAAGGGAAGTGCATGTTTCTCACACGGAGACTGCTAGGGACTAAATCAATTACATGTATCAGTTCTGAACCCGGACTGCTGTAATACTTCAGAGAAATTAAGAGATTTGATTGCACAGTATGGTTCCAAGCAGAGCATCAGGATTATTTCAGAGCGGATCACATTTATATATATATATATATATATATATATATATATATATATATATATATATATATATATATATATATATATATATATATATATTGCATTAAATAATAATATATAAGACATTATATTTTATGCTCACCAAGGCTGCAATTATTTGATCAAAAACAGTAACATTAAAATATTAATACACAGTGTGTTGCCGTATTACAAGTGTTGCTGTATTGCCGTATTAACAGTATTTTTCTGTTAATTATATTAAATTATTATATAATTAATCACAAATTACAGTAATTTCTTTTTTTATACAGGAAATTACTGAATTATTTATACAGTATTTTTCTGTTTTCTTAAATTACATACAAATTTATGTAAAATTACAGAAATAATATACAATTAAATATGTAGCTCATTATATTAAAAGTTTGTGTCCATACAATTTATTCTTTGTGATTTTAAAGTAAAGCATATTAGTTTTATTTACACTGTAAAAATTTAATCGTAAAAAAAAAAATGGACAAATGGCTACTGCTGCCGAACAAAAAACATAAAATTAAAGTAAAATATCTTTAATTCAAATAAAGTGCAAAAACAATATTTTTACAGAAATTTTCATTAAACGTTTTAGAGAAAAACACTGTTATTTTACAGATTTAAAATTAAGATATTGTACTTTTAAGCCAATCAAATTAGCTGCTGCCAATCTGTTAAATTATTGGTGAAAAACGGCAGCTGTGGTTGCCAGAACTTATCGTAAGAAATATGGCCAAGACATTTTATGTTTTACGGGACAGCACTTAGTTTACTGTCTGTTTTACAGTTCAAAACTGTATAATTTAAAGGTTTATATTGTAATAATTACGTGTACACTGTAACAAAATTCAGTAAAATTTCCGTAAAAAAACGGTAGCAACATTTTAGGTTTTACAGATTTAAATTTACAGTAAAAATACATATTTCATTAACTGAAATAATGTTAAATTACCAACCTATTGAAATACTGATATCTGTGATGTACCTACTGACATCCACCAATCACAGTGCTGATGAGAGTCACATGATGATCAAAGCTTATAGGAGGACAATACTCACATATAGAAGATGCACAGTATCATTTACCATCATGGTAACACACATGACATTTTAAAAATGCAATAAACATTAATTTAACAACATTAGATGTAACATAAAACCCTAATGTACATAACTGATTAGAAAAATCTATGGAGAAACAGTTATTGCAACGAAAATACATCAAATGTGAAGTGTCACGCAAGGAATTCTGGGAATGTCAATTTACGTTTTTTCACTGTAAATTACACAGACCGGGCCCTGATTTATAACCATTGCGTACACACAAAACAGGCCCTGAAAGAGGGGTGCGCCACTTCCAACGCATAAGTTGTGATTTATAAAAATAAATTTGACGGGAAAATGTGCGCACCTGCATGCAAACTCTGACCCATGCGCACAAACGTCTCGGTTACGTATGGTAACCCTCGTTCCCTGAAGGAGGGAACGGAGACGTACGTCGGACGTCACCGACGAATTGGGATCACTTCAGGGAGCCCCTATCAGCTTCGAGATTTAAAGAACAGGCCAATGAGAATTGGCGTGCGAGATTTGCATCTCACGCTCCGCCCCACAGTGCGGGTATAAACGGAAGCGAAATGCAGCGCACCTTTGTTTTTCACTGAGGAGCCGAACTATTGACTCGGCCTGCAGTGATGGTATAGCAATTGTGGCGACGGGACGTACGTCTCCGTTCCCTCCTTCGGGGAACGAGGGTTACCATATGTAACCGAGTCATTCCCTTTCAGTCGGTCACGTTCGACGTACGTCGGACGTCACCGACGAATTGGGATCCCTTTGGAACACACCACAGTTGCTACCACTTCCAGCGCCCTGGGAAAGCCCCTCAGACCCCGGCTGTTCCGGGCGGGGAAATTCACGCAGGGAGAGTCAGCTGCTGTTCCGCAAGACCCACCCAGCCGACTATTGGATAACGCTGGGAAAGCGTGCCCCGGGGGGGGCGCTGCGGAAACCACATCATGCCCGGAGGGAGTTACCATGTGGAGAATACACGTATGGACTGGCCGTGGGCAGTGCTACATACGGAAGCCCCAGGGGTGGCTCCGGCCATTTTAGGCGGGGGTCCACACCACACTGAGACGAGGGAAAGACACGAGCTCGCCGAAGGGAGACTTACCGTGGAGAATACACATATGGGACCGCCGTGGGGGTCACAACATATGGAACCCAGCCTAACACAAGTTCCACCAATGCATACGAGTGTTAGGCCTGGCATCGGACGCTCTGCCACTCCGACTGCCGAGGGTTGCGGAGGACTCGACAGGGTTCGCCATGCTGGGGAACTCGACTGGAGCATATAAGAGCACGTATCCGTTCCATGGGGAAGGGAGTGGCGCAGCAATCCGACACTTTAGAAGGGGCACTTCGGTGTTACTGACTATGGGAAGTGAGCACACAGGAAGATACCGGCTCTACACGTAGGCTATAGAACCTAGCGAACGTGTTGGGTGTCACCCAGCCCGCAGCTCTACAAATATCTGCCAGCGAGGCGCCACGAGCCAGCGCCCAGGAAGAAGCTACACCACTGGTGGAGTGGGCTCTTAACCAGAGCGGGCAGGGCATGTCTTGGGTTTCATACGCCAAGACGATGGCATCCACTATCCAGTGGGCCATCCTCTGCTTGGAGACAGCCTTTCCCTTCTGCTGTCCTCCATAACAGACGAAGAGCTGCTCTGAGGTCCTGAAGCTTTGCGTTCTGTCCACGTAAGTCCGCAGCGCGGACGGGACAGAGAAAAGCTAGGGCTGGGTCTGCCTCCTCCAAAGGCAGCGCTTGCAGGCTCACCACCTGGTCCCGGAAGGGAGTGGTGGGAACCTTGGGCACATATCCAGGCCGGGGTCTCAGGATTACGTGAGAGTTACCAGGCCCGAATTCCAGGCACGATTTCGTCGACCGAAAATGCCTGCAGGTCCCCTACCCTCTTGATGGAGGCCAATGCAGTCAGGAGTACTGTCTTCAGAGACAGAATTTTTAACTCAGCTGACTGCAAAGGCTCAAAGGAGGCCTCTGCAGTGCAGTCAGCACCAGAGACAGGTCCCAAGAGGGTATAGAGGGAGGCGAGGCGGATTCAGTCTCCTCGCCCCCTCAGGAACCTGACGATCAGATCGTGCTTCCGAAGGATTTTTATTTTCTTTCCGCCACGAAGTCATGATTGGCGCGATGGCGCCACATAGACTTTGAGGGTGGAGGGAGACAGCCTTCGCTCCAACCCGTCTTGTAGGAAGGAAAGCACAGAACTGACCGAACACCTTCGGGGGTCTTCTCGGCGAGAAGAGCACCATTCGACGAACAGGTTCCACTTCAACGTGTAGAGGTGCCTTGTAGAGGGCGCTCTAGCGGAAGTAATGGTGTCTACAACAGCTTGTGGCAGACCGCCTAGAACCTCCGCGTCCCGTCCAGGGACCAGACATGGAGTTTCCAGAGGTCCGGACGCGGGTGCCAGAGGGTGCCCCGTCTCTGAGTCAGGAGGTCCTTCCTCAGAGGAATGGGCCAAGGAGGTGCTGTCGCGAGGAGCACTAGTTCCAAAACCAAGTCCTGTTGGGCCAGTACGGGGGCGACCAACAGGACCTGCTCCTCGTCCTCCCTGACCTTGCACAGTGTTTGTGCAAGAAGGCTCACTGGGGGGAAAACGCATATTTGCGTAGGCCCCGGGGCCAGCTGTGTGCCAGTGCATCCGAACCGAGGGTCCCTCGGTCAGGGAATAGAACAGCTGGCAGTGGGTGGAGTCCGGGGCAGAAAACAGATCTACCTGCGCGGCCCCGAAGCGACTCCAGATCAGCTGGACCACCTGGGGATGGAGTCTCCACTCTCCCGGGAGCACTGGCTGTCGTGAGAGCTCGTCAGCCGCACGATTGAGCAGGCCCGGAATATGAATGGCACGAAGCGACCTCAGATGCTTCTGACTCCATAGGAGGAGATGGCGGGCGAGTTGTGACATGCGACGGAGCGTAGACCACCCTGTTTGTTGATGTACGCAACGGCCCGCAGTGCTGTCCATACGGACCAGAACGTGCTTGCCTCTGAGCGGCGTTGAAGACGAACTGCTAACAACTCCAGGCAATTGATATGCCATTGCAGTTGGGGCCCCGTCCACAGACCCGATACTGCAAGCCCGTTGTACGTGGCACCCCAGCCGGTGGATGAGGCATCCGTGGAGACAACAGCATGCCTGGACACTTGTTCTAGAGGCACTTCTGCCCGTAGAAATGAAGGGTCAGACCACGGCTGAAGGTTGGCGGCATCTCGGCATCACTTGGACACGGAGCGTTCCGCTGCGCCACGCCCATCTCGAGACCCGGTCGTGGAGCCAGCGTTGAAGCGGTCTCATATGAAGCAATCCCAGCGGCGTTACTGCGGCTGCGGATGTCATATGCCCCAGGAGCCTCTGAAAAGGTTTCAGTGGTACCGCTATCCTGCCTTTGAACGAATTCACGCAGTTCAACACCGACTGGACGCGCTCCTCGGTGAGGCGCGCTGTCCGGGTGACCGAGTCTATCTCCATCCTGAGAAAAGAGATCCTCTGCGAGGGGCAGAGTTTGCTCTTCTCCCAATCGACCTGAAGGCCCAACTGGCAAAGGTGGCGGAGCACCATGTCCCTGTGTTTGCACAACTGCTCTCACGATTGGACAAAAATCAGCCAGTCATCGAGGTAGTTGAGAATACGAACACCACGCTCCCACACGGGAGCAATGGCCGCCTCCGCGACTTCCGTGAAGACACGGTGCGACAGGGCCAGCCCGAAGGGTAGGACTTTGTACTGACATGCTTGTCCGTCGAATGCAAAGCGCAATAACGGTCTGTGTCGAGGGAGAATCGAGACATGAAAGTACGCGTCCTTCAGGTCGATCACTGCAAACCAATCTTGGGGACGGACGCACCTGAAGATGCGTTTCTGCGTTAACATCCTGAACAGCAGCCTGGGGACTGGTTCAGAAGTCACAGAACCAAGATCGGCCATAACCCGCTGCTTTTCTTGGGAACAATGAAGTACGGGCTGTAGAACCCGGTCTTCATATCGGCTGGAGGGACCGGCTCTATCACATCCTTCGCCAGTAGGACCGCGATCTCTGCCTGAAGCCTGAACTTGGGGGGACGCCGGGCGAACTGAATCGCATAGCCGAGTCTGATGGTACGGATGAGCCAGCAAGACGGGCTGGAGCGCTAGGCAGGCTCCCAAGAACCGTGCAAGCGGGACCAACGGCACCACAGACGTGCCCGCAGCGGGGTAGCGCAGCAGCATGCAGGGACCCGACACGGACGGCATGGGAGCGGCCCAAGGTGGGGTCTTAGTGTGCTGTGCAACACTTACCTGCTTCCGCTGAGGGGGTGCACGAGTGTGGGGAGGCCACTTGTGTGCGTCCCAGACACAGCCGGCACCCCCTGCTGGCGATAGGAGAGGCGCCTGAGGGTGACGAGGCATGGAAGTGTCAAACATCGCTGAGCACACTCTCCTGGCACCCAGAGGTATTGGAACTGCTCTTTAGAATTTGGGTACCACTGGTTGTATTTGATACCAGTGGCGGAACAGAATTTACCAATGATTCTCCACCCGGCCCTCCTCCGGGGAAGAGCAGCTCTTAACCAAATCCGGGTGCCCATGGCGACGAGCAGACTGAGGGGTCGCCGGTGGTGTTTCTGGACATCGCCTGGCCGAGGGCCAGCGCTGTGACTTTAAATATAAAAGCCACTGTGCGCAGCTCAACCTCAGCTCAGAACTACCCTTATGCACGAAGAGTGTTGGGTGGAGGCAGCCTGCCAGTGGCACTGCCACCCCACCTGATGAGGGTAGTGAGAGAGAGGAAAACTTTATACAGGCTATGGCCCCTTTGGCGTTCCATTTTCTGGTGCCAAGCGGTTCCACACTGCTAAAGCTTTCCAATGCACATCCGGGAAAAAGGCAAGGGGGTGGGCAAGGCGATTTATGCGTTGCGCTATGCCCCAGCCACCCGGGGAAGCATGACTGTCAAGTATGAATCTGATTCAGCATGAAACATCCACTATTATAGTGGGAATCTCAGCCTCATCTTCATTTTCAACACATAACAGCCCTCTCTCCGATGCAGCGATTGACATCTGTCCTCTGCTAGAGCCACAAATTAAACGCTAGGTCCCTTTAATTATTTATTTTTTTATTTATTATTTATTTAATTTTATTTTTTAGGACCAGCAATCCCATTTGTAAGCTACCAGCAGGCATGCGAGATAGTGAGCGTGGCCATGAGACAGCACACGGCGCGCTGAACACTAAAACACTTATGAAAAGGGTAAGATGAACAATGCGCCGACGTGGTCATGCTCTCATGAGAGAACATGAAACACCCACGAACACAGTCTCAGCATGCTGCGATGCGCTAGAGGAGTGGGGGGCCCACGGAGATGTGCTCGGCAGGGAAGCCCCACTGTAATCCTCAGAGCAATCCTCAGATCCCCAGGCTTATCAGCCAAAGTAGCCCCTTTTCTGGTGCACCAGAAAAGACACTAGATTGGGGTATAAGCGAAGGGACTCAACCTCGTTTGAGGTTTCATAGTCTCGACCGCGCATCTAGAGTGCCGACTGACGCGCGCTGGGTTGCCGTGACAACCCGCGCTGTCAGCGGCAGCTCGACGGCACACGGCGCGCTGAACACTCAAACCCTCACGGGGAAGGCGAGACGAACAGTGGACCACATGGACCACCCACGAACGCAATCTCAACATAGTTATGCGAGAGGGCTCGTGGCTGTCAATAAGGACAGGAAACAACCGCATCCAGAAACGCACGGGTGGAACGACGTCTTGAAAAAGATGCAGTGTCACACCCGCGCTGCTCTTTTAGAAGAAAATGTGCTCTTTTAAATGTGCTGAAGCACCCAGGGAACGACCGCGGCAAAACACAGGAGAGTAGTGCAGCCTGTGTATGCACTCACCATTGGGAACGCCCTCACCGAACCAACAGACCAAACAGTGCTGTGAAAACAGCAGTTTATCACTGTATCAGGAGCTCGCGGCCGCCGCTGATCGTGCCATCCCACTCAGCACTCAAAGAAGCTTCTGTCGTTTCTCTTTTTCTCTCTGCTGAAGCAGGAGCAGTCTTCTTCATCAACACCGTGTTCGGCTCCGAAGTGAATGACAAAGGTGCGCTGCATTTCGCTTCCGTTTATACCCGCACTGCGGGGCGGAGCGCGAGATGCAAATCTCGCACGCCAATTCTCATTGGCCTGTTCTCTAAATCTCAAAGCTGATAGGGGCTCCCTGAAGTGATCCCAATTCGTCGGTGACGTCCGATGTATGTCGAACGTGACCGACTGAAAGGGAACTCTTACTACAGTGAGAAAAGTAATGACGTAAGAACAATTTAAAAAAAACTCTGTTTTCATTTTGATATACACATTTACATTCATGTTCCAGTTTAATTAATGGCGATATGCACTGAAATGACATAAAGTCATTACGCAGAAGTTAAACAAAATTTATATGAATTTAGATGTGGATGTGCTACTTTTGATAATTTTTCCATGTGACGCTGTTAGGATTAAATATAGGCTAATTCCAATAATTCCTCTTTAAACTAAACTGCAGATCTCATGTTATGACAAAATATGTTTTAGCGAGAACGATGATCAGTGATGCTCACTTACTGCGATATCACAGACACTGCAGGATTTGGCGGTCGAGCGGTCCATTGTCCGGTTTGAATAGGTCCAATGATAAGAGCGTACTGTACAACCACAGCTGCACGGACACAGAGTTTCCTTTTTAACATACTTTGACGTGATGTGCTGAGTCAGACGATTTAATGTGCACTGCAATAAATAAGTAGGCCTGTTTCCATTAAAAAATAGTCTAAACATCCTAAAAGATATGTTCACATTGTCAGCAAAACTGCATGGATTTGATTTGAATTGTTTAAAATTTGTTTAAAAATATTTTGAATTAAAATAAGATTTGGCCCATGGAAATGAACGAATCAGCTTTATTCTAAAAAGTATTTGAAGTATTTTATACAATTTTGTTTTTATGGATATTTTGATATTTATTCTAAAACATAAAAAGGATATCAGATGATTTTCGACAATGTACTGTGTAAGGCACAAATGGCATTTATAGTCCATATGTATAAACACGATTCCAGAAAAGTTGGGACACTGTACAAATTGTGAATAAAAACAGAATGCAATGATGTGGAAGTTTCAGATTTCAATATTTTATTCAGAATACAACATAGATGACATATCAAATGTTTAAACTGAGAAAATGTATCATTTTAAGGGGAAAATAAGTTGATTTTAAATTTCATGGCATCAACACATCTCAAAAAAGTTGGGACAAGGCCATGTTTCCCACTGTGTGGCATCCCCTCTTCTTTTTCTAACAGTCTGCAAACGTCTGGGGACTGAGGAGACAAGTTGCTCAAGTTTAGGAATAGGAATGTTGTCCCATTCTTGTCTAATACAGGCTTCTAGTTGCTCAACTGTCTTAGGTCTTCTTTGTGGCATCTTCCTCTTTATGATGCGCCAAATGTTTTCTATGGGTGAAAGATCTGGACTGTAGGCTGGCCATTTCAGTACCCGGATCCTCCTTCTACGCAGCCATGATGTTGTAATTGATGCAGTGTGTGGTCTGGCATTGTCATGTTGGAAAATGCAAGGTCTTCCCTGAAAGAGACGACGTCTGGATGGGAGCATATGTTGTTCTAGAACTTGGATACACCTTTCAGCATTGATGGTGCCTTTCCAGATGTGTAAGCTGCCCATGCCACACACACTCATGAACCCCATCCCATCAGAGATGCAGGCTTCTGAACTGAGCGCTGACAACAACTTGGGTTGTCCTTGTCCTCTTTAGTCCGGATGACATGGCGTCCCAGTTTTCCAAAAAGAACTTCAAATTGTTCTGTGGTCAGACCAATCAGAGTTTTCCACTTTGCCACAGTCCATTTTAAATGAGCCTTGGCCCAGAGAAAACGCCTGCGCTTCTGGATCATGTTTAGATATGGCTTCTTTTTTGACCTATAGAGTTTTAGCCGGCAGCGGCGAATGGCACGGTGGATTGTGTTCATGACAATGTTTTCTGGAAGTATTCCTGAGCCCATGTTGTGATTCCCATTACAGTAGCATTCCTGTATGTGATGCAGTGCCGTCTAAGGGCCGGAGATCACGGGCATCCAGTATGGTTTTCCGGCCTTGACCCTTACGCACAGAGATTGTTCCAGATTCTCTGAATCTTTGGATGATATTATGCACTGTAGATGATGAGAACTTCAAACTCTTGGCAGTGTTTCTCTGAGAAACTCCTTTCTGATATTGCTCCAGTATGTTTAGCCGCAGCATTGGGGGAATTGGTGATCCTCTGCCCATCTTGACTTCTGAGAGACACTGCCACTCTGAGAGGCTCTTTTTATACCCAATCATGTTGCCAATTGACCTAATAAGTTGCAGATTGGTCCTCCAGCTGTTCCTTATATGTACATTTACCTTTTCCGGCCTCTTATTGCTACCTGTCCCAACTTTTTTGTAATCGGGTTTGTAATAGTTATTTAATGTTAGGGTTAATGTTCAATGTCTTGTAGCTTTGACAGTGTTAAACATGGTGTCACGTGGATGGGAATATGCATGCAAATGATATGCAGATGAGGTTATGCATAGTAAAACTAGGCGTTGTAAGCTCATATATGGTGATTTCAGGGAGGAGACAGGATGGAGATGCATGTGCACACAATCTTCTGCTGGCTGGGATTTATAAAGGGATTTTTGCGCAGGTTCTGGCGTACACATGGTTTTATAAATCTGAAATTTTTTGTGTGTAATCAAAATCTATCTTCTGTGCGTACGTACACTTTTAGGATGAAATCTACGGAAAGTTTTATAAATGAGGTCTCTGTTCATTTTCACTTCCAAAAGTTGTAAATTTAACGGTATTTTACTGTAAATTACATTAAATGTATTCGGTTAGATCTATTCACCATTATTCACCGTACACAGTACGGAAACTTTCTGTTAACTGTTTTTACCCGTAGGTGTATTTTTACATTCAAACACTGTAATTCTGGATACAGATATAACAAACTATATATAGCAAACTAAATATTAAAAAACAATAGTCAGTTTTCAGTGTACGAAGTGGCACTGCTCTCCAGTGTAGCGAATATCGAGCCCCAGGGGAAATGGTGCGGGATTTATGCATGCGTTTAATCGTGTTACGATCAAACATGCACAGATCCGCACAGAGGGGAATTTTGATATTAACAATTGATTAAAACGGATTAAAACAATTATTAATATCTAGGGCTTAATTCAACTTTTAGAAATTTCTTTAATTCTAGAATTGAGTTCAAAGGACGGATAATTGTCCACCAAATGTCTATCTTTTAATAACTCTTAAACACGTTTCTCTGGCCACGAGAAGTATCTTTCTTTTAATTTGTAACAGGGTCGGTTCACCGTAAAAGTGACCTATGTATGAGCAAACCAAGCGCAATCACGTGTGAATATATATATTTTAATAAAATCAACAAACAATAAACAAACATACACAAATTAACTGAGAGAGAGAGAGAGAGAGAGAGAGAGAGAGAGAGAGAGAGAGAGAGAGAGAGAGAGAGCGCAACGGTGATATTATCGACACAACCTATGAGCACAAACAAGGAATCAGTCCAGCTTATTGGTATAAGCTCAAAACTTTATAACGACAGCTTAAGGGATACTTGCATATGTTTCCTTGGTTGTGAGCTCGTGTGTTTAGGGGAATTCCGCGATCCGGTCCGTGTTTTGATCTTGCCGGGTGGTTCCTTGGAGTCCATGGGAAATTCAACTTTGGTTCCTTTGTGTGATGAGATCCGTTGAAGGATGGCGAAGAGGAAGCCAAAAGAGGTGGCAACAGGAAGCAAACGAAGAGAGAGGACAGGAGAGGACAAGAGGGGAGGACAAGAGGGCGAGAGGCGTTTGTGGCCCATTTTTAAAGGGCATGACGACACGCACTCTCTTTGTCGGAACAGCCAATCAGAGCGAAGAAACTCAGAAGCGGAAATCTCCCTTTGTCTTGGGTCTCGCCTCATTAACATGTTTTATGGCTCTCATGGAGGGGCAGACCTGGGGGTTTTGGTACGCAGACTTTGGGGTTTTGGCATGAAAGAAAGAGCCTGATGCATCATAGCCCCACACAACACACCCAGCCGGCCTACAAATTGCGAGACAAAGATTTCGAGACCAAGCACGGGGAGTCTTAACCCAAGAGTTAAAGGAATGGCGAGGATTGACGCCATTCTTCCTTAAGCATTCACTGGCTATAAGTTTCTAACCTATCAAACACATCTAAAATGGTTATAACAAAAAGCATGCATACATACAGGGATCAGTACACCTAAAATGAAGAATAACTGAGTTAACAGTCATATAATCTATTGGGATGTCCTTTGGTATGTGTGAGGTGGGGGCTGGTTTGATAATGAGGTGCCTGTGGGCTGCAGAGGCCTGGCTTGTGTCCTTTTAGCACCGTTAACCTGTCAGTCTGTAGACTTCACGGCGCCGGTCTTGCTTGAGTCATTATAAATAATCAAAGTATTGGTCCGTTGATCATTTATGAGCACCGTCCATACGCTACACCAGGTTGAGACTTTCAGGCCTCTGCACACACACCAGTCGATCCAAACTGCTTTACAAAGTAAATTGTGAATAGAGATGAGAAAAGCACAGTATATGCACGTTTTAATAAATATATGGGAATAAAAGCAAGCATTTAGTATTTTATATTTTAAATAATTCATACGTGTATTTTCTATGTCTGATGAGTATATTTAAAAGTGTATGAAAGGTGTGTTCAAGCGTAAGTAAGACTGAACTAAAGCATTCAAAGCACACTTTTAAGAAATGCACTAATAAAACTCTGTATATTTTTGCGGTAGTATACTTTATTTCAATGCACTAAAAATCAATTTAAGTATTAGTGGTATTTAGTGTACTTTTTCAAGTGCACTGAAGTAGAAATTGTAATTAGTGTATTTATAGAGTATAACTATGTGCTATTATTTAGCACAAAAAATAAGAATAAATAAATATAAAATAATATACATTTTTTTAGTACATTCAAGTTCACCTGGGTATATTGTCACACATTATCTCTGTGTATATATTTACTTTAATCCGTTTAATCCATATTATGTGTTAAAATATATAAAATATACTTAAAAAAATTATTTTATGAAGCTTCCAAAGGTACCTCTTACATAAAATGACCCAGTATCAGTCATTTGCATAAGAGCATTGATTATGTGTGCAAAAAAATGTGAATAGTCTTTCAGTCTGCCACCGTTTGCCCGGAAGGCATTCACAGCTTGCTGCCTTCGTTTATCTGGTAGTGCAGATGATCACACTCCTTTAGACTTTTGCAAACAGTCATACTGTTTATCACTTGCCAGTATGTCTGTGCACTTTGTCTTCACCAGACGACAGGGGCGAGCCAGGATAATCCAGGACAACTTTATCAGCCACGTCTCCTCAGTAAGAAGTCATTCAGTGATGCAGTCTCTCCACAGTGAGAATCAATACCTGTCTACAATAAGAGAAGTAAATATTGCTGCTATCAGCCTGTAGAGAAAATATAGGACCAATTAATGTCATTATGGATGCTAATTTATTAGTAGGTCCACAGGTGACCAAACTCACACTAATGACCGTGCACCGTCTATATATTTCTACCTCATCTTGTAGAAAAGCTGCTTGAGCTTTGTTTCATCATGTGGTTTTCTCATTATCACTTGTGTTTGGTGGTTGTCAGTGCATTATAAATCTACAAAACAACACATTTAAGCTTAATCCATGAAACCTAAAATGTTGCTAAATGTTCTGGAAACCACAGCTGCCATTTTTTTCAAGGCCAATTCACACTTCACCGGCCAACCAGCCAAACACAATCATCAGATTGCAGTACGGCGCTTTTCAGACATTACACGACCTGGTAAACACTGCTTGGACATGTTCATTTGACAGAAAATAAGCACTAACCAACACCAACAGATGTTGATCGACTGGGGTCAAACCACAGACTGTAAAAAAGACACACCTTCACTCTCTTCCATTGTACAAAAGTGAAGCCGCATCTGCATGGGTGTCAAAAAAAACAAAACAAAAAAACAACCTGTGGGTGGGTCCTCCCCCCAGAACAATTTTACTTACATTTAAGTGCAAAGAGCCCGCCTTGTTTAATAAATGTCTGGACAAAATTATGGAAGACACGTGGTAGAAAGTTTTGATGCAAATTGACCGAGGTTCGAATCCGCCTATTGCCGAACTCGCTCTGCTCCATTTTCCCATCATATATCAGATTGGAAAGGCATTTATTTTCAATAAAAATGAAGCAAACAATCAAAAATTGGAAATAACGCATCTAATGCGTGTTTAAAAATAAAGTGTTTATTAGGTTAGGGCAGGGGTTTGGAACCTTTTTTGACCAAAGAGCCATTTTTTAAAATGTTTGGTTAATGCATTTTTCCAAAAGAACCACAGTAAAAAAATTATTATTATTAAAAAAAAAACATGCTTTTTTTCAATAAAATTTCAACAGTAGTAATTATTAGGTCCATAACTAAAAACAAACAAATATGCAGCAAACAATAAATAAGTTGCAATGTGGAATTAATTGTGCAGGGCTTTTACTGTGAGGTGTAAATCCTCTTTGTGTTTGTGAATGCACACAGTGCTTACATCTCATCTACTGTGTTTATGTGAATACCCGACTTGGCATTTGATATAGTTCTTTGTTTATTTGGCCGTTTAGGCACGTAACTGAAGACAAAGACTATGCTTGTCCGTGTTGTGCTCGTGTTGCTTTTTTTCTGCAGAGAGCGGATGTTGATGTGTCTAATTTTTTTTTATCGATCATTTGTTGGTAAATGTGAGAGACCTGGCCATAGGCTCCCGACCACTGGGTTAGGGGTAGGTGCACAGACATGCACTGAATTAGAGACGGTAAAACTGAGTGGGTCCAATATCATTGGTCTTAAAAAGTGGGTGGGTCTTGTCCCGCCTGCATACAATGTTTGCGACACCCATGTGCCAATGTCCCAATATGACACTGATATTTCGCACTGATTTGGGACCTGAGCTGTGCAGTAGTGAGCGTGAAGTGGAGCCGCGGTATCAAGGTCCCGCCCACACTCCCGCAGAATCAGTTTGGACAGTTTACTGCAGAACAACTCATTATGTCATGTGAAATAAAGTTATGGAAATGTAGAAATGAAAGCTTAAAGCTCCAATTTCCTCCCGAAAATCCAGAAAAAAGTCTGTTAGTGCCTCAGTGACTACTTCACTCAGAGAAGCCGTCCATCATGACGTCACACCTCCGTTTTTATGGCATTTTATGGCAACTTATTTAAAAACAAACACTTGAACTTACATCAGTGTGATAAAAACGACTAGCCTAGAAATCTAGACGCCCTATCGGCAGCAAATATAATTTGCAGCCAGGGCATCTAACAACTCTCCGCTGGCTTGCGAGCTGAAAAAAAAAACCAAACTCTGGTCAGGCCAATCACATCGTGTATAGAGTCGGTGGGCGGGCTTAACATAATGACGGCAGAGTTGTGACGGTCCCGCGTGCTACTTGAAAACAAAGAAGCTGGCGAACAGCGGTCTTTTGAATCGGCTTTGGCTACGACTCTGGAAGACTTGGAGTTAAGCTTTTCTTTAAGAAAAGAACAAAGAACGGCAAAAAAGGAAGATGTGTTCGGAGTTTTGCCGACCGTATACGACAAAAGTTTAATCTATCAACTAGCTCCGCTTCACCTTCTTCGTTGCTCTGGTTGGTTGTAGCGCTATTCTATTGCGTGCAGAGGGAATTTGAAAGACAACTGTTCATCCCCCCCTTGGAGGTGGTGTGTTCCCAGACCCAATATCTTGATGTGGGTCAGACTTGTCAGGCTAAAAAATGACCTAAAATGACAAAAACTATCTTTGGAAAAAATATATTTAAAGTGTAATTTTATTTCAGGGCTCGACATTAACACTTGTCCGGGACAAGTGAATTTTTTGAAGGGGCAAGAGAAAGAGAATTTTACTTGCCCAAACAAGTATCCTGATTAAAATGTCAATAACAAAAAATAACTAGGGAGTCACCATGATTCTGCATTAATTTAGTGTAAGTGGCGACTGATAGTGAATAATAATATAATATATAATGTACTGACGGCGGTTGAGGCTTTCACTGCCTTATAAGGAAAAAAAAAATATATATATTATATTATATTATATTTTTATTATACCTTTATACAGACCCGATTCCAAAAAAGCTGGGACACTTTTTTGGTGATCCTTGGGACAAATTGTGAATAAAAAAGGAATGCAATAATTTACAAATCTCATAAACTTATATTTTATTCACAATAGAATATAGATAACATATCAAATGTTGAAAGTGAGACATTTTGAAATGTCATGCCAAATATTGGCTCATTTTGGATTTCATGAGAGCTACACATTCCAAAAAAGTTGGGACAGTTGGGACAGGGAGCAATAAGAGGCCGGAAAAGATAAATGTACATATAAGGAACAGCTGGAGGACCAATTTGCAACTTATTATGTCAATTGGCAACATGATTGGGTATAAAAAGAGCCTCTCAGAGTGACAGTGTCTCTCAGAAGTCAAGATGGGCAGAGGATCACCAATTCCCCCAATGCTGCGGCCAAACATACTGGAGCAATATCAGAAAGGAGTTTCTCAGAGAAAAACTGCAAAGAGTTTGAAGTTCTCATCATCTACAGTGCATAATATCATCCAAAGATTCAGAGAATCTGGAACAATCTCTGTGCGTAAGGGTCAAGGCGGAAAACCATACTGGATGCCCGTGATCTTGGCCCTTAGACGGCACTGCATCACATACAGGAATGCTACTGTAATGGGAATCACAACATGGGCTCAGGAATACTTCCAGAAAACATTGTCGTGAACACAATCCACCGTGCCATTCGCCGCTGCCGGCTAAAACTCTATAGGTCAAAAAAGAAGGCATATCTAAACATGATCCAGAAGTGCAGGCGTTTTCTCTGGGCCAAGGCTCATTTAAAATGGACTGTGGCAAAGTGGAAAACTGTTCTGTGGTCAGACCAATCAAAATTTGAAGTTCTTTTTGGAAAACTGGGACGCCATGTCATCCGGACTAAAGAGGACAAGGACAACCCAAGTTGTTGTCAGCGCTCAGTTCAGAAGCCTGCATCTCTGATGGGATGGGGTTCATGAGTGCGTGTGGCATGGGCAGCTTACACATCTGGAAAGGCACCATCAATGCTGAAAGGTGTATCCAAGTTCTAGAACAACATATGCTCCCATCCAGACGTCGTCTCTTTCAGGGAAGACCTTGCATTTTCCAACATGACAATGCCAGACCACATACTGCATCAATTACAACATCATGGCTGTGTAGAAGGAGGATCCGGGGACTGAAATGGCCTGCAGTCCAGATCTTTCACCCATAGAAAACATTTGGAGCATCATAAAGAGGAAGATGCCACAAAGAAGACCTAAGACAGTCGAGCAACTAGAAGCCTGTATTAGACAAGAATGGGACAACATTCCTATTCCTAAACTTGAGCAGCTTGTCTCCTCAGTCCCCAGACGTTTGCAGACTGTTAGAAAAAGAAGAGGGGATGCCACACAGTGGGAAACATGGCCTTGTCCCAACTTTTTTGAGATGTGTTGATGCCATGAAATTTAAAATCAACTTATTTTTCCCTTAAAATGATAAATTTTCTCAGTTTAAACATTTGATATGTCATCTATGTTGTATTTTGAATAAAATATTGAAATTTGAAACTTCCACATCATTGCATTCTGTTTTTATTCACAATTTGTACAGTCCCAACTTTTAAAGGTAAAACAAATAAATAATAATAATAAATATGCATGATATGTCAAAGCTGACTGAACACTGATTCTTCAGAATAAATTATATTTACAACACAAAAAAAAAAAAATCCTATTTTTTTCCAGACTGATTTACATGTCTGAAGGACAAACACATGAAAAGGCTTAATGTCGAGCCCTGTGATTGTTTAGTTTGTCTCACGTCCTATTCGATCATGGAGAGTTTGAGGTTTATGACCTATACTGGGACCTACCACCTGGGGACGATCGAGATGCTGTGGCTTCACTTTTCAGGACTTGTGTGGCACACTTGGGTCAAACACTGATCAGACAAAACCCAGTTAGAGTGTCTGTTGGTCTGCGTCTGTTGATCCAATATGAATTGGCCTTCACCATAAGTATTACCGAATTTTCATTTTTGGGTGAACTGTCGCTTTAAGTCTTGCAACTATCTGCATCAGCAGCAACAACAACAAGATCATAGCCTACAGTGTGTGCATATCGCAGACGCACGTGTGAGACACGCTATGACTCGTCACATACATTTGAACAACTTTCTGTCTTGTAGTGTGCACTTGGTCTTATTTTTCCACTTAGTATGTAGCACATCTTACAAGCGGTAAGCAAAGCACAATGTTAAATTAAGCTTCAACAACGATTAGGTGGACAGACAATGATTACGACTTCCCTGAGGGGCCCAGGGCCAAAACCTGAGCAGCAGTGCTGTCAGGGCCAAAAAAGAGAGAAAACATAGTATTTCCAAGCACGCCTTATCTTCATCCCCAGTTTAAACACTGCAAAGGCAATCCATTTGGTCAGGCATAATATTGGACCTCTTTGATTCAGTCTTCCTTCATTACACTTTCTAAAGAGATGGGGAATAGCTTCCGTCTGGGAGTCTGTCCATGAAGGGTCCTCTGTTGCCTGTGTCCCTCATTCCGACCCCCTTCAGTTTATATTCTTCTTGGCATTTGATAGATATCACCTTGGCTCTAAGAAGCCCAACTCAAGCATTGCCGGATTAAATGAATATTGACTCTCAAGTCAGTCTTTGCC
This sequence comes from Paracanthobrama guichenoti, assembly GCA_018749465.1. Lineage (NCBI taxonomy): Eukaryota > Metazoa > Chordata > Actinopteri > Cypriniformes > Gobionidae > Paracanthobrama > Paracanthobrama guichenoti. The sequence continues at coordinate 22,433,168 of CM031944.1, read as the reverse complement.
CAGACAAGAATTTTATTGTCAATATCCTGGCAAAATCTCCCTTTTTTTGTTGCAAAAATGCTGGCTGTACATTTCTATAAGCGAACAGATAAACATTTAGAGCAAATATATACTCTGTTGCAATGCTTTTCTTTGTAAAAGGAACTCGGCAGAATGTCAACCCCTCCCTTTCATGCGCCGGGTTGTTATCAGAGTGCGCTAATAGGACTTCTTGATCTCCTAACATTCGTCAGGAATACCAAGTCACCCATCTGGCCAAAAGGAAATTGCCTTTGCATTTCATATTCATTTTCTGCAGCCCGCCACCTCTTGATGGGGTCTGCGCGCTCCACTCTGACTTGCTCTCTTATACAGTGTGAAATAATCTCTGAGCATGGGCCGTGCCTCTGCCAGTAATGAACACAGGGGTGAAAGTGAAGGTCATGCTTCCACAATAATTCCAATGAATTCATTGTTGTGCATGTAATGAAAGACAGAAGGGCCTTTCATTGCCTCCCTACAGTCACTGCCATGAATATTCCTGTGCTCATCGCTTGAGATGAGCATGATTGGGAGGACAAATCGTTTAACAAAACAGATGCCATCCATGTTCCTTCTTTCAACCTTTCTAACCTTACAAATGAAGCCCTTCTTTAGTGCTTTAATTTAATCTATTGATCCACATTTAGTATATGTATATGTGACCCTGGACCCTGGGTCAATTTTTTGCAATTATCTGAATAAATAAGCTTTCCACTGACTTATGGGTTGTTATGATAGGACAATATTTAGCTGAGATACAACTGTTTGAAAATCTGGAATCTGAGGGTGCAAAAAACATCTAAATATTGAGAAAATCTCCTCTAAAGTTGTCCAAATGAAGTCCTTAGCAATGCATATTACTACTAATAATACATTTCTGATATATTTACGCTAGGACATTTACTAAATATCTTCATGGAACATGATCTTAAATCCTAATGATTTTTGGCATAAAAGAAAAATGGATAATTTTGACCCTTATAATGTGTTGTTGACTATCGCCACAGATGGCATGACTGGTGAAGTGCTCCAGGGTCACATATTTAAACAAAAATAAGAATAAAACGCAAATAATTACTAAAACTTTAAGATTAATTATAAAAATATAACAGTATCTCATTGAAAATAGCACTGTTCTGAACAACAGTTTTGTGCCAGAATGAATCTGTGTTTTGAACAAATTGTTTGACTGAATGATGCTTCTAAAGATACCATTTTTTTGAATGAACAAATTTATTGTGAATGATTCATTGACTTGAACGTAAAGATGGTCGCTTGTTTCATTCCTGAATGAATCAGTGTTTTGAACAAATCAGTTGAATAAATTATGTAATATTAAACAGTGAAAAGTAAAATGGAGTGTCTATTAACACCAAGTGCAAATAATGTGCCTTTTTTTGCAAGTGCTATTCACACTAGCTCTGCCTAACAATGCCAGTTTGGGGCAAACAAGTTAAAAATAACACAGATATTCCAACGTCTTCAGTGGTGTAGTCAGTAAAGTGTAAGGCTTAAGGATCTTGGTTTTGACGCGATCGACCCGGGTTCAAATCCGCCTTTTGCCGAGCTCGCTCTTCTCCCTTTTCTCATCACACATCACATCGGAGAGGCATTTACTTTCAATAAAAATGAAGAAAATTTTCTAAAAGTGGAAATAAAGTGCAAAACGAAATTTTTAATAATAATAAAGCATTTATTGGGTAGGGTTAGGGGTCGGTGTAGGCACGGCTTTTATTGTCCCATTAAGGCGGCATCCATTTAATAATTTTAATAAATATAATAATTTACACTCTATGTTATTATTGCATCCTGTTAATGTACAACAACACTAAGGTGCAAATAGTGTGTATCTGTCAAAATAAAGTATAAATAGCATTTTACTATTTACACATATTGCAAAGAACTGCTACTTGTATATGGTGGAAACAGAATATATCACTATTTGCTCTTAGTGTAAATAGCAATTATCTCTAAGAATATGATACTTTCACTTGCCAAAGTAAAAAGTCACTCAGCCTTCATCTTTATTTCATGCTATCTTCATAATCACAGAGTTCTTCGATCCTTAGTTATAAATTCCTGCATTTTTATACATTCAACTGCTTCCCTTCTATCCAGGAAAGCCCTCACCATGTACTCTCTGCTTACAATTCAAAATCCTTCATAATACTTTGGGAGTTTGGACTGAACTTGGGAAAGTTGCCTGACGTTGTCGGTCCCTAGAGATGTAAAGATTTGCAGCTCTGTATTGTTTTGCATAATGGCCTCATGTAAGATGAGCTAAAAAAACAAAGTTCTTTGATATAATTTAATCGCTTGCCCTGATGCTTGTTCCTTTGTTATTAAATATATAAATATTTAATTGGGAGAAGATTTACTTTGCTTACAGAGACATTGTTTGGAGCATCAGCTTTATTTTCTTGGATTGCTCCGTGTTTTTGAGCCAAGAGTCACGGTTCTTACACAAACACTCAAACTATGGGATTTAATGAGTCATTAAAACTCATTCTTTTGGGACTCAAGTACCTGCTGTTTTTGATTTTATAATAGTCAGTTGTGTTTAGACTTCAGAAACAATGATTAAAGACATGATTTAGACATTATACAGTAACATCTGAATTACTGACTGGCCAAATTGTACTTCTACGAGTAGACTCTGGAGTTGACTATTAGTTCATTTAATGAATGCACCTAATTAATGTACTCTTAATTTCGTTTGCCATCAGGGCAGAAGCCATTAGCAGTGATCTAACATACTGCGCCATAAAGGATCTTTTTTCCAGCTACACTTCATCTATTACCAAACTGATTCACTTTTACAAAACGGGGGCTCTGCAATAGAGAAATAAGAGAGCAAATGTTCATATTCTCCACATCTAACCTTATTAGAGGATATCTAAGTGTAAACCCTCTCTAAGCAGTGAAGTGTTTGAGCCGTAATTGGTAGAATTTGTTACTATGGCGATGGGTGCAGAAGAGATCTGTTTTAAATCTCAGCCTGTGGAGGCCAGACACAAAAAGTTCAGGGGTGAGCTGCATGTTCGGGAGAGTAAATATCACATCGTGTGATATGAGCGAGTCTATTTTTCCTTTTTTAGACCGCAAAAGGGAATATTGGATGCCGTGGAATGGAATGTCCAAGGTCTCAGGTGTGCTTGTACACGGATCTATCATGGTAAAACACAGGGAAAATAGCTTGTCGTATCTGGAGAAATTGATCTCGCTGTTGTATTCATGCAGTCTCACTGCATTACAGAATCTGTATAGAATCCAAGTTGCAAAGGTAAATAGAGAATCAAATGTGCATATTCTGGTTTTGACCAGTTTTTTGGTTTTTTTGATGGATATCTGAAAGGTGGGGTAAATTTCTGCTCAAGTTTGTAGTAAACTGCTTGACCTCTAGGGGCCGCCAGACTTCTCCGGTGCATTGATCTCCACTAGAAGAAAACTTTTCAAGGAAACTTTCAGCCGCTTTCATACCAGGAACACATAGATCAATGGCCACTGATGACAAGACATGCAGACACGCTCGTACATGTTTATTCTCAGAGCCTTTGTCCCAGACCGTCTTCAGATGCCAAGCTTCACAGCGGCTTGTTCACGCTCTACAAGTCTGAGGGAAATTAGATTAGACTCTTGAATTGGTGAAGAGGCTTCATAATGCAGGGAGCACAGAAGAGAAATGCTTCCGCCGCACTGCTGTTTGTGTTTGTAGTATTAGACACACACACACACACACACACACACACACACACACACACACACACACACACACACACACACACACACACACACACACACACACTGCTCTGAACTGCCTGCCAGCTCTGGTAATTTGACACAGCAAACAGTCAAGAGAGCAGTTGATGGTGATGTTAAACTCAGAAACATTAATCATGCTGCATGTAAACTTTCGCTAATTAAAATGAATGATCTGTCTGCACGTTTACTGTTTATTATGGAAGTGAAGGAAAAAACAGTCATAAATTCACAGCGATTTCAGCAGATGTTGTAATTAGGGGAAAGTAAAAACGTGTGTAGAAAGAGTTTAAATTTATTTAAATTTGTCACACCTGCCCAGGGCGAGTATATGAAATATACATTTTTACATACATTGCATTAAATTTAATGTATTACACATTTAAAATTTGACTTTTCTTTTTCTTAATTCATAAAATACATACAGAAATTGCACAAAATGCACATATTGAGAAATAACAAAACACAAAAAAACTACTTGAATTAATTAGGAATACATGTTAAACTACAAACCCGATTCCAAAAAAGTTGGGACTGTACAAATCGTGAATAAAAACAGAATGCAAGGATGTGGAAGTTTCAAATTTCAATATTTTATTCAGAACACAACATAGATGACATATCAAATGTTTAAACTGAGAAAATGTATAATTTTAAGCGAAAAATAAGTTGATTTTTAAACTTCATGGCATCAACACATCTCAAAAAAGTTGGGACAAGGCCATGTTTCCCACTGTGTGGCATCCCCTCTTCTTTTTCTAACAGTCTGCAAACGTCTGGGGACTGAGGAGACAAGCTGCTCAAGTTTAGGAATAGGAATGTTGTCCCATTCTTGTCTAATACAGGCTTCTAGTTGCTCAACTGTCTTAGGTCTTCTTTGTGGCATCTTCCTCTTTATGATGCGCCAAATGTTTTCTATGGGTGAAAGATCTGGACTGCAGGCTGGCCATTTCAGTACCCGGATCCTTCTTCTACGCAGCCATGATGTTGTAATTGATGCAGTATGTGGTCTGGCATTGTCATGTTGGAAAATGCAAGGTCTTCCCTGAAAGAGACGACGTCTGGATGGGAGCATATGTTGTTCTAGAACTTGGATATCCCTTTCAGCATTGATGGTGCCTTTCCAGATGTGTAAGCTGCCCATGCCACACGCACTCATGAACCCCATCCCATCAGAGATGCAGGCTTCTGAACTGAGCGCTGACAACAACTTGGGGCTCTTTTTATACCCAATTATGTTGCCAATTGACCTAATAAGTTGCAGATTGGTCCTCCAGCTGTTCCTTATATGTACATTTAACTTTTCCGGCCTCTTATTGCTCCCTGTCCCAACTTTTTTGGAATGTGTAGCTCTCATGAAATCCAAAATGAGCCGATATTTGGCATGACATTTCAAAATGTCTCACTTTCAACATTTGATATGTTATCTGTATTCTATTGTGAATAAAATATAAGTTTATGAGATTTGTAAATTATTGCATTCCTTTTTTATTCACAATTTGTACAGTGTCCCAACTTTTTTGGAATCGGGTTTGCATATGTCTAAATAATGAGATGTATAAATAGATATTTAAATAGTTTATTAATCATTTACTTACACTTTCTAAATGATCTGTGAACCACTGACAACTGGTAACTTGTAAACAATGAAATTATTAATTATCAATTTATCATTTCTAAATTAATTATGGAAATACATTTATTAAACACATATATATGCTTATAAATCAAGAATAAAGCATTTACAGCTGTAGTTATAAACTGCTTACTAATGTCTATTAATGCTTTATAAATAATGAATTGCCTATTTACTAATGCTTAACGAATGATTCATAGCGTGAGTTATTATAAAGTGTCACCGAAAGGTCTTGTAATTAGAAATATATGTCCTTTGGGAGTTGTTAAATGTTATTTTAAAGGGTATTTAGTAATTTAACATCTTTTAACCCCCACTCACTCCTCTGCACAGTAATAATATCGATGTTAATGTGATTTCCTGTTTGATATGTCTATCTGTGCAAATCCCCATGCAGGAGCAGAACGACGCGTCACACACAGGGGTTGTGAAATTTGACATTTCATTAATCAAAAAAAAAACTCCTTCTGCGCTGAACAGATTCTTGTCCAATCAAATTCTCTCTAGAATGAGAACGTCCCGCCCCATATTCATTCTAGTCCTTTGAACTTAAATATTAATGTCAGGAACTCTGAAGATTGTTTAGCATTTCTGATGTAACCAAAGCCTATTGGCTTTGTTTTCCTATTCAATATGTCACAGCCAAAATTGTTTCAATAGGAAATAAATTAGCATAAAGAAAACTGCACTCGTCAAATGATTGAGTCTTTAATTTTGGACACTATATTAAAGGTATCGTTCACCCAAAAATGTAAATTCTTGAAAAAAAAGTAAGATTCCAAACATGTAAGATCTTCGTTCATCCTCGGAGCACTAATGGAGAGATTTCTCTCTGTGGTCATAAAAAATTGATGAGAATACTTTTGGTGCACAAAAACTAAAACTAACTAAAACAATGACTTAATTCAACAATTTATTTTAGCCTGTGTCAGTCTCCTACGCAGTTTCCGCTGTAAATAGTGCACATAGACAACGTTATGTTGTAAGACAACATCTGTATTGCAAACTCTGTTGTTGTTGTTTTTTGACATGCATACATACCAACACAACATCATTGCCATAGAAACCAATGCCGATATTGCATAAAATGAAAGGGGGCCACAGAACACAAAGTTACGATACACTGTGTGGACAGTCATATCACCCTGTAGCCCAAGACTGATTTCCTACTGAAGCTAAGCCAGGTTGAGCCTGGTCAGTTCCTGGATGGGAGACCAACTGGGAAAACTAGGTAGCTGCTGGTAGAGGTGTTAGTGAGGCCAGCAGAGGGCGCTCACCCTGTGGTCTGTGTGGGTCCTAACTCCCCAGTATAGTGATGGGGACACTGTACTGTAACAAGCACCGTCCTTCAGATGAGATGTTAAACCAAGGTCCTGACTCTCTGTGGTCACTAAAAATCCCAGGATGTCCTTCGGAAAAAGAGTAGGGCTGTAACCCCGGCATCCTGGCCAGATTTGCCCATTGGCCTCTGTCCATCATGGCTTCCTAATCACCCCCCTATCCTGACTGGCTTCATCACACGTCTCCTCTCCACCAATCAGCTGGTGTGTGGTGGGTGTTCTGGCGCAAAATGGCTGCCGTCGCATCATCCAGGCGGTGCTGCACATCGGAGGTGGTTGAGGAGATTCCCCCCTTCCATGTAAAGTGCTTTGAGTGCCCAGAAAAGCGCTATATAAATGTAACGCATTATTATTATTATTATTATTATTATTATTTAGATCAGATTCCAGTCTACAAATAACATTGCTGACATAGTCATAGGGAATGGAACTAAACAGAGTGTTACTGACAGACTGAGAAGAGAGGTGCTGCAACAATGTAAAATATGTGAATATTATATGTTTTTTTTAAACATTGAATTATAAAAAATATAGACCCCAAAAAACAAAATCAAGAAATGGCATAATTTGGCCTCTTTAAATAACTTTTCCCCATTTTGGCAAAAAGAGAGATGACTCAAAAGTCTTTCACATTTAAAATCCTCTAAAATGGCCTCTTCCCCTTGCTTCAGTACTTCTGTTCTCTGACTGCTTGTTTTTTTGTTTTTTTTAATCAGTGTCTCCACACTCTCACTGACCCGGGGCGTAATGGCGTTTGACTTGAACGGCCGGCTGATGGTCCACCAGAACCCTCTCCCCTCCGGATGACCAGCCCTCTGTCCTGGCTGAGCGCTGCACTGCTCACAAATGTCACTCGTACACTGAGCCTGCCAACTGTTTCATTAGCAAACATGACCTGGCTTCCATCACATGACAAACAACCCTGCAGGTCAGCGACCCCTTGCTAAAGATCTCCCACCTGCTCTGCTGTAAACAGACCTGCTGTGCTAAAGTAACGATTATGAATCAAGCTGTTGTTTGTCACCTACAGCATCTTTTTACTGTTATTTTTGTTCTCTGTGAACAACTGATGTGAAATTACTTGAAACTTAAAGGGATAGTTCACCCAAAAATGAAAATTCTGTCATCACTTACTCACTCTCATGATATTTTTGATGAAATCTGACCCCTCCATAGACAGCAATATAATGAACACTTTCAAGGTCCAGAAAGGCAATCGTTAAAATAGTCCATGTGACTCCAGTGGTTCAACCTTAAATTTAATGAAGCGACGAGAAATACTTTTTGTGCACAAAAACAAACAAAAATAACGACTTTATTCAACAATTTTGTCTAGCCTGTGTCAGTCTCCTACGCAGTTTCCATTGTAAATAGTGCAGCGCTCTCAAGATCTACGGCAGCCGATGTGGTTCACGTGAGCATCGACGCATGCATGGGATACAGCGTAAACTACGTTTCTGCAAAGACATTCAGCATGTTTTCTACAAACAAAAAAGTTTTTCTTGCACTGAAAAATATAGTAGCAACATTCTAGGTTTTACAGTTCAAAACCGTGTAATTTAAAGGTTTGTATTGTAATAATTACGTGTACACTGTAACAAAATTCTGTTAAATTTACGTTAAAAAAACAACAGCTGTGGTTGCCAGAAATTTACTGTAAAAAATACAGTAGCAACATTTTAGGTTTTACAGATTTAAGTTAAATTTACAGTAAAAATACATATTTCATTAAATGAAATAATGTTAAATTACCAAGCTATTGAAATAATAATATCTGTTATATACCTTTTGATATATACTGACAACCACCAATCACAGTGCTGATGAGAGTCACATGATGATCAAAGCTTTTAGGAGGACAATACTCACATATAGAAGATGCACAGTATCATTTACCATCATGGTAACACACATAACATTTTAAAAATGCAATAAACATTAATTTAACAACATTAGATGTAACATAAAACCCTAATGTACATAACTGATTAGAAAAATCTATGGAGAAACAGTTATTGCAACGAAAATACATCAAATGTGAAGTGTCACGCAGGGAATTCTGGGAATGTCAATTACACAGACTTGTTCTTTTTCACTTCCAAAAACTGTAAATGTAACGGTATTTTACTGTAAATTACATTAAATGTATGGTTAGATCTATTACATTTATTCATTGTATATACACTCACCTAAAGGATTATTAGGAACACCTGTTCAATTTCTCATTAATGCAATTATCTAATCAACCAATCACATGGCAGTTGCTTCAATGCATTTAGGGGTGTGGTCCTGGTCAAGACAATCTCCTGAACTCCAAACTGAATGTCAGAATGGGAAAGAAAGGTGATTTAAGCAATTTTGAGCGTGGCATGGTTGCTGGTGCCAGAAGGGCCGGTCTGAGTATTTCACAATCTGCTCAGTTACTGGGATTTTCACGCACAACCATTTCTAGGGTTTACAAAGAATGGTGTGAAAAGGGAAAAACATCCAGTATGCGGCAGTCCTGTGGGCGAAAATGCCTTGTTGATGCTAGAGGTCAGAGGAGAATGGGCCGACTGATTCAAGCTGATAGAAGAGCAACTTTGACTGAAATAACCACTCGTTACAACCGAGGTATGCAGCAAAGCATTTGTGAAGCCACAACACGCACAACCTTGAGGCGGATGGGCTACAACAGCAGAAGACCCTACCGGGTACCACTCATCTCCACTACAAATAGGAAAAAGAGGCTACAATTTGCACGAGCTCACCAAAATTGGACAGTTGAAGACTGGAAAAATGTTGCCTGGTCTGATGAGTCTCGATTTCTGTTGAGACATTCAGATGGTAGAGTCAGAATTTGGCGTAAACAGAATGAGAACATGGATCCATCATGCCTTGTTACCACTGTGCAGGCTGGTGGTGGTGGTGTAATGGTGTGGGGGATGTTTTCTTGGCACACTTTAGGCCCCTTAGTGCCAATTGGGCATCGTTTAAATGCCACGGCCTACCTGAGCATTGTTTCTGACCATGTCCATCCCTTTATGACCACCATGTACCCATTCTCTGATGGCTACTTCCAGCAGGATAATGCACCATGTCACAAAGCTCGAATCATTTCAAACATGTTTCTTGAACATGACAATGAGTTCACTGTACTAAAATGGCCCCCACAGTCACCAGATCTCAACCCAATAGAGCATCTTTGGGATGTGGTGGAACGGGAGCTTCGTGCCCTGGATGTGCATCCCACAAATCTCCATCAACTGCAAGATGCTATCCTATCAATATGGGCCAACATTTCTAAAGAATGCTTTCAGCACCTTGTTGAATCAATGCCACGTAGAATTAAGGCAGTTCTGAAGGCGAAAGGGGGTCAAACACAGTATTAGTATGGTGTTCCTAATAATCCTTTAGGTGAGTGTAGTACGGAAACTTTCTGTTAACCAGTTAACTGTTTTTCACCATATAATTTTTCCAGGTTTTTTTTTTTTTTTTTTACCGTTAAAATCACAATAATTTTTTATACTACGCAACTACGCAAAATCTGATTAGAATGGTAAGACTGAAACGGATTTCCAAAAATGGGATTTAAATATGATTTTAAGCCACATATGAATGTAGCTTGAAATGGATTCGTAAAATCCTATTTTATGTGATTTAAAAAAAAAAGAAAAAAAAGTTTTTATTTATTTATTTATTTTTTTGCTGTTCACACTTTCTAAAAAAATATCAGATTCCAATCAGATTTTGGAATGACAGTCGCTATATATATATATATATATATATATATATATATATATATATATATATATATATATATATATATATATATATATTTATCAATGTATATCAGATGCACATTATAAATAAGGTCAGAGTTGCAGAAGTATAATATGACATGCAAGCCTATAGGTGAATACTGTAAAATCTACTGTTCCAACAGTCAGCTGTCTGAACAATAGCAAACAAACGATGTATTTGTGTTCTCACTGATGCAACATACTCCCTCATGGCCATATGGAGACGTAGCAGTATCCAGCACTGCAGTTTCCACCGGGTCGAAGATCAAGCAGCTGGCTCGACGTTACAGCCGCCTGAAGAAACTTTTCTTTAAAGCTTTTCTCATGTTGCTCCATCGATCCTTCCCAGGCCTGTGATGCCTCATGCTGGGCTGTCTCCTCAGCAGGAAAGCCAACCTACAGAGACAGGAGACCACTGATGGACACTTTCCACACGGCCTCCTTTATGTCTGAGCCAATCACGCTGGCAAGCCGTGGCTGCTCTAACGAGCCACTACAATCCTGAAGATCCACTGGATGGATTCTTTAGCAAAACTTCATGGGAAAATTGTTGCCTTAATTAATCCAAGCTGCTAGAGTAGCCTACATATGGGTCATTTCTGCAGCAGCTTTAAAGGTCAATATTCTTGTGTAAATTAAATAAATATTTCTATAAAAGGTTTCACCAGATTTTCAGAAGTATACACTTTAATTGCATTTAATTACACAAAGGCAAGAAAAATGAACAGGGTGAAAATGAAGCACTAACGCTAGCCATTTCTCAGTGAGGGATTTACAATTATTTTTATTTTTTCAGTATTTTTGATGAATACAGAGAAAAATAGAAATAAATATTTAATTGAAATTTATTATATATTTTTGTAATAATTTAAACATATTTACTGTCAGTTTATTTTCATTGCTGAATAAAAGTATTTATTTAAAAAAAAAAAACATTTTGGAACAGTATATATTATTATAGGCCAGGCTTCACATTTATCTTGAATCTTTGACTGAGAAATATCTTTTTAAATAGCAAATTTATTTAGAAAAGACTTAAATGAAATCCAGATGGCACCAATAAAAGTAATTTGCACTTTTTGTGGCTGAATTAAATTATCATTAAACCAACAAGTATGAAATATATGTGAACCACTGTTAATGTTGATGTATGACGTGCAAAACGTCTATAGAAAATCCTACATTTGAATGAAACTCAAATTTTAAATTAGATGCACTGTATTGCCAAAAGTTTTGGGACACCTGCCTTTACATGCACATGAACTTTAATTGCATCCCATTCTTAATCCGTAGGGTTTAATATGGAGTCGGCCCACCCTTTGCAGCTCTAACAGCTTCGACTCTTCTGGGAAGGCTTTCCACAAGGTTTAGGAGTGTGTTTATGGGAATTTTTGACCATTCTTCTAGAAGCGCATTTGTGAGGTCAGCCACTGATGTTGGACGAGAAGGCCTGGCTCACAGTCTCCGCTCTAATTCATCCCAAAGGTGTTCTATCGGGTTGAGCTCAGGACTCTGTGCAGGCCAGTCAAGTTCCTCCACACCAAACTCGCTCATCCATGTCTTTATGGACCGACGCTTTGTGCACTGGAGTGCAGTCATGTTGGGATAGGAAGGGGCCATCCCCAAACTGTTCCCACAAAGTTGGGAGCATGAAATTGTCCAAAATGTCTTGGTATGCTGGAGCATTAAGAGTTCCTTTCATTGAAGTTGAAGTTTATTCGTCATTACACATGTACAAGTACAGTATAACGAAATGAAGTTTGGAGCAAGCCTCCGGGCCGCAGCCGATTATTCAGGCGCCGCCCTACGCTCTCCAGAAATACAAGAATGCAATTTAGCAAGCATTACATAGCAAACACAACAAAACATAAACATAAACATAAACATGACACAGTACACGTGGTCACGTGGTGGGATTTTTTGTATGAGTGGGAGAGGAGATAGATAACAGACAGGCAGACGGATGGAACGGGGAGGGAATAAGGTCGGGTATGTATGGTGCGAGTGAGTCTGAGATTGTGTTGTGTGAGAATGTTAGCCATAACTTCAGATGTTTTCGAGTTCAGTTCTATGGTTTGTCCTTGAAGGGAGATAAGGCAGTGCACAGGGAAAGATAGCAGACAAAGCTGTCAGGCTGAAATCCCAACCGAGAGATAGGGACCAAGTGAGGTTCGTTGGGCTAGTTGATTAGGTCAGGCAAATACAATTTATTATTTTTTAATCCATTTGATGATCTTCGGTAATTTGTCGGATCATAATCAATCAATCAGATCTGGTCCTCAGCATTTCGCGTCCGGTCTGTGCAGTTTCCCTAGACATTACGTCCAGCCTCATGGCCAGACGGTTACAGTCCGTAAAGTTCACCGATCTGACCCCCGATGGAGCCCACTCTACCCTGCGTATCCGCAGTCCGGACTGCGTTGTTACGGTTCAGTTCCTCAATTCCTATCACTTTCTGATCTAATTCCTTCAGACGGTCACACACAACCCCGAAGCATTCTTTAATTTCCACAGACAGCGGCTGGGTGAATTTGCTTGCAGCTGTCTTACCAATCTTCCGATAGGTCAGGGCAATCCCAAAGCCAAAGAATAGGAACCCCGCCATCAATAATCCAATCATGTATAAATCTTCTGCATCCTCCACGGACAGAGCCTCCAGGCACAGGACTTGCCAGTTGTTCCATGCGTCCCTCACGTACCCTGCGGCAAAGGTCCCGTCCGGGCAGGTGGGTTCTCCCGGGGCACCCTTCCTTAGTGAGAAAATCTTGTCGATCGCGCTGATTGACCAGTTAATCAATTCCATTTCAGTATTTTCAGGAGTCCAGCAAAGCAGCAGTCAGAGAAGAGAAGAGACGAAACACTAGACAAAACAAAACAGCGCGAGAGCCAGCAGGGAGCAGAGAGAAAAACACGTCTGCACGGATTGAAGGACAGAAAGGAAAGTGGAGACTACTAACTAAGTGGCCAAGCCCAACCCCTGAAAAACAACCCCACCCCATAATCCCCCCTCCACCAAACTTTACACTTGGCACAATGCAGTCAGCCAAGTCCCGTTCTCCTGGCAACTGCCAAACCCAGACTCGTCCATGGGATTGCCAGACAGAGAAGCGTGATTGGTCACTCCAGAGAACACGTCTCCTCTGCTCTAGAGTCCAGTGGCATTTGCATTGCACTTGGTGATCTAAGGCTTGGATGAGCTGCTCGACTATGGAAACCCATTCCATGAAGCTCTCTACGCACTGTTCTTGAGCTCATCTGAAGGCCACAGAAGTTTGGAGGTCTGTAGCTATTGACTCTGCAGAAAGTTGGTGACTTCTGTGCACTGTGATCCTCAGCATGTGCTGACCCCGCTCTGTGATTTTACGTGGCCTACCACTTCGTGGCTGAGTTGCTGTTGTTCCCAATTGCTTCCACTTTGTTATAATCCCACTAACAGTTGAGTGTGGAATATTTAGTAGTGAGGAAATTTCAGGAATGGACTTATTGCACAGGTGGCAACCTATCACGGTACCACGCTTGAGTTCACTGAGCTCCTGAGAGCGACCCATTCTTTCACAAATGTGTGTAGAAGCGTCTGCATGCCTAGTGCTTGATTTATACACCTGTGGCCATGAAGTGATTGAACACCTGAATTCAGTGATTTGGAGGGGCGTCCCAATACTTTTGGCAATATAGTGTATATTTATTAACTGTGTTAAATGTAATGGTGTTGTGCATTAATTAAATATCATTTATTTTAAATTAAATTAAATCAGCCTATCAATTACATTAATTCTATATTCTAGTAATCTCAATTTGTACATCACTAAAGTTACATAAAAGCGCTTCCTTTATAAGTTCTGTCAGTATATTGATTATTGTATGTTTCAGTATTTGCAAACGTGTGTTGTAGAACCATACTTTCGATATGATTATATGAACACTAATGATGTTGGCCATCAATGTCTAATTATCTTTCCCGGTTATCCTATATCCTGTCACAAAGCTAGCAATCTTGACAAGTCCTTGTTCAAAATATTAGAACATTTTATTGAGATTCTGGCCATTTAGCCCAGCTCACGTCACCACAGAAAGCTTTAAAGCATGACCTCTAATTGTTTTAGTGCATGCATTCAGACCTTAATGGACCTGTTAGAATAAGAGAGAGATTACTGTAGATACAGTTTCCTGCTGAGTCATTTGGATCGACAAAAATAGCTTTTGTTCTTGCCTCACTATAAATGTTTCTTTCAGTGCTGTTCAGTCATGCATATGCATGACTTGAAAAGGAAAGATAAATACTGTATTTCCATAACTGTTTCACATACATGGAAAGCAGTGCCCTACAGAATCAAACATTAGGATCAGAGCTCTCTATGCAACATCTGTCAGGATCACACATCATTCTCACTATCTTAGTCTGCAAGTATTTCATTCTCCATAGTAGACTGATGTTTTCTTCCCTTAAAAGAAGGAGTCAGCCATGCATGCATTGATAGCGACTTATCTTTTCCTGGAGTCTGAGCTCAAAGATTCCTGACTGAGAGAGAACTCAAGATTTCACAAGCAAAGCAGATGCATCAGTGGTCTATCTTGTGTACAGTACAAACATCCCCATGTCTCATTTATGAGTTATAATTACAGGAGCTGTGATGTGATGAAGGAATAGGGGGGTTGTTAAGATGATATATAATAAATAATTTAAAATAGCATAATCTTTCATCTTGGTGTAATCACAGCTTGCATTTTGTTTATCTTCCTTAAGTAGCATCTGCTCTCTGTGACGTACTTTAATGAGACTTGATTTGTTTCCACGTAAATGAGGACTCAGCATGCTTATCCACACTTATATTATGCAAATAAGAAGAGTAATGCACTGTGTACATGGGATTCTTCTCATGCCATTTCATGTGCAATTATTGTATTTTTCTCATAAAATAAACATCACTCTAAAGCAACTTTTATCACCAAAATGATTGGTAAAATATTTATTATATTTATTGTACATATATATTATTTGTGACCATGGTGAGTCATAAGGGTCAATTTTTGGAAATTGAGGTCTAAGCTGAATAAATAAGATTTCCATTGATGTATGGTTTATGATAGGACAATATTTGGGTGCAAAAAAACAAAAAAAAAAACACCTCTAAATATTGAGAAAATCTCCTTTAAAGTTGTCCAAATGAAGTCCTTAGCAATGCATATCACTACTAATAATACATTTCTGATATATTTACGCTAGGACATTTACTAAATATCTTCATGGAACATGATCTTAATATCCTAATGATTTTTGGCATAAAATAAAACATTTATAATTTTGACCTGTACAATGTATTATTATAATACAAATATATCTGTGAGACTTATGACTGGTTTTGTGGTCCAGGGTCACATTTGTATTTTATGTTAACTTGATCATTATATTATATATTTAAAAATAAAAAAATAAAAAATACACAATAAAATACATTATTATACATTAATTTAATTGACAAAATAATAAACATTGTATTATTCATATTACTTTTGTATAGTAATAATTATACTTTTACAGACATATTTTGAGGCATAGAAAAAACTCCTTTTGTGTTGCACAGTAAACCGTAAAACAATATTAATTTAATGTATTGAGGAAGTATTTAAGTCACAGAAAAAGTCTTTGATATTTTGAAGTTATGAAATCATCTGAAGCTATACACATTTTAGTGCTGCAGTTTACTGCAAGAAAAAGTAGCTCAAATGACGTCTCCGTCGGAGAGTGTGTTGTTTTTACACGCAGTAATGACAGACGATGCAGTCCACAAGCGGTCTAATGTGATTACGACACTTAAAAGAGAAACCATCTGCCCTAGAAAGAGAGACCAAGCTGTTTTCGAATCTATTTTCCGGCATTGGTTTTCTTGAATCCATGTGCCTGCGCCGTGTAAGTGTCCATGCTGTGCACTAGCGTTTGGCCTAGGCTTGCTGTCGATCTAGTGGTGCAGTTTGAGAGTGTGTCTGTCAGAAACAATTTGCATTCTCTGAAGGACAGACAAGACAGCAACTCTTGAAACCCTGACACCTGAAATGTCAATGAAAACCTTTCAATAATAATGATACAGGGACACGAGAAGCTCTTCACTTGACATGCAAGCTGGAGTAGCTTTTGCAGTAATGATTGCTTTTCTTGAAATCACCACCACTATTACACGAACAACAAGATCACAGGTCTCAGGGTGCCCTGTACTAAATTTGCATGCAGGAATGAGGCTGTCAGGCGTGTGCGTTAGCTCGACATCTCAATAGAACCTGATGTTCCCGAGGGATACTGTACAAACAGCTCAAGCTTGTAACCTGACATGTCTCATTAATACGAAATAAATAAATACAGCCTGTAAACAAGCAAGAAAGTTGTATCAAATAGCCTACAACTTTGATATTAATGAACCCTTTTAGACTGTGATGCATTTTTTATATATTTGTGTTATTTTGCCATATTTGCTGTAGTCTCCCATTCACCGCTATATAATTTTATCCAATGATGGATTATGCTTCTTAGGAAACTGGAAATGTAAAAAAGGGTCTATTGCGTGAATTTGGAAAATGAGCAGACTGTTGTTTTTATAGCATATCTCGTTTTTATAGCATTTCTCACTCAGATTCAGAACCAACCAGATCTTATATGAAAACTTTTTTAAAAGATGGCAATTTTGTATGAATTTATACGATGTGATTTGTGTGGAAATTTATGATTTTTATTAAAAAAGTAAAGCTAAATCCCAGCGCTAAACCTAATCGTCAGTGAAGACCACTGACGATTAGGTTTAGCGCTGGGATTTAGCTTTACTTTTTTAATAAAAATCATAAGCAGATTGTATGAATACACTGTAAATAAATATTTTCAAGATTTGTAATCACAAAATTTTTTCTTTGGTCAAACCAACTTAGATATTTTGTGTTATCAAGATAACATAATATTTTGAGTTTCTGTTGATTAAAGGGTGCAGTGTGCGGCGTCTAGTGGTGAGGTTTTGAATTGCAATCACCCACTGCTCACCCCTCCCTTTTGAAGCACATAGAGAAGCTATGGTGGCCGACACAGCTCAAAAATGTAACATTTTTTGTTTCTGTATTGTTTCTATCTAAAATACAATGCAAAGTACTTGCTCTGGCTCTTGTTTTATATAATTTTGTTCTGTTATTATGCTTGTTGTCATCTGTTGATGTTGTACAGAATGAGGTGGTTGGTCGGTGTTGAATTTGTCCCGCCCCTCCTTAACTGTGATTGGTCAGCTGGGTAAAAAGTGACAGTGATGAGCACTGTGCTTTACCCAAGCGGCAACCTCCCCCAGTTTTTCTTGAAGCCAATACAGAAGGGACTTAAACTGCAGTTCATCGACTGGCCACTAGAGACCGGCTCCAGAAGGGAGCAGAATCTCATTGAGCCCCATGTTAAAATGCCCAACTTTACAGCAGAAGAAAACATGTTTACAGCCTGGGACAAATTGTGGTTTTGGTCTATACGGCTAATTTTGCCCTTCACGATAACTGTGAGGGAGTGAATTGTTTTATAACTCATCTGTTTAAAGGGTTATTTCCGCAATTTAGCATTAAGCTTTGTATCAGTAGAAACACGGTAGTATATTCAAATTATTGTACTTTTCCCCCCTCATATTCCCCTGAAACAAGATAATTATGCATTTTATTTCTGGAAAAAATCTTCTGATGATGCAAATATCATCATTTTGCATCATCGGAGGAATTTTTGTCCAGAGGCTAAAACTAGACTACAGACAGTAGTAGGAGTTAGTTCCACATGTTATCAACCCACCCATGGGGGGTGGGATCTCACTCACAGAATGTAAATGCACACGGCCGCTCGGCTCGGGCATTCATAACGGAGCGGTGCAGAGTAAAGTGAGTGTTTCAACTTTTCAATGAATTCCTATGAAAGTTAAGCTTCCATAGGCATGATCTGCAAACGCGCCAGACTGGACACGCGCCGTGAATGACTGCCGCTCTTACCTCAGCTCTGCTCAGCTCTTCGCTCTCATGATGAATGAAATCTGACTCCTGCTGCGTTTGTGCCATGACTTTTGTTCGGCTTACTCATACTTTATTGAACAGACATGTTCAGTTTTTAATTGTAGTGTCTGTTCTTTCATCCACATGAGACAAAAATACATTTTCTGTCTTTTCTCAGTCTAGAAGGCACCAAATTCAAAAATAATTTCACATTTCTACTACATAAATGACCCAGTTTAAATATTCATCTTCCCAGCACTGAAGTACCCCTTTAAATTATATCAAGCCTTAAAGTTCTGCATAATTAAAGGCGTGGCCATTTGAGTGACAGGTGGATTGCCATTTGTCTGCTGTCTGTTAGTCATCACGTCACCTCAGCTCCACCCACGTCCCGCCATTGTCAGTTATCCAGGGGTGATGCGTGGTGTTGCGCTGCCAAGATGGCAACGGCCGACTTTACACTTCAAAAACGCTCTTCAGAAACCTACAGGTGATGTCACGGACACTACGTCCATATTTTTTTTACAGTCTATGGTTTTACCCAAACTTTACCCATTCTTCATTCTTCTGATCGCTCAGCGATTCAGCATGAAATAGATGCTCAGCGCCTCGTTACACTCCTGCCGTTTTAAAAACACAGCATTCACATTGAAAACAGTTGAAAAAATATGCTAGCCTCTGGGAAAAAAAAACACTTTGGTGGACTTTTTAGAGAAAGTAGCAGCTTACAACATCTGTGAGACTCAAATCAATGTAGTTACTGAAAACATTTATTACATTATATTAAGCATTTTATCATGTCGTTTGTTCCATACTGTTGTTTAATGTCAAGACTATTTATTGGACTGCATTTATGTTGCCTTTGTGAAAAGTCCGTGTAAACACACCTCCCCCATTGATACGGACAGAATACTGTCAAATCAACAGATAATATATGGTTAAAATGTGTTTCTAAACTGTTGAAACACAAGTCCTTTCCTGGCATATCTAGTGCACGCTGAAGACTTTCTGCTAATCTTGTGAATTTACAGTTTGATAATCTAGCTATTCAACACTTTTTGGTTTTAACAAGATTAGCCTTGCCTCTTTCTATTGTCACAGGAAGTGTTTCTGACAGTTAAACAAGATGTCGAGGGAGGGTAGAGTTCAGTTCCTCACCACTTCTTTTAATTTAGTATATGTTGGTGGTAGTTAGGCCTATACGGTGATGTTTGGGCTCTTCAAACCATGTTAGCATCATTCATATTTGATGATCATAGCGCTTTCATGAAGAAGAAAAAAAAAAAAAACAAGACCGCGTAGATGATGAAATCTACTGTCTGTGGTGAAAGCATATGATTTGTGGAGAAAGACTTGCAGTGTTTCAAGAAGTGTGAGAGGCACTTCAGGATCTTGCAGGAAATATCATAACTAAAAGTCATAACTCCTGTTCATTACTGCTTCCCTCTCGAGCAATCTCCAAACACAAAGAATGCCATCAGTGTATTCAAAAGGAACTCATTCGGACAATATTTAGTGCTTAGATTCAGCAAAAAGACCTGAGCTCACTCATGTTGGATTTTTACTGCAGGTGTCTTTCCTGCATTTATGAAATTTTCATATGATCATATTACCTGTTTTCACTGCAACTGTCTGGTGTTAAGCCTCATGTTCTGTTTGGTCTGTGAGACACTAAGACTACTTTAAAAATTCAGAAATTATGATTTAATGATATATGCCTACTGGGTTTTGATTAAGTCAGTAATTTCAAAATTGTACACATACATTATTGGGGTCTCTGGGAGCACATAAAGACAAACAAGCACATACAGTAAATGTTTGCATGAATAATAATCTAATTTACTGTGTTACAATAAATGTGCTGAGGCTAGAAAAGCAAAACCCTTTATAATTATTAATAACATCCAACTCCTTCCTTTTAGAGCCTCAGGAAACCACTGATATCATCACAAATCATTCAAGGACAATCCAACACAGAAAAGCTCTTGACTTGAGAAGCTTTAATGGTAAAATTGGAATATAAAAGAGATGGAAATTAATCAAAAGATAAGCAGTGCCATTAGTAGACAATCTGAGGGTTTTGTTGATGTGGTGATGTCTTCAAAAGAAATAAAAGAAATAAATAAATAGCCATGATTGTACTGCATTATGGGATCCTAGACTAATGGAATACCCATAAGTGTATGCATTTGAATAATTTAATTGGATGAAACTATTAATATATTAATAATTTAATATTCATACATACATGCATACATACATACACACATATATACATAAACACATATACATGCATACATACATACATACATACATATACATACATACATAAACAAACATACAGTATGTGTGTTTATGTATGTATGTGTTTATGTATGGTATGTATGTATGTATGTATGTATGTATGTATGTATGTATGTATGTACATATATATGTGTTTATGTATGTATGTATGTATGTATGTATATGTGTTTATGTATGTATATGTGTTTATGTATGTATGTATGTATGTATGTATGTATGTATGTATGTATGTATGTATGTATGTATGTATGTATGTGTGTGTGTATGTATGTATGTATGTATGTATGTATGTGTGTGTGTATGTATGTGTGTGTGTATGTGTGTATGTGTGTATGTATGTATGTATGTATGTATGTATGTATGTATGTATGTATCTATGTATATGTGTTTATGTATGTATGTGTGTACACTCACCTAAAGGATTATTAGGAACACCTGTTCAATTTCTCATTAATGCAATTATATAATTAACCAATCACATGGCAGTTGCTTCAATGCATTTAGGGGTGTGGTCCTGGTCAAGACAATCTCCTGAACTCCAAACTGAATGTCAGAATAGGAAAGAAAGGTGATTTAAGCAATTTTGAGCGTGGCATGGTTGTTGGTGCCAGACGGGCCGGTCTGAGTATTTCACAATCTGCTCAGTTACTGGGATTTTCACGCACAACCATTTCTAGGGTTTACAAAGAATGGTGTGAAAAGGGAAAAACATCCAGTATGCGGCAGTCCTGTGGGAGAAAATGCCTTGTTGATGCTAGAGGTCAGAGGAGAATGGGCCAACTGATTCAAGCTGATAGAAGAGCAACTTTGACTGAAATAACCACTCGTTACAACCGAGGTATGCAGCAAAGCATTTGTGAAGCCACAACACGCACAACCTTGAGGCGGATGGGCTACAACAGCAGAAGACCCCACCGGGTACCACTCATCTCCACTACAAATAGGAAAAAGAGGCTACAATTTGCACAAGCTCACCAAAATTGGACAGTTGAAGACTGGAAAAATGTTGCCTGGTCTGATGAGTCTCGATTTCTGAGACATTCAGATGGTAGAGTCAGAATTTGGCATAAACAGAATGAGAACATGGATTCATCATGCCTGGAAATGCATGTCCTGAATTGTTCCTTGAATTAGTTTTGAATATGAATTTCATTTAATTAATGATTTATTTTCTCTCAGGTAAAACACAGTAACTAAACCAACAATAGCTTAGATTGTCTTGAGTCCTCTGATTTAATTTTTCTTGATTTGATATGAATTCTTACGCTTTGAACCTAAGCATATTAGAGCCAAACTATCTATCAGGGGGCAGATCATAGTGTAGATACCAGATTTCACTAATAATTAGCATATGTGTCCATGGAGTCATCTGTATAGCTTCTTTCATCCTCTGTTGGCATCACTAAAGGAATTTAAAGCATTTGTAAATTTGCATGTGGAATACCATTAATTCAATTAATCTGCATTCTACTTGCATTTTGACTATACCAGCAATTCTCTTTGTCTTCGCTTTGGAATGCAGACTTGTTTTTATGATTGCTATCCACCTGACATCATGAAATCACTTTGTATGTGTGTGTTTTTTTTTTTTTAAGAGCTGACACACTTGGGCCTTTTGACTGTGAAAAATGTCTTAATAGAAGCTAGAATTATTTCACACATCAGAATAGCTTCTTGCATTGTTGTGTCTTTTTGTGATCCTGTTATATGATTGATGATGTGACATGATTATATTCAGATGAAGTTGTCATCACATTCTCCACAAGGGATTTAATATCTTTCGATAGGATTGGATTGGATTGAATATCTTTGATGCTCACTTGAACTTGTAACTAAAGTAAACATAAAAAAAAAAAAAGCTATGATCTGCATTCTGTGTTTTTTTAATGCTGAATATGATGAGATCAAGATGTTCTCTTTGCAGAAGATGCGAGGAAATGGTAATATACATAATTGCCTAATTTCCTTTTGATGTGGGATACTATTTGAGTGTTATTTGTTTCTGTTTGATAGCACAGCTGATACTCCAACATTACACTCCAACACGGCCACTTTTATACTAAAGCATCATCTAGGGCCTGTTTAAGTAGCAAATGAAGCCTGGTAACAGGCAGCGCTGCTAAAGCTGGCTGAGTCCAGATGGAGCCTGGATCAGAGCCTACCTATACACAAGCTCACAGTGGCTATTCTGGGAGTCAATTAACCTCCATCCCTTCAGCTCTGTAAGCGTTCTGGACTGTGCTGCAATTTTATGCAAAAAGTACTTTGCTTTCCACTTTTGAAGAGATTTGCTAATCCATCCATCCATACATCCATCTATCCATCCATACATCCATACATCCGTCCATCTATCAACTCACCTAAAGGATTATTAGGAACACCATACTAATACTGTGTTTGACCCCCTTTCACCTTCAGAACTGCCTTAATTCTACGTGGCATTGATTCAACAAGGTGCTGAAAGCATTCTTTAGAAATGTTGGCCCATATTGATAGGATAGCATCTTGCAGTTGATGGAGATTTGTGGGATGCACATCCAGGGCACGAAGCTCCCGTTCCACCACATCCCAAAGATGCTCTATTGGGTTGAGATCTGGTGACTGTGGGGGCCATTTTAGTACAGTAAACTCATTGTCATGTTCAAGAAACCAATTTGAAATGATTCGAGCTTTGTGACATTGTGCATTATCCTGCTGGAAGTAGCCATCAGAGAATGGGTACATGGTGGTCATAAAGGGATGGACATGGTCAGAAACAATGCTCAGGTAGGCCGTGGCATTTAAACGATGCCCAATTGGCACTAAGGGGCCTAAAGTGTGCCAAGAAAACATCCCCCACACCATTACACCACCACCACCAGCCTGCACAGTGGTAACAAGGCATGATGGATCCATGTTCTCATTCTGTTTACGCCAAATTCTGACTCTACCATCTGAATGTCTCAATAGAAATCAAGACTCATCAGACCAGGCAACATTTTTCCAGTCTTCAACTGTCCAATTTTGGTGAGCTTGTGCAAATTGTAGCCTCTTTTTCCTATTTGTAGTGGAGATGAGTGGTACCCGGTGGGGTCTTCTGCTGTTGTAGCCCATCTGCCTCAAGGTTGTGCTTGTTGTGGCTTCACAAATGCTTTGCTGCATACATCGGTTGTAAGGAGTGGTTATTTCAGTCAAAGTTGCTCTTCTATCAGCTTGAATCAGTCGGCCTTTTCTCCTCTGACCTCTAGCATCAACAAGGCATTTTCGCCCACAGGACTGCCGCATACTGGATGTTTTTCCCTTTTCACACCATTCTTTGCAAACCCTAGAAATGGTTGTGCGTGAAAATCCCAGTAACTGAGCAGATTATGAAATACTCAGACTCAGACCTGGCACCAACAACCATGCCATGCTCAAAATTGCTTAAATCACCTTTCTTTCCCATTCTGACATTCAGTTTGGAGTTCAGGAGATTGTCTTGACCAGGACCACACCCCTAAATGCATTGAAGCAACTGCCATGTGATTGGTTGATTAGATAATTGCATTCATGAGAAATTGAACAGGTGTTCCTAATAATCCTTTAGGTTAGTGTACATCCGTCCATACATACATGCATCTGTCCTACATACATGCATCCGTCCATACATGCATCCATCCATCCGTACATACATCCGTACATACATACATACATACATGCATACATCCATACATACATCTGTCCATACTTACTTACATCCATACATCCATACATACATCTGTCCATACTTACTTACATCCATACATACATCCGTCCATACATGCATCTATACATCCATACATACATGCATGCATCCATACATACATCTGTCCATACTTACTTACATCCATACATACATCTGTCCATACTTACTTACATCCGTCCATACATCTGTCCATACATACATGCATCCGTCAATACACCCATCCATCCATGCATACATACATGCATACATACATCCATACGTCCATACATAAATCTGTCCATACTTACTTACATCCATACATACATGCATACATACATACATCTGTCCATACCTCCATACATGCATCTGTCCATACATACATGCATGCATACATCCATCTGTCCATACATACATCCATACACACATACGTCCATACATACATACATACATGCATACGTCCATACATACGTCCATACATACATGCATACATACATCCTACACACATCCATCCATATATCCATACACACATCCGTCCATATAGCCATACACACATCCGTCCATGCATACATCCATACATGCATACATCCATCCATACATCCATACATGCATCTGTCCATACATACATGCATGCATACATCCATCTGTCCATACATACATCCATACATACATCCGTCCATACATACATGCATCCGTCCAATCCGTCCATACATACATGCATCCGTCCATACATACATGCATACATTCGTCCATACATGCATGCATACATCCGTCCATACATACATACATCATCAATTTGATCACGTTTGAATGGGGATGATTCCTCTGGGTAATCCCACCAATGCGTGTTTAAAATTGTGCAAAATGCTTTTGTGAAACATTTTTCTTAAGCATTATGAACTCATAAAGAATGTGACACTCATGTCACGGTCAGCCTGTTTCTTCTCCCAGATATACAAATATTGCATTTACACAGGTTTCAAGTTCATATTGCTTTGGTTATTTCATCAGTATGGAGCCTGACACTGTGACAGCCATATTGAAAGCTGGTTATCCTGTGGTATTGAATGTCCTTCCCATTTTGTTCACATTGACCGTGAATTACTTCTTACCAGTCACTGAAATGATTGCACTGTTCCACCAAACAGCAACAACATTACCAAAAAAAAGATAAAAAGAAAAAGGAAAAAAACAACAAAAAACTATTAATTTCACAATTTGTGCAACTGTGTTCTCCATTATTAAATGTGGGTTTGCAGTTTTACCACCTTTTATGTCTTTTAAAGGTGCTGTATGTATGTATTTGACTTTACTAAAGCATAAAAATACCATAATATGTTTGCAGATATTTAGGAAACATGCTGAGTTCACATACTCATCTCTCTGATAAACAATCTTACAGCCAGTTATTTTACTTTAAAATGTGCGTTCCGTGCTGTAATGTCTGTTTTTGTTTTGGTCTGTGTGATAAAGCGCGTTTCCAGTTTACTCAATAGTATTTCGACACCATAGGTTACCAGTTGGCAGAAAACACAGAGTATTGCAACCATATAGCCAGCAAACAAACTGGGTCAGAGATCGCAGATTCTACCCAACCTAAAAAGCCTCAGCATCCATCTAAAAATCTCTATGAATGAGAGCATATTAAAACATGGATAAATGAACTCATCAACTTACACTGTGTGAGTCTCCTCGCCTTCCATTGTCAATTGCGTTCGTTCCTGTTGCGTGCCCTCAAACTGGCAACCCACGTGAGTGTTGAGTCTGAGGAGTAGTCTCACGTAGCCAGAGCTTCAGACTGATGGCAGAAGGTCTGGAGTCCATCGCAGCTTTCATTGGTCAAGAGGACGTTTGACTGACATGTAACGCAACCAATCACAGTTCGTTTTGTTTGTGTCATGTTTAGAGGCGTGAAGATGTAAAGTCAATGTCCCTGCGATAGCAGACCACCGTGCATCTATAAATGATTCATTCAAGAATGTTGTGCAGGTTTACTGCAACTTGGAGCCGCGAACTTCACATACTTTTGAAAATCCAGTGTTTAGTTGATCCTGTAAGCGCTCATTGTCACTGTTGTAAACACGACGGCATTCTTCTTTCACAAGGGGGTTTGGCGGCACGGCATTTGTTTCCAGGCAGCACACACGTCTCGCGAACATCCTGTAGAATTCAACCGATCAGATGACAACTTCAAATTTCTGACGTTCAGCCAACAGTTCATGGGCATGACGTATGAGGCTGAGACTAGAGGAGGAGGGGATGGGGCAAACAATATTTTGAATTTGAACTGCAGTACCCATTTCAACCACTATCTGTTATTTTTACATACAGGACCTTTAAACCAGCAAAAATATAATCTCTAAGGGACCTATTTTAATGATCTACATGCATGGTCTAAAGTGTACGGTGCAAGTGCACTTAGGGCGGTGTGCCGGTGCATGGTCTAAAAGGGTTGTCCCTAGTCTCTTAATGAGTCATGGGTGTGTTTTGGGTGTAACGTGCAATAAACCAATCAGAGTCTCATCTCCCATTCCCTTTAAAAGCCAGTTGTGCTCGCACCATGGCTGATTTACTATTTTTATGGAGTAATACAGACACAATCAACCTGATGAGTCAGTTTAAATGCATCAAATAAGTCAAATAAGTAGCATTTCATTCGTCATTAGGTCATACATGCAATGACTATCCATTATGACATGTAGGCATAGACTTTATGTACACAATAATAATAATCTTTTACATTGTAATCCTTTTATTTTTAATATTTATAAATGTGTGTGTGCTGCTGCGTGTCCCTGTGTGTGTAATAATCAGTGTACGCGTGTTATAGGCTCATATTACTAACACACCCTTTAAATAACACACAAATACTGCACTATTGACTTTAGAGCAGGTTTGTGTTGGTCAATGGTCAGTTGTTTTCAGTTCCTCACAATAGCAACGCTCCAACAATGCTCCTGAACACACCTGGTGTTCAGACCAGACGCCCATGGGTGAACAGATGCGCCAGTGCATTTGATATTTAAACACCGGGACGCTGGACGTGAACATGAGAACTGCATCGGGCTGAAACTAGCAGAACACACTTGCCTGATGCCACATTGCACCGATAGGGCCCTCAGAAAGCAAAAAGCAGACTATCAATAAAAATGATGATACTACTGTATAACCATAACAATTAAACTATTGAGAAATATAAATGCAATTTCAATATTTCATCTCCTAAATTATTGTACTACATTTCCACACTGCAAACAGCTTGACAATACACACGGAACATGCATTCAATAGAGATTGTTTTTATTTCATTGTGATGCTTCATAGGAACAGTACTTGCCTCTAATATTTGCCTCTGTAGAATTATTGCAGCAGCTTAACTCTCATAATTCTGCATTATTAATCAATATTTTAGTATGTGGACAGAATCTCTCAGAACCTACTCTTTCAAGGTCAATTTTGAATGTCTAACAGAGCCTGACTATATCTATAGTGTTATATCCGAGGAATTTCAGTTTAAATTACAAACTGTATTATTTGAAAATATATTTTGAGCTCATCATTATAAAACTCTATTTTTATGAACTGCAATTTTACTATCCACCCTTAATTCCACTAGGGAGTACTTTGGTGGAGATAAAAGAGGAGGTGTGTTTGTATACTTAACTTTTAATGAGTTTGAATTTGCACTCCTCACACAGAAACATTTGGGTCAATACGTGACGCCTATATTTTCTGTCCGATAGCATTTTTTTTTTTTTTTCATTTAAAAACTGGTTTAAACATCCGGCCATACTCTAAATGTATTCAAATTTATTTTCTTCATTATTTGGCATGATTTCCAAAGTGTTTTGTAATCCTGCACAAAATTGAAAAGCATTTTTTTTTTCTTTCATGATATACAAACAAACATTGTCCGATGATGTCCATTTTATGAAATATCATGCGGTGCGACCATCAAGAAACTACCAATTTTTGGACTTTATGTTGAAATCCATTCAGAGATAGGAAGTTGCATCATATACAAATTTGCCAAGGACCCACTGAAGCAGCAAGCAGTTTTGTAACTCTCTCTCAAATTTGGAAAAATAAAATACCTTTTTAACGGCTGGTATGCAGTTCCCAGATTTGGATATCATGTAGTGCAACCTCAAAAAAACAATGAGCATTAAGTTATTTCTACAAATATATATTTTTATTACAAATTTCATAGTGACCTTTTGTGGGAATCTAGCTTGTTTTGTTTAGGTGGCCAATTCTATGCCTGTAAATTTTGAGTGAATTTAAAAATATCATGTGGTGCGACCAAATATCATATGGTGTGACCACTGCAGAGTGTTTTCCATCATAGAAACACTCACCTAAAGGATTATTAGGAACACCATACTAATACTGTGTTTGACCCCCTTTCACCTTCAGAACTGCCTTAATTCTACATGGCATTGATTCAACAAGGTGCTGAAAGCATTCTTTAGAAATGTTGGCCCATATTGATAGGATAGCATCTTGCAGTTGATGGAGATTTGTGGGATGCACATCCAGGGCACTAAGCTCTGTTCCACCACATCCCAAAGATGCTCTATTGGGTTGAGATCTGGTGACTGTGGGGGCCATTTTAGTACAGTGAACTCATTGTCATGTTCAAGAAACCAATTTGAAATGATTCGAGCTTTGTGACATGGTGCATTATCCTGCTGGAAGTAGCCATCAGAGAATGGTCATAAAGGGATGGACATGGTCAGAAACAATGCTCAGGTAGGCCGTGGCATTTAAACGTTGCCCAATTGGCACTAAGGGGCCTAAAGTGTGCCAAGAAAACATCCCCCACACCATTACACCACCACCACCAGCCTGCACAGCGGTAACAAGGCATGATGGATCCATGTTCTCATTCTGTTTACGCCAAATTCTGACTCTACCATCTGAATGTCTCAGAAATCGAGACTCATCAGACCAGGCAACATTTTTCCAGTCTTCAACTGTCCAATTTTGGTGATTTCGTGCAAATTGTAGCCTCTTTTTCCTATTTGTAGTGGAGATGAGTGGTACCCGGTGGGGTCTTCTGCTGTTGTAGCCCATCCGCCTCAAGGTTGTGCGTGTTGTGGCTTCACAAATGCTTTGCTGCATACCTCGGTTGTAACGAGTGGTTATTTCAGTCAAAGTTGCTCTTCTATCAGCTTGAATCAGTCGGCCCATTCTCCTCTGACCTCTAGCATCAACAAGGCATTTTCGCCCACAGGACTGCCACATACTGGATGTTTTTCCCTTTTCACACCATTCTTTGTAAACCCTAAAAATAGTTGTGCGTGAAAATCCCAGTAACTGAGCAGATTGTGAAATACTCAGACCGGCCTGTCTGGCACCAACAACCATGCCATGCTCAAAATTGCTTAAATCACCTTTCTTTCCCATTCTGACATTCAGTTTGGAGTTCAGGAGATTGTCTTGACCAGGACCACACCCCTAAATGTGAAAAAACGAGCCGCTCACATTTCTCTCCCCTTCTGACGTAGGATGGGGATCTAATATAATATTGCTGCCCCATTAATCTGCACGTTTCCACCCTGACAGACTGTCCATTATTAGCATAGTTGTAGCGACAATGTCTTGGCATTACCTGAACAAGGGACAAATCAAGTCCGGTTTTGCAAAGTTAAAGCTCAAGGATGGATCAGTACCAACTGTTCGTGATCCAGCTTACAGTCTCCGGAGTTGTTTTACGGATATAAAGTTTACCAGTTTATTAAGCACCCCTGAAAAGGCATAATGTCAGTATATATTTGTATACTGTTAGTTGTAAGGAGTGTTTTGTGTAATTCGCTGTATATGCTGATGATAATGCAAGGGAGAGAGAGTCTACGGATAAGACTTTAATGCGCACTTCTTGTGCTGTGTTTTATTTAGCTCTTACAGTGATTTTCTGGAGTGAAAACAGACGCTTCATCTTTTGTGTGATGAACAATAAACTTCATAAAACTCATCAGTAAAGTTTTGGCCATCTTTCATACAGGGTCCGCTAGAACATGCTTGTACTAATAGTGGATAAAAGCAAGAAGGCAACATAAGTTAAAACCCTAATTAAACTGTAATATCTCCATGCAGCAGATATTCTCTGGCTCTGTAGACATTATTGTTCAACATATTCTGCATGAGCTATTGAAGCTCTACCCTCTTCTTGAAAGGGGGAGGCATCAGCTCATTTGCATTTAAAGGGATATACACAAAACAGTGTGTTTTTGCCAGCCCCCCAAAGAGTGGTATTTTTAACAGGCTATAAAACATGATTTGTGGGGTATTTTGAGCTAAAACTTCACATGCACTCTCTGGTGACATCAGAGACTTATTTTACATCTTGTAAAAAGGGGCATAATATGTCCCTTTTAAAGCAACTGTTAAACGCTTAAAGCTATAAAAATTTTGCAGTAAAATATCCAAAAACCACCAGGCCAGTGTTATACATTTTGTTCAGTTGAGTACTTACAATATCCCAGATGTTTACAACTATTTGTAAATCGTGAGAAATTGCTATTTAAACCAATGAACCGGGACGTGTAAGGGCGTGGCCTGTCGATGACATCATATCTGCGTTCAGTTTCCGGTTTTATTCAGCAGAAGCGCTTTACTCTCACTGCGGTGTGAACAAGTGTCATAGCAGCCGCGAGCGAACACACAGAGTAACGTTATCACATCATTCTCAACACACTCAGATGTGTCTAATATGATGAACAGAGCTGCGGTTCCTCATACTCATGACCGGAAAAGAAGAAATGGCGCCGGCGACTGTGGCATAATAAAAGTCCCGCTGCTCGCGAGGCGTGTGTTGTGTTCATCTTATTAACAATCGCTCCAGTGGCCTCGCTCAGCTCCTGCTATGCTTCACACTACAGTAACATTAATAATCGCATCCATGAACATGATTTCTGCCCGAGTCCTATCCCGATTCTTTCCCACCGGCTGTGAGGTGAAGACCACATGTCCCAAGATTCTGCGCTCCAACTTGGTGTCATCAAACTACGCCTTTGTTTTGAATAGGCGACCTCTAGCGGATGGAAAAGTTACATAGTGCACCTTTTTTTATATAACATTAAGAACTTATTTTAGAACTTATAAAATCTTAATATGACTGGTGTTCCACAAAGGCAAATATCTAATTTGAAGATTTCACAAGTCCTTATGAAGGTCTTAAAGTCCATTAGTTTGATTAGTTGGGAATGACAGACATTTTAAGTCTGGAATTTAGAATAAATGTCCCTCATAAGTGTCACATAAACTTTGAGTATCACCTGGTTCTGGCAGGTCTTGGGGGAGTTTTGCTTTGATGAAATGTTGATCAGTGAGAGGGAGCTTTGATGACACACCAGACTGTAGTACAGTAGGATCCAGGTGAGGTGGGTTGCAGGATCAAAGGACAAATGATATCACCGCCGACTGTGAGCACAACTTGCTCTCAAAACCAATAGCTGATCTGAAATACAACATATGGGTAAAAATGACACCATATGCTACCTCCTCTCGACACTTCTAAACAACTTGAAAGCCCAATATGATGATGTGTCAGTTTGTTTCGAACATTATTGTTTTTGCAGATGGCAGACAATTTTGATCATAATGTATCTTTGTTCATTTCATTATTTTTATACTGATCTTTTGTTTCATTCTTTTTCTAAACCTAAAACAATAACTCACTGGATCAATGCCCCTAACATTTCAAAAGCCTTGTACGTCCTACACTATCAGAGGTACAGCTCTGTTATAAAGAAGCCCATCTGCGATTTGTGCGTCCAAGTTCTTCAGTGAATAAAAGAAGACGTTGCCTGAGGAGGGGAGTGAGCATTTGACATACACTTTTTCATCTTCACCATACCCATTTAAGGATCATGATCGCATGGACAGGAACCTATCAACTGAGCTGCACGCTGGAAGGAAAATAATGACCTGAGCAGAAGGCAGTTAAGATGAGCTTGTGGTCAAGTGCCCCAAAGCCTCTATAAATCGCCCAGAGAGGCGGACAGCCCAGACTGGACTGATTCCCATTCATCTCAATGGCAGTTGCTTAGCTGGTGCACCCCACAAATATGTGATTTGACATGTGCCATCTTTGCTTCACTACAGGGCATGAGAAGATTTGGGTTTTTCTATTTGTATTATTATGAATTTGTTCCATTTTAATGCTTGAACTCTAGAGATACCAATAAATAAATCTCACTCTGTTCTGTAAGAATAGTTTTGCCTGTTTGAATAAAAAAAAAAAAAAGAAAAGTTAAATGTTGTGTAGATTGTGGTTACAGTGTCATTCGCTTCCAGTTATTTTGCTAGATATGGTATTTGTTATTATTTTATTCAAATTAAATATGATTATTATAAACACACTGGTTTGTAATGCAAATATTTTTACTGAATCGGAAGTCTCAACACATTCAAAGAAAATAGCGTACTTCTGCACTGTAAAGTAAGGTAGAAGCAACTATTAGTTCCAGTTCTCAAATTTGATTGGTCGAGCATTCCAAATGCAATGAACACAATAGCCAATCAGAGGTGTTTGAGAATCCGTTCAACAGCGCTCTAAATGCTGGGAAATGCTGCTTTGGTCACATTTTTTACATTTCAGTACTGAAGTTGGTATCGCGTTTTTGTAGTTTACATGAGGATGAGGGTGTCGTTTTCAAAAACTTGCACTTTGAAACCCGTTTTCATTTTTTTTGCTACAAAACGGTGTTGTTGTGTAAATGAACGCCCAAAACACATAAAAAGTCAGTGGTGTGAACAGCCCCTGAGTAAGTCTTGATTTAAACTGCTAAAGGTGCAGTCACATTAGCAAACTTTTTCAGGAAATCAAGGTCCATCGAAGTCTTTTTCAAACCAAGAAGCTTTCTGTTGGTTGATGCAGTGATGTGTGACCAACTTGAACCAGTTGCAAAATCTGTGTGTGCAAATCTTCCGTCCCTTACGCAATTCCTACTGCAGTGGCAGGATTTCACCTGCAAGTAAATGCTGAACAACGTTCCAGCCGTGTTTCATGAATCTTTTTGAATAACACTTTAAAAAGAACCAGTTTACAAAGTTGTTTTTTTTTACGAATCAAATATAACGGTTCGTGCTGTGTCCTCTGTGCAGGGAGACACTGACGGGCCACAACAAAATATTGAGCTACATAAAAAAAAAAAAAAAAAAACTTTTTTTACTAAGCCTTTCTCCTAAAATTCAAATAATAAAAGCGACCCATTGTTCATTTATACTGCTTGAGGAAATCAGAAGAATCAAACCAGGACAGTATTTAAATCAAGATCATAATGTAACTACCCATTAAGAAGAGACTGTGTAGCTGTCCATATTTAATATCGGTCTCTTTTTTTGCAGGAATATTCAAACTGCACTTTGATAAGAGGCCAGGCTGGAAAGCTCTAAAGAGTTTTATTCCTTCCCTCCAGCCTCTTCCTTAAATCAAGAGATTAATTGAAATTGCCCAAAGGCATTTCGTTTGTCCATCTTTCTTTACTACTGTGTTGAAACAGAGCTCTTTTTTTATTTAGGGGTTTGAATATTTCTTTTTGAAAGGGATGAATGACTCAATCACAGACCTTATTACTTGTTTTCAGAGCATTTGGAGATGACTGACACGCTCCGGGGCGATGGTGTGAACAGGATTTCACGCTTAGATCTTGACTCGCACTACTCTGAGTTTCGGACCTTGATTAAAATCTTTCTTCCTTACTTTTGGGCCAATTTTGGGACGTGCACTCCTCCTTGAAATATACATACTGACTGATCAGCATATACTGACGAGAACGTTCATCCTTTATTAGAGCCCCTTTATTGACCCCAGGCTTTAAGAGCTCTACAATCTCAAGTCTTATTTGCAACATAGCGGACTGAATGCTTAATAACGGATCATCCGTTAATAAGATGTCGCCCCCCGCCTACACTATGGGTCAAGTGTGATTTTTCTATCCATCTCAAGTGCTTTAAAGGAACACGTCGACTTTGTGGGACTTTAGCTTATTCCCCATATCCCCCAGAGTTAGATAAGTCCACACACACCATTCTCATCTCCGTGCCATAACTCTGTCTGATGCACCCACCGCTAGCCTAGCTTAGCATAAAGACTGGAGGTAAACGGCTCCAGCTAGCCTACTGCTCAATGAGTGACAAAATAACGCCAACATTTTCCCGTTTACATGTTGTGATGTGTATAGTTACATCATGTACTTAGACCGACGGAAAATGAGAAAATTAAACGTTTTTTAGACCGATATGGCTAGGGACTATACTCTCATTCCTGCTTAATAATCAAGGAACTTTGCTGCCGTACCATGAGTGCAGCGGCACAATGATATTACACAGTGCAACATGTAAATAGGAAAATGTTGGCGTTGTTTTGTCACTTATTGAGCAGTAGGCTAGCTGGAGCTGTTTACCTCCAGTCTTTATGCTAAGCTAGGCTAGTGGTGGGTGCGTCAGACAGAGTTATGGCACGGAGATGAGAATGGTGTGTGTGGACTTATCTAACTCTGGGGGATATGGGGAATAAGCTAAAGTCCCAAAAACTCAGTGTGTTCCTTTTCCTGATATTGCTATTGTGTGTGTGTGTGTGTGTGTGTGTGTGTGAAGGGTTTAAAATGAACTCTCTCCAAGAATCAAATGCAAGTAAAAAAAAAAAAAATTGGTTTGAATGTTTCTTGACTGCTTATTGACCTGTCAGTTTGCCTGTTGCAAATATGCAAATTAAAAACAGCAAAAATATATATGTATTTTTAACATTAATAATATTGTGAATATTTAGGCACGTAGTCTTATATTAGCAAACATTGATACAATATATATATTGAATTTCTTTCACATGTTGTGCTCTTTGGAGACACAACACTGTCTCACTTCTTTTAGCCTTGAATCTGTGTCTCTGAATCGCTGGCTGGATCCCAGTGCTTACAGGGGTCCTGGCGGGTGGTGAGGGTGTGCTGGGAGGCGTCCCGCGGAGAGGGACACACTGAAGTCACACCGAGTTGAGATCACACCATTAAAGCCAATGTTTATTAATTCCTCCTGTCTTGAGTAAACATAATAGTTTTTGCTAGCACAGCAAGATATAGAGGAGATGGGCTAGTTGCCACATTTTTTACCGAGTTGAAGGGTTAGTTCACCCAAAAATGAAAACTCTGTCATTAATCCCTCTCCCTCATGTCGTTCCAAACCCGTAAGACCTTCATTCATCTTCAGAACACAAATGAAGAGTAATCCAGAAGGTTATCTTACCGTCAGACTTACACTGAACTCTCGGTTGATTAAGCCAAAGCTTGCTTACTCGAGGTGTGCGTGTTCCAAAAACGCTCCCAGGAGTAAGTTCAGTCTACTCGGAGTATGTTCCCGGTTAACACATAAGACATTCTCAACAGAGCGACAAAGAGTCACCATGGAAAGCATGCCATACTACTTATTTCTTCTTCTTTTATTTAATGGCTATTTTATTTAATGGCTATGCCTGTGCAATCATTTTTCAATAGTTTTTTTTTTTTTTTTCAATAATCTTTAGAATTCAATTCAGAGCTGCAGTGATACGTACAAAAACCAACATAATAAAACGGTGCCAGATTCATCTGTTCTGGAAAAATGAAACGCGCTTTTAGCGCCACTCACTGGACATTTCACTTTGAAACTATCACGAAACATGCACGATGCAACACATTTGCGTTTTGCAAAAATCAGAATCAGAAAGAATCAGAATCAGAAAGAGCTTTATTGTCAAGTGTGCTTGCACACACAAGGAATTTGTCTTGGTGCTGAAGCTTCCAGTGCACATATACAATACAACACAACATGAACACAAATATACAAATATGAAAAATAGTATAAAATAAAAGTATGTATATATATATATATAGGGAAATGGCCTGTGGGAAGAAACTGTTCCTGTGCCTAGATGTTCTAGTGGCCAGTGATCGGAGTCGCCGTCCTGACGGTAACAGTTCAAACAGGAAGTGTCCAGGGTGTCCAAGTGTCCATAAATGCTGTTCTTTTGAACTTTCTATTAATCAAAGAATCCTGAAAAAAATATAGCTGTTAGCAAGGAGTAGAACAAAAGGCGGGAAATAAAAGAGCTGGAGCAGCGAGCAGTAGGGGAGCGCGGGGCCCAACCTAACCCGGGTTAGTTGTAACATGCATGGTTTAAAACTTTCCACACATGCCAGGATGACAAAACTCAGTGTATTTACTAGTTACCATATCAACACTATATAGAGAAAAAAAATGCGCCAAAATTAAGAAATCTTTGGAAGATATCACTGAACATTTATTTAACCACAGCAAAAGTACATTTCTTACGTTCATTTTTCATCTCTGCTTTTTGTGTTTATTTAAAATGAGACACACCTGATATTATTGTAATGTTATATCTGTTATGTAACAGTGGAGATGTTCTTTAATGCTGATCTAACAGCAGCCGGGGTTAATCCCAGCGGAGCAGGCGGGGCATGTTGTCACACTCAGCCCTGATTACAGCTGTGATATTATATTCTATACTTTTATGAATTCTGTTGAGAAACCATGAGATAAAGACTGAGAGTCAATGTTCAGACATTATTCATTATTATTATGTTTGATCTATGCTGTATAGCTGTATTTAGCGATGATTGTTGTCAAACAAAAATTTGTTTATTTTTAATTATTAAAAATGCCATTATTTTTTTAATTAATAATTGTATTTTATTGACAAAATATTTTATTAAATATATATTTTATTATATTAATATTTATTATATATAATATTATAATTTTTTTTTTTTATTATATCAGGTCACATGTTAATCTTTGGCAAAATGTTGCCAAAGGCACTTATTTCCATTGAGCCTGGGCTGAGTTTTTCCTGGGTATTCTTTGTTCATGCCCTTCTGTTGCCATGGTTTTTGATTTGTCCTCATTTGTCCTCATGTGTCTCACCTGTGTCTTGTTAATTATCCTGATTAATGATCCTGTATTTATAGCCCTGTTTCTCATGTTGTTATTTCCAGATAACCTGATGATGTAATTTTGAGTTTATTTTGCTTAAAGTGGGGGAGAGCGGGGCACAACCTAACGCTTTCTGACTGTCTCAGTTTGTGCAAATCCACTTGGGATTCGGAGTATTTATTTTTTCCCACATTAATTTCACATGTCTAGTACAATTATGTGGTTTTGTTTCATTAATACAGTGTATACTTTTTTTCTTGATTTACCCCGAAAGGAAGGAAGTGAAATGTGACAACATGCCCCATAGGTGAGGTATATTATAACGAGCACATGAGCATGTGACCTGATATAATAAAAAAATAAAAAAATTATATATAATAAATATTAATATAATAAAATATATATTTACTAAAATATTTTGTCAATAAAATACAATTATTAATAAAAAAATAAAAAATAATGGCATTTTTAATAATTAAAAATAAAAAAATGTTTTAGTTTGACAACAATCATCACTAAATACAGCTATACAGCATAGATCAAAACATAATAATAATGAATAATGTCTGAACATTGACTCTCAGTCTTTATCTCATGGTTTCTCAACAGAATTCATAAAAGTATAGAATATAATATCACAGCTGTAATCAGGGCTGAGTGTGACAACATGCCCCGCCTGCTCCGCTGGGATTAACCCCGGCTGCTGTTAGATCAGCATTAAAGAACATCTCCACTGTTACATAACAGATATAACATTACAATAATATCAGGTGTGTCTCATTTTAAATAAACACAAAAAGCAGAGATGAAAAATGAACGTAAGAAATGTACTTTTGCTGTGGTTAAATAAATGTTCAGTGATATCTTCCAAAGATTTCTTAATTTTGCCGCATTTTTTTCTCTATATAGTGTTGATATGGTAACTAGTAAATACACTGAGTTTCATCATCCTGACATGTGTGGAAAGTGTTAAACCATGCATGTTACAACTAACCCGCGTTAGCTTGGGCCCCGCGCTCCCCTACTGCTCGCTGCTCCAGCTCTTTTATTTCCCGCCTTTTGTTCTACTCCTTGCTAACAGCTATATTTTTTCAGGATTCTTTGATTAATAGAAAGTTCAAAAGAACAGCATTTATTCAGCATCTGATCGATATGATCAGTTTAATGCATCCATTGTTATACTCTTTCGTATATTTCATTTATTTAGGCACATGCATCAAGGCCTTAGGAACAAAATATTTAATAAGCTACATTTCCACCCTTGTCCTTATCCAAAAGATACAGTTCTTTGAACATACATTGACCCAATAGAGGGACATTTTGCCACACTATATGTGACCCCGGAGCACTTCACCAGCGCTGCGTCTCACGGGTATATCTGTGCCAATAGCCAACAATACATTGTATGGGTCAAAATTATATAATTTGTCTTGTGAGAAAATGTTCCATGAAGATATTTAGTAAATGTCCTAGCGTAAATATATCAGAAATGTATTATTAGTAGTAATATGCATTGCTAAGGACTTCATTTGGACAACTTTAAAGGAGATTTTCTCAATATTTAGATGTTTTTACACCTTCAGATTCCAGATTTTCATATAGTTGTCTCTCGGGTAAATTTTGTCCTATCCTAACAAACCATACGTCAGTGGAAAGCTTATTTATTCAGCATATGAATTGAAAACAAAGCATATGAAAATTCACAAAACAAAAAATATATAGAGAGGATCTGAACATACAAAAACCCCACTGCTAGAGAAAACACACATTTGTGTAATTGACTATATACTGAGATATAACACTTGTGACACATTCCTTGTGTGACCAAATCAAGCTTCAATCTTTCCTCATCAAATCTCTGTGAAGTGGGGTTATATTAAACTGCGTTTCCAGCCCACACATCCTACGTAATGTAGTAATGGGCTGCATGTGTTTGTGTTCGTGCAGTGAGCTCTGCGATCAGTGCTGATTACTCATAGCAGGAATTATTAATTAGGTGGAATTTGACGTCAGTAACACTTATCGACAATGATGTGTGTGGCATGTATGTTTGAGTCATTGAAATTGGACATTTCAAGAAAGGTGCAATATTTTCATCTTTCATATTTCTTAATTTCACAACTTCTTCATACTCTACAATTTACTATG
Source organism: Paracanthobrama guichenoti (assembly GCA_018749465.1). Classification (NCBI taxonomy): domain Eukaryota; kingdom Metazoa; phylum Chordata; class Actinopteri; order Cypriniformes; family Gobionidae; genus Paracanthobrama; species Paracanthobrama guichenoti. The sequence goes on along the minus strand of CM031944.1, from coordinate 22,393,574 downwards.
CGATTTCAAGGTGACATGATTGGATGTTTATTCTTATTTTCAATCTTTATTTCATCCTGGTTTATGTTTTTGTTGAATTATTAGGTAACATTTCATATAATAAGGATGCGTTCACAAACTAATATTGAACCATTTTTACAGCATCTTGATTAATGTTAATAAACTAACTGATACATGGTTGATTGTTTTTTTTACCACTTTCACTGGAAATTTACTGATTTGGTGATACAAATGCACACTAAATGAAAAGATATTTAATATCTGAATAAAACATCAGATGCATCCAACTGTATCTAGTTTCAGTGACACTGCATGCTACAATTAAACACAAATATGATCCGGTAATATAATATGGAAGTTCTAATTTCAATGAAATTGTAATTATATCATCATGTGAGCAATTATAAAGACTATTTCAGTAAGCCATCTGGTAACGCAGATGAGTTTAATCACTGCTATTGTCACGGCGACCTTTAGTAATGCGCTTTTCTGCTCCCAAATGCTGTATCATTATGTGTCTGTAGTTTCTCATTCAAGTTATAATATCCATTAAACTTTATTTATGTTCGTGACTACACTCTTTAAAGGGTGCCAATGCAACCAGTGATACTTATCTCTTAATTCGGAGCTGACGTTTACTTTATTACAGGGGTATTTAATTAATGTTCCAAGAGGATGAGCCTCTACATTTCCTGTGATTTCCTGATATGCCTTGTAAAACTGTGAAATTAAATAAGTTATGTATTTCAGGAATGCTTATTGTAAATCGTCAAGTTGACATCCATCCATCCATCCATCCATCCATCCATCCATCCATCCATCCATCCATCCATCCATCCATCCATCCATCCATCCATCCATCCATCCATCCATCCATCCATCCATCCATCCATCCATCCATCCATCCATCCATCCATCCATCCATCCATCCATCCATCCATCCATCCATCCATCCATCCATCCATCCATCCATCCATCCATCCATCCATCCATCCATCCATCCATCCATCCATCCATCCATCCATCCATCCATCCATCCATCCATCCATCCATCCATGTTTGTTGCATCGCAGCACTTGCTTGTGTCTCTCTGTTGTCATGACAATCATGTGCATGTTGTTTTCCGTACAGTGTACATTGTCCACTCACTGTGTGTTTTTAATCATATTCATTTATGACAAATGATTTGATCACAGGGTCTGGATCTGGGCCAGGGGCTGCTAATGGGTGGTCTTTGCTCTATTTTTGTAATTTCAGTTATGAATTTAATATTCTCATTCCTCTTATACTCTCATTCCTTTTTGTGTTATGCATACTACTATAGTTTCCATCCATGGCTATAATAAAAAAAGAAGAAAAAAAAAAAGAAGACAGGAAATAAAAAGCAGAATCACATTTACATAATAATACATGTCTATGCCAAAAACGTATTTAAAGGAAAAAAAGGAAAAAAAAGAAAACACATTTTGGCATCATTTACTCACCCTCACGTTGTTTCAATTACAAAAGTAAATATAGCTGGAAGCAGCAATTAACGGGATTCAAACGTTTTAAGGCCTTTAAGCACTTGGGCAAGAAGACATTATGTTTTATTTAGCAAGATGGAAAAGACCATTAACAGCCAATACAGACAATTTACCATAGAAAATATGTTTTTAAAAGCTTTTTAACAGTTATAGCGCCACCTATGGTCCGATCTCCATAAAAGTTTGCATGCTTGTTTAGTCGATTGTGCTTACCTAATATTTAGGATTTAGTTTAGGATTTCTATATATGGGTCAAAGCCCCCGTACATTAGAACGTGTAGTTTAATTTTATATATATTATTATATATATTTATTTTATTTTTTTATTTTTTCTGAGCAAAACAAAATAATAACTATCATACAATTTTTACCATGATTTACAATAGACACCCACAAAAATGTAACAATATTTATGCATCAGATCTTATCTCATATTTAAAACAGCATTAAAATTACTCTATTTAAGGATCACAGTGCAGCTCTCAAATACTAATCAATTATCATTTTAAATCTTTATACTTTGCCACTATCCTTCAAACCACTTTGACACATTATTTCCCCCATTTGTTGACATTTTATTTTGACAAAAGTTATTTGAAATTTTAAAGTAGACCGCAAACGTAGGTTTTTAAAATATCAAATATTTGAGAAAACGATTCGATGATTCACTTGCCAGCGGCGGGCCTAGAGGTGAAGTTGCTCAGAATGAGAAGTTCTGCCATGTGGTATGAATTTTGTGGCCGTGTTTTGGCACCTTGGATAAAGATTTTCAATAATTCTTGGATAAATTATTATCAATAATTTTTTGATAATTATTGACAATCAGACTCCAGAGAATCTTGCTGCACTGGTTTAGTTCCGATCGGGCCCAAAACCTAGGACCAATCCTAAAATACCTGAAATGTTCATTTATCGAATCCAAGGACATTCTGTCTGTCTTGAGCCAAGGATTCGAACGATAGAATTCATGAGCCTACATCAAGCGGTTTAGGAGTTCTGAGCGACTTTGTACTTTTCACCACTGTTGCGCCCCCATCAGGCCGATCAGGGCGAGCTGTGGTTATGCTGTAGAAAGTGTAAGTACTACCAGCCCTCAAAACTTCAAGTCTCTAAGGGCCCTTTTTTAACGATCTGAGCGCATGGTCTGAAGCTCTTAGGGCGTGTCTGAATCCACTTTTGCTAGTTTAACAACTGAAAAAACGGTCGCCATGCCTGGCGCATGATCCAAAAGGGTTGTCCCTAGTCTCATAATGAATCATGGGTGTGTTTTGGGCATAACGTGCAGTAAACCAATCAGAGTCTCATCTCCCATTCCCTTTAAAAGCCATTTGCGCTTGGACCATGGCGGATTCGCTATTTACATGCGAGCGGAAAGACTGAACGCTTCTTCAGAGAGGAATCATTTAATTTTTTTATATTTATAAATGTGTGTGTGCTGCTGCGTGTCCCTGTGTGTGTAATAATCAGTGTATGCGTGTTGTGCACCACCTATAGGCTCATATTACTAACACACCCTTTAAATAACACACAAATACTGCACTATTGACTTTAGAGCAGGTTTGTGTTGGTCAATGGTCAGTTGTTTTCAGTTCCTCACAATAGCAATGCTCCAACAATGCTCCTGAACACACCTGGTGTTCAGACCAGACGCCCATGGGTGAACAGATGCGCCAGTGCATTTGATATTTAAACACTGTGGAGCTGGACGTGAGCATGAGAACTGCGTCAGGCTGAAACTAGCAGAACACACTTGCCCGTCGCATTGCTCCGGGTTTATGATAGGGCCCTATGACTTACAGTTTGGTCTGCCTGATCACTTTTATGGGAGAATGCTGATCTTTGGAAATTTAACAATTACAATAGGGCTACGCGCTTGAACCCCTAAATATTCTAAAGAATGTTTTAGCTGTTTTTGTCCATTAAAGTGTCATTAAAGTGTCTAAGCCTGATTGTTCACACCTCAGAGTTGAAAAAGTCTCAAAAAATGAATGTGCAAAGCTGTGGAAAATTGGGAGTGTAGACAGGGGAAGAGGGGAGAAAACAACCAATAAACAGACCTACAACACAATCATTATTCAGGCAAATGCATATTAAAATGACCACAGGGAGAAAACACCCCACAACAAATAGAGTATATTGTCATCACTTTCATGATCAGATGTACCGCTGTATCAGTGTCCTTATTTGCACATATATATTTCATTTGAAGAAGACATGATGAAAAATGTGCGCATACACAGTGCTGCTTCATGTTTAGAGCATTAGAGTGTATATGACATATGAATATTTGAAATTCAAAACCACATTGGACCCCATTGACTTTCATTGCTTGAAAACAAACAAAAAAAGAAAGTCGTACAGATTTCAGATGACATAAGGGGGAGTAAATAGTGAAATTTTTGGGTGAACTGTCCCTGTAAGTTCAATAGAATTCCTTCTCTTGGCTATGACAAGTTTAATTTAACATGCTTGTGGATTGTCTGAACAATGCTCAACAAACCCGTCTGTCAGCTCTTGTTTTCCTCAGCTGGTCTAATCAATCTTTGCTCCATTGCTTCACTCCAGAAGGGCTCAGCATGACTTTGACAGTCTATCATTCTTTGCTCTGTCACGTTACACTCCGTCAACCAACCCAAGCATTCCTGTGCACAGAGAATCAGAGCCGCCTGATTCAAGACTAATGTTTCCTGAGTCCGGTTATTACTGTGTGGATATGTGGCCCTGGAATTCCATCCATCCCCTCGGACAGGAATCTCTAATGGAATTCTCATGTGTAACGTTCCACAAAAATATCCGCTGGCAAAACCAGTCTGTATTCTCCAAATCAGCCTGACTTTCTTTATCAGCCGGTCCTGTTATGAATGAGACTTTGCAGCCCGAGCTCTCTTGTTTTTCTTTTTTTCTTTTTCATGCTTGAGGGAAAGATTAATTTAACCAGAGAGAGTGGCTAATGGATTTCAGATAGGAAATTATGCTTGAATCTGTATACACTGCGATTCTTATATTTACTGTATTGCATGGCTGACTTCAGCTTCTGAAATTGGCTGCCTCCAAGCAAGAGGAAATGACAAACAGAAAGAGTAAAAGAGAGAAATGGGGTAGCTGAGTTATATGGTCCATGTCTCTCTGTTCTTTCTCTTGCCAAATACAACACCTGCAAATCCTGTAATTGATACATCTCAAATAATGACAAGCACCCACAAAAAAAAGTATAGGCTAAATTCATCTGCAATGGTAAAATGGATGATATCAGAGTATAGGAGTTTTCCTGGATTTGGTGTTTGTTTACATGTTTTGTGCATCCTGTGGAAACGCAGCATCTTCATATGTTCCATCTGTCTGCAAACGGCCACCTGCCCCCGACAAGCTGTGCTCTCCCCTGGGTTTTGCTCTGTGCCGTCTGCCCTGTGACCTGTCTGTAGTTATCACTCTATCCTCTTTCTATACACAATTAGAACCCAGGTTTTTAAGTGTGAAAAGTGACAACATGTTCATCATATATGTCACTGTAGCTGAAGTGATGATAAGCCACAATAGGGCTAAATCAGAGCTGCTATGGCCCAGAGGAATAAGAGTGAGAGGCCAAGAGTTTGATATTTGACTGCGTCAAAACATCAAAACTGCGTCAGTAATTGTGGTGTATGTGGTTGCAATTTATTTTATGATTTTGCTAGAATAGAGAGCATGCAGATAAGCATTCACTTCTTTATTCCTGTTTATCTTGTTCTTTCATTTTAATTTAGCTTTTCATTTTTTTCTCAATTTCTTTCTGATTTATATACCAATTCATAGTTTTTTTACTTAAGAAATTATTACTTTTATTCAGCAATGACTACATTGATCAAAAGTGACAGTAAAGATTTTTACATGGTTACATTGAAAGTTTGTCTCAAATAACTGTTGTTATGTTTAACTTTCAATTCATCAAAGAATCCTGAAAAGTAAAAAGTAATAATGGCTTCTATAAAATGGAAAGGATATATATATATATATATATATATATATATATATGTATGTATATGTATATGTATATATATATACACACACATATTGTGTTGGTCCCCCAGACCCATCGAGGCATGGACTCCACTAGACCCCTGAAGATGTGCTGTGGTATCTGGCACCAAGATGTTAGCAGCAGATCCTTTAAGTCCTGTAAGTTGCGAGGCGGGGCCTCCATGGATGAACTTGTTTGTTCAGCACATCCCACAGATGCTCGATGGGATTGAGGGGGAATTTGGATGCCGAGTCAACACCTCAAACTCGTTGTTGTGCTCCTCAAACCATTCCTGAACCATTTGTGCTTTGTGTCAGGAGCATTATCCTGCTGGAAGAGCCACAGCCACCAGGGAATACCGTTTCCATGAAAGGTTGTACATGGTCTCAACAATGCTTAGGTAGGTGGTACATGTCAAAGTAACATCCACATGGATGGCAGGACCCAAGGTTTCCCAGCAGAACATTGCCCAAAGCATCACACTGCCTCTGCCGGCTTGCCTTCTTCCCATAGTGCATCCTGGTGCCATGTGTTCCCCAGGGAAGCCATGCACACGCAACACGGCCATCCACGTGATGTAAAAGAACACGTGATTCATCAGACCAGGCCACCTTCTTCCATTGCTCCGTGGTCCAGTTCTGATGCTCACGTGCCACTGTTGGTGCTTTCGGCGGTGGACAGGGGTCAGCATGGGCACCCTAACTGGTCAGCGGCTATGCCGCCCCATACACAACAAACTGAGATGCTCTGTCTATTCTGACACCTTTCTACCAGAACCAGCATTAACTTCTTGAGCAGTTTGAGCTCCAGTAGCTCGTCTGTTTGATCGGACCACACGGGCCAGCCTTCGCTCCCCACGTGCATCAATGAGCCTTGGCCGCCCATGACCCTGTGGCCGGTTCACCACTGTTCCTTCCTTGGAGCACTTTTGATAGATCCTGACCACTGCAGACCGGGAACACCCCACAAGAGCTGCAGTTCTGGAGATGCTCTGACCCAGTCATCTAGCCATCACAATTTGGCCCTTGTCAAACTCGCTCAAATCCTTACGCTTGCCCATTTTTCCTGCTTCTAACACATCAACTTTGAGGACAAAATGTTCACTTGCTGCCTAATATATCCCACCCACTAACAGGAGCCGTGATGAAGAGATGATCAGTGTTATTCACTTCACCGGTCATAATGTTATGCCTGATCGATGTGTGTGTGTGTGTGTGTGTGTGTGTGTGTGTGTGAGTGTGTTTAGTTGGTCTGGAAGTAATGAAAAGATATTTTCCTGGTAATGTTACTTTTTATTTTAGCTTTTTATTTCCTTTTCGATAATAATAACACTCACTGCAGCTGCTACTTTCAACAAACATGAAGAGAAATCACATAATTCCAGATTTTTAACCCATAATCACATACCTCGGGTCTTTAGAGACCTGGGACGGCATTCACTACCCTCCTCCTCATACATTTGTTTTTAAAGTTAGACATCAACCTTCTTAGTATTCCTTAATCATATCATTATAAACAATATAAAAAAATAAAAAAAAAAAAAATATATATATATATATATATATATATATATATGATACATATATAAAATGATAAAAGAATGCCTGTTTTTCCATTCATTTTTTGTAAAATGCGTGTAACAGTGTAAGTATATTTTTCAGCACAACAATAATTGAATCTTTGATGACTGAATAAGTGCAATTCAGCTTTATTCCACAAGGTGGCGATGTTTGATACACAATGATGAAGTGACGTTTCACTCATAGTTACCGCAGGCAGAAAACAAAAGAATAGGAAGAATCATCAGCAACATTTGAAATGGCTCAGCGATTTAATACTGAACGCTATCAAATATTACTGTCACTGATGGTGGATCTGGTGAAGAAGCTGTCAGTGATGTTGAAGGTGATAGTTTTGAGAATATGAGATGGTGAATATGAGGACAGTGATGATGGTATAAAACATCTGCTCAAACTGAACCCTTACAAGCTCAAAATATGCTTTAATTTATTCTTCTGTAACTGTTACTCTAATATCAGGAGAGTTTTATATTATCACGACAGGTAGAGATCCATCCGTGTTAGATATAGATCCGGCTCATTAAAGACCCGATTATGTATTAATTATTGGTGAAGCATTCATGCACTTGAGGGTTAATAGGGCTGACAGATTAATCACACATTTTTAGGGGAGCTAAATAAAAGAGGGTTTAGAAAAGCCTAAAGCTCTAGTATTCATCAACCCAAGTGTAATTATTGGCAAAAATCATTCAAAGTGCTGGGTGTGTGTGTTTGTGTATGTGTGTGTGCTGGGTAGGTTTAGGGTGGAATGCACCCATATGTGTGTGTGTGTGTGTGTGTGTGTGTGTGTGTGTGTCTCTGTGTGTGTGTGTGTGTGAGAGTGAGGTCATCAATGCAGAGCAGTATTTAAATACATCTGACAGTGCACATTAAGTGTAACAGAATCGTCTGCTTCCTCTGCTGGAGTAATTTACAGTTTAATTCATTGCTTGAGGGGGTCTCTTACCCTTTTATTGACACACAGTGTTTGTTCGATGTGCTGAGCATGAGCATATGTTCTGAGTGGACACCAGAGAAAATGGATGGAGAACTGGCTCAACCGCACGCCACATCTCCTCAAACTGATTAACGTAATGGCTAACTGTTTGTCTTTTTTGAATACTCTTTCATTTAGCTCTGAAATGACCTTGAAGCATATGAGAGCCTGATGCAATGAACGAAATAGGCTGTGTTGCAAAAGCAGATTTCATTATCTTTCCAGCATTATGGAAATAGGAGTAAATAGCTGGCGGTGAGAAGGCTTCATGTTTTTTTAAATACTGTATATTTGGTGGTTTTGGAGGAAAAGATACAAATTTAGTCACACGACAAACAGGAACCTTGATCCTCAGGGCGGTGAGGTTAAATCAGATTGAGATCCTAAAATGTTAGTGTTATTAAAGGAAGGCATTTATGGAGTTATTAAGGAGTTATGCTCACAGACTTGTTTGGTTTGAAGTAAAAGAATGTATTATTAATAAATCTAATAAAGACGTCAAGGTGAAAAATAGAAAAAATGTGCGATGTACGGCAATGTAATGGTGGATGATTTTCTCTAAACAGCCATGAATTCTATTAAACACTTAAATTTCATGATCTGTGTAGGATTTTAATACAAGTTTGAGTAATAAAAAAATGTAGAAAAAAGTTCTGCATGCTGATATAACGAAAAATTGCACAAATGTGAAATTGCTTTTATACAACAGTTGAATAAATGTAAAGTTGAAAGTTAGTGACTTACCTTTTGACACATTATTCTCAGACTGTTTTTGCTTCTGCCAACAAAAATAAAAGCTAAAACAGAATTATTATTGAATCTCCGAGCAACACACCATAGGTGGGGTTTCGTTCCTGAACAAGTCAGCATTTTTGAACGAATTGCCTGAATGAATACAGTTGTAAACTGCACTGTAAATCAAACAATGAATTATACTGTACAGTCAATTTATGTCCTAAATATCCCTAATACTAACAAGCATTCTGCAAGTTTATGTTTATATTCGTTTGGCAGTTTGCCCTCTAGGGTAAAATCATGCTAATTCGTCTTTGTCCATGAAGAAGAAAACACCCATTGTTCTTAATAATGCAACTGTGCATATCATCAGAAAAGCATTCTCTGTTCGAGCATGAATTATTAGTTTTCATTAGCAGTGTACTACAGACTACTGGTCACTGGGGACTAGCAGAGATATAAGCATCATTGCGAAACAAGCTATTATACAAAGCAATATCCTTTACATGACTATTCGTCATTTTGAGTGAACTATAGGGTGAATTTGGGTAATGTGGGACACCTAAGCTCCAGTGTGTGCATTTCCTGTTCTAACAAAATGTAGTCAACAGGGCCCTCATTTATCAACGGTGCGTACGCACAGATTTGTAAGAACAGTTGTACGCAAAATGTGGGATCTACCAACTTGTACTTATACATATAGAAATGTGTGTAAATATAAGCACACCTGTGAGCATGCTTGCGCAGAGAATCTAGTGGTAGAATAATGACACTACACATAAAAAGCATTTAAGAGTGTCACAGTATGCATTAAGAAAATCACATATGTCCTGTGTTTCCTTTCCTTCCTCAATTTATCATTTTTGTAGTTTTAAACATGATGCATAATTGGTGTCAAACCCTATAAAAGACAGCTGTGACAAATGTTGGATGCAATTATTTCCTTGGCCCCAACCTACATCCTACATCGTTCCCTTACCAAAATCCTCAACAAGCAACAATGGGGCTTTCATGCTATACTCTCAGAAAAAAAGGTACAGTGCTGTCACTGGGGCGGTACCCTAAGGTACACAAGTGAAAAGGTACATCTTTGTACCTTATTCACCCCTTAATGGTACATATTAGTACCTTAAAAGGTACATATCTGTGCTTTAAGAGTGCATATTAGTACCTTTTTGGTTTTGTACCTTAGGGTACTGCCCCAGTGACAGCAATGTACCTTTTTTTCTGACAGTGTATTGTCAGATTCCCAAACATAATTGGAGCCATAGAATGCACTCACATCGCTATAAAAGCACCATCAACCAATGTATGTAATGATGTAAATAGAAAAGGGTTTCATTCTGTTAACATGCAAATTATTTGTGATGCAAATTTGTTGTTGTTATACGTCATTGCGCGACTCATTCTGTTTGTGAAGTTCTTCTTTGCCATAATTGGAAAAAACACAATCACGTGATTTTTAAAGGGAAGTGTTTAGGCATTTCCGAATGCTAATGACCGTGCACGTGAACAAGCATGGTACTTATGCACGTGGGATTTATCAACAATGATTGCTTACTCCTGTGTGTAAGAACTGTGTGCACGTTTGATAAATACGGATTTTATTGTACTTTTGCACATTCTAAATTTCAGTCGTAGGACAAAATATAGAACCTTTTCTATGCACTGTTGATAAATGAGGGCCCTGGACTTTTACTATAGGTTCAGCATGGATGGGAATCACATGACTTCATGGGGGGGATGCCACAGAAAGGGGCAGGGCACTTGTCAACCAAGAAGCTCCCCTGCGAGCATGACAAGGTTTGTTACGGACATACATCTGTCATAAATAAGACAATGTTCCCAATTGTTGTCAAACTATGTTTGTGATCTATTCAAGCAACAAAATATGTATTTAAGTGTTGAAAATGTGTTTTAGTTTTTATTTCTTTCAAACATTGTTTTGTTGTCCCACTTTATCAAATATGATTGAGAATCTGGGACAGTCTTCAAATGGGGGAATATGCATTTAGGGACTTCATAAGTCTAATGACAAGGGCACAGATCTCATTACAGACCACTGATATACTTCATATAACTTATACTGTAACATAACACTAATATATACCATTGTTACGGTCCCCATTCTAATGTATGAGAGGGACACATAACAAAGGATGGACAACAGAAGGAGTGTTTTATAACAATAATTTATTTAACAGAGTTTACTCACAAAATAAACAAAAGAGAGAGATGGGGAGCCCAGTAACCACGGATAAAATAATCAAACTGTGGAAATGAGTCTCCCCACTCTAAACCAAAAGTATAACTGAAAGGTAAAGGACAATGTGCAATGTGGCGTAAGTGGCTTGTAGCCAATCCAGAGCTGGGGAAAAAAGAAGTCATATTAGATGCACTCGGGCTGGGTGTACACGTGGCGCGCGTAACAGCCATAATGAGAAATGGGTGTTAATGAAGGCTCCTGGAGGTGCAAGGAGTGTTTGTTTGACTAGTAGCCCCAATTTTAATAGAAAGAAAATCAATAACCACATTAATTAAATTGTTGCTTACATTTTAGTTGATTAAAAAAGAATACAATTTTAATAGAGTTTTAAATTAATTAACACAGTAGATTGTTAATCCTGTGTAGAGATAAAAATATTTTTTCCTGATATTGGAAACATTTTTATGAAAAAATATGACTATATGTGCATGAATGAAATGTAATATACGTTTTCTTATTGAGATTTCTGTACTTGTCATTTTTCAAAATGCTTTTTAAGAACTGTTGTTATTGTGTTTGGCCTGCATAAAGTATGGTGAATATAGACTTTTTTAGGCCCAATAGCCAACAATACATCGTGTGGGTCAAAATGATCCATTTTTCTTTTATGCCAAAAATCATTAGGATATTAAGATCATGCTCCATGAAGATATTTAGTAAATGTCCTAGCGTAAATATATCAGAAATGTATTATTAGTAGTAATATGCATTGCTAAGGACTTCATTTGGACAACTTTAAAGGAGATTTTCTCAATATTTAGATGTTTTGCACCCTCAGATTCCAGATTTTCATATATTGTCCTATCCTAACAAACCATACATCAATGGAGAGATGATTTATTCAGCTTTTTTTTTTTATTTCTATTATTATTACCCTTATAACTGGTTTTGTGGTCCAGGGTCACAAATTCAGGCATAATTAAAAAAAATAAAAAAATAAATACAAAAACCCCGATATACCCTCATTTGGGTATATCTACATTATTTATTCTGGTGTGGTTAGAAAACATCCTTCAAATTAGTCACAATGGTACTTTTAGTTCAACAAGTTCTCACTCCCAACTCGTCACATATTGACACTTGGTCAGGACCCCTCCGCGTCACTTTTTAATGCACAGGGCTCTCCATCAATTTCAAGAAAATCTCCAAAAGCGATCAGCGTCTCCATCCACCGAAGATCATGCATGCATTCAAAAATTGCCGCCCGAAGAAACGTTATGTCAGCTTTGATCGTGAAATGTCATTGGCTGTCGTGTGTCTCATGCTAAAGAGAGTCTTTTGAATGAGATATGCCGTTTATGGGGTGGCAAGATAATTTCAATTAAAACATTAAGATCAGCTCTGTTCTTCACCTAAAGATATCTATGACTTCAGAAGACTTGGAATGCAACATGAGTTAATACTTTTATACTGTTTTTGCAATAAATACCTGCGACTGTATTTTATTTGCCTGTTGTGTGTTTTATATTGTTGAGAAATGGGTAGGTTTAGGGTAGGAGTGGGGTTAGTTGCTCCAAAATATAAAATTAGCCTATAAATATTAATAAAATCATGTCTGCTTTTACAGATGCAAAGAATTAAATGTGTCTTGATCTGACACATTGGGCAAACAAATGAAATCAATGGAGCACCCTGTGTGTTAAAAAGTGATGCTGAGGGGTCCTGACCAAGCGTCAATATGTGACGAGTTGGGAGTGAGAACGTGTAGTTTAGTTAGCAGTGGCTAGTACCACAGTGTAACACCACATTTATTTCAGCAGACATAACTTAAGGGCCTGTTCACACCTGGTCATGCGTTTTCTCTGATCGGATAGGTATCTCATTTGTTAAAACATTTACACTTGGTCACATTTATCTCCGCAAAACTAATATAAATCTGATCTTCAATTCCCGTGCTATATGCAAAATGAATGCCGTCACATCAACAAATTAATTTACTTATTGTCAGCTAATTTTGAGATCAAAGACTGCATTAGGAGAGACAGTGGCATCAACCACTATTTAGTGTAAAGCGTCTGTGACGCCAAACTTTAGGTGTCATTTGTGTCAGCTTGTGCATCGTCTAGCGGAAGAGATACTCAGCTACTCATCTTCGGCATGCGTGCCATATTTTTGGCGATGCGTGTTGCAGTAGCAACGTCATATCTGGCTATAACATAACATATGACAAAGCGTTCACACATTTATTTTTGTAACATTGTGGGAGGAGTAAAACTGATGTTTTGGCAGCTATGATTAGCTACCATAGTACAAGTGTAATCTTGAAATGTATGCGTTTTAAATTTGAGGCAAATCAGAGCCACTTCCTTAAGTAGGCTACAACAGACGGATGTAAAAAACATCAGGACAGTGAACATGCCATGCTGTTTATGTGAAATCAGTTCCTTTAAGTATTTTATCACATGTCATATTTTTCCCTGGGAGGAGAACCATGTGCATAAAGACTAAACATACAACATCCTGTTCACTGTTTGCTTGTCGATGCCATTTGAATCAGACAGGGTGTTTTGGCTTGACCTTGAGTGTTTTTATTCTCCACATCATCTGTGAATGCTCATTTCTCTCCTTCCCGCCAGAGGCTGCTTACTATTAACACCTCAAAGCAAGGGTTGCCAAGCTTGCCACATCCATTTGATATATGGAAGAGAAAGAGAGAGAGAGAACTGCGAGGCAATTTGATTTAAACAGTCTTTTACTTTGACCAGACACAAAAAAGGGTTTATGTTCTTGAAAAGGCCTGACAAAGCCCATAGTATTGTGGGATAATAAGAGGGATCAAGTCTGAAGATGTGAAGCACTGCAAAGTCATGCAATGAAATTAATCATGCTGGAAATGTACGATACAATCTTAATTATAATTGCAGTGAAATTCGCTAAATCAATGGTTTGAATGGTATAATGTAAATAGATTCTGGGGCTTGTGCTTCCATGGTATGATTATTAGATATGCACTATATTGCCAAAAGTTTTGGGACGCCTGCCTTTACATGCACATGAACTTTAATAACATCCCATTCTTAATCTGTAGGGTTTAATATGGAGTTGACCCACCCTTTGCAGCTCTAACAGCTTCAGCTCTTCTGGGAAGGCTTTCCACAAAGGTTTAGGAGTGTGTTTATGGGAATTTTTGACCATTCAGAAGCGCATTTGTGAGGTCAGGCACTGATGTTGGACAAGAAGGCCTGGCTCGCAGTCTCCACTCTAATTCATCCCAAAGGTGTTCTATCGGGATGAGGTCAGGATTCTGTGCAGGCCAGTCAAGTTCCTCCACACCAAACTCGCTCATCCATGTCTTTATGGACCGATGCTTTGTGCACTGGTGCGCAGTCATGTTGGAACGGGGCACTCCCCAAACTGTGCCCACAAAGTTGGAAGCATGAAATTGTCCAAAATGTCTTGGTATGCTGAAGCATTAAGAGTTCCTTTCACTGGAACTAAGGGGCCAAGACCAACCCCTGAAAAACAACCCCACACCATAATCCCCCCTCCACCAAACTTTACACTTTGCACAATGCAGTCAGGCAAGTCCCGTTCTCCTGGCAACCGCCAAACCCAGACTTGTCCATGGGATTATCAGACAGAGAAGCGTGATTGGTCACTCCAGAGAACACGTCTCCACTGCTCTAGAGTCCAGTGACGGCGTGCTTTACACCACTGCATCCCACGCTTTGCATTGCACTTGGTGATGTAAGGCTTGGATGAGCTGCTCGGCCATGGAAACCCATTCCATAAAGCTCTCTACGCAGTGTTCTTGAGCTCATCTGAAGGCCACATAAGTTTGGAGGTCTGGAGCTATTCGCTGTCCCCAATTGCTTCCACTTTGTTATAATCCCACTAACAGTTGAGCGTGGAATATTTAGTAGTGAGGAAATTTCAGGAATGGACTTATTGCACAGGTGGCAACCTATCACGGTCTGCAGTCTTGACCCCACCCTTCTTGTCATCTGATTAGTGATTAATTTGCCCCACCTGTTGTCCCTCAATACCTGCCTTGTTTGTCTCCTATTTAATCTCCTTCCGTTTTCTGTCCTGTGCTGGTACGTTGTCTGTTACGTGTGGATGTTGCCTGTTCCTGGTTCCTGACCCTGGTTTGTCTCTGTTTTGATGTGTGAATTTTTTTTTTTTTTTTTTTTTTTTTCTTCCCTTGTGGGTTTTTGTTTTTTTAATAAACACCTATCTCCTGCATTTGAGTCCTTGCCCCTTTTCACCATACCGTTTGTGACAGTTTGACCCTGGAGCACTTCACCAGCGCTGCGTCTCACAGGTTTATCTGTGGCGATAGCCAACAATACATCGTATGGGTCAAAATTATAGATTTTTCTTTTATGCCAAAAATCATTAGGATATTAAGATCATGTTCCATGAAGATATTTAGTAAATGTCCTAGCGTAAATATATCAGAAATGTATTATTAGTAGTAATATGCATTGCTAAGGACTTCATTTGGACAACTTTAAAGGAGATTTTCTCAATATTTAGATGTTTTTGCACCCTCAGATTCCAGATATTCATATAGTTGTCTCTCGGCCGAATTGGTCCTATCCTAACAAACCATACGTCAGTGGAAAGCTTATTTATTCAGTTAAAAAATTTACCCATATGACAGTCCGTTTTGTGGTCCAGGGTCACATATCAAATCAAATCGGTCTCATCTGGTATTTGCCTTGTGTGAACACTTTTTTTCTTTTCTTTGATTGGACCTTTGTTCATCAATGAACGCAAATGTTTATGGTCAGTTTCAGCTATATTGATGAATAATGATCAGGCAGTACCATTAATTAAACTGAATTACTGGGTAACAAAAGCTTTGGTGGAAATGTGTTCGGTTTCAGTCCTATTAAATTATATTCCAGAAAAAAGGAATCTTTGCTCTAAACATGGAACAGTAATTGTTGGAGTTGAAATTGTTGGAGTTGGAGTTGAATGTTCAATTTTAATATGTTTTGGTCAATTATACAACTAATTAGAAAGCTAATCAGAACACACATTCTACACGTTCTGACTGCGTTTATCATTCTGACTGAATTTAAATTGAATGGCCACGTTCATTTCTGCTCAGATTTTTCAATATTGAGAGATTAAATCTTGCAGCTGAAATTGTAGCTGTGAATCTGATGTAATTGCATTCAGTCCTGAATCCATATTAACTCTTCATAACCCAATGAATATATGACATATGGTAATATGTTCATACACTAGCATTCAAAAGTTTGAGTATTTTTTCTTTTTCTTTTTTTATAAATCAATACTTTGGCATTTATAAGTGCCATTTGTATTGTTACGGAACATTTGAAATAAATGTTTTTCTTTTGAGCTCTCTATTCATCAAAGACTTAAACTGTATCACTGTTTCAACAAAAATATTAAGCAGCACAACCGTTTTCAACACTGATATTAATAAATGTTTCTTGAGCAGCAAATCGGCATTTTGAAATAATTTCTGAAGGATGATGTGAGACTGAAGACTGGAGCAATGGCTGCTGAAAATTCAACTTTGCCATCACAGTAATGAATTAAAATATTTAAAAATAGAGAACAGTTATTTTAAATTGTAATATTTCACAATATTGCTGTTTTATATTTTTGATCAAATAAATGCAGCCCTGGTGAACCAACACATTCTCATGAAATGCATATATATAGCACAAATTGAATTTATCGTGCGGTTTATATGCCACAATTAGTTTTTTACATGCATATGATACGCATTGTCACCCCATTGGGTAGGTTTAGTGGTGTGGGTTACATGCATATAACACGTTATAAAGTGATCATATGCACGCAAAATTGGAGTAATATATCCATGTAAAAACTCATTATCATAAATCGCACGATAGATAAAATTTGTGCTATAGATACGCATTTCAAGAGATCAGGCTTGGTGAACGTAAGTGAATAAGAGAAAACATAAAAAATCCTCAAACTTTTGAATAGTATTCACAGTTTGCTCAATGCAAATATACAAAATGTTTTAAATTTAGCTTGATCTACAAAAAGAGAAGTTTGCATGCACCAATGTTTCAGGACAAACACTGAAAGTGTTCTCTGATGTCAAATATTTGTATATATACCCATGGATTCTACTTAGCAAGTTAAGAGAATCATAAACATAGTGAAACCTAATCTATGGATCTTCTGTAATATCAGAAACAGCTTGGCTTTCAACTTTCAATGCAATGATAGTTCTAGACGTGACATTAAGCAGCTGGGTTCAAGCTTCTTCTGCAATGCTCTCAGCAGACTCTCAAGTGCTTGACAAGAAGGCAAATCTATAACATCAATGCCACTCCATTAAAAATTTTAAAAGTACTAAGCTGGGACATCTTAATCATATTCATTGATTCTTGTCTGTAATCTTGCATGGCCAGGTTTCTCCATTTAACTGCTTTTATGAAGCAGTGAATGAGAGATTGTAGGAGAAACTGTATATTGTGAGCAGACTTAAGATAATTTATTTCTATTTAAATTGTGAAAAAAAGAGAAATGGTGTGATTATGCACATTGAATTGAATTGAACACACTCCTTGAATGAACATATATGTGCAGTATTGCATGCAGATGTCAGTATGATACGATCTTGTTTTATTACTCTCTCAAACCTGTTTTGATGTTTGATGTCTTCCCCCTTCCGTGTCTTTTTTTGCTGCTGATTTTGTTTATTTTTGTTCATAAAAGAAGTTGCTAAATGAATAAATGTAAATGTTTGTAAAGCCTGCTCAGTGAGCTGTAGATGCAGTTGTTGTGAATTAGCTGTAATAGCCAAACTGGTACTTTTACAGAAATGTTTATTAATGTGCACTGTACCTATAAATCTAATTTGAATACATTAAAGTAAAAAGTAAAGGTTTGACTTGCCATTTAAAACCTAAATATTGTGTTCTTGAATTTATTCATCTGTTCCATTTTTCCTTCCTGAACTCTTGTAAACACATTAAACCCTAGCACATCTCACTCTCTCCTCTCTCTCTCTCTCTCTCTCTCTCTCTCTCTCTCTCTCTCTCTCTCTCTCTCTCTCTCTCTCTCTCTCTCTCTCTGTCTCTCTCTCTCTCTGTCTCTGTCTCTCTCTCTCTCTCTCTCTGTCTCTCTCTCTCTCTCTCTCTCTCTCTCTCTCTCTCTCTCTCTCTCTCTCTCTCTCTCTCTCTCTCTCTCTCTCTCTCTCTCTCTCTCTCTCTCTCTCTCTCTCTCTCTCTCTCTCTCTCTCTCTCTCTCTCTCTCTCTCTCTCTCTCTCTCTCTCTCTCTCTCTCTCTCTCTCTCTCTCTCTCTCTCTCTCTCTCTCTCTCTCTCTCTCTCTCTCTCTCTCACCTCTCACTGAAGATAGAGCAGTATAACTGATTAGTGTACTCAGGCATATTTCTGTCCCATTTATGATTCTGTCATTGAGCTGAAATCACTGCAGGCTTAAAGAGGTCCAACTAACAGTACTGTGGTGCACTCTGGGTGCTGCCACACTCTTTTGAAGAAAATTAAAAACTAATATAGATGAGCATGAAAGAGAGAAGGGTGATTTCCATGACCTTCCATAATACATTTTTGATAGTGACTAGGGAGGAATGGAGTGCATCAGGAATAATTCTGGTGTGATGTGTTAATGTAATTTACTCAAATTCCCAGGCATATCTGTCTTGCTTAGCCATGTCTTTAGCAATCTGCAGAGTGAAATTGAAGACTAGGGGCAGATTTACTAAACATGGCAAATTAGTGAAAGAGCGTAATTCCAAACCAGCACAGATAGGAGTGGACAGTTCTGCGCGTGATCTGCTGGCGACATGCAAA
The DNA here is from genome assembly GCA_018749465.1 of Paracanthobrama guichenoti. Taxonomy (NCBI): domain Eukaryota; kingdom Metazoa; phylum Chordata; class Actinopteri; order Cypriniformes; family Gobionidae; genus Paracanthobrama; species Paracanthobrama guichenoti. The sequence goes on along the minus strand of CM031944.1, from coordinate 22,374,720 downwards.
TTAAAGAACACAGACGCAGCTGGACCATTTCCATATGACCAACATAATCCAAGAGTAGCGCAAATTAGCATCTGGTTTAAGACGTGCTTTTGGGCGGTAAATAATGGTACAAATACCAGTGAAATGACGAGTGCAAACCTTAGTAAAGCACCTTGCATGATTCATTTAAATACTCTCCTCCCATATATTTTGCGTTTCAAAAGGAAACTCCTTAGACTGGGTAAACCCAGCTCAATCTGCCAGAAATTTGATTTCGCCCTGCAGCTCAGGCTGGAATCCTGTACATATTTCTATCCTGCTTCCATTAAAATTTGAGGGGACCAATCACAAACCGGCTTATCCACCTATTGGCGGGTTTGACACAATGACAGATAGAGAAGCGATGGATCATTGGTCTGATTGGTTGAAGGACTATCCAATTGTGTACAGAGTCATTTGAACTATGCCCGTTGATCACGCCTCTTGTGCAGTAGAAAATACAGAGCAGACTCAACAGACTAATGTTCAGTCTTAAAAGATTGAGCTTGGTCTGGTAATAGCCAGACAAGAAACTTCTACAAATGAATATGCAATAAGGTCAGCCACAAAAATAACTGTCCACACCTTTTCAGCACAAATGTATCACTGCGTGTTTTTAGTAAATCCTGACAGTAATTTTTTAATGCCAAAAGAAGGTTTGAGTTGGCACAAGCTGTTCATAAATCTAGCCCTAGAGGTGCTTTCGAATGCACTAAGTGATAGAAAATGCATCCATTATTCCCACTAGATCACTTTGCATGCACACTTTTTTTTCTTCCTGAATATTGATTTAGACTTGCTTATGTGACTGTCTAATGAGTCAAATTCTGACTTCTGTAGAGTACGGTTTATTGGTATGTCGTCTCATCTCTTGATTGCTATAAAAATCCAGAGAGCACTTTCAATAGCTTTAAAATTCAGAGATAGAAATTCTGTCATTTATTCACCTTCATGTTTCAAACCCATGACTTTCTTTCTTCTGTGGAACACAAAAGGAAAGGTTTTGAAGAATATTCAAGCCACTCTTTGTGTTTGAATAAAAGTGAATGGAGACAGTGGGTGGCAAGCTACAGAAATAACGAAAAACATTTAAGCACTACCTATAAACTGCATTCCAAATCATCCAAAGTCAATAACTGTGTGAAGAACAGAATGCAATGCATTATTTGCTGAAAAACGCAGAAAGTGAATGGTGACAGAGAATTTGTATTTATTTATTTATATATAACAATGGGATGATATACATGCAATAAATATGTCCCTTTTTACTCCATGGAAGAAGAAAGCGATATAGGTTTTAAAAGACATAGGGTGAGTAAATGATGACAGAAGTATATTTTTTGGAGAAAGCTTTTCTTTTGAAGAACCTGTAATGAAACTTTTAAAAGTTCAAGAACTTTTATAATGTCCAAACAAGACCAACAGCATGACGGTAAGGCATGGCAAATTATGTATCACTTTATTATGTACTTTATCACTCTGTAAATGATATCAATCACAATTTCAGTATGGAGTACCACAAGGCTCAGTGCTAGGACCGTTGCTTTTCACCCTGTACATGCTAACCTTGGGATATATCATTAGAAAACATGCGTTAGTTTTTACTGTTATACACTGCTGATACTCAGCTCTGTATTTCTTTCCTGCGTGACAAGGTGACTAGTCATTTTTTATTACTAAATTCTGGAAAAAAAAAAAAAAAAAAAAAAGTTTTTTTGTTTTTTAAAAGGTTTTAATTATTTGACAAACAAAAACATATTCTATTCATATAATAACCTAGAATACTGTCTAATACTTGATGGCTGCTCTCAATTCTTCGTCATCAGTTAGGAATCTGGGTTTGATAGCAACCTTATTTGACAGCAATCTTTCATTTGTAAAACCACATTTCTCCATCTTAAAATATATCTATTATAACATACAAGTATGCAATGTCAGATGCAGAGATGTTAATTCATACGTTCATGACCTCAAGGCTAGATTATTGTAATGCTCTACTGGGTGGCTGCCCTACTCGCTTAATAAACAAACTCCAGCTTGTATAAAATGCAGCAGCTCGAGTTCGGAAGTATGACCATATTAGTCTGGTTCTGTCAAGACTGCACTGGCTCCCTATTAAACATCACAAAAATCCTACTGATTACTTACAAAGCTCTAAATGGTTTGGCTCCTCATTATTTGAGCAAGCTCCTATAGCATTATAGTCCTTCATGTTTATTGTGGTCTCAAAATTCTGACCAGTTAATAATACTGCAGACACAAATCTAGATTTAAAGACCCATCTCTTTAACCTAGCATACATGTATCACATTTCTATCGTTCAAATCCGTTAAAGGATTATTAGGTTGCATTAATTAGTTCAACCAGAACTGGGAACACTTCCCAAAATACCCAATGTACTCGTTACATTGTAAGATGAAACAATCTGTTTCATCCTTATCCCAAGGTTACCGTAGTCAGCCGGATCCGGTTTGGACCTGCACCTGGATGACCACAACAGGCGTGAATGTTAGCAGAGACCATGTCTACTAGAGGGACCCAAGAGACAGATCCCCTGTGAAGACCTCGTTGACATGACAGCCATCGGCGCAAATCCTCAGTTAAGACTGTATGAGAACCAGACAAGTCCTGTGCATAGACCCAATGGCCAGATTTGACAACTCCCCAGCATATGCCGGTGTCATGTATCCCAATCTTCAAGCAGAAGGAACTGGATGAAATATTCTGAATGATCTACAGTCTGACTTGTGATGCAGCCTGGAATCATAACCACACTATGTTGGTTCGTCTGGCCAGAGGAAAACTGGTCACCTGACTGAGCCTGGTTTGTCCCAAGCTTATTTTCTCAATTTCTGTCGCCAATTGAGTAATGACATTTTGATTTAAGGTAAATTTTTTCTTTAAAGTGATGCATGCAGGGGTTAAAGTGGGCCGGAACTGTGTTCCGGCACCTCAGATAAATTAATAAATTAATAGATCCAGCAGTCGCAGCGCGAGAGCAGCTGGACCATCTCACACACGGCGCAGACAAACTCTATTGGCGCTTTCGCCGCTCTATTGAAGTGATAACGAGCGGCAGGCAGTTGCTTTATCCATTTGAATTCGATACAAGCGCAACATCATGTGTACAGTAAAGGCTCAGAAACTAGCTGAACCAGACCTCTAGCTCCGACCATGTAAACGGAAGTGTTCTATAGGTAAACTATAGGCTGCCTACATGACTGTAATCATGGCCATAGCCAGCTATGAGGTCACCGTGGTCCAGACCTCGGTATTTTTCAGAGGTGTATATAATAAATGTTGTAAAATAATTTCTTCAGATTAGGCATACGATAATGAATGTGTGTGTACATATTGTGAATTAATTTATTAAACGTATTTACCGAGCATTCATAGCCTTCAGTGAATATACTTATCTTAAATGCTTAATAAAATATAGGCTAAATATCAGTTGACCCAATGTTTACATTTTTCACTGACACAGACGAAAATGAAAAGACTATCAATCAGTTCATATATAGTTCAGAGAAATCAATATTTTCTTGGGGGAACCCCGAAAAACAAGGTTGTGTTCCATATTGTGGTGCTCAGCAGTTTTAACATAGTATCGTCATCATATCAGTGTAGATGTATCAAAATAAAACCATTCAAATATCAAGTAAATGAGTATTGTGATACTTGGTGCCACAGTGACACTCTTATCCCACAAAGTATTGCTATATCACGATACTTAACATGTTGCCCACAGTGAGTCATTTTCCCTGTTGAACCTACACAAAATTTGAGGGTTCCTCCACCTGCCAAATCTCACTTTAACCACTGGATACATGCACAGATTCATTATTTTCAATAAGATCAATAGCATGCCTGAATTATTTTTATTTTATTTTATTTTAACTTTAAAAGTGGACATTCCTTCAAAATAATAATGAAAGTCACCATATTATTTGCACTGCCATATGATGCTGTGAAGAACCATTGTTGACACTTTATTTTAAAACATGATCAGAAGAATAGTATAGGTGTTTGTTCAAACAGACCAAGAACTGGGTTTGTTTGAGAGACACATCTTTCCTTTTGTTTAGTGACCAAAAGATCAAAAGAAGTACAAAACAGGTTAGCTGGCATGACTCCATCTGGAAATGTGTTTGTTATGAATGAGTTCCTTTGTCCTGTTTCAGTGAATGCTCTGTTCTGTTGCCATTTCTGATGTACTCATTCAAATGCAAATGTAGTGTAGGTGCTGAAGAGCTGGTAATTTAAGCGAGTAGCGCAGCTGCATGAGTGGAATTTTGTTTGGGCTGTTGTGTTGAGCGTGGATGGGTGGGGGTGGCAGGTAACGGGATGTCATCCAGTGCCTCAGTTGCTGAAAACTTCTGTTTGCTGCCTTGTCATAACTCCCCAGGTTAATCAATAATTCACAGATTGACTTGTTCTGTGGCTGCCTGGTTTTCTCTTCTTCTGCTGCAGGGGCCCCTCGTTCTCAGCTCCGACACTCAGCCAAATCAGTCATGGTGTATTCATTTTGTTCTTTCCAATTTCTCAATAAGAGGAAAACCCTGTATTGTATTATTCATGAGGTATGAATTATATTTGTACCTCTCTGCATACAGCTTGAATAATAGCCCATCTAAAGTTAGGGCTAACTGCCACTGAAGGCATGAAGACGTGGTTTAGGGTGCTGTAGGGCAATCTATTGAACACATCAACTTCCAGTCAGAGAAGAGAAGAGTCTTATTTGTAATTTTACTACCTGTAGTTTTACTACCTGACTACTGACGTAACTATTTTCAGAAGAAAAGATTAAAAGTTTCTTATTGCAGTGATTTCCCATATAGGGTATGCTCATAATATGTAATTGATTCTTAAACATAAATTCAAAGCAATAACTTTGCTGTTCAGTGAGTGAGTCACATCTTGATTCCTTAATGGCCATTACCAATTAATTCTGTAAACAGTTTCTCAGACGGATTCAAACTCGGATGGCACTCTTGAGTTTGTGAGTGGTTGGAATGATTCATTAAAGGAACCGTCTCATTTACTTGTGAATTAGACTAAACTGTTTGCGATGTGATGTATGTTTGCGATGTGATGTATGTCAAAAGTGCGGCAAAATATATTATAACCAGCAGTCATATCACCCTGTAGCCCAAGACTGATTTCCTACTGAAGCTAAGCCAGGTTGAGCCTGGTCAGTTCCTGGATGGGAGACCAACTGGGAAAACTAGGTAGCTGCTGGTAGAGGTGTTAGTGAGGCCAGCAGAGGGCGCTCACCCTGTGGTCTGTGTGGGTCCTAACGCCCCAGTATAGTGATGGGGACACTGTACTGTAACAAGCGCCGTCCTTCAGATGAGATGTTAAACCAAGGTCCTGACTCTCTGTGGTCATTAAAAATCCCATGGCACTTCTCGTAAAGAGTAGGGGTGTAACCCCTTGTCCTGGCCAAATTCCCTCCATTGGCCCTTACCTAATAATCCCCATCCACTAAATTGGCTCTATCACCCTCTCTCCTCTCCACCTATCGCTGGTGTGAGGTGAGCACACTGGCGCCATTGTACTGTGGCTGCTGTTGCATCATCCAAGTGAATGCTGCACACTGGTGGTGGTTGAGGAGAGACCCCTGACATGAGTGTAAAGCGCTTTGGATGTACAGTAGTGCATATGAAAGCACTATATAAATGCCTTATTCATTCATTCACATGCAGCGGAATTGAATATGCATCGAAGCAGTGTGTCGATTCTTCCGATTATGTATATTTTCAATGTGCTATTAACACTTAGTTGAACAAACACCTCTTAAAATAAGCATCCAGAGGATCCAGACATTTTCAGTGACAGGAGAAGAGATAAACTGATAAACTGGTTATTGTAGTTTAACCATGGTACTTGTAGTAAAACTGTGGTAATACAAATGGTAACCAATCCACAAAAAAAAACAAAAAAAAAACAATTTTATCCAAAGCGACTTACATTGCATTCAAGGTACACATTTTTACATTTTGTCAGTTCTTGCTTTCCCTGGGAATCGAACCCATGACCTTGGTGTTGCTAGCGCCACGCTCTTATTGTTTGAGCTACAGGAAAGCTTGCTACAGGAAATACAGTTTGAGCTACAGGAAATACATTTATTTATGGGCGTCGGAAGCAAAAAAATGTGGGTGAGTCCTCTCCCAGAAAATTGTTACTGGAGTAGATGCCATTTACATTAACTACCAATATACTGCCTTGTTTACTTAACGTCTGGTTGGGCCAGACAAAATTATGGAAAAAGCACATGGCAGAAAGTTGACGCAAATTGACCCAAGGTTCGAATCCGCCTTTTGCCGAACTTGCTCTAACTCTACTCCCTTTTCCCATCACATATCAGATCGGAAAAGCATTTATTTTCAATGAAAATTAAGAACATATTAGAAAAGTGGAAATAAAGCATCTAACGTGTGTTTAATATTAAGTGTTAATCAGTTAGGGGTAGGTAAACAGACATGTGCTGAATTAGAGACGGTAAAAGTGAGTGGGTCCAACATCATTGGTCGTAAAAAGTGGGTGGGTCTTGTCCCAACAATGGTTCCAACGCCCATGCATTTATTTATTATTCAGAATGCACATTCGGAAGGGAACATTTCAGCAGGTTTAATATATGAGATGTAAACATCCTCCATTTCAAAATGCATAGGTCTAGACCCCAGTGATGGGTAAGTTTAGGGGCGGGGTTAAGGGTGGTCCTTTCTGATGACGCTTTTTGAAAAATTGTACAAATTCGAATTAGCCACCTCTTAAAATACAGTTTAGAATAGAATAGAGTTTCATGCTAGAGCAAAACATTTCACAATGCTTTCATTGGGTTCTTCATGTGCCTTGTATTTCGAAAGGGATCCATGAGATCGATTTCAAAGGAGAGCATAAAATTGCGCTCGTACATTTCTCCACAGGTTTAGCAAGCAAGCAACTTTATTTATATAGCACATTTTCAAACAACAGAGGTCGTCCCAAAGTGCTTTACAAAAGTGAAGGCATTAAAATCAACATTTAATACTGCATACAACAAAGCAAACACGACTTATTCAAATGCAACCACTTATGCTCTGGGGCCATTTTTGATTTGGCATACCCAAAGCTGTAAGACCCTCCTGTAAGGCGCTTTTTGATTTTTTTGGGTTATAAATACATTTGTGAAAGTGTATAACTCAGGCTCTGTGTGCACATTAGTTTTATGTAAAAATAGTAAAAAATCCAGACAATTTTTTTTTTTTCATTTTTTTTTTTTTCCAGTATTTTCTGGAATCCAGTGGAAACAGCCAAAACTGTCTGCAGGGTGCTAGAGCACACAGGGCCTGAGTTATACACTTTCAAAAATTAATTTGGTTAGGCCAAATCCAGGTGGAAATGGTCCCAGAGTAATTTAGTGTAAATAAGTTAACTTTGTGTAAAACAAATGCCAAAGTGATGCATATCTCCAGAAAGTAGAGACTCTAAGCTTTCAAATGGTACCACATATGAGGTCAGAGCTCCTCTAAAGACATTTAACATTTAAAGTATATACTTGATGATGTCATTCCGGCAGGGTTTAAGAGGTTAAATAAGACTTACAAGTGTCAATTGAAGGAGCTGACCTCACATGGAATGGGAGATTATTCCAGAGTTTCAGACCTACCACGATAAAACAAAAAACAAAAAAAAACACAATCTCCTTTTGATTAAAATTAGTCACTTAGGTTAAAATTAGTCATGCAAATTCATAGTGTTGACTTGTGTGTGAGCGGTGCTTCTTGCATTGCTACACTATTGACAATAGACAAAGGAGCTCTTAACTCATTTTGACTGTTTTTATGATGTTTTATAAGTGTTTTCCCTTTATACGTCTCAACTGTGTTTTCAAACAAGTTGGAGTAGGCTAAATATACGTGTGAGGAGGTAACCATAGCAACAGCTCCTTGATTTGCTGTCTGTATCCGATACCTTGACAAAGCTTACTGTCATTATTTCACAGCATTATAGATTTACACTCAGAATATCAGACAAAACATTCACATTTTTAAAAGCTGAGCCTCTTGAAAATCATTAATTCACATACGGTCTATCATATAGAATCCTATTCATTATATCAATGCAAAAAGTGTACTAAAGGGTTCTTCAGAAAAAGAAGAAATGCAGTGCTGGACCTTAATACGCACAAGTGGAGTCCAAATAATAGAACTTACGGAGCCTAGTGTTGTGATCCCAGTAATAGGCTTACATCAAAGAGAAGGATGCTTACTACAGGAGGCAGGGGAGTGAGGAAATGGGGGCTAGGTATCAGTCTCCTCACACTTCTGCCCTTTTCATCCTTTTAACTGCCATCATTTCTCCACATGGGACTTGTCAATTTCCTCCAAGAATTATAATTGCTTTCCTAGCCGTTGCACTGCAGCCTCATGCTATGTTATCATGGGCCGGAGCTGTAACGATGAGCGAGATTACTTTATTGATCTCCACGTCTTTGACAATTTTACCCCTCAGAATGCACAGCGCGGACAGTTAGCGGACTTCATGAGCACTGGTTACCTTCCCATATCAGTTTTTCTGAGCGATGCTCTTTTGTATTCAGACAGAGAACTGAAAAAATCCTTCATGCAACCTCTGCGATGTAGGACACTTCCATAACTTATGGAAAAGTTTGTTATGCTGAAGATTACCCTTGGAATTTCACACCAAGAAAACACTTTATAGCAAAGTATTGTGCATCTGAAATACTAATATAATTTTTTTATGTTGATTCCATAACACTACGTCTCTGAAAGATGTAGAATTCATGACTTAACATCTGCGCTGCCGTTCTGCTGATATTTTTTTTATGCAATTTCTTAGCTAATCTCTAAGCTTGAACAGATTGTGTACTTGTCAATCATGTATGCATTATTTTCTTTTGCTTGTTATGCGTCCTCAAAAGCCAAGTGTTTATAGATTAACTGTCACACATTTCTTATGTAATTCTCAGGCTGCCCTCCTTGCTGTCAGCTTGTTATGACTCCTCACAAATTGGAGTTTTACAAGATTCAACATTTTAAAACTAAAGATGGTAGCATTTATTATTTCACATAGCTGACCACACACAATATGTGGATGTCATATTGATATTTGAAATAATTGAATTTATTTATTTATTCTTAACAGAAAAGATCTGGAACAAATGAATCTACTTTCTGACTTGAGACAGTCAAGCTCTCATCATTTATGAGCTATACTTCTTCAAAAAAAAAAAAAAAAAAAAAAAAAAACCTCTGAGTAAACAGTTTCTGTACTACAAATATCAGCCATAGAAAAGATTGGCTAGTGGATGTGATATCCTCCCTTTTTTACATTCTCCTGAGCTCTGTTACCTCGACAACCAGGTCTCTGTAAAGCTTTGAAAGATTGCAGCATGATCCAATTAAGGTACATGTCCTCACACGCTGCACTGCAAACCATCTCTTGGGTCAATGATAATTACCCTGGGGGCCCTGCAACTCCAATAACCTTTTTCAGTCTTTACTAGGCAGACAGCAGCTTCCCCTTAGTAACTTCCTGTCAGCGTGTGCCCCTGGGTTCAGGGTGTTCACCAGTGCAAGGCATTCTACTGGAAATGTTTATTGATGGAAACCCTGATGCACAGCAGAGACTGGCATTTAGATCAATATGTTTATTTTTTACTGTACTTACTGTCTCACTACTGTTCTGCATTGAGTGTTTCTTTTCGTAAAAGCACTTAAAACAGTTCACCCAAAAATGAAAATTAGCCCATGATTTACTCCCCCTAAAGTCATCCTAGGTGTGTATGACATTGTTCTTTCAGACGAACACAATCAGAGTTATATTAAAAAATGTCCTGGCTCTTCCAAGCTTTATAATGGCAGCCCAAAATTTTAAACCCAAAAAAGTGCATCCATCCATTATAAAAGTGCTCACAAGGCTCCAGGGGTTAATAAAGGTCTTCTGAAGTGAAGTGATGCATTTGTGTGAGAAAAATATCCATATTTAACATGTTATAAAGTATTATCCGCCATCCGTATTCAAAAAGTGTAACTGGCGCAACATAGTGTAAGCATTTTGAACTGCAAGCGGCGTTACACTTTCTGTGTAAGTTGAATACAGACAGCGGTCTGCGGGAAGCTAGATATTTTACTTTATAACGTGTTAAATCTGGATATTTTTCTTACACTAACCCATCGATTCACTTCAGAAAGCGTTTATTAAAATTATTAAGTACACTTTTATGATGATAGATGCACTTTTATGATGATTATGATGATAGATGCACTTTTATGATGGACGGATGCACTTTTATGATGGATGGATGGATGGATGCACTTTTATGATAGATAGATGCATTTTTATGATGGATAGATGCACTTTTATGATGGATGGATGCACTTTTATGATAGATAGATGCACTTTTATGATGGATGGATGCACTTTTATGATGGATGGATGCACTTTTATGATGGATAGATGCACTTTTATGATGGATGGATGCACTTTTATGATGGATGGATGCACTTTTATGATGATAGATGCACTTTTATGATGGATATATGCACTTTTATGATGATAGATGCACTATTATGATGGATGCACTTTTATGATGATAGATGCACTTTTATAATGGATAGATGCACTTTTATGATGGATAGATGCACTTTTATGATGGATAGATGCACTTTTATGATGGATAGATGCACTTTTATAATGGATAGATGCACTTTTATAATGGATAGATGCACTTTTATGATGGATAGATGCACTTTTATAATGGATAGATGCACTTTTATGATGGATAGATGCACTTTTATGGACTCAAAACAGAAACAGTCATTTCACTGTCATTATAAAGCTGGGAAGAGCCAGGACATTTTTTAAATATAACTCTGATTGTGTTCGTCTGAAAGAAGTAATAACCTAGAAAATCATGGGGTAATTTTCTTTGTATTTTTGGGTGAACTCTCCCTTTAAGTTTGATAATAGGCTTTTTATTAGTTAAGTCCAATATATTTAAGTGATTCTTTCTGCAGAAGTTACAAAGTTTCCACAAAGTTGCAGAAATTGTGGGCAACAAGTGACAGTCTTTATGAGTGAGTCATTTACTCATTTATTTATTATCGTTCAAACAAGAAACCAAACAAGTGACTGGATGCGTCCAAGATCATATACTCTCTTTTGTTTTTATTTTTTTTACTTTATTTATAAAGGGTCCATGTACAATTTTTAACATAAATGTTTCCATTCCATGCATTGTACTGGATTTAGCTAAAAGCTCATTTTAACCCTCGGTCCCCTAACAGGTCAACATAAACAGTAAAGTAACACACCCAATACATATACAATAAAACATACACAATATCAGATCAAAACAACTATTAAACAGCAACCATGTCAATGTCTACAAAGTTGAAAAAATAAATAAATAAATAAACTTCATTTTAAAAAGACCAATAGATTTACACTCTTTTATATCCTCTGGCAAAGCATTCCAATGATTCATTGCTTTGACAGCAAAAGACGATAGTCCAAAAACAGAACGACAAAAAGGAACAACACAATTACTAATAGATGATCTGGCAGATCTCACAGAATTATTAGGAAGAAAACTAAAAAAGTCACAGAGTACAGAAGGAGCCAGGACATTTAAAATTTTATAAACCATACACAAATTTGAAAAAGCACATAATTGTCAAAACTCAATAATTTATGTTTCTCCAAGATCCTACAGTGGTGAAAACTGTTTGTTTTTTTTTTATCTAAAGTTTTTCAAGTCTGCTTATATAGGGATTTTAAAGGCTTAACCACAGTTTCACCAGCTTGACCCCAACATGTAAGACAGTATGAAATATGAGAAAAAAATGTAGCATGCATAAAAGGTCTTGGCTACATTAGCAGAGTGACACTGTCTAATTTGTCTAAAATTTGCTAAATTATATTTAATATTCCTCACCATTTTCTTTACATGTTTTTTAAAGCTAAGATTTGAGTCCAATATTACACCAAGATAAGTGAACTCATTGACTTTTTCTATCTTTTCACCATTTATAAAAATATCAATAGGAGATTGAACCTTTGTTTTTGAGATAAACATTCCTTTTGTTTTACCAATATTCAAGCTAAGACACTCCAGCCACTGTGTAATTCTTTCCATAGTAACTTTTCAGCTGCTAGCTCTGCGGTTTTCACATGTGTAAAAATGACAGTGTCATCAGCATACGTTTGCACTTGTATCTCATCACACTGATGCGGAAGATCATTAACATAAAGACTGAATAATAAGGGACCCAACACTGATCCTTGGGGTACACCCATTGTAATGCAAGTTATAAGACTTAACCCCTTTAATTTTTACACATTGTTCTCTATTTGATAAGTATGAAGATATCCACGCTAGAGCATCAAATGAAAACTGGAAGTTAGACAATTTAGAAAGGAGAACTTCATGGTTAACTGTATCAAAGGCCTTATACAGAGCTAAAAATATAGCGCCAACTAATCCTCCTTTGTCAATTTTAGATTTGATTTGCTCTATGAAATGTAAAGTAGCTGTTTCAGCAGAATAGTTAACTCTAAAACCGAACTGCATACAATGTAAACCAGACTAAGCTATTTTCAGATAGGATGTCCGTTGTTCAAAAACAATCTTCTCTGCAACCTTTGAGAGTACTGGCAATATGCTTATGGGTCTATAATTGCTAACTTCATAATGATCTCCAGATTTAAAGATAGGAGTAACAACAGCTTGTTTCCATGCATTAGGAAAAACATTATATTCAACTGACAATGAGTAATAACAGGAGTTAAAATATCTGTATGAGTTTTTACAAACATGGTGTCCAATTGATGAACATCTCTACATTTAGAATATTTTAATTAACTAATAATTTTATTAACTTGCATGTCATTAGTCTTGGTAATATTAAAACTTTTACTCCCAACATCAATCGGAAACATATTTATTTCCCCAAGAATTTTCCTTCTAATTCACTAACAGAGTTAATAAAGAAACTATTAAAAATAGTTGCAATTTCATAATCATCTTCAATTGACTTTCCCTGAACTTTAAGCTTAAAATCTTCTATAAAAGTTGGCTCCTTCCTTAAAAGCGTGTTTACATGTTTCCAAATTAGCTTGCTATTGCCTTTTGCCTCACTCATTAGATGAAGATAATAATTAGATTTAGCTACTCTCATCTCTCGGATAACTTTATTTCTCAAACCTTTATAACAGAGCTTATCTATATCTCTTCCAGATTTAATGGCTTTCTTTAAAGCTGAATCCCTATTTTTCATCATCTTCCATAAAGTCTCATTGAACCACGGTAAATAATTTTTATGCTTACATTTTCTCTTAACTCCAACAGTAAATTTCTCTCTTACAGAATTAATTTTATAAAAAAATGTATTACAACCATAATCTATATCCCTAGAATAGTATATCGTTTCACTTTAAACCAGCTATTTCCTCATTAACTGCTATTCATTTTCCTTTAGGTATACAATGAAAAACATTAGTAGATACTGTATTATTTTTAAACCTATTTTTGTTAATTTCCGTTGCAACCATGGTTAAATTATGATCAGATGACCCAGTGATCAAATTATAACTCTTAATTATCCTTTCAGGTCTGTTAGTAAATATTAAATCTAAATGTGTCTTGGAAGATTTAGCAATTCTTGATGGCCCTTTAATTAATTGATTTAAATTGAATTTATCTGTGATCATTTTTATTTTTTCCTTTTTAATTTAAGTTAAAATCACCCATAAGAATTATTTCTTTGCCATGATCACAATCTTTTAAAATTCCTGTAAGTTGATCATAGAAGGTATATTTTTCTGAGGGGGTCTATAGACACATAAAACTATAAATGGCATTTGAGGGGATAGAGTAATTTTCAAACCCACCAATTCTAGATCATTAACGTAGTCAAACATGAGACGTTCACACTTAATGCCATCTTTGACGTGTATTAATACTCTCCCTTCCCTTCCTGAAGATCTATCCCGTCTAAAACATTGATATCCAGGCATAATAAATACACTAGAAGATGATGGTTGTTGCAGCCACGTCTCAGAAATATAAAGAAAGTCCAAATTTGAGTTATATAATAAATGAGACAACTGTTCATTCTTTGAGACTATACTTCTGATATTCAAATGTCCACCAAAAAGTCCTCTTGGTTTCACTTTCGGATCCCATAGGACCTTTGCATGGTTAACAGTCTGAAAGATCTTACATAGCCTCTGCTTTCTTAACGCAGGATTTCGACACAAGGAAGCATTAGCATTATACGTTGAGACCTCAGTAGAGCTTCTTGTAGAATCACTGGAAAGCAGAGTAGTAGTATCATACCCTGGAGCATTGTGTACATTGTTAATTTAAGGGTTTCTTCAGCGATTAACATTAAGCTTTGTATCAGCAGAAACCTGGTAGTATATTCGAATCATTGTACTTTCCCCCCTCATATCCCCCTGAGACGAGAAAATTATGCATTTTATTTCTGGAAATATCGTAATTTCTAAAACTAGACTACAGACAGTAGTAGGAGTTAGTTCCACATGTTATCAACCCGCCCATGGGGGGTGGGATCTCACTCACAGAATGTAAATGCACACGGCCGCTCGGCTCGGGCATTCATAACGGAGCGGTGCAGAGTAAAGTGAGTGTTTCAACTTTTCAATGAATTCCTATGAAAGTTAAGCTTCCATAGGCATGATCTGCAAACACGCCAGACTGGACACGCGCCGTGAATGACTGCCGCTCTTACCTCAGCTCTGCTCAGCTCTTCGCTCTCGTGATGAATGAAATCTGACTCCTGCTGCGTTTGTGCCGTGACTTTTGTTCGGCTCACTCATACTTTATTGAACAGACATGTTCAGTTTTTAATTGTAGTGTCTGTTCTCTAACTGAACGAAATGATTTTATTATTATGAAAATCAAAACGACGGTGGGGGCGGTGTCATGGTGGGCAAGTGATAACCAGTAGCCGTGGCTTCGGGAGTGGCCTTGTTGGGCAGTGAAGCAAGTGCATTCTGGGAGTTGTTGTCTTTCATCCACATGAGACAAAAATACAGTTTCTGTCTTTTCTCAGTCTAGAAGGCACCAAATTCAAAAATAATTTCACATTTCTACTACATAAATGACCCAGTTTAAATACACATTCATCTTCCCAGCACTGAAGTACCCCTTTAAACTCACTCCGTTATTTAGGTGGCCAGGTAGATCTACAGAAAAATCCCCAGGCACTCACCTCATTGTGAGACGCCACCATGGTTGTTGCCAAATGAGGCTCAGCACCAGAGTCCTGCTGTATCCCCGGGTAAACCGGTCCCGGATTTAATTGAACATCCCCGGAGAGCAGCAGCAAAATAAGCAAAAAGAGTCTTTTGAGTGGACGTAACCGATACCCAGTGTCTAGCGGTCCGTTTGCACATCACAGCATGTCCATGATCCAAAACAGATGAATAAATTGTATAATAGCAGAGTAAATTTTGATGAAAACTTCCTGCATGGATAGTTACAGGGCGAACACCAAAATGTAGTTTCTTCCCTGCTCAGCATAACAGTTGCTCAAATTCCTGAAGCATATCTGATCCGCATAGAGAGTTCTGGACCCAACTCCTGCCGGTAGTGCAATGGTAGAGAAAAGTAGTAGTGTAAAAGACACACCACAAAACATATATTTGATTTTTTTTCTCTACTAAAATTTTATACAACCTCTGACAAGTATGCATTAAAACAAAGAAGACGGCCAAGTTGCGACACCACGCCGCCATTGCCGCCATTTTCCTCTTGTAGGCACCTGCACTGACGTTCATGATTCTTATATATTTTACCTTTTGATAATATTTTAAAGGAACACGCCGACTTTTTGGGACTTTGGCTTATTCACTGTATCCCCCAGAGTTAGATAAGTCCACACATACCATTCTCATCTCCGTGCCATAACTCTGTCTGACGCACCCACCGCTAGCCTAGCTTAGCACAAAGACTGGAGGTAAACAGCTCCAGCTAGCCTACTGCTCAATAAGTGACAAAACAACGCCAACATTTTCCTATTTACATGTTGTGATGTGTGTATAGTTACATCATGTACAAATCACAGTTTGGCTGTGACCTACATGACACACAGCTATCTTATAAACGTATACATACTGGGACTATATTCTCAGAAGGCGAAGCACTGCCATTTTGCAGAGTGATTTACTCGCAGCACCGGAGAAGCACTGCAGTGAGGAGCAGAGAGTTTGCTCAGAGTTGGAGTAATAGAGTCAGCAATTACAATTACAATTATGGGTGTTCGCTGTATTGTAAAGAACTGCAACAATAAACAGGGGGAAAAAAGGGAATACCATGATATTTCATAGAATTCCAATCCAAAACGCTGACCTGATGAATCTATAGCTGCTTGCTCTGGATATAGATCCAAACACACCTGTAGCCATCATCGAGTACCATCGCGTTTGCTCATAACCAAGGATGACTATTTAGAAAAAAAAATTGAATTTGCCACACGGACCATGAAATGTGTGCTGACGGCCATCCCATGGGTAGTACAGACAGGACAAAGCGGATCACCTGCGGCTGCGATAAGTGTTCCGTTATGTTTTTAGATGACTAGCCTACTGTAACAGTGTCATTTGCTATATCTTATGTAATGTTACTGACACTATTACATGAATAGGGTGGTCACTACTGTATTGCAGTTGTTCCCGTGCTCCATGTATCCCCTGTAATGTTAGTATTGTGTTCTGTCACAGTAACAAATGAGCGGTGCTAGAGGTAATTCGGCGTCTTGTCTATCAGCTTCCAAAGTTTGTAACTCCTCGTCTGTGCATTCTGGCTCAAAACGATATGGTTCTGGATTTTGGTTTGATACCAAGTAAAAATCCTCTGACAATTTCTCAAAGTCAGCCATGATCAACAGTCACGTTCGTTACTAGCTACCTAGTCACGTTGGTTTTGTTGACGGAAGTCACAACGGTGCTTCTCAGGTGCTGCGAGCAAATCACTCCGCAGAAGTAGCAGTGCTTCGCCTTCTATAGTCCCCAGTATGTATACTTATATGTATTACATCTTATATTTATAAGATGGCTGTGTCTCATGTGACCTTGTGATTTGTACCTGTGACTATACACATCACAACGTGTAAATGGGAAAATGTTGGTGTTGTTTTGTCACTTTTTGAGCAGTAGGCTAGCTGGAGCCGTTTGCTTCCAGTCTTTGTGCTTAGCTAGGCTAGCAGTGGGTGCGTCAGACAGAGTTATGGGATGCACGGAGATGCGAATGGTATGTATGGACATATCTATCTCTGGGGGATACAGTGAATAATCCAAAGTCCCAAAAAGTTGGTGTGTTCCTTTAACGTGATAGTTCAGCAACCAACAGTAAATAACTAATCAATCAATAGAAACAGAGGTAATTCCTTGTGAAAGGCATGGCCTACCATATACACCCATACACACATACACGCATACGCACACACACGGCCCTCAATATATATGTGGACCTCAAGTGTCACAGCATAAAATGGTGAAAGTGCAACAAAAAGAAACAGAAAACTAGACGAAGTGTACCATTACATGCTCTCATGGCATTTTGAATTGTGCTGCAGTCTTTCAGAGTCTCGAACCTTTACTCAGAAACAGCTGCAATGTTTTTTCAATGCATCTAATGGTGTGTGTTTTTTATTTATACCATTGTGTAGGTTTCAGTGAAGAAGGGATCAGGTCTGTGTCAGTGTTTGTGTGAGAGGTGAGGCTGTGTGGGAAGAGGTTGGTAGAACTAACTGTACTTGAATCGTAATAGCTTACGGCTCCCACATAATTACGTTCTTCATCTGTATAAACCCTAAAAGGCTTTATTGTCTTACTGGCTGTGAGTCATGACCTTTCCATGTGTGTTAATTTAAGCTATTGTGTCTAAGAAAACACACAGGAAGGTTAATTCAAAGGCATTTTTTAATAATGTATTATCAACAGCCTGCTCTACATCCCCTGATTCGAAGACTAATTAGGAAGCACTGTCAATGTAATACTGTCAAAGAATCATTTTGCAATTTCATATTCCTCTTTTTGAGTGCCATATTATTAACTGAATGATATAAACACTATGCATAATATTCATGATATGAAGTTTAATATTTCTGTTATAAGGTTTCAAAAATCAGGGTAAAAAAATTGTTCATACATGCTGCATAAATAATGAAATATACTTTTTTCTAAGCTAAGATATACATTATGTTTAATAAATGTGACCCTTCAGCACAAAACTAGTCATGTGTCTCACGGGTATATCTGTGCCAATAGCCAACAATACAGTGTATGGGTCAAAATTATCCATTTTTCTTTTATGCCAAAAATCATAATCGAAATAAAAGGATATTGTGAGGGTTTGACAGAAAAACAGAACCCAAGAGCAGATCAGTTCAAACTCTATTTATTGGACAAAAAGCAAAGTAAAAGGAAACAATATTTAATTGGGTAGCTGAGCCACCAAGCAAGACGAAATATCTGATGGCATAATCCAAGGACAGGCAAACGTCAGCAACGGGTAGATAGTCCAGAGAGGAAATAATGCAAGAGGGCAAGCCAGGAGAGTGGTCAAGAGGCAGGTACAGGACCAGCAAAATGACACCGTCCAAGGTGCAGGGCAGAGGATAATCCAAGCACAGGCACAGACTCCATAACAAAGGCAAATTCAAAAAAAGGGGATGGGGAAACTGAGCTGCAAAACAGAACAGGATCAAAACTTGACAAGGCAAAATAGAATAACATTTGAAAGGCTGGAGCGTGACAGGAAAACAGTCAAAACACTCTGGCAGAGAAGGCAGGGAAGGAAGGAAGCTAAATAGTGTGAGAAATTAAACGAGAGGAGAAACGGGTGAGAGAGGTGTGAAGGAGCGCTGATTCAGGGCACAACCTAACACGGGTTTGTAACACACATGGTTTAAAACTTGCCACACATGCCAGCATGACCAAACTTAGTGTATTTACTAGTTGCCTTATCAACACTATATAAGTATATAAAAAAAATGCACCATAATTTAAAAATCTTTGGAAGATATCACTGAACATGTATTTAACCATAGCATAAGGAAATGTCTTACTTACGTTAATTTTTCATCTCTGTTTTTTGTGTTTATTTAAAATGAGACACATCTGATATTATTGTAATGTTATATCTGTTATGTAACAGTGGAGATGTTCTTTAATGCTGATCTAACAGCAGAAGACACGAGCCGGGGTTAATCCCAGCGGAGCAGGCGGGGCATGTTGTCACACTGAGCCCTGATTACAACTGTGATATTATATCCTATACTTTTATGAATTCTTTTGAGAAACCATGAGATAAAGACTGAGAGTCAATTCATTATTATATGTTTTGAACTATGATGTATAGCTGTGTTTTGCGATGTGTTTGTTGTCAAACTAAAAAATGCATTTATTTTTAATGATTAAAAAATGCCATTATTTTATTTTAAAAAGTTAATAATTGTATTTTATTGACAAAATATTTTGGTTTGATTATATCAGGCAACATGTTAATCTGTCATATGCTCATGTTACAATGCACGGGCATGTTGTCTCATTTCACTTCCATTCTTTCGGGGTAAATCAAGAAAAAAGTATACACTATATAACAGAGAAACGGGTGAGAGTGTGTGTGTGTGTGTGTGTGCAGTAGTACTGATTAAAAATACAGCACAGCTGTGGTGCAGTGGAAAAATACAGAGAAACATAAATGAGAGAAAAAGCAGGAAGAGCAATGATCAAATATTATGATCCTGACAGATATGAAGTAAAGATCATGCTCCATGAAGATATTTAGTAAATGTCCTACTGTAAATATACCAGAAATGTATTATTAGTAGTAAAATGCATTTTTAAGGACTTCATTTGGACAACTTTAAAGGAGATTTTTTTGCACCCTCAGATTCCAGATTTTGTTGCCTCTCAGCCAGTCCTATCCTAACAAATCATACATCAATGGAAAGTTTATTTATTCAGTTTCAGATGATGTATAATTTCAAAAAATGGAGCCTTTTGGTTTTGTGCTCCAGGGTCACAAATAGGATATGATTATGAAGGAAGCTCTTAATAACAGAGACAATGATTTTGGGCACAAGGAATATTATTTCCCATTTCTCCAGATACTGCTTAAATGTGAATGATTTCTTTTTTAAATACTTCACCTAGTGCTGTTTGTATAATGTAACAGCCTCGGGTTGGTTTGGCAGCAATACTGCAACTCTCTCTTCACAAATCTAGTACATCCCTCTGTTCTCAGATATCCACCTCTCTGACCTCCCACACTGGCACAGAGCTGTCGCCGTGTGCTAGAGCTTTACTTCCCTTCCATCTTTAATCTGATCTCCAGGGATTTCAGATTTCACACTGTCACACATGTGCCAGAAATTCCATGGCATCTCTCTCTTTTACTTCTCTCTGTGTCTTAAACTGATATAGAGGCTAAATAGAAAGCAGAAATGGTGGGGTGAAGCAGTCAAAGAGACAGGACTTGCAGAGGCTGGAACCTGCTCTCATGTTAATTCATGACCGTTTATACTGTGCAACCTAGCCCTGCATAAAAGCATTCCGAAAATAAGTTTATTGAAATTATTCTAGATACAAATTTTTGTTTGTTTGAAAGGTTTTAGCCAGTTGATCTTGCAACTAATAATTGTTGGTTGTAATTTATCTTGAGAAAATAAAAACACCATCCTTCAGCCATATTGTATGGAAAAAAACATATTTCCAGATATACACTATTGTTCAAAGATTTGGGGTCAAGTGTGCATTAAATTGATAAAAATAAAATAAAATAAATAAATAAAAAGTGTAAAGTTTAAACAATTTTAAATTGTAACAATATTTCTGTTATTTTTTCTTTCTATTTATTAAAATTCTATTAAAATATAATAATTTATTAAGTTAATAAGTTTAGTTTTGCCATCACAGCAATACATTACATTAGAATAGATTCAATTTGATTTAATCTTTTATTTTAGATTTTATTTTAGATTAACTTGAATTGTCATAATAATTTGCACTATTACTGTTTTACTATATTTCTGATGAAATAGTATGAGACTTCTTACTTATACTTCTTACTTTAAAATCTTACTGATCCCAGACTTATCTGCAATACAATCACCAAAGTTATTTGGCAATTTTTCTGTCTTGCTCATTATAGTTTGTAATACAAAAAAATGCTGGGTTAAAAACAGCCCAAGTTGGGTTGAAAATGGACAAACCCAGCGATTTGGGTTGTTTTAACCCAGTGGTTGGGTTAAATGTTTGCTTAAAACAACCCTATCGCTGGGTTAAAACAACCCAACTGCTGGGTTTGTCCATTTTCAACCCAACTTGGGCTGTTTTTAACCCAGCATTTTTTTAGAGTGTATGTTTTGGCATTTTAAGGTTTAAATTAAATTTTAAAAATTCATATATTTATTCTAAAACAGTATTTCAGTCAGGTCCACTTAAGTCAAAAACACCATAGACAAACTTTTAGTCAACTTTTTTACATTTGGCGATATGGCTCTGTTCTAAATTCCCCATTCTTTTCATGAGCTCCAAGAAAAGCCAAGACAGGGAACAGCAGCAGATTCTGGGGACAATCTCCCATTTTAAACTGGGAGGGCAGAGAAACCCCCATTTAGAACAGAGTATGCATCAATGACAACAGAATGACACTGATTAAGTTAAACAGTTTAAGGAGGAGCTGGGGAGGAGGTGGGTTGCAAAGCAGCGTGCAGCAGAAGCAGCAGAATGAACTGAAGCTACGCTTAAGTAAGGCACCCTGTTTGAGAGTTGCCAATTGAGTGCATAGGAATCGGATCAGCTGGTATGGGCAGAGTTGGAATTTTTCCAATCATCTGATAGCGGAGCTTGACTACGTGGCCTGCCTGAACTAACGTAGAATGCTTGATTTCTTCACATGTATTTTAGGTCACACTTCTCCTGGATAACCCTTGTGTAACCAAAATGTATTTAAAATATATTTATTTCATACTAAGTATACTACATGTCGCTTGAGACTTACTGATATAAATATTATAAATAAACTTTTTTTAGAGTCTTTAAATGCAAGATATTTCAAATGTACCTATAAAGTATACTTGCAATAGTTTCACTTTAGCACAATCAAATATACTTAAAACGGATAGTTCACCCAACAATGAAAATGATCCTATGATTTACTCTCCTAAAGTCATCCTAGGTGTATATGATCTTCTTCTGTCAGACGAACACAATCAGAGTTATATTAATAAATATCCTGGCTCTTCCCAGCTTTACAATGGCAGTGAATGGCAGCCCAAAATTTGAAGTCTAAAAAAAAGTGCATCTATCCATCATAAAAGTGCATCTATTCATCATAAAAGTGCATCTATCCATCACAGAAGTGCATCCATCCATTATAAAAGTGCATCCATCCATTATAAAAGTGCATCTATCCATCACAAAAGTGCATCCATCCATCATAAAAGTGCATCTATCCATCATAAAAGTGCATCTATTCATCATAAAAGTGCATCTATCATCACAGAAGTGCATCCATCCATTATAAAAGTGCATCCATCCATCATAAAAGTGCATCCATCCATTATAAAAGTGCATCCATCCATTATAAAAGTGCATCTATCCATCACAGAAGTGCATCCATCCATTATAAAAGTGCATCCATCCATCATAAAAGTGCATCCATCCATTATAAAAGTGCATCCATCCATTATAAAAGTGCATCTATCCATCACAAAAGTGCATCCATCCATTATAAAAGTGCATCCATCCATCATAAAAGTGCATCCATCCATTATAAAAGTGCATCTATCCATCATAAAAGTGCATCCATCCATTATAAAAGTGCATCCATCCATTATAAAAGTGCTCCACATGGCTCCGGGGGTTAATAAAGGCTTTCTGAAGCCAATCAATGGGTTTTTGTAAGTAACTCTAATTTGTAACTCTTGTGAGCTGGAAAAAACTAAACTCTGGTCAGGCCAATCACATTGTGTATAGAGTCGGTGGGCGGGCTTAACATAATGACGGCAGAGTTGTGACGGTCCCGCGTGCTACTTGAAAACAAAGAAGCTGGCGAACAGCGGTCTTTTGAATCGGCTTTGGCTACGACTCTGGAAGACTTGGAGTTAAGCTTTTCTTTGAGAAAAGAACAAAGAACGGCAAAAAAGGAAGATGTGTGGTTGTAGACAACTGTTCGTCCCGCCCCTCGGATTGAGCCCTGCCAACAGTGTGTTCCCAGACCCAACATCTGTGGGACCAAAAGTACAATTGTAGGGTATTTATATCAAGTACATAGATATGTAAATGTATTTGCAGTATATGTATTTCAAATACATTTTGGTATATTTATTTTTCATCTGGGAATGTGGCCACTAATATTGGTGCTGCTTTGTCATTTCAATCTGGAAAGTTCATATATTCAGTGCACAGTGTTGTTGCAACTGTGCCCTTTTAGTGCTTACATACAGTGTGTGACGAATCTAATCGCTATTCAGGAGTCCAGTCTGATGGCATTTAATTTCTTGGGCACAGTGATGTTTGTTCCAGGATCAGAGGTCTACTTTAAAACAAGAATTACAAGCGAGTCATTAAATGATTGATCATATATACATGCCGAAGGCTTTGCTACCGTGACTCCTGCCCATTTAGCAGCAACAGGTGCACATTAATTAATAATCTCACTAAATACTTGTGACTTCAGGCATATTAATTCACTTAGTTCATCGGGGCACGTTTAATTATTTTCCCCGCTCAAATGCCAGAGCTATAACGAGTTAGTCGAAGACTTTGGGAGAGTAAATGTCTTTTATTTGCAGCTCTGTGTGGAGGCATTGTGTAGAGTTTTAACCGAGGAGAAGAGCATGGAAAACACAAAACAACAGGGCGGAAACAACACCATCCACTAGAATCAAACAACCACTTGAACAAATGCCAGGAAGTGATTCTTGGTGTCGAGTGAAAAAATATTGAACATTACTCAGTGGCTTTCTTCAGTTTGGCCAGTGTTTATGCACTCAGAGACACTCACTGCGTCTGTCTTCATTTTGAGCTGCTCCTCGTGTTCCATGAGGACCGCTGTGGGATTTGCAGCTCGGGAAACTCACACCCACATAAACCAAATGTCATAAAGCAAACGTCCACAAGCTTTTAAAACACATCATTCCAAGGCCGTAACTGTGTCTTAGATATTGAGGGGACCAACGTTGTTTTTTTTTTTTTTGCGTGGGAAGGGGGGGGGGGATGGGGGGGTATTGGTCTTATTGGTTTATTTAAAGGAATTCAATTATTAAAGGATTAAAGGGATTTAAGAAATAATAACAGTAAAAGTTCCAGTTCTATTGTAGTTATGAAGCAAACTATTTGCAAATTATATATATATTTTTAAATATGCACACATTCACTCTTATTTTCGTCTGCTTAATATGTAAAAATGCAACAAAACAAAAAAGTCACATCAAATTCAGTTATGATTTACATAAATGTCACATTTTCAATTAAAAAGTGTGAAATTTCATAAAAAATGTCAAGTAGTTTGCATCACTTACTGTTGATCGCTGAGCGTTTTGATCGTAAAACAGTTGTTTTTCTACCCTGTCAAACATTTCCTGAGAAAGTTTAAGAAAGACTTTCTCATGTTAGTTGAAAAGGTAATGGTGTGACGTGTCCATGTTTATTAAGCAAAAGGTTCTCTTTAATTTTGATTTGTAATTTTTGGATATCTAAAGTATGATAACAGAGTGAATAAGGAAGCTTTTGTAATTAATCTGTTAATTTTATTAGTAAAATTTCACATTCACAAGTGTAAGTTTTCTAACAAAAGGGCTTAAGGGCTTTTCTCAGTAGCCCTTAAAGAATTTGAACATTACTTCTCTACTATTCAAACTAGTACTAACAGAAAAGCTATTAAGACTGTTCATCTGTGCACAAAGGTCTTGTACAAACCCGATTCCAAAAAAGTTGGAAAAATGTACAAATTGTGAATAAAAACAGAATGCAATGATGTGGAAGTTTCAGATTTCAATATTTTATTCAGAATACAACATAGATGACATATCAAATGTTTAAACTGAGAAAATTTATAATTTTATGGGAAAAATAAGTTGATTTTAAACTTCATGGCATCAACACATCTCAAAAAAGTTGGGACAAGGCCATGTTTCCCACTGTGTGGCATCCCCTCTTCTTTTTCTAACAGTCTGCAAATGTCTGGGGACTGAGGAGACAAGTTGCTCAAGTTTAGGAATAGGAATGTTGTCCCATTCTTGTCTAATACAGGCTTCTAGTTGCTCAACTGTCTTAGGTCTTCTTTGTGGCATCTTCCTCTTTATGATGCTCAAATGTTTTCTATGGGTGAAAGATCTCCCTCTACTCAAATGGCGCCGCTGTGTTTGGTCGCCGTTCAGGTCGCTCCGCGAAGACTGTGCTTTTATTTACTATTTTACTTTCTTTTACTCTCAGTTTTTACAAACTTATCATCTGTATTGATCTACTACGACAGCAAAACTCTTTTGGACATTGGTTACCTCTACACTGGACTGTTTCAGGACACTTTCGCCGATCCTCTGTGGCCATCTGAGATTCTTCGCAACGCAGAGTTGAACAATGGCCAGAGCCAGCGGCGAAGAACAAAGAAACACCGTGGGAAACGCGCTGGTATCCGTAACAGACTGAGGAAAAGGGCATTCAGCCCTCCTCTCCGAGCATTCTTCTAGCAAATGTTCAATCCTTGGATAATAAGATGGACGATCTTAGAGCCAGGATAAGTTTTCAACGGGACATGAGAGACTGTAATATCTATTGTTTGTCTGAAACATGGCTCAC
The DNA here is from genome assembly GCA_018749465.1 of Paracanthobrama guichenoti. Taxonomy (NCBI): domain Eukaryota; kingdom Metazoa; phylum Chordata; class Actinopteri; order Cypriniformes; family Gobionidae; genus Paracanthobrama; species Paracanthobrama guichenoti. Next base: position 22,348,860 of record CM031944.1, on the reverse strand, counting down.
GCCCGCGGTCCCGGACACAGCTGTGGCGCCGTCGGAGAACTTCTCTGTTTTTCGGATGGACAGAACAGCCGAGGCGGTAAATCCAAAGGCGGTGGAGTGTGTTTCATGATCAACAAGAAATGGTGCGATCCAGGAACATCACCATTCTCTCGCGGTCCTGCTCACCTCATCTGGAACATTTAACAATCATCTGCCGCCCATTCTATCTGCCGAGGAGTTTTCTGCGGTTGTCGCGACCGCCGTTTACATCCCACGCGCAGGCAGACACAGCGCTGACTTTATCTGGCCTTCATGATGTTGCCAGCGGCGTCATAAACCAACATCCCGGCCGCGGCATTCATTGTCGCGGGCGATTTTAACAAAGCAAACCTAAAGAAAGTCCTGCCAAACTTTCATCAGCACGTCTCCTGCCCCACACGAGGAGCAAACACACTGGATCACTGCTACTCTCCGTTTAAGAACGCCTATAAAGCGCGGTCACTTCCAGCGTTTGGCAAATCGGATCATGCCGCCATTTTCCTCACTCCCGAATACAAACAAAAGCTCCTCCAGGAACCCCCGGTGAGGCGGGAAGTTAAGCGTTGGTCACCCCACTCAGAGACCGCGCTACAGGCAGCTCTGGGCGATGTGGATTGGGACATGTTCGAGCGAGTTCAGCTGGCGTAAGCAAGTTCACAGACGTGGCGCTTTGCTTCATCAACACGCTTACAGAGCAAGCCACGCAAACAATAACAATAACGTCCTTCTCAAATCAGAAACCGTGGGTGGACAATTCAATCCGCCGCGGCAGTGAAGCACGCACTGCTGCTTACAACGCCGGTCTCCTATCGGGAATATGAATGAATACAGATCGTCCTGCTATGCTCTCAGGCGAGCAGTTAAAGCCGCAAAACTCCGTTATAAAGACCGAGTGGAGTCTCATTTCCAACTCAACGACTCGCGGCGCATGTGGCAAGGTCTGAGGTCCATCTGCTCCTTTGGATCTAAATCCTCTGCAGAGGCAAGCGTTGATCCGTTGCTCGTGAATGAGTTAAACTCTTTCTATGCTCGCTTTGACTGTAACCGCGGCAACGCGACTCCGCCAAGTGGCGCGTTAGAGAAATTACTCAGAGCAGCAACAATCACGTGATCTCTGTCTCGGAGGATGAAGTTCGGAGGGCACTCAAGCGTGTGGACGTCAGGAAAGCTGCTGGGCGGATGGTATTTCAGGTCGTGTTCTGCGGTCCTGTGCTGATCAGCTCACCGGGTTGTTTACATCTATCTTTAATGAGTCCCTTGCTACATCTGTGGTCCCCACCTCCTTCAAAAATCCACCATCATCCCTGTCCCTAAGAACAGTAAACCCTCTTGCCTAAATGACTATCGTCCAGTGGCTCTCACGTCTATAGTCATGAAGGTCTTTGAGAGACTCATTAAAAACACCATTTGCGCCTTCATTCCTGACACTTTGGACCCTCTTCAGTTTGCCTATCGTCCCAATAGATCGACTGAAGATGCCATCTCTCATGTCCTCCACTCCTCCCTCACTCACATCGACAGCAAAAGTGGGAACTACGTAAGACTGCTATTTATTGACTATAGCTCAGCCTTTAACACCATAGTTCCCACCAAGCTAACCTCCAAACTCCTGGATCTCGGCCTGAATCCTTCTCTCTGCCACTGGATTGAGGACTTCCTCACTGGCAGGCCTCAGGTGGTGAGAATAGGCCAGTCCACCTCCACCTCCATCACCCTGAGTGTGGGAGCTCCACAGGGCTGTGTCCTGAGCCCCCTGCTCTACTCTCTCTACACGCATGACTGTTTGTCCACACACAGCTCCACCTCTATCATCAAATTTGCTGATGATACTGTTGTCCTGGGCCTCATTTCCAACAACAATGAGACGGCATACTTGGACGAGGTGGAGCATCTAACATCATGGTGCCAGGACAACTGTCTCTCTCTGAATGTTGGCAAGACCAAAGAAATGATTGTGGACTTCAGGAAGAGACAGCAACGGACATACTCCCCCCCTCATGATCAGCGGGTCACCAGTAGAGAGAGTGAGCAGCTTCAAGTACCTGGGAGTAAACATCTCCGAGGACCTGACCTGGACTGCTCACATTCAGACACAGGTGAAAAAGCCAGGCAAAGACTGTACCACCTGCGCCAGCTGAGGAAATTCAGGGTTTCACCAGCTATCCTGAAAACTTTCTATTTAGGGACGATAGAAAGTGTTTTAACTCAGTGCATCACAGCGTGGTATGGGAACAGCACCAGTCATGACCGCAAAGCCCTGCAAAGAGTAGTGCGCTTATCCGAAGCGTATCTCAGGGTCAGCTCTCCCGTCTCTGCAGGACGTCTACACCAAACGCTGCAAAGGTAGAGCTACCAAGATCATCAAGGACTCTAATCACCCTGCAAACCCTCATTTCACGCTGCTACCATCTGGTAAGCGCTTCCAAGCCTGATGGCCAAAACTGAGAGACTCAGGAGGAGCTTCTTCCCCAGGCCATCAGACTCCTGAACTTAACATCACGTGACTTCACGTCAGGATAAACATCGATACACTGACATTGCACTGCACTTTCTGTTCTCGTTGTTACTGTGTAACAACCTGTCATAAACCTGTTTGCACATTATACTCTTTATACATTTGTTAACCACATATTTATAAGTCTACAGTTTACTCACTGCAAAGTCTACTTCAATTATTTTTATTCCACTTTATCCTTATTTGTTACCTTTTTTTCTCTTGACTTGATTATTTATAATTCTACAGATATAGACATATATATATATATATATATATATATATATATATATATATATATATAGATAGTAGTTTTTTTTTATATCCTATTTCTATTATAATTTCTTCCTTGTGTTTTTAACTGTGAATTTGCACTGTCCATGGAGCGGACCTGTTTACATTTCACTGCCGGTTGTATATTCTGTATATAACTGTGTATGTGACAAATAAAACTCTTGAATCTTGAATCTTGAATCTTGAAGATCTGGACTGCAGGCTGGCCATTTCAGTCCCCGGATCCTTCTTCTACGCAGCCATGATGTTGTAATTGATGCAGTATGTGGTCTGGCATTGTCATGTTGGAAAATGCAAGGTCTTCCCTGAAAGAGACGACGTCTGGATGGGAGCATATGTTGTTCTAGAACTTGGATACACCTTTCAGCATTGATGGTGCCTTTCCAGATGTGTAAGCTGCCCATGCCACACGCACTCATGAACCCCATCCCATCAGAGATGCAGGCTTCTGAACTGAGCGCTGACAACAACTTGGGTTGTCCTTGTCCTCTTTAGTCCGGATGACATGGCGACCCAGTTTTCCAAAAAGAACTTCAAATTTTGATTGGTCTGACCACAGAACAGTTTTCCACTTTACCACAGTCCATTTTAAATGAGCCTTGGCCCAGAGAAAACGCCTGCGCTTCTGGATCATGTTTAGATATGCCTTCTTTTTTGACCTATAGAGTTTTAGCCGGCAGCGGCGAATGGCACGGTGGATTGTGTTCACGACAATGTTTTCTGGAAGTATTCCTGAGCCCATGTTGTGATTTCCATTACAGTAGCATTCCTGTATGTGATGCAGTGCCGTCTAAGGGCCGGAGATCACGGGCATCCAGTATGGTTTTCCGGCCTTGACCCTTACGCACAGAGATTGTTCCAGATTCTCTGAATCTTTGGATGATATTATGCACTGTAGATGATGAGAACTTCAAACTCTTTGCAGTGTTTCTCTGAGAAACTCCTTTCTGATATTGCTCCAGTATGTTTAGCCGCAGCATTGGGGGAATTGGTGATCCTCTGCCCATCTTGACTTCTGAGAGACACTGTCACTCTGAGAGGCTCTTTTTATACCCAATCATGTTGCCAATTGACCTGATAAGTTGCAAATTGGTCCTCCAGCTGTTCCTTATATGTACATTTATCTTTTCCAGCCTCTTATTGCTACCTGTCCCAATCTTTTTGGAATGTGTAGCTCTCATGAAATCCAAAATGAGCCAATATTTGGCATCAACATTTGATATGTTATCTATATTCTATTGTAAATAAAATATAAGTTTATGAGATTTGTAAATTATTGGATTCCTTTTTTATTCACAATTTGTACAGTGTCCCAACTTTTTTGGAATCGGGTTTATATATTTTTTCTATCTTTCATTTTTATTTATTTTTTGTGTTCCTTTTCTTTTATGTAAGTATGTTATTTGCTCCCCTGGCTCCAAAGTGTATGCTGTTTTGTTGTTCAAGCATAATACAAATAAAAATAATACATTTTAAAAAAAGTGTGTCAGTAAGCAGTAAGCCTGCCTTTGATCTGATTGTCCATCTCATTCATTCTGACAGTGACGAGACCGCTGAGGCAGACCAACCTAAAAATTTAACATTTTACTTCCTAGCAACAAACAATTTGGCCATTTCTAATTATTTGGGAGGACTCGTCCACCTCAATGTCGATGGTGGTTACGGCCCTGTGTAACCCCTCCTGTTCGAACCGCCCACTTCAAGGGGGACTCGAACACGGGTCCGCTGGCATGAGAGTCGGACGCTCTAACAAGGAGGCTAAAGGCTGCAACCTCTAGCGTCAGTCTCTAGAGCGTCTCTTGAGATCAGAGGAGTGAGGTTTTACTCGCACAGCAACTACTAGCTGGCCTCCATTACACTCACCCCCCTAAACCTCACTCCCATCCGGGTCACGGCACCAATGTAACCCCTCCTGTTCGAACCGCCCCCTCCAAGGGGGACTCAAACCCAGGTCCGCCGGCATGAGAGTCGGACGCTCTAACAAGGAGGCTAAAGGCTGCAACCTCTAGCGTCAGTCGCTAGAGCGTCTCTTGAGATCAGAGGAGTGAGGTTTTACTCGCACAGCAACTACTAGCTGGCCTCCGTTACACCTGCATCATTCTGAACATAGCCACAGATCAACACTACCAGCGTTGCTCTAGCAATAACGTTTGTTTTTGTTTTTGTTTTGCTGAAGTCTAGCCATCTTCTGCTAGGGGTCTGACACCACGAGTCGAATGGAAGAAGGGTGACAAATAAATAATTGCCTCAGACTATTGCTCATTGGTCACTGCACCGGCTGAAAAATAATTTTAAAATGGCTAAAATAATGGTTTATGTGGCATACCTAAGTGAACGTGACATGTGAAGGCCAAGTATGGGTTATCATTTGTGAATTTGTCCTCTGCCTTTAACCTATCCAGTAGTGAGCAGTGAACACACAAACACCGCAAACCGTGGACACACACACCTGGAGCATTTGGCAGCCATTCACGATTAAGGGTTATGTACTTTTGTTCAAGGGCACCTCAGTCATTTCCTGCCTGTATTGAGAATCTAACCCGCAACCTTCAGGTTATCAGACTTTAAAGGTGCAGTGTGTAGTATTTATTGACACACTATTGAATCTGACATAATGCAATATAATATACATAACTATGCTTTCAGTAGTGTATAAAGACCTTACATAATGAACTGTTATGTTTTTATTACCTTAGAATGAGCCGTTTCTATCTACACACACCGCGGGTGTGTCATCATTTTGTGTCATCATGTTTCTACAGTAGCCCTAAAGGGACAAACTTCTCTACAGAGTGCTAGTGATTCTCTGCTGTCTCCAATGTATGAGTCTTAGCGTAAGAGCGATTCAGGACCGATCTGAGAGCAACTCTGAGCAAGTAAACTAAAGAGTAAATGCTAAAACTTTTATCTTAGTGAGGAGGTGGGGCTGACCCTGTTGCTATGTATGACACAGCCTTTTGAAGACTGTGATTAGTTGGTTGTCCAAGAAGGAAAAAGAGAGTGCTTTTATAAGTATAGAGTCTAATATAAACCTTCACTTTGAAATTACAGGCGTCATTTTTCCTGTTTAACCGTACTCTCTCTCACACACATAAAAAAAAAAAAAAAAAAAAAAAAAAAATATATATATATATATATATATATATATATATATATATATATATATATATATATATATATATATATGTATGTATGTATGTATGTATGTATTATTTGTTAATTTTTCATCTCTGTTTTTTGTGTTTATTTAAAATGAGACACATCTGATATTATTGTAATGTTATATCTGTTATGTAACAGTGGAGATGTTCTTTAATGCTGATCTAACAGCAGAAGACACAAGCCAGGGTTAATCCCAGTGGAGCAGGCGGGGCATGTTGTCACAATGAGCCCTGATATTATATTCTATACTTTTATGAATTCTTTTGAGAAACCATGAGATAAAGACTAAGAGTCAATGCTCATAAGTTATTAATTATTATTATGTTTTTAACTTTCCCCTCCTTGAACTGTCACCTTATCGTGGTGGAGGGGTTTGAGTACCCAAATGACCCTATGAGCTATGTTGTCTGGGACTATATGCCCCTGGTAGGGTCTCCCAAGGCAAACAGGTCCTTGGTGACGGGCCAGACTAAGAGCAGTTCACAAACCCGATATGAGTCAAATTAAAACCAGGACCGAGACGTCACCCGGCATGGCGCAGCTGGGGCCCCACCCTGGAGCCAGGCCTGGGTTTGGGGCTCGTATGCAAGCGCCTGGTAGCCGGGCCTACCCCCATGGGGCCTGGCCGGGCTCAGCCTGAATGAGCGACGTGGGGCGACCCTCCCGTGGGCTCACCACCTGCAGGAGGGATCATATGGGGCCGGTGCGTAGTGGATCGGGCGACAGTCGAAGGCTAGGCCCCCAACGACCCGATAGCTGGACACGGAAACTGGCTTTAGGGACGTGGAATGTCACCTCGCTGGCGGGGAAGGAGCCTGAGCTTGTGCAGGAGGTTGAGAGGTACCTAGAGATAGTCGGGCTTACTTCCATGCACAGCTTGGGCTCTGGAACCACACTTCTTGAGAGAGGCTGGCCTCTCTACCAGTCTGGAGTTGCCCATGGTGAGAGGCGGTGGGCTGGAGTGGGTTTGCTTATAGCCCACGAGCTCAGCTGCGATGTGTTGGAGTTCAACCCGGTGAATGAGAGGATTGCTTCCCTGCGCCTTCGGGTAGAGGATAGGTCTCTCACTGTTGTATGTTCCTATGGGCCGAACGGCAGTGCGAAGTACCTGGCCCTAATGGGGTCTCTGGGAGGGGTGCTGGAAAGTGCTCCAACTGGAGACTCCATCGTTCTACTGGGGGACTTCAATGCACACGTGGGCAGTGACAGTGATACCTGGAGGGGCGTGATTGGGAGGAACGGCCCCCCTGATCTGAACCCGAGCGGTGTTCTGTTATTGGACACCCTAGACCGGAGGTCGATGATCGACTTTGTGGTCGTCTCATCTGACCTCTGGCTGTATGTCTTGGACACTCGGGTGAAGAGAGGGGCGGTGCTTTTAACTGATCACCACCTGGTGGTGAGTTGGATCCGATGGCGGGGGAGGAAGCTAGACAGACTCGGGAGACCCAAACGTACTGTGAGGGTCTGTTGGGAACATTTGGCCGAGCCCCCTGTCAGAGAAATATTCAACTCCTACCTCCGACGGAGCTTTGACCGGATCCCGAGGGAGTCTGGAGATATTGAGTCCGAGTGGACCATGTTCTCCACCTCCATTGTCGATGCGGCTGCTCGGAGCTGTGGCCGTAAGGTCTCCGGTGCCTGTCGAGGCGGAAATCCCCGAACCCGGTGGTGGACACCGGAAGTAAGGGATGCCGTCAAGCTGAAGAAGCCTGGTTGGCTTGTGGGACTCCTGAGGCAGCTGACGGGTACAGGCAGCCTGGGAGGAGTTCGGTGAGGCTATGGAGAAAGACTATCGGTTGGCCTCGAAGAGATTCTGGCAAACCGTTCGCCACCTCAGGAGGGGTAAGCAGTGCCCTACCAACACTGTTTACTGTGGAGATGGGTAGCTGTTGACCTCAACTGGGGATATCGTCAGACGGTGGAAGGAATATTTTGAGGATCTCCTCAATCCCACCAACACGTCTTCCATTGAGGAAGCAGTGGCTGAGGGCTCAGAGGTGGATCCATCCAACAGCCAGGCTGAAGTCATCAAGGTAGTTAAAACGCTCCTCGGTAGCAAGGCAACGGGGGTCGATGAGATCCACCCTGAGTACCTCAAGTCTCTGGATGTTGTGGGGCTGTCTTGGCTGACACACCTCTGCAACATCGCGTGGCGGTTGGGGACAGTGCCTCTGGACTGGCAGACCAGGGTGGTGGTCCCTCTTTTCAAGAAGGGGGACCGGAGCGTGTGTTCCAACTACAGGGGGATCACACTTCTCAGCCTCCCCGGGAAAGTCTATGCCAGGGTACTGGAGAGGAGAATTCGGCCGATAGTGGAACCTCGGATTCAGGAGGAACAATGTGGTTTTCGTCCCAGTCGTGGAACACTGGACCAGCTCTATACCCTTTCCAGGGTGCTGGAGGGTTCATGGGAGTTTGCCCAACCAATCCACATGTGTTTTGTGGATTTGGAGAAGGCATTCGACTGTGTCCCTCGTGGGGTCCTGTGGAGGGTTCTCTGGGAGTACGGGGTCCGGGGCCCCTTGCTTAGGGCTGTTTGGTCCGGAGCAGGAGCTTGGTCTGCATTGCCGGCAGCAAGTCGGACTTGTTCCCAGTGCATGTTGGACTCCGGCAGGGCTGCCCTTTGTCACAGCTTCTGTTCATAATTTTTATGGACAGAATTTCTAGGCGCAGCCAAGGGCCAGAGAGTGTCCGGTTTGGGAACCACATGATTTCGTCACTGCTTTTTGCGGATGACATTGTCGTGTTGGCCTCCTCAGACCAGGACCTTCAGTGTGCACTGGGGCGGTTTGCAGCCGAGTGTGAAGCGGCCGGGATGAGAATAAGCACCTCCAAATCCAAGGCCATGGTCGGAAAAGGGTGGCTTGCCCACTTCAGGTTGGTGGAGAGTTTCTGCCTCAGGTGGAGGAGTTTGGGTATCTTGGGGTCTTGTTCACGAGTGAGGGAAGGATGGAATGGGAGATTGACAGACGGATCGGTGCAGCTTCTGCAGTAATGCAGTCAATGTACCGGTCTGTTGTGGTAAAGAAGAAGCTGAGCTGTAAGGCGAAGCTCTCGATTTACTGGTCAATCTACGTCACCTATAGTCATGAGCTGTGGGTCATGACCAAAAGGATAAGATCCCGGATAAAGGCGGCCGAAATGAGCTTTCTCCGCAGGGTGGCTGGGCGCTCCCTTAGAGATAGGGTGAGAAGCTCAGTTACTCGGGAGGAGCTCAGAGTAGAGCCGTTGCTACATCGAGAGGAGCCAGTTGAGGTGGCTCGGGCATCTATTCCGGATGCCTCCTGGACGCCTTCCCGGGGAGGTGTTCCGGGCATGTCCCACTGGGAGCTGTATTTAGTGATTAGTTTGTTGTCAAACTCAAAAAATATATATATTTGTAATGATTAAAAAATTTCATTATTTTTATTTTAAAAGTATTTTATTGACAAAATATTTTAGTTTGTCTGAGATATTTTTTTGATTGTATCAGATAACATGTTAATCATGTTACAGTGTACTCCACCTATGGGGCATGTTGTCACATTTCACCCATTCTTTCGGGGTAAATCAAGAAAACAGTATACACTGTATTAATGAAACAAAACCACATAATTGTACTAGACATGTCAATGTTAAGACCTCTTTTAAGGGTTAAGATGCTTTCTGAAGTACTTTCTTCTTTACTATGATTTTTGCTTTATTTTTAAGAGGAAACACCCACCTTTTTAAGATTTTTCATGAATACGAGCCCTTTTGTTTATCCTAGACTGCCGTTAGATTAAAATGGAAAACAAATTGAGACTTTTTTAATCCTGAGAAAAATATTCCAGTGATATGTTTACAAAAATACAATACATTTCTTCTGTAATTTTAGAACACATCTCAACAGCTGTGCTCAGATTTGACAACATGCAAAGCAGTCAAAATTGCAATTTGAGCATATATCCAAATTCTACTAAAATCTGAATGTCAAATATCTGAATGGTTTCTTTTTATATCTATAATATTGTTGTTGTTTTTTTTATATAATGTTTATCTCTAGTTACATGCTGAAAACTCTCCTATAAAATTGTTGTCCTTATAATAGGGACCACTTTTTCAAAGTTTTGTTGGAACGTGAAAAAAAAGAGGGATTAAACAAAACAAAGTTTCTGATGTTTCATACTTTGTGAACTTGCCAGGTTGCCGAGTTTAGAAAAGCCTATTAGTTTACCAATAGAAGGGTTTGGTGCCTGCCTGTTTTCTAAACAGTAAATCATCTGCCTAGATAAATGTCACTTTTCTGACAACAGTATATTTTATACTTTTCTTATTCATTATTCATTGTAAGATAAGTTTTATTAGGCCTTAAATGGGACTACATAAAGTAAAACATAAGCTTTCGGAAAGAATAACACAAGTCTTTGATCCATTTCTTAAGCTTGGAGGAAAAACCTAAGAACTTGAAGTTTTGATATGAGGGATTTGCTTTTTTTGCACTGCTTTATTGGAGAAATCTAAGAGAGTGAATACTGTTGATCTTGTGGGGGAAACTCTGTCACTCTGTGTAGAAGTTCTTGTGTTGTGATCTGATCAGAGCGGGCTGAAGTTGTTTTAATGGTGGAAATGCTGCATTGCAGATTATTGTGGAAACTAGACACATGCCTAGAGAAAACTACCAACTTGTCAAAACTGTCTGAAGGTTATATTTTATCAGTACGTAAGTGAGAAATGAGAAACTGATGGTAATGACAGTTATCTCCAGTGCAATGCAAAGTGCTATGAGAAATCACAATTATGTGATACACTTTCCACAGTACTGTAAATGATTCTAGTGTACCAACAGCTCACACTGACAGCTCTCTCACTGCTACATGAGATAGACTGTGCTGTGACTTTCTACGAAGACTAACGTTTTGACTATAGCCATTTATATCTTATCCAAAAGCCATCCATTCATATATAAAGGTTCAATCTGAATGATAGTTAGTGACCATTCATTCATTCATTCATTTTTGACATTTAGTACATCAAATGTATCATCTTTCAGCCCTGACCCATCGAGGCATGGACTCCACTAGACCCCTGAAGGTGTGCTGTGGTATCTGGCACCAAGATGTTAGCAGCAGATACTTTAAGTCCTGTATGTCCTTTAAGTCCTATGCATTTGTGCTTTGTGGCAGGAGCATTATCCTGCTGGAAGAGCCACAGCCACCAGGGAATACCGTTTCCATGAAAGGGTCTGTACATGGTCTGCAACAATGCTTAGGTAGGTGGTACGTGTCAAAGTAACATCCACATGGATGGCAGGACCCAAGATTTCCCAGCAGAACATTGCCCAAAGCATCACACTGCCTCCGCCGGCTTGCCTTCTTCCCATAGTGCATCCTGGTGCCATGTGTTCCCCAGGTAAGCCATGCACATGCACCCAGACATCCACGTGATGTAAAAGAAAACGTGATTCATTGCTCCATGGTCCAGTTCTGATGCTCATGTGCCACTGTTGGTGCTTTCGGCAGTGGACAGGGGTCAGCATGGGCGCCCTGACTGGTCAGCGGCTATGCAGCCCCATACTATAATGTTATGCCTGATTGGTGTATATATTAAAGATTTTATGACAGAAATGTCAAACTTCGATCACAATAATTTAAAATCGATTAATTTCAAATTTTATTCATAGTATAACATTATAATTTTTTTCTTTGAAATCTAATGCATTCACTCATAATGCATATAATTTTTTAAGAAAAGAAACTAAATGAATGTCAAATGGGGTCTGAGATATGGCAAAAATATCATGTTTTTTTTTCCTTCTTCTTCTTCTTCATCTTCAGGAAAATCATGATTCACAATTTTATCACGATTTTTTCACTTTGGTTTTGCTATCTAAGTGACTGAGCTGTACAGCCAAACTAACTGATTTCCCTATTCTATAAATGTAACCTTACAAAGTAACAAAAGAAAAAAAAAAGAATGACAGACCATTTAGGCCAAAGTAAGGGTGAGTTACATATCTGTCTGTTTCTGTTGTGTTTTTGTGTTGGTCACATGCTCCTTTGTCTTAGTTTCCTGCCACTTGTCTGTTTCCTCGGTTACCCTCGTTAGTCTAGTTCTGTTCAGCTGTGTTTAGCTAATCATCGTCTGTATCACCTGTGCTCTTCATTTATTCAGTCATCTGTGTTTGTATTTAAGTTCCCCTTGTTCATTCAGTCCTTGGCTGGTCACTGTTATTTTTAAACCATTATGTTAAGCTGTTCTGCTTGTATTGTGAGGTCTTCTTCAGTAAACTTCTTTTGAGTAATGTATTTACCTGTCCTTACATTCCAGCTGATATGGGACCTCTTCGGAGCCGCGCAGGTAGACCTGTTTGTCTCTCCGGACTCGACCCATTGCCAGTTGTACTATTCCCTGACCGAGGGCACCCTTGGCACGGATGCACTGGCACACAGCTGGCCCCGGGACCTACGCAAGTATGCGTTTCCCCCGGTGAGCCTTCTAGCACAGACGCTGTGCAAGATCAGGGAGGACGAGGAGCAGGTCTTGCTAGTTGCCAACCGGACCTGGTTCTCCAAACTAACTCTCCTCGCGACAGCCCCTCCCTGGCCTATTCCCCTGAGGAAGGACCTTCTTTCTCAGGGACGGGGCACCCTCTGGCACCCGCGTCCAGACCTCTGGAAACTCCATGTCTGGTCCCTGGACGGGACACAGAGGTTCTAGGTGGCCTGCCGCAACCAGTGGTAGACACCATCACTTCCGCTAGAGCCCCCTCTACAAGGCGCCTCTATGCGTTGAAGTGGAACCTGTTCGTTGAGTGGTGTTCTTCCTGCCAAGAAGACCCACGAAGGTGTTCGATTGGTATCGTGCTTTCCTTCCTGCAAGAAGGGTTGGAGCGAAGGCTGTCTCCCTCCACCCTTAAAGTGTATGTCGCAGCTATAGCGGCATACCACAATGCAGTCAAGGACTTGACTCTCATGCTCAGGGCACTTCAGAGTCCTCCTTTCGAGCCACTGCAGTTGGTAGAGTTAGAAAATACTGTCTATCAAGACGACTCTCTTGACTGCATTAGCCTCCATCAAGAGGGTAGGGGACCTGCATGCACTTTCGGTCAACAAATCGTGCCTGGAATTCGGCCCGGGTAACTCTCACGTTGTCCTGAGACCCGGATACGTGCCCAAGGTTCCCACCACTCCTTTCCGGGACCAGGTGGTGAACCTGCAAGCGCTGCCATCGGAGGAGGCAGACCCAGCCCTAGCTTTGTGTCCCGTCCATGCCCTACGCACTTACATTGACCGGACTCAAAGCTTCAGGACCTCAGAGCAGAAGCCAGCAGAAGGGAAAAGTGGTCTCCAAGCAGAGGTTAGCTCACTGGATATTGGATGCTATTGTCTTGGCATACCAATCGCAAGACATGCCTTGCCCATTCGGGGTCCGAGCACACTCAACTAGGCTTGTCGCTTCATCCTGGGCGCTGGCTCAAGGTGCCTCGCTGACAGACATCTGTAGAACTGCGGGCTGGGCGACACCTAACACATTCACTAGATTTTATAGCCTTCATGTAGAGCCGGTTTCTTCCTGCGTACTCGCCCCTAGCAGCCGGTAAGCGCGAAGTGCCCGCTCTAGTGTTGGCTTGCTATGCCACTCCCGCCCCCTGGGCCGGATACATGCGTTATTATTCTCCAGTTGTGTTCCCCAGCAATGGTGAACCCTGTCGAGCTCCTCCGTCACCCCTTCGGTGTCAGACATGGCGGCCGTCTGACGCCAGGCCTACACCCGTATGCTTGTGGAACGTGTGTGTGTAGGCTCGGTGTCCATATGTTGTGGTTCCCTAATGGCGACCCCATATGTGTATTCTCCACGGTACCAGCTACCCTATTAGGCTAACCCCGTGTCTTTCCCTTGACAGAGCCCGCTCTGTCATCCCAGGCACCGCCATCGGTAGCACTACCCTGATAGGCTAGTCCCTATGTATATTCTGCCACCCCTCCTTCTGTCGAAGGACGTGGCTCCGCAGCATTCCGTCTCCAAGATGGGCACGCTTTCCCAGCGTTATCCAATAGTCTTTCTTGCAGGAAAACAGCTGTGACGGACCTTCCCAGTTTGGAGCCCTGTCTTCCGCCCCAACATAGGGGCTTTCCAGCGAGCTCAAACCAGGCACTGGAAGGGCCAACATCCCTGGCGTGTTGGTAGGATCCCCAATTCGTCGGTCAGTTCTGACGTACGTCAAACGTGACCGACTGAAAGGGAACGTCTCGGTTGCGTATGTAACACTCGTTCCCTGAAGGAGGGAATGGAGACGTACGTCCCGTCGCCAGGTGCTGTGCTTCCGCTGAAGGACCGAGTCACTTCAGCTCCTCAGTTGGAAAAACAAGGATGCGGTATTCCACTTCCGCATTTATACCCGCGCTGCGGGGCGGAGTGTGGACCACATGCCAACGTTATTGGCTCGTTTCTATACACTCGAAGCAGATTGGTCTCTGAAGTCCATTCCCCAATTCACAATTCGTCGGTCAGTTCCGACGTACGTCTCCGTCCCCTCCTTCAGGGAACGAGGGTTACATACGTAACTGAGACAAATTCATGACAACATGAATAAATAGTGTTAGTACTTCATGAGCTTTAAGAGAAACATTTTTCTTAAAGAGACAGTAAACACAGTTCATTTGGACTTTCTATTCATTAAATAATCCTAATAAAAGTTTCCATAAAAATATAAATACTGTTTTCAGCTTTGATAAATGTCTCTTGAGCAGAAAATCAGCATCGGTGTGATTTCTGAGGGATCATGTGACGCTGAAGACTGGAGTAATGGCTAAAATTGCTGATTCCTAAAATTCAACTGTGCCGTCACAGGAATAAATTAGATTTTAAAACATACTAAAATATAGAAAAGAGTTATGAATAGCCTAACTGCTATATTTAACAATATTACTGCTTACTATATTTGGTTGAATAAATGCAGCATTGGTAAGCAATATACTTTTATACACAGATTCTTCAGGAACCCAGTACCTCCTCCTACATTGCTCCACTTGGATCACTGGTTATCTTCCATGTGTGCTTCCATTCTCATCTCTCCAGCAGATCCTGCATCACACACACAAGATCACATATAACAGCACACACATGCTGCCTCATCATCTGGATTTGCATTCTGCGTGACATGATCCACTCGTTTCTGTTCGTCTTCTTCCCCAGGGATTTTGACAGTAGTGATGTGAATTGGTTGCCGACTGCTCATTTTGGGTGTCCTTGGTTTTTCTCCTGACAGTCTGGATTAGAGGAACCCTCTCATGTCAGCTCTGGAGGGAGAGACAGTCTTTGGACATCTTCAGGGACGCTTCATTCTGGGACAGACACACAGACCACCCTGCCCTTGACATGAGCGTTTCTCTCCGGCACACGCTGTCTCTGCAGGCATGCATGAGGCTCACAACAAAAGCAGAATTTGCTTTCACACACTGCTGCTCATGTCCTTTATTTCCCTGCTTCTGGACATTTCCTTATCATATGCTTCCTGTCACCATATGGCATCATTACAATTTCAGCTGGCACTTAGATAGGATGAGACCTTACTTTGTTTGCTCTGGATGCAAAATTAGAAAGCTCAGGTGAAAGGTTAGACTTTTTTGCTTATTGGTGCACTTTTGTTTAATAATAATAATGATTAAAGATGATTTTGATTTTTTTTTTTTTTTTCTTTACAATTTCAAATGCTGCTGTTTGAGCATGAAAAAGGTCTGCAAAGTTACAAAACACTATCAAAGGAGTTATTCTCTATATCAGTAAACACTGTTTCTGAACTCCCTGAAATGACTTGATTTTAGTCTTGAGTTTTATTCTACAAACATACACATCACAACATTCCTCATTTAACTCTTTCCCTGCCAGTGTTTTTGAAAAAAGTTGCCAGCCAGAGCCAGCATTTTTGATCATTTCAAGTTTCATGGCCCCCAGAATATTATGTTGTATGAATATCTGAACATGCAATACATACAAAAGAGAAAAGAACAGACCCTCTGCTTAAAATGCATTCTAGCTTCATGCATTCTTTCTTTTTCTTTTTTATCAACACTTGAATGTGGGCAAGTTTCATAAAAAAGCAACATTTTGTGCAAAAACTTTTTTTTTTTTTAATTTATTTATTTATTTTATTTTTTCAAAGACTACGTCCAGATGGGATTCAGAACGATGATCAAAACACAGATGGAGAGTCCATCAACACCCCTAATGCTTCACAGTCCTATCGCTCATCCTGGGTCCACATTTCATTCAGAAACATTAGGCAGTTTTGATTTATATGCTGTTTAATGTTGATCAGCACACATTTTATATACATGTATGCTTACATATGCTATCACTTGTTTCTGCTTCTTCTTTTTCTGTGTTTTGATCAGGAGATTCAGTACTTTATCAGAAGATGTGTAATAGCACCCCCTACCATATAACAGTAAAAACCCCTCAATGCAGTGAAGCGTTGTGTCATAAATGACTGAAAATTCTGTCAATGATGAGGAAAGAGTTAAATAATTCCTGCCCAAATATGCAAAGTGTGTTCGACTAAGTGGGGCTGTGCAGACCAATCGGTGTGTGGCATTAATGTACAGCAAGGCTGATGTCATGTGATGCCTAGAAATTCATCAGTATTCAAATTCTGGCTCTTACCAATAATTATTTCAACATTACCCCATTACCCATAAATGGATGGCCAGTATTAAAACTGTATACTATGTTGTCTAAATATACTAATAAGCTAAAATCAATCAATTTAATTGCTACATGTGAATTTAGGCATCACAACTTTATAATGTACAATATGGACATTTATGTTGAAATATTAACTTAAGTGAGTGTTAGGTGATGGCACATTTTTACCAATATCTCTAAATGAAAATCTGAAATACTGTCTGATAATTGATGTGGTACAGATATATTGTGCATACCCATATATTATGGATCACATTTTTGGTGAGAGTAATATAACAACAATTTCTTTGGGAGCAGCGGTGTGCTGACTTTGTCCTTATGTGTTGATAATTATTAAATTGGTAATACTTTATTTTAGGGTTAAATTCTTACTATTAACTAGTTGCTTATTAGCATGCAAATTACTAGGATATTGACTGTTTATAAGTACTTATAAAGCACATCCCTTAATTCTACCCAGTACCTAAACTTAAACCCTACAAAACTACTTTACTAACTATTAATAAGCAGTAAATTATGAGTTTATTGAGGTAAAAGTTGTAGTTAATAGTGAATATGTGTTCCTCATACTAAAATGTTACTGTTAAATCTGTATATCTGAGTCACTTTTTCACTCAATAATGTACATTACTTTTCTGTGCATTTATTTTATTTATTGACGATTATAATTTAAAACTTCCCAATGGAGGTAGACGTGGTATATGTGACCCTGGAGCATTAGACATTGTATTTTCTCAATATTTAGATTTTTTAGATTCCAGATTGTCCTATCATAACAAACAATGCATTAAAAAAATGGACCCTTATGACTGGTTTTGTGGTCCAGGGTCACATATTTAAAATATAGAGACATACAGAGTGCATCAAATTTTACTTTCAGTTCACCCTGAGATTTATGTTTTAAACTTTGCCATTGGCTGTTGTCAAGTGCAATTGCTTTTTGTTGGTTGTGCGCAATAGTAAAACAACCAAACTATTGTACAGTTATAGTACATTGTAAAATGTAGCATTTGTGATGCACAGTAGTACATACTATGAATTCCAAATTAAAAATATGAAATCCAGCACACCAGCAAATCCAGCTATTCTCTTTTCTAGCCCATCATTAAACATTGTATTGGATGTGTGAAAGACAACATATTTCAAGGCCAGACACACATGAGAGTTTCCCCCAATGCTTCTTTCACTGCTTTTCTGCACAGCTTCAAATGAGCCAGTGTCATTAAGGAGTTACTCGCTCTCTTTGTCAGCTGCACATTGCCTGGAGCGCAAAAGAAGAAGATCAAGAAAGACTGTTGAAAAAAAGTGCCTTTATTTCATTATTTTTGGTAGGGGATGCTTAGTTCTTGTACTTTTGGCTGGCCTTAGGATTACATTAGACAGTTGTCTCCTAGTAGATCTTGCATAACTTTTATTATCAATGTAAGAGGAGACGAAGACAAGAACCTCAATTATAATACCAGGACAGCTTATCTCATTAAAGGGAGAGTTCATCCAAACAAGTGAAGGAAATTTGGTCTTCATTTAGTAGGGGTGTACGGGGGTGTATGGGTTTGGTACAGCAGGGGAGAGAAAAGTAAATATTATTATTATTATTTATTTAGTTATTTTTTTTACTGAACAAATTGTGTCTGTCCTTAAATTAATTCAATTATAACTCAAAGTTTCTTAAAGATAATGCTGTAAACTATAGGGAGCCGTTACTCACACATTACTATAATATTAAAGGTTACCAACAGAGCCCAAACTATTAGCCTAAATTCAGCTGCTATTTATGTTTAGATATAATAATCAACACTCAAATAACACATTGTGTGCAAACATGTGAACTTCACATGAGGCAGTTTTTGCATTAACTTCTAAATCTAATTATAAAATAATTTGTTGTTCAGTTCGTTGTTGAAATATAATCATTTTCATGACAGATTTATTTAAACCCACATTAATAATCCAGACATCAGTAACAGGTTCAGTAGAATATAATGAATATAACGGCTAATATAGGTCATATATTCAGTGAAAGAGTTGATTTCTCTAGTGAACTCACAGCTGTGGACACTGAATGACTCCTGATGGAAATGTGATGCTACGGGACATTGTTCTCAAGCTGTTTTATTGACGTCTTTCCGCCGTTGAAACACTGATTGAGCGATTACACCACATATGATGCGTTTCAGTAAGTTGTGATGTATCCTCAACACACCTTCAGATGTTCATTCATGTTTATTCTTTGACTATGACGAGATGATCGCGTTCACTCGCATATACAGTGATCAGTCACGCCACATTAAAGAGCGGCAAAACGGCATTTATCGTTTGAATTTCATGATAAAATGGACAGAATACTTAATATGTTCATGTGGGAACTCGGATTGAAGTATGATCCATGTGTAAAACAAGCCGACTGTTAAAGATTGCATTCGGTACACACATGCACAGTACCGGAAGCCCTGTAGCGAAACAGTTCGGAATGAATACGTGTACCGTTACACCCCTATCATTTACTCATGTTCATGTCGTTCCAAACCTGTCCTGGTTCTGTCACTTCGGTCTAGTTTTGCTCTTGGGTTTGTGACAGAGCCCTGACACTGCTATATTGTCATGTTTGGTGTGAGCTCATGGCTTGTCATGTGTTTGTTTGTGCCATGTACTCTCCTGTCTATTGTCTTGACCCCGCCCCTCTTGCTACCTGATTATTGGTTCATTTGCCCCACCTGACTTCCCTCATTAAGTGCTTTCTTTGCTCCCTATTTAGTCTCCTTGTGTTTGCAGTCCCGTGATGGTTTGTTGTCATTGTTCCCCGTCCGTGCTTCATGTCTCCTGATTCCTGGTTTGTGGCATGTTCTGTTTTTTCCCCCTCATGGGTAGTTTTGTTGGTTTTTATTTTTTGTGAGTTAAATAAATCCAATTCCTCCTGCAATTGAGTCATTGCTCCTTTCACCCATACCTGACAAAACCTGTATGACTTACTTTATTCTGTAGATCTCTACAGAAAAGCCATCAATATTAGTCTTGTAATTTTACCTTTGTTTCATTAAAAACAGATAAGGACAAATCTATTAGTACATATTTTAGAGTTTCAGTCCCAATAAAAGAGATTTTCTTCTAAATGACTCATTGATCTGGACTTTTATCCTCTGTGTCAGGATTCTCTCACTTCTTCAAACCTCCCATTGGACTGAGTAGCAAATCACATCTTTATTCCTCAAGTGGGAAACAGATTTCAGCATTACAACCCACAGAGCAGTTTCCTTTGAAAAATAATTACTATTCATTAAAGTGTCCTGTCAGATTCTCTTCTACCCTTCCTCTTTTCCTCTCCCTCACAGGATGTCCTTCAGGACTCCCGGTGGCTGTCATTCTGTCAACCCCCAACCATCTTATCGATTCACACATCTCTGCTGAAGCTGAGGAAGCTGGCGTGCCAATTCCTCCTGTTCTTCTACCAGTGTCGACCTTTTCATTTCTTTAAAACCCCCGTTTTAGAGGGAACAAATAAACTAGGCTGGTGTATCCACCCTCAATGCCCATGGAAACCTGTCTTGTTAACTTTCTTCCTGTTCTCTGTTGTGCTAAACCGGTTTGTGGTGTCTCTTTATCTGCCTTTGAATCCTCAAACGTACACTGGAGGAGAATCGGGAAGAATTTATTTGCTCTGCGGTGTGGTGTGTTGAAGTCAGATTATATTTTGAACTCCCTGACTTGCTTATCTTCCTGCTTCCTCACAGGATTTCTGTTTGAGCAGGCACATATGGAGTCAGTAGGAAGGAGTGACTGAGTTCAAAATGTCCTCTCTCATAAACATACAGCCATGCACAGCAGTTTTGTCCCCCTGCATTTAATTTTCAGTTTGTAGTCCTAAAACCTGAAAGAGAATCATCATCGCTACTGAGGATCAGCACTGGGAATATCTCAGAGTTAAATAGTATAGTAAACAAATAATGTTAACTAGTAGGGTTGTGCAAAATTCAGAATTGAAGAACTGGCTCCATTTCTGTTCATGAGTTTGATTTGACAGAGTGCAATTTGGTTTGAATCAGGAAGTGAAGAAGTGGAATGAACTGACTCAATTATGTTGAATTTACTAAATAACATTTAAAAGAAATTTGACTAACAATAGCATTCTCGAAAATGAAATGTCAAAATTCAACCTCCAAGACGTTTAAAACAGTTCTCTTAAACCAACATTCAAGGTTTGTCTTGAAAAACTTTTTCTTGTTAAAATATCATTTTTGGAGGGTTTAATGGCATTTATGTTAATTACTTCCTTGAATTCAAATCTGAATAACAATTCTGCTTCCTGTTTGCTATAGTGTACAAAAAAATCTGTAAAACTAAGGCATATTTTTTGCAGGTGTTTTACCTGTATTTTGAATTTTGAACATGTGTTTTAGGGTTAACGGAAATGTCTGTAAAATTACTGGGTAATGCGCTGCCAGTACTTTTTCTGTTATTTTATGGATTTATTTTTTACAGTGTCAATTCAAGCTCACTGAAAACCATCACTGTGGCGACATTTCTTCAAAATGATATTATGCTGTTTTGTGCACATTTCATGACACTTTCAAAAGCGAAATGTACAGTGAGTGGCGGTAAAGGCACGGTCAGTTTTATCCGAAACGGATGAATGTGAATTTGAAATCGTTTTATTGTACATATGGATGTGGTTTGGAAAAGAATTGTGGAGTGGCACTAAAAGCAAATCTGTGCTAAAAGGTTAATGCTCTGTCTATCCGATAGAGAACATCGCATTTGAAAATAATGTACCGTATAGGGGAGAGCGGGCACAACGCTTTCTGACTGTCTCAGTTTGAGTAAATCCACTTGGGGTTCAGAGTATTTCTTTTTTCCACATTAATTTCTCATGTTTAGTACAATTTATGTGATTTTGTTTCATTTATAGTGTATACTTTTTTTAATATAGATTTACCATGAAAGAATGGAAGTGAAATGTGACAACATGCCCCATAGGTGGGTACATTATAACATGAGCATATGACAGATTAACATGTTATATGATACAAAAAAATAAATTAAAAAAATTATATATATATATATACACAAGACAAACTAAAATATTTTGTCAATAAAATACAATTATACATTTCTACTAATTACTAATTATTTTAATAATTAAAAATAAACACATTTTTGAGTTTGACAACAAACACAGCAAAACACAGTTATACATCATAGTTCAAAACATCATAATAATAATTAATAACTTCTGAGTATTGACTCTCAGTCTTTATCTCATGGTTTCTCAACAGAATTCATAAAAGTATAGAATATAATATCAGTTCTAATAGGAGCTCATTGTGACAACATGCCCCGCCTGCTCCACTGGGATTAACCCCGGCTCGTGTCTTCTGCTGTTAGATCAGCATTAAAGAACATCTCCACTGTTTATTAAAGAACATTAAAGAACTCTAAACCTAACCGATAGCATTAACAAAAGCAAGCATGAAATAAAATTGCATTTGCTGAAGTAACCATGCCACTTTAGCTTGTTTCTATAAGTCTTTGAGCTCTTTTGTATTTCACGGGACTCGTACCCGAGAGCTCCGCATCGTAGCGCAATGTAGTACCAGACGAGCTAACAAGCAAGTTTATTATGCCAGAAAAGCCATATTGTGGCGCTAGTTATATTACAAAGTTAGTTTACAAATCATGCAGTATGGTAAAAGTTTTTTGAGGTCATAACATACTATTGTGAAAGGAACTGTGCAAAAATAAGTCTAGTAATCGATTGTAATGCACCTGTAATCATAATTTGTCTGAAAATGAATAAAAGTTTTTGGTGTTTTACTGCCACTTCTGTCATTTCAGTGGGAATCTGCAGTGAATTGTATACGTACACTATATTGGCAAAAGTTTTTCATTCTTAATCCGTAGGGTTTAATATGGAGTTGGCCCACCCTTTGCAGCTCTAACAGCTTCAGCTCTTCTGGGAAGGCTTTCCACAAGGTTTAGGAGTGTGTTCATGGGAATTTTTGACCATTCTTCTAGAAGCACATTTGTGAGGTCAGGCACTGATGTTGGATGAGAAGGCCTGGCTCACAGTCTCCACTCTAATTCATCCCAAAGGTGTTCTATCGGGTTGAGCTCAGGACTTGTGCAGGCCAGTCAAGTTCCTCCATACCAAACTCGTTCATCCATGTCTTTATGGACTGATGCTTTGTGCACTGGTGCGCAGTCATGTTGGATCAGGAAGGGGCTGTCCCCAAACTGTTCCCACAAAGTTGGGAGCATGAAATTGTCCAAAATGTCTTGGTATGCTGGAGCATTAAGAGTTCCTTTCACTGGAACTAAGGGGCCAAGCCCAACCCCTGAAAAACAAACCTACACCATAATCCCCCTTCCACCAAACTTTACACTTGGCAGTCAGGCAAGTCCTGTTCTCCAGGCAACCGCAAAAACCCAGACTCGTCCATGGGATTGTCAGACAGAGAAGCGTGATTGGTCACTCCAGAGAACACGTCTCCACTGCTCTAGAGTCCAGTGGCGGCGTGCTTTACACCACTGCATCCCACGCTTTGCATTGCACTTGGTGATGTAAGGCTTGGATGAGCTGCTCGGCCATGGAAACCCTTTCCATGAAGCTCTCTACGCACTGTTCTTGAGCTCATCTGAAGGCCACGGAAGTTTGGAGGTCTGTAGCTATTAATCTGTAGAAAGTTGCCCCTCAGCATGCGCTGACCCTGCTCTGTGATTTTATGTGGCCTACCACTTCGTGGCTGAGTTGCTGTTGTTCCCAATTGCTTCCACTTTGTTATAATCCCACTAACAGTTGATTGTGGAATATTTAGTAGTGAGGAAATTTCAGGAATGGACTTATTGCACAGGTGGCAACCTATCACGGTACCACGCTTGAGTTCACTGAGCTCCTGAGAGCGACCCATTCTTTCACAAAACCTGTGGCCATGAAGTGATTGAACACCTGGACTCAGGGATTTGGAGGGGCGTCCCAATACTTTTTTGTAGTTTTTTTTTTTTTTTTTTTTTTGCAAAAATGTAATAAAGGCAAGTTTTTTTTCCGAAAGCCTGAATGTTGCATAATAGAGCACTTTCTATTCAAATTTGAACTTTAGTTTTAAATTCAATTCTCAATAAGGGACAACCCTCTGAACCACAGACCTTTAAATAAAACTGCTAACCTATTAAAAAACATCTCTATAAAAGTAAATGATTAGTTCCATGGAAAAACAATGCACTGTGCAGGCTAAATGTAATCTTTTAATGGTCATCTGTCGCTGTATAACAGATCAAGGAGTAAGCTCTTCATGGCAGAAAAGAGATGACACTTGCCCAGTAAAGCATTTATTTAGAGACTCCATGTGGGGAAAAGAATTGCTTCGTCCTTTTATTAATTCATATAAGAACATTTACATCTTGTTAAAACACTGAGAGAGAGAGAGAGAGAGAGAGAGAGAGAGAGAGAGAGAGAGAGAGAGAGAGAGAGAGAGAGAGAGAGAGAGAGAGAGAGAGAGAGAGAGAGAGATGGTCTTAAGAGTATAAAGATTATGTTTCATTTCACAGCCACATCGCCCATATATGACTCTGTACAGAATCATACGCCACATACAGAATTCCCTCTGCAATATTTCATGCTGGCACCTCACGCTCGTAACTGAGCTATATTGTCTCTCATAGAAATGGATGCAGTAAAACTATTTACATTCAGCACTTTGGTTCTGGACATTGTTACCTCTCTGAAAAAAAAAAAAAAAAAAAAAATTCCCATATGTCCTACTATGGCAATGCAAGGATGCTGAAGGCAGGACCTTGGGCTGACCCTTCTGAGATTAAATCTTATTTGAACATTATTCATAAATTGCTGGATGTACAAGCATAATGAAATCGTCACCACAGTTTATGAAATGGCAGAGATACAGTTTCAGTCACTTGAAGTTTACAGCATGGTAAAGCTGTCTGGGATTCTGTACAGATACATTTGTGTCTGACTACCTGCGGCACAGAAGTGGATTCGCATGACAACATTTTGTTTCAGAGCATGCTCAGTAAATTACTACAGGCTGAAATTAATTAATGCAATGATTTCACTACAAATAATATATATATATATATATATATATATATATATATATATATATTTTTTACCCTTTTTTGCAGCATTAATGTGCACGTTAGAAGATTTTTTTTTTTTTTTTTTTTTTTTTTTTTTTTTTTTCAAAGAATGCTAATGAGGGCTGGTTTTCAAACGTTTTTCTGAAAAACCTCCCATTTTATTTATAAGTCACTGAAACGGCGTGCAGAGAAAGCCTGAAAGTAGGTCACGTTTTACATGTTTCTAGAAAAGCAGAATCTTGTGTGTCTCAGAAGCAAAATCAGAATTAAACCCTTGGTGAATTTCCAAAGAAGAAGAAGAAATAAACAAGGCTGCTTGTAACTGTTACAGTAAAGAATCTGAGAGCTGTCTGGCCTGTGTTGAAGGCAAAGCTTCAAAAGCAGAGCATTGGGTGTAAGTTAACATCAAATGTGCTTAAATAGCAAAAACTGGAACCCAAAAAGATGGCTAGATTAGACATACAAGTACGTTCAATTTGAAATGAGAGTGTATTACAATACACACATTCAGTCGATGGTCAGAGCCTTGGTAAATCATTTTCATCTCATGCCTTTGCACAGAAAAATCTAATAGCTTTCTCAGTCAACTGTGCACATAAACAAGAATGAGACCATGATGGCTGGAGCTATTTTAATCAGAAATATATTAGTTTGGAGGATAAAAAAAAAAAAAAAAACTCCAAGTACAAAACAGGCTCAAGATTTATATCTCACATATTCATGAGATTAAAAGGGGACACTATTTAATAACTTTTTATATCATAATTGTTTTTGAGTAGTACATATATGCTTCAAATATCACTTTTTAATACTGATAATTGTACATATTAATTTAATATTCATAACTTTATATATACGCTACAGTTCAGAAGTTTGGGGTCAGTAACAGTTTTATTTTAAAGAAATTAATATCTTTATTTAGCAAGTATGTATTATTTAATGTATGTATTTACAAAGGATTTCAGATAAATGCTGTTGAATCCTGGAAAAAAATAAAATATAAAAACACAAAATATTATTCAACATTGATAATAAGAAGAAATGTTTCTTGAGCACCATATTAAAATGATCTCCAAGGAACATGTGACACTGAAGAGTAATGATGCTGACAGTTCATCTTCATCATCACAGGAATGCATTACATTTTAAAATAGAAAACCGTTATCTTAAATTGTAATGATATTATAATATGTTCTGTATTTTTGATCAAATAAATGCAGCCTTTTCCAACCCCACGCTTTTGAACAGTAGTGTACGGTATACATGTTTTGTTTATGACATAAAAGTTATTATAAAGTGTTTCTCAAAAACATTGTAAATTCAGACAGTTTAGTCATAATAAATCACGAAATATTCAGATTGTTTATGCCTTCTCAAGAGGGAGGCTATGTCAGTTTACATAGGGCTGTTGTGATTGATTAGACGCCCTTCACTGTCTTGACAATTTGTTGAAGGGTGAAAACCTTCCTGTCTTAGACATTAAGATAAACAACTCATATTTACAGACTCCCTGTGATTTCCATCTTCTGAATTTAGTGAGAATGTTTTTCCCCCTTTGCAGTTGAGTCACATATATATATCGTGACAGACTATGTGAAGGTCCTACAGCTCTCCATGACAACAGCATAAATTGCACTTTTTTATTCTGTGTTTTTTTACCTCGCACTGTAAAAGTTGCTCCTCGTATATTGAGCGATCCATCTTATCTTGACAGAAAACTGATCGTTTTTTATGTTGATGCATATGCGCAATTTTCACAGACATTTCCACACATTCCAGTTTTATACAAAAAGCAGTAATAAATGCTCTGTGTTGTCAAAGGCTGTAATTCTGCGGCTGTTTGTGTTGACGAATGCTACAACCCAAGCAACTTAATCAAGAACACTTAAGCAGTACATGTACGGTTATTAAATGCTGAGTGGAAATAATTGCCTCTAGATGTAGAGATACTAAAATGAATTCATGTATTACAGTTATGCCTCGTCACATCATCATATGTCTAATAGAAAAGCAGGTCGTAGAAAACAAAGCTATTGAATCAGCCAGGTGATGGAAATGTAACTCTGTATTTGCACATAGATGACACGCAATGCACTCCTCATATAATACTTCAATTAAAAATGGACATTTACAGATTAGAGGTCACTGAAATCAGAATTATAGAGGAAAAAGAAAGAGAAGAGAGCTTTTTTTTTTCTGAAAGAGAGAGACATACAGCCAAGTGTGCTTTGATATCAGAACAGAGACTTCATAAGGCAATTGTTTTGTGTTGAAGTGTGTGTTTTTTTGTTGGTTTTTTTGGTCTTTGCACTTTCAAAAAGTACAAATACAGGTGTTTATCAGTATATATCCAATAAGCAATGTGAATCTTTTCACGTTTTGAATGAAATGAGCAGTATTTACAAAGCGGCCAACAATTTTTTTTTTTTTTTTTCTTCAAAACAATATTGTAAGCGTGTACCGTAACCTTAAGGTTGCCTTCTCAAAAGAGATTTCAATAAACATTAAAAAACCTGTAAAGAAATTTCGCCATTGGGTTTGCTTTCATGTTTACCTTTTGGTTTAGCCACATCTCTGAATACAAAGGAATTTATATCCAACATTCTGGCAATTCAGTCCCACATTAAATACAGATATACAGATCTCACAATACAGGATTTGCAACTCCAGATAAAATAGAAAAGCATGAATTTGAATCTTTGCTGATTGTTATAACCGTTGGACCACTGTGCTCCGATACTTTACATCGGAATAGACTTCTTATTGTTGATTCTCCATCTCAAGCAATGACATCTCCAAACTACAGCACATATGTGCTAAGAAACCGTAGGTATGTATTCTGACTCGAAATGTTCTTTTTCATGGATCATGTAGGCAGTCCACTTAAGGAAAATCCCCATTGTCTCAAAAGCAACCCTTACTCAAAGACACTATGTTGGTTTGACTGTAGGCTAGATCCAACAAGGTTTTCCCAGCAAGGGAATATTCTGCAAACGTACGGCTTCCACATGGTATGCTCCAGTATCAGTTACAATCAAAAATTCTGCTTCTTACAATTGCCGCCCAAAGGAAGAGGGTTCAAAGACAATCTTATCCACAAACATTTACACGCACACTGACAATAAATTTCTTTTTCCTTTCTCTCTCATCACATTTACAAATACATTCTCACTGGCAGGCAAAAATGAGCAACACAGGCTCATTTGAGCTAGCTGCACAGCTGGCTGAGTTCTGGCTCTGTGGAGTTGGGGAGCTTGGTGTTAAAACTCTGGAGCGCTTCCCGTATTCGCACCACCTCGCTGGACGAAAGCTTGAGCCTGTGCCTCAGCAGGCAGGAGAAGAGGTCCAGCGGCTGGGCTCCCGGCGGAGAGAGCCGGTTGATGCGGTCCCTCATCTCCAGAAGCATCAGAAAGGCTGCATCCTGGGATCCCTGCGTATACGGGTAGTCCAACTGCAGGATCAGGTCCTTGATCCCCTCTGGATCAAAGTGCATGCTGTAGCCAAAGACCTTCAGACTGTTGATTTTCATGTAGCCCAGGTTGGCCGAGTGGTCATCCAGGTCCAGCGGCTCGTAAAATAGCGTCTCATTGACAGCAGGATCGTCAGTGATGACGCGACTGCGTAGGTAAATGTGCACCGTTTCGAAGAAGGACTTCCACTTGCTGCCAAGAGGGAGGGTCCAGTTATAGCACTGGAGCGAGGCATCCAATTTAGTTCTTTCCCAGTCTGGGAAGTCCTGCTGGTTGACGGGCATAAACCAGCTTTCCGAGTGGCTGCCCCCAAAGGGGTTGACATAGATAGCAGGCACGGGTTCCAGCGTGCTGTTCTTGGTGGAACAGATCTGGAAAGAGATCCCCATCAGCATGTGGATGAGGTTGGACTTGTTCTTGTTGCTCTTGAGGGTGAGCAGCATACGCTTCCTCCATGCCGGGTTGAACCAGCTGCCTAGGCGCACGACGTTGCTGATGTAGATGGCGTGGACCTCCATGCGGCTATCAAGCCTTTGTAGGAGGTAACGCAGCTCTGCATCCGGCATGTCAAAGTCAAAGTTGACGTAGTGGTCCAAAGAGTTGGCGATGTTGGGGCGGCAGAATCCCATATGGAGGATGCTGCCTGGGAGGCATGTGCCACAGCGGGTGATGTTGTCTGGGGCGCAGGACGAGCAGAGGGTCCCCTCACCCACCCTACATGGCACCGTGCCCTGGCAGACAGCGCGTCGCTCTGCGGCGCAGATGCAGCCCTGCACTTCCTCAGAGAAGGTGCCGTGCACACCATGCTCGCTGCAGTACAACAGAGACTGGGCTTTGTTGAGCCAAAAACCCAGAGTCCTGCAAGAGAGAATGTGATAATTACAGACATGATTAGTTCCTGAAAAAAAATACAGGTTAGGCTTTATTAAATGAAGATGAAATCGAAAGATTTCTGGGCTTCGTCGACATGAAAAATTGTTCAGCTAACATGTTACAACTTGACATCAGCCGTGTTTTCTTTGTGGTAAATGAGGCATTCATTTCCTCTTGCTGATTGATACGAATATTAATCGACTGCTGATGGCATGTTCTTTGACAAATGGAAATTGTTCTTAACCAGTGGAGGAAGTGAGTCTTAAAAGCCTTTGGGGATGTGTGTGAGGAGATTGTGCATTCTTTTCAGTCTCTTTTATCCAATTTAGCAAGAGACAAGTCACTTAAATAAATGCACCAACTCCATGGGCTCTCCATTATCTTCCTACTCACTTCACAACTGTTGACGCATACTTAATGTCATGCATGCAAAAATAAAATGTCTCACATCCCATGCCCTTTCTGTTGGCTGCCTCCCTGTGGGATTTCATTTCATCTTGCCTTCCTTTTGTCCTGGACTCATGAATTTATTAATAATCTTATAAATTCACTAATGTAACATATTCTTGTTCATGAGAGCATTTGATATCAAGATGTAATTCAGGCAGTAAATAAACCACTAAGCAGTGCTCAAATATGTTGACTCAGAGAAATGCGCTGCAAAAAATGCTTTTCTTAGTATTTTTGACTTGTTTCCAAGAAAAGAATCATTTTTAATAAACAAGTTTATTTTTTTAATAATAAACAATCATACCCCCTTGGGAGATCATTTTGCTTGTTTTAAGCAAGAACTCACTTCATTTTGTTTTTATTTTCCAGAAAACAAGAACAAATATCTTATTGTATTTATCTAGTAAATGCATCTTAATTCAATAAATTTTAGATATTTGGACTGGAAACAAGACAAAAATACTAAAAAAAGAAAAGAAAAGAAAAAGAAAAGAAAAAGAAGTTTTTGCAGCGTGAATCTTGGTTCAATAATTAAGTCCTGGTTGTCTCTTATGTTTTTTAATTTTTTTGTATTATTTTATTTATTTTTTACAATTCAAATAAACTGAATATCTCAAAACAAAGATATTTTTTACTTATTTTACGGAGTAATTCCTTTTGTGTCCATTTCAGTTTAGAATGTAAAAGGTACACTGTAAAAGGTATTGCTACCTATAAATTCTGATTTAGTTGTAGTAACCTAATTCAATCAGGTTTATGTAACATAAAACAAGGGAATGCTGTTTTAACTTAATTGAGTTACATTGACCCAATATGCAATTTCCAATAGTCGTGACTAGTGTCAGCTACAGGACATCTGCTCTGAAGGACACAGAAGAAGAAAAGGTTTGCGTTTGGCTGATCCAATTTTGCTTCAGTTGACATTATAAAACAAACATACAAAAAAGATGTTTCCCCCTCTTGCTCAGTTTAATACTATAAAATGTAATAAAATTGAAATAAAATCGAGCACCCAAAATCTAGTAATATGTACTGCTCACATACTATTTATTGTTTACTCCGAAAACCCAAGTTAAGATTAATTGGTTTGAGTGCCATTTTGTCAAGCCAAAAAAAAAACCAAAAAAAAAAACCATTAATCACCATTATGGGGATCAGTGTTCCCTTTGGTTGGCCACTTGGAACATTCATATTATTATAATTCTCTTCCTGTTCGATCACAGGTATTTGGTTTCAAAGGAAGAGAAGTAATACATGGGTTGCTTTTTAAAGTTGACCTAGCTACTGACTGAAAAATTAACTATAGTTAACGATTTAATCAGAAATTAGGTCACCTTTTAAAATTAACCTATGTAATATTTCCTTTATGTCGCATAATGATCATTTACAATGTTATTGCTAACACTTACATCATAAACACCTTGTGAAACTTAAATTGGGTTAATATAATCCCTGTATATTTGTAACAATATCTTGTAGTTCATGCTTTAGTCACACACACTTCAACATTCAGCAAAACACAACAATTGTAACAATGATAGCTATACTAAGTAAAAGATCAAGTACTCTCTACAGTTCTTTTTAGTTACTCTTGTGTAAGTCAACTATACTAACAAAGCATTTGTTAGCAAAACTATTCCTATTTTACTTTAGTTTTTTAAGGCAGTCAGTTTTTTTAAGTAAATCTAACTAATTAGATTTTGTGGCAACTGATTACAAGCAATATTATTAATTAAATTCAACAAATCAGTTAGAAATTGGGTTGGAATTAATCAAATGAATTCCTTAAGACTGTTAAACACTGTTACAAAAACCAAAAAGTCAAGAGTCAAACTGCCCAAGTAAAGGAAACACTGATAAAGTGACCAAACATTTTCAATAAAACATCAACATCTAAACCTTGATTTAGATGATCAACCTTGATTCCACTCTCAGTTTGGGTGAGTTTTATTGTGTTTTTCCTTTTGCAGACACAGGTTGAAGCCGACTGAGTGGAGTGAAAGTCTTCAAGCTTACGGATGCTAACTACAACCTGTCACTCGCGTGGAGCTCTTGATTATAGTGTGCACACGCTGACCAGTGACCACTCTTCAGAAAGGTTCAGCCTATACAGGCACCACAAGACACAACGTTCAGTCACTTTAATATCCTCCATCTCTCTTTGGTTTTCCCACAAATTCAGATATCCGGCTACTTTTTCTTTGCAGAATAAAAAAAAAATAATAATAATAATTGTCCTGTAAGAAGAACGGCTGAACCATGCAATAGTGCAGCTTCAATGCCTCTAAGCCACAGTCTAAATAAACCACACAGTGTTGTATAGACAGAGTGAAACAGCCAACAATCTGATACACACAAAACCACTAAGAGTATAATATTTGAATGCTAAAGTATAAACCAAAATACTTAAAGCTGCAGTCCGTAGGTTTTGCCTCTTCGCCGCCACCTCTGTTTGAAACCTGCAATTGCAGATATTTGCTGAATTAACATCTTTATGTGGGTTGTGCATCTGCGGGTCTGTGCATGTGCGGATGAATCTAATGTTTTGAGGAGTGTGTGTGGCTGTTATTCATTCACCGCACCGGTGTGGATACTGTACTTCAGAATCATAGATTCTACATCTTGGAAGTACGACCAAAATAAGCATTTTCACCGGAAAATGTCATCGGAAGTAACATGTCTGACATTTTTGTTCTGACCGACTGAGAAAATTACAATAAATTACGCTACCAGTAGTGATTGAATCTAACAATCGCTCATATCGCATTAAACAGTGCAAATTATTATTATTGTTATACTTTGTTCTCAAATTGTTAATGTTAACAACATCAGCATTGCGTGTCTACGTGTATTTAGAGCGTATTAGCGTTACCTGTAGATTTCAATTTCTGTACAGTCTATCTTCTGCTTTTGTCTACGGGTGAATCTCCAGTTGTCACTGATGATGTCATTTGAGCCTTTCTGGATTACAATCAAAATGATAAGTTTAGTTTAATCACTCCAGCTGCTGTGAGAAAAGGCTATAAATGCTCCGCCACCTGCAGCATCCTCACATGCGCTACTACTACTAGCCGGACTCCTTCATGTATACAGACGTGACGTAATGACGCAAAGACATGCTCAAATTTCCAGTGGAAATCCACCATACTGCTCAAATTATGACACATTATTACAAGCTTACCGTTGTGAATCGGGAGGTAAGGAGATAGTTTTCAACACTAGCTTGTTGTGTACTTGCTCAAATTGATTTTGGATAATTTTTAACCAAACAATATTATACGGACTGCAGCTTTATCAATTGAAGTGTTTTATCACTTACTCACCCTCGTGCTGTTCCAAATATGTATAACTTTTTTTTCTTCTATGGAGCATGGACAAAGTTATTTTGAGGAATGTTCTGAAGAAATGTTTGTCTGGACAAAAACATTTTTTTTAAAATATCTTATTTTATGTTCCACAGAAAAAAGAGAGAAATTCATAGAAGTTTGAAATGGCACACGGGTGAGCAAATGATAACAGAAGCTTCAGTTTTTGGATGAGCTATCCATTCAGTTGATGCTTTCTAAAACCAAGAGTGTACATGCGACTTTAAATGTGCCCCTGGAGCCCAACAGCAGCGCTGCGTCTCACGGTATATCTGTGGCGATAGCCAACAATACATTATAAGGGTCAAAATGATCCATTTTTCTTTTATGCCAAAAATCATTAGGATATTAAGATCATGTTCCATGAAGATATTTAGTAAATGTCTCAAACAGATTTTCAAACATTCGTATTTTGGCCAAATATTCTATACTAACAAACCATACATCAATGGAAAGATAATTTATTCAACTTTCAGATGATGTATAAAATGACTGGTTTTGTGGTCCAGGGTCACATATGCTTTGCAACAACAACAACAACAACAACAACAACAACAACAACAACAACAACAACAAAAGTTCATATGGCCTTGTACCTTTCTCTAGGCAGGCTGATCTTTGGCTGTGTAGGACAGCGTTTGCTGAGAGCGAAGAGTTTGCGCACTATCTTGATGGCTTTTCCCAGCACCACTTTAGTGCTCACCTCCAGCAGACCAAAACGTCTCTGCAGGACCAGATCTGATGTCCAAAACTTTAAGACGGCAGATGTGTTTAAAAAATGATCTGTTGGCAATTTCTTGAGAAAGGCCTTGAACTCATCTGAAAAACAGAAGGAGAGCAAGAAATGTTATTATGGTTATTATTACTATGAAATCTTGGACAAGGTGAATAAACTATACTGAGCTGTAATGAGCTTCAGTGAGATAAGGGAACACAAGATGGCTCATAATATGAATGCATGACTCATTGAGGGTGTTATAGGGGGAAAAAAACAGACAAAAACATCAAACACTTGACTCACATATCATCAAACTATACAGCAGCAGGTTTTATTAAAGCTTTTGACAATCATTGTGCACTGCTGATTGATACTTGAAATAAGGACGAGCTAATATGTCTTCAGCACAGACAGTTTAGTTAAAAAACCTCATACTTCTTAACAGCATTTCCCAACACCTTCCATTGCAAAATGTTGTACAAGCTGTAAACAGTGAAACATTAGGGGAACTATCAAATTCAAGTTATCTAGAAATGTGTTTGAGCCACTTAAAAAGACATTAGCATCCCTCAAAAACGGAGCGAAATGAAGACATTTTTGCAGCTCTGAGGAGACAAACCCCAGTCCCCCTGAGTTTTTCATTGTAAATCCATGCAGAAAGAGCTCCATTGGTGTCACAGGGCATTACAATGTGCAATGATCCCGTGAGCGCTGAGCCCAGAGGCTCCCACACACAAGACTAAATCACAGAGATAACATTAGCATTGGCTTAGCCTGTCAGTTAAGCTCATTTTAAGCGCAGATTCCCTTTTTCTTCTTCTCTTCCCCTGTCATTTTGTTTATGCATGAGTGTCTGTTTGACTCTGACAGCAGAAGAAAAGCCTGCAGTGACCAGTGTCACAACATAATTATATTACAATTATCTGGCAGTGCATAATCATATTGTTTGCTAATTTGATGTTGGTTATATAAAACTAATAATGATAAATGGTTGCATCATGAACTTCTAGCGTGAAGGCATTTCCTCTGCACAGTTTTTGTATTCATACATCTGAACAGATGTTTTATCGCTCCATGGATCGGATCTGCAGCATATTTGCTTTCATTACGTAATAACAAAAGCAAGCATTTAATATGTACGTGTATATTCCAAACATAAGCCTGAGATCAGGGTTGTGGTATGTTAATGCAACCCTATAAAACCATAGAGGTTCGTTCTATGCCTGATATCCCTTTCACGCATACCAGCATACAATGTAGTCATATGCAGCAGTGCTTTTATGAGATTTTCTCACTCGCATTCTCTCTCTCTTTCTCACTCTACTTTCCTTCTTTTGCCTTCCACTGTTTACAGTGACATCTCTCTCTCCCTTGCTCTCTCTCTCTGGATTCTGCTGGAGATCCCATTATTCACAGAAGCACATTTACAATTTGAACTTTTCTTCCCTTTTCTGCCATATTCTGGCATTTATGACTTTATGTTCAAATTTATGGACTATTTAGCTCTTCCTAAAAATGTCAGATGGAATGATGAGGTTATTTTCCTCAAAACACATTCTCATTTTGTACATTAGTGCTTCAAATTTCTGTGAACAAGGAGAGATGGGATCTTACTGCACTTTACCGCATTCATGCTCATTATATAGTGGTTCCAAAAAGAGAAAATTCAGACTTTCACTGAAAGACACTGGTACATGTGACACTTCTCAAATGTGTCTGCATAGAATTAGATCCCTTTAATGGGAAAGGTATGTGTGTACATGGGGAGTTCACGGTTCTTAGGATCATGGAGAAGAAAACTTTTACTCTTTCCCTTACAGTTATTTCTTATACCGTATCCTCGTGGTCTGGACTTTGAAACTACATAGACGGCAGAAGGAAAAAGGAATCAATGCTGTGCATCTATCCATTATAAAAGTGCATCTATCATCATACAAGTGCATCTATCATCATAAAAGTGCATCTATCATCATACAAGTGCATCCATTATAAAAGTGCATCTATCATCATACAAGTGCATCTATCATCATAAAAGTGCATCTATCCATTATAAAAGTGCATCCATCCATCATAAAAGTGCATCTGTCCATCATAAAAATGTAATTAAAAATGTAACCCAACTGCTGCGTTTGGCCACATTTTTTTACCCAGCATTGGATTTAAACAAACCAGCATTTTTTTAGAGTGTAGGTTTCAAACCAAGGTTTTTAGTCACAAGTCCAATTATTTAATAAATCACAAAATGTTTTTGTCAAAACAATTTTATTATATTTTTTATGCTACCTTTTAGGCTAAATTTATGTTGCTTTGTGCATTGCTTTGTGTTTCATAATTATTTAACAGTTTAAATAGTGCTGTTGCACATTTCAGTTTGACAACTTGCCAACATTTGGCAAAGGGTGAATGAACTGTATTTTATAGCAATGGTAAAATCAACAGTGGAAAAACTGTTTTTTTTTTTTGTTTTTTTTTGTTTTTTTAGCCAAGATTTTCATGTGCTTATATAGAAATTGACATAAACCAAAGTTCTTCTTTATTTTAGATATTAAGTTTCAAAGTGCCTCTTAGACTTCAGCTAAATGTGTTCAGTTTGTGCATAAAGCTGCAGTGATCTGCCTTCTTTTGTGCGTTAGACAGCTGTCTAACCGAGCTAAGCGTCCCTGCAGGTACGGCCTGATTTAGTTCTGTAATTATAAGCAAACCATCAGTGCGTTGCAAACTATTCTCAAGTAGATGCACTGAGGAACTTTAACTTTTGATATCAGGCTGAAAGCAGATGCAGGCGATATTGTTGAAATTACCTATTATAAAACAGCCTTATATATATATATATATTTTTTTTTTTTTCATCAGATGCAAATAGGGCTCACAAATTCATTACAGCTGTAATGAACTGTTTTGCATCTAAATAGAAAGAAACACAATTATCAGCTCCAAACTACACAGAAGTTGCATTTAGTGCAAAAAACACAAGTTGTATGGAATTTCTTCTTCTAGCTCACAGTCTTTTGAAATAACTGTTTAAAAATAATTGAAACTGTTAAGTCAGGACAGAGAAGACAGATCAAGGATGTAGCCTCTGCCCTTCTGCTTATTATTGCTTGGATTTTTTCCCTTCCTCAACGAGAAAGCAGGACACCTGTATAATATATTCAAATGAGTGCTTTTCGCTCTTCATGGGAGGAAGCGGTCTGGTTATCTGTACCGGACACCCTGCAGAACACACAGTGCTGCCTGGCCTCTATACGTCTTTTATATCTGCAAGGTTCCCAGAGGACAGGGCATAATTCACAGATTGATCAAAGCACAGGGAACGGCAGGATGGCTGAATTAAGGCTCATCTGGAGAAGCTGACTAGTGACAGGGCCCTGATTAGACATTTCTCGCAGTGTTAGAACGAAATTAAGGATATTCACTGTTAATCAGTCAACCGGTCACATTTTTTCCCCTGAACATTAATGCAGAATTGAGTTTTCTCTGTAATTGCAGAATTTGTGACATGAACAACAGACCATTTCAAGTCGGTGGAAGGAACCGAGGTAGTGAGATAAGCTGGCAATGAGACAGTGACAGCTTTTCATGGACTCACCGATTGAAAACCACATACGTATATGTTACATTTCTAGGCATCAGCTCAAGCCTTTGAATCACCCTTCTTTACTGACAAACAAAAGTTGGGTTTGTATTAGTGCTGTCAGTGTTAATGCGTTAACGCATGCAGTTAACTTTAACGGAGTGTCTATTTACACCAAGTGCAAGTGCAAATAGACACTCGGTGCCCCACAGGTGGAGTAAAATGCCTCACAGGTGGAATAAAATGCACCCCAGGTGAAAATGCCTCACAGGTGGAGTAAACTGCCTCACAGGTGGAGTAAAATGCCTCACAGGTGGAATAAAATGCACCCCAAGTGGAGTAAAATGCCTCACAGGTGGAGTAAAATGCCTCACAGGTGGAGTAAACTGCCTCACAGGTGGAGTAAAATGCCCCACAGGTGGAGTAAAATGCCCCACAGGTGGAGTAAAATGCCTCACAGGTGGAGTAAAATGCCCCACAGGTGAAAATGCCTCACAGGTGGAGTAAAATGCCTCACAGGTGGAGTAAAATGCCCCACAGGTGGAGTAAAATGCCTCACGGGTGGAGTAAAATGCCCCACAGGTGGAGTAAAATGCCTCACGGGTGGAGTAAAATGCCCCACGGGTGGAGTAAAATGCCTCACAGGTGGAGTAAAATGCCCCACTGGTGGAGTAAAATGCCCGACAGGTGGAGTAAAATGCCCCACGGGTGGAGTAAAATGCCCGACAGGTGGAGTAAAATGCCCCACGGGTGGAGTAAAATGCCTCACGGGTGGAGTAAAATGCCCCACGGGTGGAGTAAAATGCCCCACAGGTGGAGTAAAATGCCTCACAGGTGGAGTAAAATGCCCCACGGGTGGAGTAAAATGCCCCACGGGTGGAGTAAAATGCCCCACGGGTGGAGTAAAATGCCCCACGGGTGGAGTAAAATGCCTCACGGGTGGAGTAAAATGCCTCACAGGTGGAGTAAAATGCCCCACAGGTGGAGTAAAATGCCCCACAGGTGGAGTAAAATGCCTCACAGGCCCCACTTCAATTTTTTTTCCTTCAAATGTTGTTTTTTACTTTATTACATATGTATGGAAAAATTAAGCTGTTAATGTAAAAGTTTTTAAATCCAGAAAGTGCTTGAACTTTGGGCTTTAAAGAACAGTTAAGGTATACAATGTGCAAAAGCCAGCAGAAAAGAAAAGAGGCAATGCAAAACTCATTCATTGAAGAATTAAAGTAGCCATGAAATATCAGACAGCATTATCACTTCTGTTAGGGTTAGGCAACTCGTTGTCGCCTTCACTTCTGTTGTTGTCTTCACATCTGATGTTGTCGTTACACCATATGAAGATAAAGATCAAGAGTAAGATGGAGGAGAAAAGGAGCAGTCTGTAACCTGCCATCTTAAAAAAAAAAAAAAAAAAAAACAAATACACTGAATAAGTCAATCAATTAAAAACTAAATTAAACAACTATTACACGTTATATGTATGTTAATCGTTTATGAGCACAATTTATTTTTATTTTTTTTGGTATCCAGAGATTTAATTCTCTGCCTTCACTTAACAAAATGCAATAGAAACATTCTCATCATTAGGCCTTTCTGTTGGATCATGGTCATCAGTAAGGATATTTTGAACAGGATTATTAATTATGAAATTATTAACTGTGATAATGTGAGAAAATGTTGAAGGTGTCTGAACAAATTTTGACTGTATTTTCATGTTTCTTATCTTTGTGAAATGGTAAATTATTCAAATTTCCCCAACATTTCTGCATTACAGATTTCCTATTATTTCAGTTGAAATGATGTTTTTAGATCTTTTGAACGATTTATTTGTTTCATTTATTCTCTGACAAATCTTGGAACTTGTATAGTGGGGTGAAAATACTTGGTATTTACCTTTGATTCATTAATTATGTATTTTGTCCTGTCATATAGTTCATTCTCATTTGTTCCGTTGTTTGGTTCAGGTTTGCACCAACTCACACAATTGGGATGGATTTTTGAATCACAGGTGTAGTTTCCATCCCAGTCCGTCCCTCCGCATGCAAGATAATTCCCATCAGTGAGACATATACAGAGCCACACTAGAGATGGAATCAAGCAAATCATCCAATAAAGAATGTTTCCAAGAAAAGATTGTTCTCACTGTTGTTATCTTCTAGAAT
The DNA here is from genome assembly GCA_018749465.1 of Paracanthobrama guichenoti. Classification (NCBI taxonomy): domain Eukaryota; kingdom Metazoa; phylum Chordata; class Actinopteri; order Cypriniformes; family Gobionidae; genus Paracanthobrama; species Paracanthobrama guichenoti. The sequence continues at coordinate 22,309,524 of CM031944.1, read as the reverse complement.
ATATGTTGAAAATAGCATCATCATCACCAGAGCAGAAGATGAAGGATACTATATCGTGGTTCCACTCAACATTGCATGGGCACACAAATTTCACGCCCATAAACGCCTCAATACCCAGTAAAAAAAGCTCAGTGGAGCAGCGCTCCTAAAAATAAGTTCGGTTTTTTGTTTGATTTGTGGAGAAGACATTTTCTGAGGTTTATACACTGCACAATAAGTATCTTTGATGATCCTTTTGGATCTACTCCTGTTCTACTCTATGGAATGTGATCTGGTCCACGGGATCCCCTGGAATGAACAGAATATAATCTGCATTATTATGAGCACTCATTATGATATTACATTCTGAACACTATAAGCCATCACTATTATAATTATTATATATTCCATCACTAAAATAATTATTCTGTTCTAGTAACGAATTAACTTTCTCAGTCATCATTGAACGTTAATATTAACACCAGTGAACATGAGAGCCATATCTATCTCATTATTGTACATAAGTATTCATTGTGCATTTTTATAGACGCAGAAATGTAAAACATGGACATGACAGCATTTAAAACGTAAACATTGCATATTTACAGCTGACCCTCAACCCTACATCCAAATAAAAAATGTAACAGGCAGATTAATGTACAATGTATAATGATATATATATATATATATATATATATATATATATATATATATATATATATATATATATATATATATATATATATATATATATATATATATATATATATTTTTTTTGAGCTGCTACTCATTTCTAACCCTAATCATGTGGCTACAAAATTATTCAACCCCGAAAAGTCGCATTTTGTGCAGAATCGTTTATTCTTTATAGCCTCCTCTGTCTTTAGCCCAAGGCAAAAAAAACAACAACAACAAAACGGGGAAATCCTTTACCTCAAATCCCATACTTTTAGAGGAAAATCAAATCTCCAGTTTACCCCAGTGTGCCTTTAGCCCCTACTCTTTTAAGTTATTCGTAAATTTTAGATGTTGTCAGAATGTCAATATACGTTTTAATATGCAAGTAAATGTACACCCTTACTTCAAATTCATAGCTTATAGTAATGGATGGGATTCACCGCTATATGGACACTATCCCTTGAACCAAGAATCTTTAGTGCCTTACCTTTCTGTCCAGCAGTAACACACACAGATTCCAGATGTGCTTTGTGTTTATTCACGGCCTGGAGCTTTCTCAGTCGCAGCAGAGAAACCCACCCACCTCAACAATCAACACAAGTTTATATACTGTAGGATAAAGCGTGGTCAAAGTTAGCATACGTCACTCTTATTGTTTCTATCCTTTTTTATGGGTGAGCAGTTTCTCTGTTGGGTGAGTAAATTATCAGGGAATTTTCATTTTGAAGTGAACTATTTTTTTATTTTTATTTTTAAACCATGCATAAACATTATTCTGTCAAAAATACAAGCATGTACATACATGTTGCTCACATATTATGGCAGCCCAGTTTGTGCTGAATACAGTGTAATGACACTTTTGCCATTAATGTGTTTATAAGCAACTGAAAAAAGTACAAATGTCAGAGCATGTCAAAACTTCTAAAGGGCCCCAAAACAGCTCAGACTCCAAGGGGTTAAAGAGTATGAGTGTGACAAATAAGGAATATCTGAGGGTTAAATACAAGAAAACCTTTAACATCACAGAAAACTTTCTGTTTTTTTACATAAGTTTTCCTCATAAGGACCAAATATTTTTTCCCACAAGGACAAGGATTTTGGGTATTTCCATCGTTGTGTGGGTATTTGTTTCCATAAAGTATGGTTTACCAGGACACACACACACATTGTGTTTTCATGTTTTATGTGGACTTTCATAGATGTAATGTGTGGAAAACACACTGAAAAAAAAGTACGATTTACTTAATTTTTCTTTGGCAAGTTTTTGCACGCATATTTTTAAAGTAAATTTCACATATGGAATTAAGTAAACTCTACCTAACTAGAAAATAAGTAATTTTAACTTGGCCAGTAAAAGGATGAGTAATTTCTACTTAGATGAAGTTTCCTTTGCTTTTTAGTCAAACAATATAACATTGAATTAAACCACACTTTTAAAGTGTATCCTTTACTTAGAAACATCTACGTAAATAACACAATAGATACTGAGTAGACACCATAATAGTGGTAATGTGGCCACAGAACCCAGAGACCTCAACATCTGATGGATTGTTCCCTTTCAGTCGGTCACGTTCGACGTACGTCGGAACTGACCGACGAATTGGGATCTGTTTTCAGAGACCAGTCTGCTTCGAGTGTTTCTAAACGAGCCAATATCGATTGGCGTGCGGTCCACGCTCCGCCCGCTGTGCGGGTATAAATACGGAAGTGGAATACCGCATCCTCGCTTTCTACTTCGGAGCCGAACCCTGTTTGTTGTCTAACGCTGGGTATCCTGCGAAGAGTGTTCTCTCAAAAAGACGAGTCGGGAAGGATCGCTCGACTTCCGGGTGCGGGTGTGACGGCGCGATTCAGCGGGTGGTCGCTTCTCGAGGGATCAGCTGTTCTCTGCCTGCCTGGGCGTCCTCTGAGTGCTCACAGCAGGCTTGCACCTTTGAACTGCTGTGAGCCGCGGCCATCTCCCCTGTGTGCTTCAGCACTATTAGAGCTTTCTTTCCTCTCTAAAAGAGCAAAACACGGTTTGACCCTGCATCTCCAAGATGTCATTCAAACCGTGTGTTTCTGGATGCAGTCGCTTCCTGTCCCCAGTTGACGGTCACGATCGTTGCCTCACGTGTTTGGGCGTTCAGCACGCTGAGGCAGCTTTTGTGAACGACTCATGTTCCCACTGCGGGAACATGACCGCCATGAGTCCTACGGTCTAGGCTCGATTACCTCAAAAGGGGTGGAGTCCCATTGCGCATCCCCCGATCTAGTGGTCCTCCCGCTGCAAAGCAGAGGGCTGCTACTTTGGCTGATGCCTTTGGTGGAGACCTGAGGGTAACTGTGAGGGCACCCCCGACGGGACACCAAGCCCCTCGGGACCCTCCCCCCTCCGCTGCACCGGTGGAGCTTCCAGGGGAGCGTCCTGGTCCCTCCCATGGGGGGCCAGCCGTTACCTTTGGAGCTCCGGCTGAGGACATGATGTCGATTGCTGCATCGGGGGACGAGCTAATGGACTCTGGAGATGAAGACTCGGCTGCGTTGCCCCCTTCGGGTGTGGTAGCGTTGCCCGAGCCTGATCCAGAGCTCACGGCTATGCTTTCCCGGGCCGCCGCGAGGGTCGGGCTCGAGTGGAACCCTCCACCGTGTCCCGAGCCCTCGCGGCTGGATGATTGGTTTCTCGGAGCGGCCCGTGCTGGTTCTCAGGGCCCGCCCCAGTTCCATTCTTCCCGGAGGTGCATCAGGAACTCACGAGGTCGTGGCTGGCGCCCTTCAGCGCCAGACATCGATCGACTGGTTCCTCCGTCCTCACTACCCTCGATGGCGGCGCGGCTAAGGGCTACGTGGGGATCCCCCCAGTCGAACGGTCGGTTGCGATGCAACTGTGTCCCAAGACCGTCACCGACTGGCGGGGTAACCCACGTCTCCCCTCCCGGGCGTGTAAGTTCTCGTCCGCACTGACGGGCAAGGCTTACACAGCCTGCGGAGAGGCCGCGTTGGCTTTGCATGCCATGGCGCTCCTGCAGGTTTACCAAGCCAAAGCGCTCAAGGAACTGCACGAGGGTAGTTCTGACCCAGGCGTTATGCAGGAACTGCGCACGGCGACGGACCTCGCCCTCAGGGCGACGAAAGTCACCGCGCGCTCCCTGGGTCGGGCGATGTCCACCTTAGTGGTCCAGGAACGCCACCTGTGGCTGAACCTGGCAGACATGCGTGATACTGACAAGGTGCAGTTCCTCAACGCCCCTGTCTGCCAGGCGGCCTCTTCGGCGACGCCATCGAGAACTTCGCCCAGCAGTTCTCGATGGCCCAGAAGCAGACGGAGGCGATCAAAAATATCCTGCCCGACGACCTGCTGCTGCCTCCACCCAGTCGTCGGCTGCAGCGCCTCTGCCTGCTCGTCGCCGCCGGCGTCCCCTGCGCCCGCCTCCGCCCCTGCTAAGCCCAAGCAGCAGCCTCCACCGGGCAGCAGGGCGCCGGACTAAAGGGGGCGCCCAACCCGCTCAGGGCTCCGCTAAGCCTGCCGGCAAGCGTAGGGGCAAGCGGCCCTGAGACGGGCAGCCCAGGGACGAGAGGGACTGCTCGGACGGGAGGTGGTGTCCGCACTCTCCCCACCCCCCCGGGAGGAGGACCGGGGGGTCTACACACACACACAACACCCCTGCCGCTGGCTCTTCGGAGACTAGCGGTACCCACATACTCACTAAGAGAGCAGTTTCCTCCCTCCCTGGGCTCCAGGAGGCCCAGGCGGGCAGTGTGCGACGCCCCCGGGCCTTGCCACTCCTCGCCTCCCCTCCTTTCGCCAGTGGGCAGCAGTGTGGGCACCGAGGATGCCTCCAGGCCTTCTCACCCACACTCTGTCCAACCCAGGAATGCTCAGTCGATTTTCCGGGCCGCCTCCGGGCCTCCCGGGTCGAACTTGAGTACTCCTCCCTCCTGCCTTCCCCAGGCAGGGGGCAGCAGAGTGGGCACCGAGGACGCAACCAAGTCTTCTCACCCACTCTCTGCCCCACCTGGGGAGGCTCAGACAACACTCCGGGCCGCCTTCGGGCCTCCCGAGTCAGGTCTGAGTCTCCCACCTCGCTGCCCCACCCGGGTAACGTCTGTGGTGCCGATGGTCCCGCTTGTCCGGTTCCTGGGGGCCTGGCTAGAGCTCCCCAGGCCGTCTCGCTGGCTCATCCATACCATCAGACTCGGCTACGCGATTCAATTCGCTCGCCGGCCTCCCAAGTTCAAGGGCATCCTCTTCACCTCTGTGCGGAGCTGCGATGCCCATGTCTTGCGGTTAGAGATCGAAGCTCTACTGGCGAAGGGCGCGATCGAGCCGGTTCCTCCAGCCGATATGAAGTCAGGGTTCTACAGCCCTTACTTCATTGTACCCAAGAAAGGGGGTGGGTTGAGACCAATCTTGGACCTGCGTGTCCTGAATCGGGCCCTGCACAAGCTCCCATTCAGAATGTTGACGCAGAAACGCATTTTCGAATGCATCCGTCCCCAAGATTGGTTCGCAGCGATCGACCTGAAGGACGCGTACTTTCATGTCTCCATTCTCCCGAGACACAGACCGTTCCTACGCTTTGCGTTCGAGGAGAAGGCATATCAGTACAAAGTCCTGCCCTTCGGGCTGTCCCTGTCGCCCCGTGTCTTCACGAAAGTCATGGAGGCAGCCATTGTTCCGCTCAGAGAACGCGGCGTTCGGATCCTCAACTACCTCGACGACTGGCTCATACTCGCCCAGTCCAGAGAGCAGTTGTGCGAACACAGGGACCTGGTGCTCCGTCACCTCAGCCTGTTGGGCCTCGGGTCAACCGAGAGAAGAGCAAACTCTGTCCCACACAGAGGATCTCTTATCTCGGTATGGAGCTGGATTCGGTCAATCGAACTGCGCGCCTCACAGAGGAGCGAGTTTGATCAGTGCTGAACTGCTTGAATATGTTCAAAGGCAGGACAGCGGTCCCACTGAAGTTCTTTCAGAGGCTCCTGGGGCATATGGGATCTGCAGCCGCGGTAACGCCGCTCGGATTGCTACATATGAGACCGCTTCAGCACTGGCTTCACGGCCGAGTCCCGAGATGGGCGTGGCAGAGCGGCAAGTACCGGGTCTCAGTTACCCCTTACTGCCGCCAAACCTTCAGCCAGTGGGCGGACCCTTCGTTTCTACGGGCGGGAGTACTCCTAGAACAGGTGTCCAGGCATGCTGTGGTCTTCACGGATGCCTCCTCCACCGGCTGGGGGGCCACGTACAACGGGCATGCAGTTTCGGGTCTGTGGACGGGGCCCCAACTGCATTGGCATATCAATTGCCTAGAGCTACTGGCAGTACGCCTTGCTCTGGGCCGCCTAAAAAGCCGCTACAGGGCAAGCACGCACTGGTCCACACGGACAGCACTGCGCCGCCGTTGCGCACATCAACCGTCAGGGTGGTCCACGCTCCCGCTGCATGCCCGCTCGCCCGCCATCTCCTCCTTTGGAGTCAGAAGCATCTGAGGTCGCTTCTCGCCATTCACATCCCAGGTGCGCTCAACCGGACAGCCGACGAGCTCTCACGGCAGCCGACACCTCCGGGGGAGTGGCGACTCCATCCCCAGGTGGTCCAGCTGATATGGGGCCTCTTCGGAGCCGCACAGGTAGACCTGTTTGCCTCTCCAGAGTCGACCCATTGCCAGCTGTATTACTCCTGACCGGGGCACCCTCGGCACGGATGCACTGGCACACAGCTGGCCCCGGGGCCTACGCAAGTATGCGTTCCCCCCAGTGAGCCTTCTCGCACAGACACTGTGCAAAGTCAGGAGGACGAGAGCAGGTCTTGCTAGTTGCGCCCTACTGGCCCAACCGGACCTGGTTCTCCGAACTAACTCTCCTCGCGACAGCACCTCCTGGCCCATTCCTCTGAGGAAGGACCTACTTTCTCAGGGACGGGCGCACTATGGCACCCGCGCCCAGACCTCTGGAAACTCCATGTCTGGTCCCTGGATGGGACGCGGAGGTTCTAGGTGGTCTACCACAGGCAGTGGTGGACACCATCACTTCCGCTAGAGCCCCCTCTACGAGGCGCCTCTATGCATTGAAGTGGAACCTGTTCGTTGAGTGGTATTCTCGCCGCGAAGACCCCCGAAGGTGTTCGGTTAGCGCCGTGCTTTCCTTCCTGCAAGATGGGTTGGAGCGAAGGCTGTCTCCCTCCACCCTTAAAGTGTATGTCGCGGCAATAGCGGCATATCACGATGCAGTTGATGGTAAGTCCTTAGGGAAGCACGACCTAATCGTCAGGTTCCTCAGGGGTGCGAGGAGGCTGAATCCTCCTCGTCCAAACCCGGTACCCTCTTGGGACTTAGCTCTGGTGCTGAGAGCACTCCAGAGCCCTCCCTTCGAGCCCCGGATACGTGCCCAAGGTTCCCACCACTCCTTTCCGGGACCAGGTGGTGAACCTGCAAGCGCTGCCTTCGGAGGAGGCAGACCCAGCCCTGGCTTTGCTCTGTCCCGTCCGCGCTCTCCGTGCCACGTGGACCGAACTCAAGCCTTAGGACCTCAGAACAGCTCTTCATCTGTTACGGAGGCCAGCAGAAGGGAAAGGCTGTCTCCAAGCAGAGGTTAGCCCACTGGATAGTGGATGCTATTGTCTTGGCGTACCAGTCCCAAGACGTGCCCTGCCCGTTCGGGTTGCGAGCGCACTCAACTAGGAGTGTAGCCTCCTCCTGGGCGCTGGCTCAGGGCACCTCGCTAACAGATATATGTAGAGCTGCGGGCTGGGCGACACCTAACACGCTCGCTAGATTCTATAGCCTCCGTGTAGCCGGTATCTTCCGTGTACTCGCCCCAGTGGCCAGTAGCGCTAAGTGCCCGTTCTAGTGTCGGCTTGCGACGCCATTCCCGCCCCCTGGGCCGGATGCGTGCGTTATTTATCTCCAGTCGTGTTCCCCAGAAAATGGCGAACCCTGTCGAGCTCCTCCGTCACCCTTCGGTGTCAGACGTTGCGGCCGCCTGACGCCAGGCCTGCACCCGTATGCTTGTGGAACGTGTGTGTAGGCTGGGTTCCATATGTAGCGCGTTCCCTAACGGCAACCCCATATGTGTATTCTCCACGGTACCAGCTACCCTACTCGGCTAGCCCCGTGTCTTTCCCTTGACAGAGCTCGCTCTGTCGTCTCTGGCGGTGTTCTTCCCCCCTGGAATCAGGCTGGATCCAACCCAGAGACTGCCATATGTTGTACTACCCTGATAGGCTAGTCCTTATGTGTAATTTGCCACCTCTCCCTCCGTTGAGGCACGTGGCCCCGCAGTGTTCCGTTCCCAAACGGGTACGCTTTCCCAGCGTTATCCAATAGTCACTCTGAGTGGGTCTTGCAGGAACAGCAGTGACTGTCCTTCCCTGCCTGGAGCCCTGACATCCTCTCCAATGATGGAGCGGTCCAGTGAGCTCAAGCAGGGCGCTGGAAGGGCCAGCATCCTGGCGTGTTGGTAGGGATCCCAATTCGTCGGTCAGTTCCGACGTATGTCGAACATGACCGACTGAAAGGGAACGTCTCGGTTACGTATGTAACCCTCGTTCCCTGAAGGAGGGAACGGAGACGTACGTCCCGGCGCCAGGTGCTGTGCTTCAGCTGAAGGCCGAGCCACTTGTTTCGGCTCCTCAGTTGAAAAGCGAGGATGCGGTATTCCACTTCCGTATTTATACCCGCACAGCGGGCGGAGCGTGGACCGCACGCCAATCGATATTGGCTCGTTTAGAAACACTCGAAGCAGATTGGTCTCTGAAAACAGATCCCAATTCGTCGGTCAGTTCCGACGTACGTCTCCGTTCCCTCCTTCAGGGAACGAGGGTTACATACGTAACCGAGACGTTTTTGAGTATGAATGTCATTTTGAGTATGTCTAAAATTACAAGTTCCTAAACCTAACAGCAAAGCAATGATAAAACAGAGTAAACACAGCGAGAAATCAACCGAATTAATTATTCAAGCCCAGTGCATGATGGGAACACCAGTGTCAGAAAAGTTGAGTAGCTTCACTTAATCTTATAATGCTGATATTTACGCTTTAATTTCTACAGGCTTGAATTGAGTACGAATATAGAATTTACTTACTTTTTTTTCAATTCTTGCCTGAACTATCTCTTTCATGTAGAAATTACATTAGATTTTTCTGTAGTATTTACTTCACCACAGAATCATTTATATATCTGTGCAGGACGAGGCTGTAAACTGTAGACAGGAAACTGTTGCCAAAATCCCATCCAAAGACAACCCTTTTCCAGAGAAGAAGAAGAAGAATGTAAAAGAAAAGAAAAATAAGTGAAGATAGAGAAAGAGAACATAAGAGCATGAGGGTAAGATATTTATACGTCAATTAGGGTATACAAATTAAAGTCGATTTACTTGCTTTCTTATTTACGGAGGATGAAATAGTGTTAAGATATATGTTAAATTCTTTCAGAAAGACACAAAAGATTGGTTTGTTCTTGGTGAATTTACATTCGTAGATATAAAATTTACTAAGAAAATACATTAAATGTATAACAAAGTAAGTGTTGTTTTTAATAGAGTCACAACCATAGTGACCAAAAATAATGTCTTTACAAGTTTAGATATGCCTTGCTGGATTTTATCATTAATAAAAACCTCAATATTTTTCCAAAGTTATTTAGTATTATAATATGACCAATATAAAAGTTTTTAGTTAGTTATTTGATACTATAAAAACGGGGGTGTGATGTCATGATTGACAGCTGAGATTGACAGCTTCTCTGAATACCCTTCTCCACCAAGGCAGTGCTGGTGCTGGTTCGGAGCCAGAGCCTAGTTTCAAATCGGTTCTTTGTCCTTCCACACCCAAAGCACCAGCTCCGAACCAGGAAAAGTGGTTCTTAAGTAGAACCAAAACATTGCTGGTCCAGAAGTAAGAACCGCTTGCGTCAGCGGCTGGGGGCGGGGTTACCGTGACCAACAAGACAAACACAAACTTGTGACCGCCATTTTTGTGATCGCTCATGCAGTATTTTGATATCATACGCGGATCGGTCTGCGAAGCAGCGATGCATCTCGAATGAGCCTGGTGTGTGTGTTTCCCGCTGCCTCACTAGCGTAGCTGAGAAAGATGAGGCGTATACAGTGACGTAAGACCTGGCTCTGTGGTGGCTCTCTAGCCTGTGGAAAGGTAAACCGGTTCTTAGAAGGCTCGTCAGTCGAACCAACTCAGAACTAGCTCTGAACGAGCACCTGGTTCATTCTGGTGGAAAAGGGGTATGAGTGAGGCACCAACAGGCTTTTTTCGGGAGGAGATTAGAGCTTTAACTTTAATTTCTAAATTTCCATATCTGTTTATTTTACACCGACATAATGTGTTGTTCTGCATCTGCGGGATGAGTATGGGCGGGCTTTTAATATCGCGGCTCTACTTCCTGCTCTCTACTGCACAGATGTAGGTCCCAAATCAGCACAAGATGTCAGCGGCATAAGTAGCAGGTCATCAGGGGACTTTTCGCCTTATGCTATGCATTTGGACATACTACTCTGCACTGTTTACTATAGTATGAAAGAAAAATCTTTTCTGCCTCTGTTTCTCTGTCTTTGCTCTCTCTTTGGTCTGTAAGGCTGCAAGTGTTAGAAGGGTGAAGAGCTGTTCTTGCTTCTGCTCTGTTTTAATGCACAGTAAAAAGCGTTGGGTTATATTTATTACAACATTTTTAAGAGAGTGTTTCTTGGAAACTCCTGCTGAGTGACCGCCCTGGACGGGCCCTCGGTCCACAAACTGCCAGTCATTGCTTGTTTGCGCAATATTTTTTATCAATAGGCTACTGTATAACTCATAACCCCCACGGTGCCCTCTCTCCGTGTAATGTATGGGATGTGGGACAAACTAAACAATCAAATTACACTTTTAGCATTAATTCATTTGATTTCAGCTTCATCCCTTGTTCAAAACTCAGCGTGCTGTCTAACATAAAAGTTATGACTGCTGCATATTTACCCTTAAATCGATAGGCTACTGATCTGTGCTACAATGTAACTTCATCTGCGTGCTGTCCAGGTTGTCACGCAGCTTTGCCACATAGATAGTTAGAAAACTAAATAAAACCATTGCTGAGCCAAAGAATTAGGCTGAAGGGTAATGTGTGTTATGTGTGTAAGGTCCAGTTGTTTGATGAGAGAGAGATCATTGTTATAAACACTTTAAGAATCCGTCCAGCAGCGGAGGAGTGTTATTCTGCACGTAACTGTGGAAGAACTGAAAGCGGCATGGGATGATCTTTGGTTGACCAATCAGCAGAAAGGGGCGTTTTCCTTTTTGGGTGGTTTCTTCAATGCTCCTCTCCCCCACAACCCTTTGGGCCACATGAATAGGCCCACACTGATTTGTTGGCTCAACATCCATTACTTATAAAGATAAATAGATTGAACTCAAAAATATATATACAGCTCTGGAAAAAATTAAGAGACCACTTAACACTGAGAAATCACCAGAGCTGTATATGTTTATATCATTGCAAGCTCTACTTAACATAATTCTAGTGTAGCCTATGCAACACAAAAATGTCAATTAAAAGGTGAACATAAGTGTATGCGTAAAGTAAATGCAAAAACATAAGTGACATCAACAAGCATTGCAACTTGGCTAAAATTAATTAAACATAACATAAAATTTGAGATACTTGTGAGCTGCGTGATATGCAAATATTCGATTCCAAATATTCAGCCATTTTGAAGTTTGATGTGGTGAAGACCGTGTCAGGTAAGCTGTCTTTTAAAAAAACAAAGTAAAATGTTAGAGGTTGACTTTTTAACATTCATTAATAATTGTGTTAGTGGGGTGTATTTCTTAACTGGAAGAAGAATAATGCAACGCTTTCTGAAGCGCGATGTGGTGACGATGGTGAAAGGAGGTAAGCTAAAGCTTAACTTTAGCTTAAAGTAAAACATTCGATTTTGACTTTTTTAACATTCATTAACACTCATTTATTGTATTAATGGGGTGTATTCCTATACTGGAAGTACAATGCAACGTTTTATGAAGTGCAGTGTGGTGAAGATGGCGAAAGGAGATAAGCTTTACATTAATGAAATTAAATATAAGTGTGTCATCTAACGTCCACTCATTTAATGCACTTGTAGTCACTGGGGATTTGTTACAATTATATTTTGAAATGCTATGAATTCTTCGACAATCAGAAACATGTTACTTTTGAATACCTTGCAACTAGCTCTATACGTCGAGTTTGCACATTTATGTTTATTGAACATGAATCAAGAAACTGGTTTGCACACAAGTATGTTTTATAAATGTACGTGCTTCCATCAAACGTATTGTTGAGTGCTTAAATGCTTATGTTTGCACTTCATTCATGAAGACTGTATAAGGTAAAAGTATGGAGTTTGCACTAATGCATATGCATTAAGTACATGCACTGAGCTTTCACTCAGCTCCATAGCCTGTACTGCCACAACAATAAAGCTTTGGTTCACAAATTTCTGCTCATATGTTAAATATATAATATAAAATATAATATACTAATTTTGTTCACATACTGTGCAATAATACATGCTCGCAAGAGATCATGGAAATCATGTTTTATGTAAAGAGTGGTCAATATATTAATGTTAAAACAATAGTTGCTATGATCCTGTTATTGTATGCTCACTTGTTTTGTTTTTTCTTCACAGATTTGAGAATCTCACAGTGACCCGATACTTGGCTGCATTGGACATAATCTGAATTAATATAGTGAAGGTGAGCTCACTGACTAGAAACAGGAGTTTTTTTGTTTTTCTTCAGTGAAAACATAGAAACATCAAACACCTTGGAAATTGCCAGGTATGTGATGTTTAAATATATAGCCTATTTGAACAGGATTTAAGTTTTGTGACCTTATTTCTGTGACTTTTTTTTCAAAAATACAAACATGTACATACATACATACATACATACATACATGTTGCTCACATGTCATTGTAGCCCAGTTTGTGCTGAATACAGTGCAATCAGACTTTAGCTATTAATATGTTTATAAGCAACTGAAAAAAGCAAAAATGTCAGAGCATGTCAAAACTTCTAAAGGGCCCTAAAACCCCCTCAGACCTCAGAGGGTTGAATTATGCCTAGTACTGTGTGTAAGACTGAGTTCACGAGACACAGACAAACAGAAGTGCTAATAAACAGTACTACTGTTTTTACTGTTTTACTTCTGTTCCCGTTTCCCAATCCAAAATCCTACTTGGTGACGTTCCAGTTAAAAGTTCCTGCTGGTGCCAATGAATTTCCCACATTCAAGGACAAATGGAACGCACCACAAGTCAGGCCTATGTGCAAGTCAGAATGTGTATGTCCACTAAAACACGGACAATGGGTGTGTCTCAATTAGCTTCACTTGCTACTGACCTGAGATTTGACCATTTGTAGTGCTGTCCGGATGCCAAATCATTCTAATGCACTGATATCAGTCCTGCTTAATACCAGTGATGTTTCCTACACGACTGCTCATCACTGGAAATTGAGTCATTAGTAAGCTATTCCTTTTTATATTTAAGGGATTCTATTTCATGCATTCTGCCTTATTTACACTGTTAAAGAGTTGATTCTCGTGATAAACATGGACAATGTTTCAAAAAATGAGTTGGACGTGTGACGAGTACTTCTGTGCCAAATACACTCCTTCAGGATTCATGTAACTTTTAGAAACTCTTTTTTGTTCATTATGGCCCTGTATTACATCATAAAGGGAGGAATTCCTTCTATGGGCACTTCTCCCGGATGAGCATGTGCGCACATCAACCAGAGCAAGAGCAAGAGCCTGCCCATCAACAAGCTTCTTTCGGGTGACAAATGTTTTACAAGGCCCAGTTCAACGCTGGATTTGCAAATCTTTTGAAACTGAATCAAAAGCTATCCATGGATAGTGTGATGATGTAGTGTGTGTGTGTGTGTGTGTGTGTGTGTGTGTGTGTGTGTGTGCGTGCTCATGACTCTTTAGCTCCGCCCACTGCACGCCTCCACGAGCTCGGCTGTTTTCAGAAAGAATCGGTACAGTGTATCAGTCTTTTATAAATATGATAAACTAAAGACTCTTGGGAGATATGAAGGATCAACACTACTCTATAGATACTCCAGATTAACACGAGACTGGCAGAAACTGTGTGTGTTATGACCCCTTTAAACTGCAACCCTTCTCATGTATGTACCATTGATGTGGCTTGTATGTTCATTGTTCTAAAAATTATTTAATGTATTTATCTTTAAATTCTATGTCTTCATAATGTTTCGGGAGCTCAGGTTTTCACAAGGGCAGTTATTTTGGTTTAATTTTGCACTTTCACTGTAACTAAAATGTTGTAGGCCTGTACTAAAATTAGATTTCATATTTTCAGACTAAAACTGATTAAAATGTATGAACATGACATTTACTGTAACAACATACAGGCAACAACACTGTAGCCTGTATGTATAAAGATTTGCCATTGTGGGTGTATTCAATATAAAAACCCCTAGAAAAAAAACCTTTTCATGCAACTAAGAAAAAGATGAGGAATGTGACATCTTTCTTTAAATGCTAAACAAGAAATGCAAGGCCAGGAATGCGATCATAATGCGTAGATGGCAACCTGTTGAAAGAGTCTGTATAGCTTTTAGAATAAGAATGAACCGTCGCATGAGCTTGTCTCTGATAAAATACTGTTTCCTCCACTCCTGCTGTCATCAGAGCTGCAAAGCAGTCGCTGAAATATGCTCCTCGCTCTCCCTCTCGCTGTTGCTGAAACCCTGAGCCATAAATATAGAACCTTTAGCCTCTTTGTCTTGATGCTGTGCACTGCGATCGCTGCTTATGGTACTCTGGTGGGTGCTTTCAGCAAGGCCAAGCTGTGTTGTTGAGGTCTCAGCCTCCAAAATATCATAAAGGAGATCAATCCTAAGTAAAACAGTAATTTTTGCCTATCAAAGTCTGGAGAGGAGCATAAAACACTTGAAATGCTCGCTCGTATGTTGTAAAATATTGGCAGTGGGCATTGTGGCACGACATAACGTAAATTTATAATTACGTCCACAGTCACAAAGTACACTCGAGAGAGAAAAAGGTCGAAAAACATGTTTACTGCTGGTTTCACAGCAAAGTACTCACTTCCATCAAACATACAAGCATGTCTTTTTATAGAGTCAGTTTTAAAAGATTGATCTGCCATGCTATGAAAAGTGATTTCTAAAAGCATACATAACCATATTGCAGCCGTGGTATTCTTGGTTTAAGTAAAATTATCATTTTAATCACCCCATGCTTCTAAGTTAGCAGAAATAATAGTGGTGCTTGTTTTTCTTAATAGGCCATTACCATGTAGCATATCAGGCCATCATGTCATTATGAGTTTGAGGTGCACTGAGTCTGAACTTAAATGGGGCAGCAGGATGAATGAAACCCTTAAAACCTAAAACAGGCATCGGTGTGTGGCTGCAGCATATGCATCAACACCGAATGGACTGTGCTGCATACAAGCAACCGATGCGAGCGCATCATTAGAGAGAGAGAGAGAGAGAGAGAGAGAGAGAGAGAGAGAGAGAGAGAGAGAGAGAGAGAGAGAGAGAGAGAGAGAGAGAGAGAGAGAGAGAGAGAGAGAGAGAAAAATTACAATGTGTGACTTCCTCAAAATATTAATGCTTGTGAGTTTGGAAACTAAAGTTAAGTGGCATTTTTTCTCCTAGGCTGGAGGATATGTTTGCATGATTCGGTTTAGCTGCAAACTATTGATGCTCAGCAGGGCTCTGGCTGTACTTGGCATCCTCTACCAATTTAGTAACACAAAATAACATTATTTGGAGCTCTCCTACAGCACGGCAGGGAGACAAGTAAATAATCCAATTCCATTTTATCAATTTATACACAAATTGTAGCGTTATCTGCATTCATAAATCTCAACCATTGAACCCAGCTACCCAAGTAAATCCACCAAATATGATATATACACCGATCAGGCATAACATTATGACCTAATATTGTGTTGGTCCCCCTTTTGCTGACCCGTCGAGGCATGGACTCCACTAGACCTCTGAAGGTGTGCACCAAGATGTTAGCAGCAGATCCTTTAAGTCGCGAGGTGGGGCCTCCATGGATCGGACTTGTTTGTTCAGCACATCCCACAGATGCTCAATTGGATTGAGATCTGGGGAATTTGGAGGCCAAGTCAACACCTCAAACTCGTTGTGCTCCTCAAACCATTCCTGAAGCATTTGTGCTTTGTGGCAGGAGCATTATCCTGCTGGAAGAGCCACAGCCACCAGGGAATACCGTTTCCATGAAAGGGTGTACATGGTCTGCAACGATGCTTAGGTAGGTGGTACGTGTCAAAGTAACATCCACATGGATGGCAGGACCCAAGGTTTCCCAGCAGAACATTGCCCAAAGCATCACACTGCCTCCGCCGGCTTGCCTTCTTCCCATAGTGCATCCTGGTGCCATGTGTTCCCCAGGGAAGCCATGCACACGCACCCGGCCATCCACGTGATGTAAAAGAAAACTTGATTCATCAGACCAGGCCACCTTCTTCCATTGCTCCGTGGTCCAAATATAAAACATTAATAAAATAAAACTGATAAAATGTATGAATCTGTATATTTAATTACAACTTATATTTATTTATATAACTTTATTACAAGTTTATTTTTATGTTTATTTAAGGTTTATTGATAGAAAATCGAAGTTTAAATAGTTTTTTTTTATTTTTATATTCATGTCCCAAAATTGATTGAATATTGTGAGATTGACAGTTAACATTTTTTGAAAGTTAAGAACCTCCTTTCACTCAATTTGTTGGAAGAAAATAAATAAATAAATGATGACGATTTGATTCTGGCCCAGTTTTGTTAATTATTTGTACCTTATTTGATTTTGTTTGATGTTATTGTCATATACTCATGCTCAAAAATGAAAAGCAATAATAACGAAAGAAACAGGGTCTCTCTCGTCGGCTGTATGTGAGTAAAGCAGATCTCACTCAGTATTCCTTCTCATAGAGAGTTATACTCCATTTCCCCTCTCAATACACCTCTGAATTTCATTATAAAATATTATTCTTGTCTTCCATGCAAGGTCACTAGGATTAAAAAATACAACAACAAAAGCATTAGGTGGTCTGCAACTTATTTGAAGAAACTGTTTGAGGTTTCACTCATGCAGAGAGATGAATTAAAGTGAGAAGAGCATGCAATTTTCAAATAACTTATCACCTGAGGAAAATGATTCAAAGTCAGTGCCATATTGAACGAGATAACGTCACACATATATTCAATTTACCTTTATGAAATATCACCAGTTGTCTATTGGCCTTCAGATGGAAAGCATATACTATGCTATTGTATGTGCTATTCTCTCCAGTTTAAGGGAGCCTAGAGATTTTTACAGCTCTTTGGTTACCTATAGCTAAGGAAACATTTCAGTTCAATCGTGTTTCTGTCAGACTGACACTTTTTGAGGCTCAGGTCTGAATGGAAGATGGCCCACATTAGTGCTCTGACAGCAGGGGTGGCATCACGTTTGAGAGGACAGTTCAGTGACCCCTGATGCTTTCTAGGAACTGAACTCTGATGGATCTACTCAGTCGGCTGGCATCTTTACACAAGAAAATCCATGCTTTCAATGTTTGTCTACAGTTTTTCTGGCAAATAATTGCAGAGAAGGGATGTGGAGATCTGTCATACAGGATTTAGGACTGGATAACAAAACTGTGTGCAACTAAGCTAATGCACTAACTATGCATATTATGCATTTACATGCTGTAAGCATGTGTAATTTGTCATGCATGATCCGCAATTTTGATTGTAGATGCACACTAAGAATAATGCAACCAGTCCAGATGGCTCTATGAACTGAACAGGTGTGGTTAATGTTGCTTCCTTTACATATGCAAAACAATGAAGCACATAAACAACAGGGTCATTACATTGTGTATCTCTGAGAATTATTCTCAGAGAAGAAGAAAAGGAAAATATTTCATTGCATGAGTATTTTTAGGGCCCCCGAGGTTACAATGTTACAGTCTTTGAGTCAAAGACACAACTTATTTGCTCTGCTTTGTTGCACTGCTATTGCAGCTGAATGAATGCCGTCAAACTGTTTCTTCCACTTACTGAAACAATTAAGATCAAAAGAAAGAAGCGGTAGAAAAGAAAAAAATGTTGGCATGATGACCTCCAGATGAAAAGCAACATGAAATAATGCATCTATCATAAGTGGAGGCATAATTGCTACCGAATAATGCATACACAATTCAGTGCCTTAGTAAATATCACAGTCATAACAATAACACAGTCAACTTAATAAAATCTCAGAATATCATTTACTTGATGGTTTGAGTTGAACATACCAAAATAATTGACAAAAAATCCAACAGTTTGTTTTGTCTAAAATATAGTTATATTCATAGGCATCAGAACCATTGTATGTGTGCGGGACAAGACCCACCCACTTTTTACGACCAATGATATTGGACCCACTCACTTTTACCGTCTCTAATTCAGCACATGTCTGTTTACCTACCCCTAACTGATTAACACTTATTAAACACGTTAGATGCTTTAATTCCACTTTTCTAATATTTTCTTCATTTTTATTGAAAATAAATGCTTTTTTGATATGTGATGGGAAAAAGGAGTAGAGCGAGTTCGGCAAAAGGCGGATTCGAACCTCATCAAAACTCAAAGCCATGTGTCTTATCCGTACACTATTGCCACTTTAAATGGTTCAGTGATTTCTGTATTTTTGTCTGGCCCAACCAGACGTTAAGTAAACAAGGCATTATATTTGTAGTTAATGTAAATGGCATCTACTCCAGTAAAACAAAAATTCTGGGAGAGGATCCACCCACATTTTGTTTGTTTTTTTGCTTCTGACACCCATGGGTACATATAAAAAATAAAACATAATAAAAAAATCACTATAAGAATTTAGTATTTGACTAACCTATTATTTATTTTTATTTTTTTATTATTATTTATATACTTAATATATTTGTGAAATTTCTATTAAAATATTTGAGAATGGAGAATTAAACTGATCTTTTCAACATCAAATATTACTTAATTCAAATTAATATTATTAATCTTTAATAATGCACCAGAATTGGTGCATTTCCTCTGTGAAATTCAGGTTTGTGTATGTTTTATCTATAAAATCATTACTGTGCTTGACATCATTTTATTTAATGCAAAACAACATACAGGCACACAATGTGAGTCACCTTTTCTCGTGATTGAAACTACTTTATTCCTAAAGATAATGGATATAATCAATTTAGTGCTGGGCAGTCGATTAATCACATCCAAAATAAAAGTTTGTGTTTACATAATACATGTGTGTGTACTGTGAATAATTATTATGTATATATAAATACACACACATGCATGTATACATTTAAGAAAAGTAAGTTATATTTACATATAAAATAGATAAATGATATGTGTGTATTTATTAGGGATGCACCGATACCAAGCTCATGTACAAACGACCGATACCTCACGTGGCGTATCTGACTGAATTGTCCGCTCACAGAGACACCGGCGGCAGCAGCAGACACAATGTCAGCCTCAGGGGTGTGGAACACTTCAAAATTAATGACAACAACCCACATATTGCGAACGGCATGCTATTTTTATTTTTTATGACAATGGTAATTATGCCCTGTGAAGTTTATTGGACACTGACATTTTTGCTTTATTTTTGCGATAAGCACATAAAAATAATACTTTTTTTTCATTTGAGTAATAATAGAGAAGCTGTCCTACATTCATTAGTCTCACTGTGTTGAGCTTGGGAAACTGCCACATTGCCAAAAAAAGAAATTAATAAATGTATAGGTATCGGTATCAGTGAGTACCAGGAAAGAAATATCGGTACTCATACTCGGTGCTTAAAAAATGGTATCGGTGCATCCCTAGTATTTATCTATACATAAAAATTATACACAGCACACACACACACATATTATGTAAGCATGAACTTTTATTTTGGATGTGATTAATCTATTAATTATTAATTAATTAATCTATTAAATTATTGCGATTAATAATCGATTGCCCAGCACTTTGAATGATGAAATGTTCTCAAAACTGTGCACTGTTTGTTTATGGTCGTGTCACAGCATCTTTCATCTCCGGCACGAGAACCAGCGCTGATACGGTGGAAATGGGACCGGATGATTACACTAGAATTACTTTTAAATGTTTAACTTTTACTTCTAAAATGTTTACCTGAGTTGAAATGTTGGCAATATAATATTGTATGCCCGTTAAAAATTTATAAAATATGCTGTGTTACTCATCAACAATAGAAGCCAATGTCATGAATACCTGTGGTTGTGTGGAGTATTTTACAAAGGTTTAGAGGAAATTAAACGTTAATATTACTCCTAAATATTGCTTTTTAAATGACTTCTACTCCATTTTATTTGTTAATGTACCAAATGCACTTACTCAGATCTACTTAATTTTTTTACTTTTAGCATTTGCTCAAACGATATATGTCATTGATTTCACTGCTTTAAAATTTACTCAATATTAAGTGTTTTGGTTTCACCCAAAAAAAATGGAGTAAATCATACTAAAAGTTTTTAGAGTGTACTAAGCATGGTTTTGACATTGCAAGGGTCATTTTAAAACCAACAATAATAATAATGCTTTTGACTCCAACCCTTTACTGAGATATAGCCCTTATGACAACACTATATTTAACTCTTGCTGTTGCTCTGTCACATTGAGTCGCATCTCCCTCATTTATAGCAGTCAGTGACAGTCCCAGAGAAAGGGATGTATGTCTATTTAAACTCGTCATCATGTTCATCATAGTGTGAATATGACTTCCAATTAGTGTGTCTTGCTTTTCTCCCTTTGTGAGATCTGAGTAAGCAAACGACCTTGATTTCCCAGCTCTGCTAGAAAGATTTCTACACCTGTGAATGCTAATATCAGTGTTTTTTTGTTTTGTTTTGTTTTTTTTTGTTGTTTTTTTTATTGATCAAAGCAAATATATAATTCAACAGAGCTGGGGAATACCTCCTGCACTCTCTTTATGCTGATGTACCAGCAATTACATGTAATATTTCAATGCCAATAAAGAGCTTGTGGCAAAATAAATCATAAATCACAGCTGGGGGGAAGTGAGGATACGTTTCAGGCCTTCTTCCTGAAGGAAGCATTTGTAGCCTTTAGCAACTTAAATGGTGTTTGCTAGCCTGTCATTTTCATTCTTTTCAGATGGAAAGCATACACTATGCTATTGTATGTGCCATTTTCTCCACTTTAAGGACGCCTAGGGATTAAAGTGCCCCTATTATGCTATTTTAAAGTTTTCTAATTTAGTTTTGAAGGTCTCCAACAACAGGTTTACATGCATCAAAGGTAAAAAAAAAAAAACAATCATAATTTCTCATAATATACATTGTACATCACCACATTGTTCAACGATTCTCAAAGAACTCGTCGGATGAATTCCTCCTTTCTGTGAGCCTGCTCTGCTCTGATTGGTCAGACGGCCCAGTCTGTTGTGATTGGTCTGCTCTGCTCTGATTGGTCAGACGGCCCAGTCTGTTGTGATTGGTCTACTCTGCTCTGATCGGTCAGACGGCCCAGTCTGTTGTGATTGGTCTACTCTGCTCTGATTGGTCAGACGGCCCAGTCTGTTGTGATTGGTCTGCTCTGCTCTGATTGGTCTACTCTGCTCTGATCGGTCAGACGGCCCAGTCTGTTGTGATTGGTCTACTCTGCTCTGATCGGTCAGACGGCCCAGTCTGTTGTGATTGGTCTACTCTGCTCTGATTGGTCAGACGGCCCAGTCTGTTGTGATTGGTCTACTCTGCTCTGATTGGTCTACTCTGCTCTGATCGGTCAGACGGCCCAGTCTGTTGTGATTGGTCTACTCTGCTCTGATTGGTCAGATGACCCAGTCTGTTGTGATTGGTCTACTCTGCTCTGATTGGTCAGATGGCCCAGCCTGTTGTGATTGGTCTACTCTGCTCTGATTGGTCAGAGCTCCGTCCGTTGGCTTCCTAAAGCTCAGCGATTGTACACATTGTAAAGACAGTAACGATGACGTTGATTTTACACCAATCCCAGTGCAAGTCCGAATCGATGATGAAACATTGGAAGGACTAGTTATTCAACCCAAACCTTGAGCAGGACGTTTCTCAGTGACGCTACTCAGTTTGAGGTACATTATGAGATGTTTCAAATGTAATTCCTCACCATCAGCATTAACAAGTGTGCATCCATCAACAAACCTGTGTGTGTGTGTGTGTGTGTGTGTGTGTGTGTGTGTGTGTGTGTGTGTGTGTGTGTGTGTGTGTGTGTGTGTGTGTGTGTGTGTGTGTGTGTGTGTGTTTCTAATTTATTACGGTGCACATGCGGGAACTGTATTAATAACAGCGCATACGTTAGCCGAGCACTGATGTATTAACATTAGCAAAACAAATCTTGCTTCTTTTTTTTATCTTTACTCAAAGTATTAAGAATGACAGACAATCTGCATTAATAGACACAGTTTTAGGTAATACTGCAGCCCACAGCTGATTTACAGTAGCATTCAACCCGTTCTCACTCCCAAGATGACAAAATCTGAAGCATGGTCAAGTGCCTTTCGCGACGCTATTAAAACGCTAAAGCTACCCTAAGGTGTCACTACATCGACGCGCAGGTGCTCCATTGATTTCAATAGTTTGAC
The DNA here is from genome assembly GCA_018749465.1 of Paracanthobrama guichenoti. Classification (NCBI taxonomy): domain Eukaryota; kingdom Metazoa; phylum Chordata; class Actinopteri; order Cypriniformes; family Gobionidae; genus Paracanthobrama; species Paracanthobrama guichenoti. The sequence continues at coordinate 22,287,203 of CM031944.1, read as the reverse complement.
CAATGTGTCAGATCAAGGTGTGTTTAATTCTCTGCATTTATAAAAGCAGACATGATTTTATGAATATTTATAGGCTTCTTTTATATTTTGGAGAAACTAACCCCACTCCTACCCTAAACCTACCCACTTCTCAACAAAATAACACATGTAACAGGCAAACAAAAGTACAGTCACAGGTATTTATTGCAAAAACTGACCAAAACAGTATAAAAGTATTAACTCATGTTGCATTCCAAGTCTTCTGAAGCCATACAATATCTTTATGTAAAGAACAGAGTGGATCTTAATGTTTTAATCGCTGAAATGATCCCACCGCTCCGTGAATGGAAAAATACAAAGACATTAATTAACAGTAGCCTACTACTGTATGTATGTACAGTTAAAATAGGTGAGTCTGGTGTTTGAAAGTTTCAAACATTAGCTCCTTCTGTCATGGAATAGAGAAAGTCATGATATACAGGTGGTAGCTTTTTCAGTTCATCACTCAGAAAGACTTAGAATAGCCTACAACATCTTTAAAGGCTTATTCAGGGAAGTATAGCAGGATGCAGGACATGGTTGAGTATTCTTTTCGGTATATCTGCATTTAGTGCCTGCAATGTCAATTTATAGTCTTTACACATCAGCTGGGATACTTACATGGTAAAAAACAAAACAAAAAAAAACAATTTCAAGACACTGTGCCACCCTCTCAGTCAGCCACTCAAAGTATAAGACATTCGGTTTGACATTCGATTGGTCGGTCGGTTGTTCGGATGCTTAATTTTGGCATGGTGCGTGCGCCATATCTCATTGAGATTAATAAAGCACCCTGCACATCGAAAAATGACTCCTAGGGGTACCTTTAGCGTCTCCATTGTGATGTGGATGGCACTTGACCACGCTTCTGATGCCTTGGGAGTGAGAACGGGTTGCAGTATTTCACTAAGACAGTAATAACGTGAGTTAGCCGGTTAGCCAGAGACCTACACAATATGAAACACAATAAACACATTGTAGAGCACAGCGTCTATCCAGTACTCACAGGAATCAGCTGCAGTGTTTGAGGGGGTTCAAGTTGAAGGAGTCCACTCTTACTTTTGAGAGACAATAACTTTATATATGGTGCTCTTTCAGATTTATTCACATAGAACTACTTGTATGTTGTCATGTAGGACAGGTAATTTTCAAAAATCCATAATAGGGGCACTTCAAGGCTTTTTACAGCTTTTTTGTAACCTATAGCCAAGTAAACATTTCAGTTCCATCATATGTTTCTGTCAGAACGCCCCCCTTTATCTAGACACTTTTTGAGGCTCAGGGCTGAATGGAGGTTTGCATGGCCCTGGAACTCAGTCTCCTGCCCACATTAGTGCTCTGACAGCAGGTGTGGCATCACATGTTTGAGAGGTCAGTTCAGCTTAGTCACATTAAAGACACTCTGACATGCAACTCAATCCTAATCTTCACTGTTCCACATGTCATTGCGCCAAGGTGACACTAAACTGTCATGCTGCGATGATATCCTATTCCCTACCTTTGTTTTTCAGGGTTGACATTCATATTTTGCAACCTCCTCTAAAAAAGTAGAAAAACATCCTTTATGTGGGAGTTTGTGAGTATTGGCTTCTCAATGAAAGCCTACCTGGCTGTCCATAGATTGCATGCTTTACACAAAGACTATGATCGCATCATAAGCTTGTTGGAAATAGCAGGCAACTTCTGTTTACTTTCCACCTGACCAGATTTATTGTATTTCAGTGTGACTCACGATCACCCCACTGGTTTGGCTGCTGTCACAATTGTTGGATATTGCAAAGGCCAATATCTGACACATACAATTACAGTTTTATTGGGTTTGCAGATATTGCCTATAGAGGATCACAAGGTCTGCTGAAGGATGCATGATGGCCAATACTGACAAAAAAATCTCTAATATCTGCCGGCAGCCAATCTTAGACTGATATATGGTACTAAGCATCCCTAGCATTCACTACTAATTTTAAATAGTTGTCAAATATGGGGGAAATCGAAAATCAGGCAGATGCTGAACCCTTGTTACTCCCTGATAATGGGAAAGTTCATTTTCTTACAATGGAAACACTGACATTACATTGACCAATGCCAGAGTAATGACATAAATGGACTGTAAATATATGCAAACATTGATCGTGAAGCTTCCCATCCAAAACAAGAAAGACAGAACAAAAGAAGTGAAGACATGATAAGTAGCTGTTGACTGAGTATCTCTGACAAGCAAGAAAAGCTTATACCTCTCACCCATCATTAACCGCTCAATCTTTTCCTATTACTGCCGGAGTGCCTTTTGATTTTGATGAATTTATATAACATGCATCAAGGCGTATCCTCCAGTGATGAATGCAGATATCGATTGTGCCTCTCTGATGACTGTCTCAACCAATTTCATGGCAATTAGAGCAATTAATCTGGACATGGCTAATTCTTACAACTCAGCTAACTGTTGTTCACTGTGTAACATTGTAATGCTTTCAAAACAGCTGCACATCCTGTTGAACCATGACAATGGTACTGATATTTAACATGTGGAGGTATCACAGGTGCAATATGTAATATTATGATAACATTTAGAGTTGCCACAATATCATAATTTTCACACCAGTGAGGTATCCTGCTTAAACCGGCTATAGCAGAAATACAGGTCGGGTGTTAGATGACGCAATGTTCTAACGCCTAGCGTATAGTCTATTTTCGTTGCGTAGTAGCAAAGTTTTTTGTGTGTGTATATATATATATATATATATATATATATATATATATATATATATATATATATATATTCACTCATGGGAGAAAGTGCAACATGCAGTAAAACAGAATAACCCCTGCTTTCAAACTGATAAATGAGTGAATTGGTAAATTGTGTCATCGTACACTATATTGCCTAATATAAACGTTTTGGGACACCTGTAAGAATTTTCATAAGAATCAGAAAGTATCTGGCTTTCAGTGTGTTAGTTTAGGAAATCATGTGTGACCCTGCAACACAAAACCAGTCGTGTGTCTCACGGGTATATCTGTGGCGATAGCCAACAACACATTATAAGGGTCAAAATGATCCATTTTTGTTTTATGCCAAAAATCATTAGGATATTAAGATCATGTTCCATGAAGATATTTAGTAAATGTCCTAGCGTAAATATATCAGAAATGTATTATTAGTAGTAATATGCATTGCTAAGGACTTCATTTGGACAACTTTAAAGGAGATTTAGATTTTTGCACCCTCAGATTCCAGATTTTCAAATAGTTGTATTTTGGCCAAATATTGTCCAAACAAACCATACATCAATGGAAAGCTTATTTATTCAGCTTTCAGATGGTGTACAATTTCAAGAAATTGACCCTTATGACTGGTTTTGTGGTCCAGGGTCACATATATCAAACTCTTCATCAAGGCGACTATAATCATTATTTTTAGTTATTAGAGTTTTATTTTTAATTTATGTACACAATTCAATGATATTCAATTTGCTGAGCAATTGATTTAGGAATGCCCCCACCCCATTTATAAAATGTGCAATTTGTACTGAGTGTAGTATACCGGATAACACTATACTGTGGCAATCCTAATATTATTGCTACATCTTGAAATCTGGTTAAACAAAAAAAAAGTTGATATACAATTAAATTACTGCAGCTTTACTGGAATTAAAAATAAATAAATAATGAATAAACAAACAAACAAACAAACAAACAAACAAATAAATAAATAAATAAATAAATAAATAAATAAATAAATAAATAAATAAATAAATAAATCTTAATACGTTCAGTTACTTTTCTGGATATTGGACATAATATCCCACCAACATAGAATTATCATTATCTCTGTATTAAGATATTGGAGAACATAAAGTTTATGGATTCTATAAGCAGAATAGTAATAGAATATTGTATTTCTTTAAAGCTAAGATTAATTTCTGCCCCTTTATTTCTGGATAAATCAATCTATGACACCAGAGCTCCTGGTCCAAATCTTTGTATCAGTGTCATGGACTGTTTCTAAACTGTGTGGCGAATAGTGCCACAGAATAGTAATGTCTTTTTAACTGTGTGTGTGTGTGTGTGTGTGTGTGTGTGTGTGTGTGTGTGTGTGTGTGTGTGTGTGTGTGTGTGTGTGTGTGTGTGTGTGTGTGGTCGTTGCAAATGACATTATTTAGAGGTGCTCAGAGGGTGATCTCAGCGAGAAATGTGACCTGAATTGAAGCCCTTCGCACCCATCTCAAATTACCCCATGTGGATTTGATCCTTTTCCCTTTACACGAGCACATAGATCAGGCCGTGTACGAGATGAACGGCCATTGTCTCTCACATTTGTCACCAGAAGGAGAGCCGGGAAGTGTTCGGGCTACCTACAGGCCTAAGTGGCAGGCAGTCAGAAAGTGACACCTCTAATACCGTCGCTGATGACAATGACAGTATTTTTTCACAGAGTCGAAAACTCATTTTGCACACACCGCACCGCACAAATCTATCCTCATTTTGCCTGGGCCACCTGCCAGATTTAATGACAGCTGCTTATCAAGACAGAAAATATATGCAGTTGTGCAGAACAAGGTTTCCCAGCAGTCAGTGGGAGTGTCACTATGTGATAAAGCTTCATCATGGTAGTCTTTATGTCAGTCTAAAAGTGAGTAGATTTGTTTACAGTAATATTTAAAGTGTAAAGTGCAGCTCATTTCATTATTGTAATGGATTTATTTTTTTAATTTTTTTTTCATAAACACACAAGGGTCTGAAATCTTGACTATGATTTCTATGTTGAATTTGTATTGTTTCTCTCATATTCTTTCTCACCCTTTTGTAACCTTTCACAGGTGAGAATGTGTTGGTTTATGTTTATATGTATTAACTCAATATTACAGGTTTTTAAACTATGGTAACTTTATTATGTTAGCTAACGCCTTTGTTTTATCTAACGTTAATGATAAACTAAATCCTATGAAAATCATCTACTTAAGTCTATTACAGATAGATATTCATACATGCGTATAAATATGGCTGCAGATGCACATGCTCTCAAGTGTTTATGGACTGGCTTTGATATGCAATTCATATCTGGCTTTCATATGGTTCCAATATGGTGGATTGCTTATGTATAGCAGCCCATAGAAACAGATGCTAATGAGGCATCTATGTATGTATGTACATCTATGGGGGCAATACTTCATGTTTATAAATGGCAAAAACTATGATGCTAAGTTTACAAAGCCATTAAAATAATCATTAACATCGGCATGAAATGAAAATTCACCCTATCTATTTTATAAATGCATGCTATTGATGCTATTTTTGAATGATTCCTCTTTTTTTTTTTTTTTGGACTTCATGATTTTTAACCAAACTGTGGTTATGCCGGAGGTCTCTAATCTTTTAGTCCACTTAAACCCTTAGCCTTTCTTACAAGCGACTGCAAGTTCGCATTCAGATTTCAGGTTTAACCCCTCGCTATTAGGGCTGCACAGATTAATCGCAAATAACCCGAATTCACGCTTAAACCGTTTTGGCATTGTGCAATTATGAAATCACTAAGGCTGCGATTATTCTTTATGTGTAGCTTGTCAGTGAAGCACGGCTCTGTGCTCAGTAGTAAAAGCTGCTCCATCTGAAAGCATTGTGAGTTTGAGTCACTTATAAGTTTGACTATATTGAGTTTGAGTGCATTTGAAAAAGCAACACATTAAACATCTTTCCAAACATAAGCAGCATTTATGAATCCCCTTGTCCAACAAAAGAAAACATTTAATAATATGTTTTTACTCCACTCACTTCTCACTTCATAACAACAGTTGAGCATCCTTTATTATCATGAAAATATCCAAGAAGACTTGACCTCAGATAAACACTATATTGTCGTAGTCATGCATTTATTATTAATGTTTAATCAATCAAAGCGTTTCAATGTTCTGTTTATTCAGCTAAAGTGATAGTATGATGGCCATAGGGATTTCCTGGAATGACTTGTTATCGTATACTCGTATCGTTGAGCATATTTGTAGTTTCTGCACGACTTTCAGATGGAACAGTATTTACTACTGATCACAGAGCCGTGCTTCACTGACACCAAATTGCAATCAATCAATCAATACTGTACTTATCAAGTCATTTCATGGAGTCTTGGGAAAATGGAGGGAAAGTAAAGCGCTCATCGTTTTTGTTTTATTTATAGCATCAGGATATACAGTATGAATTGTTAAAAAGAGAAGACGGAAGAGAAAACGGTTCTTTGTGCAACTTCAAAAGGTTCTCCTATGGCTGTCAAATGTGTGTGTATGAGTGTGCTTATGCTGTGTAAGTAAGTGTGTGAGTGGGAGTCTAGATGTTGTCAATGTGTTATGGAGCTGTCCTACACGAACAGAAACTGACTGCACACCCACAAAGGCCTTTGGAAACATCTACAACGTCCAACATTGGACCTTGCTGAAGCTGATGTCCCTAAGTCGGGACGTATCTGTCAGTCTGGATCCAGTGGGAACCACAGTGAGACACAAGGTCAGTAGAGTTCCTGACAGGAGCTTTAAACAATGCATTTCTCTAGAAATCATCTGCTCTGTCCATCCTCTTCCCTTGCCCAACAACAACTTCCTGACAGCAACTTTCTGAAGTTTATAGAAACCCTTTGCAAAAGTTTCTGGACTTTTCTGAAATGCACAAGAGTGATTGTTCCCTTAATGCCACTGGTTGAGTGTCTGTTCTATAAGGGAGGACAGGGGAACGTGTGTGTGTGTGAGTGAGTGTGTGAGTGTGTGTGTGTGTGTGACAAATGGTGATACGTTATTGTGCAGCCCTGAGCACTGGAACGAATCCACAGTGAATGTATAATCACAGGGATTGAAGAATTCTGAGCGGTAGGAATATTACAAGACAAGTGTGTTATGTTATCATACATTCAAAAGATTATTATAATTTTTTTACCCCAATGAAGAGGAGAAATCAAAACTGTCGTCTGCAAAAACAAGAGTCAGAAAATGAGATGCGCATAGTAAACAGAAGATCAAATAATATATATTATTTTTCCAAAATGGTTAGTAGGTATTTGCATGGATTTTGCAAGTCAAACTGATTTATTTTATTTTTTATTTATATGCAGTAATTTTTATGTAAAAATCTTGAAACACTGAAATGACATTTTGATGGTAAAAATAATCAACCTGCTATTCCTATTCTACTTTAAAAAATGGCTTGACATCTCAAACATCCCATTAGAATCTGAACTGTTAAACGTACTTAGTTAATGGCAACAGAAAAACATAAGGGAAGGACATGCTATACATAATTCATTTTCTAAATCCACAGCAATTATTCCCCCAAGCAACATGCAAATATTAAATAAGAAACTGGTATTTTCGGCATTTGCGAATATGCGATAGGTCGACCTACGCCGAGTTGTTTATTGGCTTCTTTAGCGAAAGTGAAGCACTTGTGGGATTTGCTGGGGAGAAGTATCATGTTTATGACAGTAGTACAGTTTTGTATAATCCCTTCTTAGACTAACCAGCGCTGTTGCTGGGCGAATCCATTCGTTCTGCAGGCTGATTTAACCCAGGGTGAATGGACTCGTAAAATCTTGCACATGCTGGAGAACTCAGGATACGGCGTCCTTTAATCTTAAAAACAGCATCCATACATACACGTGCCATGCTAATCTACCTCTGATTTACTCAGTTAATGAGAAGCATGGTGAAGCCATTTACAACCCGCATTAAGTTAATCAAATGTCAAAGGGAAAATGTGTTTATTAAGTGTGCTACATTTGACATGTAATACATACAGTAAATCATATTTTAGCTCTCTCTTAAATAAGGACTTCTATTTGCCAAAATTGTGGAATACAATATAGGAAGCCTTTTTAAATGTTGAGTGGGAAATCTTTGTGAGACAGAAGGTTATATCAGAATATGTGTGCTGAGTGTAATCCTCTTTATACAACCTCTGGTTGGTAAGTGGGTGCCATTTATTGAACCAAAAAGAAAAAAGAAAAAAAAATCAATTCACTGAAAAAAGACCTTCATTTGTTGTTTATTGCTATCTGTCACATTCAAACTGCAAAAGTGCCTTATCTAAGTACATATGCTGGGAGCTTTAGCAACTAATTGAGCCCGTAAATGGACAAAACCCCAGTGAAAATTTTCATTGGCAGACTCTGATGAGGATAAACATGTTGCCAGGTTGATTGTTGGTGGTACCATGTATCAAATAACATGTGACTTCGAGCCAGCTTTTAATTAAGATAATGGAACAGTTCAGCTAATCAAGCTGTGAATGGAAGGATGAGGAACACAGTAGTTTTACACTGCCAGACCCTTTGACTTTAAATACTGAATTTACTGTTCTAAGCATGATCAATCACAGAACTTTTAACCTTTTGCTCCAACTAAAAACACGTAGTAGCCTACTATTGACATAATACTGGTGTTTTTTGAAGTTAGGCATTTTAATTAAGAGTCAAAACCAATTTAAGTCATAAAGAAAAATTATAAATTCACTCAGACATATATAATCACAGCAGGGAAGAAAAACTACCGCAGCGTCGGTTTCATGCCGACTTTAAAGGGAGAGTTCACCCAAAAATGAATCATCTACTCATCCTAAAGTTGTTCCAAACCTTTATGTATTTCTTTCTTCTGCTGAACACAAAAGAATATATTTTGAATAATAAATAATACACAAACAGTTGATGGATTGACTTCCATAGCATCGCAAATACTCTGGAAGTCAACGTGACCCATCAACTGTTTGGTTACTGACGTTCTTCAAAATATCTTCTTTTGTGTTCAGCAGAGGAAAGAAATGCATAAAGGTTTGGAACAACTTGAGAGTGAGTAAATGGTGACAGAATTCATTTTTGGGTGAATTATCCCCTCTAATCATAAATGAGCGTTCCCACTCTGAAAGCTCATCAGGTCAGCCTAATTGAATGTAATATAGCAAGAATTATGATTGTTTGTCTAAAGAATGTGACTTAAACACAACAATCCATCAATGTTTATCGAAATAATGCATTTAAATATGGATTACAAGACCTACAGGGATACTTGACGTGGCAGATTAACCAAAGCTTGCATGATTAAATATTGCGCATGTACTTATTATGTTTATTAAGTCCTGTTTTGATTGTGCATGCTTTGATGTATATGCCTGACACAAATTAATATACAGCTGTTTCTGGGATATTTTTATCATTAAACAGTGCTCTAATATTGAAGCGGCAGTCTTATACTTTGATATATAGTTTGCAGTCGATGTAAATAAATGTAAGCAAACAGACCTCGGGGATCATCTGCGCAAACAGGGACGGTGCTACAATCATTCTGTGGTTTGGAAAGCCATCCAATAAGAGGTATCACCTAAGAAAAGGTCAACGCGTGGTGCTTTCGAACAAGTTGATCTAAGTGCACTGAGGCGCAGTTTGTGCGGGAAGATAATTTCACATCCCAGAGTTTCTCTGTTTGTATTGGTGTGTGTGGGTGGGATTGTGTATATCTGTCCTTTTTTAAGATGCAGTGTAGGAGGCTGGAAGACCAAAGGAGTTGTTTTTTCTTCCTTTTGTTCTTCAATTGTTTAGTTTTTTTTTTTTTTTTTGTAGATTCCAATTGGTTTGAAGGTTTGTTATTGAGTGTACTGAAATTCATACATTTTAAGTGTCACTTAGATGTCTAAAATACTAGGGCTGTAGTCAAGTCCACCTTTGTCGAGTCCAAGACAAATCCAAGACCAGGACTAGTCAAGACCAAGTCAAGTCCAAGTCCAAAGAGGTTTGAGTCCAAGTCGAGACCGAGTCCAAATGAGACAGTCAAGAGAGAGATAGAAAAATAAAGAATCCTCTTCAAGACCACGTACTTAACTATGGATAATTTATGTGATGTGAGAGACAGCATATCTTCTATTCTAAGATAATCATTTTGATATATATGTGTGTGTGTGTGTGTGTGTGTGTGTGTGTGTGTGTGTGTGTGTGTGTGTGTGTGTGTGTGTGTTTTAGACAAACTAGAACATTTGGCAAGACCAATGACCAAGACCGAGTGCAAATACCAACGAGTCCAAGACAAGACAGAGACAATAGAAAAATGTCTTGAGTACTACAGCACTACTAAATACCTTTTTGGAGCCACTATGCAAACTTGATATCATGGTTCCTGACTTAAGTTAAACTGTCATATTCTCTTGTTTTGGTGCAGTTTTCCCTGCCAATATTTTTAATATTGTTTATCAGAATCCTGCATGACAAATCAGTTTTCCATTCTAAATCTGAACCAATGTTCTTTCTCGCTCCTGTCTGGCCTCCTGACAATAGCGGCTGGATAAATAAAACCCTTACGCTGTAGCTATGCTATGGTCAAAGAGCCCTTTTCCCAAGCCTAGCACTTCACCTGCTGAAAGGAGATATGCGTTCTTATGAGAGCAGCTCCACAGTTAAAGGGATTTGAGCTGCTTTCATTAATGCTCCATCACTGAGCAGGAGAAGCTTTTAGAGCCAGCTAAGGTTTATCTCTGTGATTGAATCATTCTTTGAATGTGGAAACACTCAGCTAGGAGAAAAACCTGAGGTGCCATCTTTCCATGCTTTCTCTCTTCGGCTCTCTGTACCTTGGGTTTGCTCTCTCTCTCTCTCTCTCTCTCTCTCTCTCTCTCTCTCTCTCTCTCTCTCTCTCTCTCTCTCTCACACTCACTCTCACACTCACTCTCACACTCACTCTCTTTCACACACACACACACACACACACACACACACACACACACACACACACACACACACACACACACACACACAATACCAGTATTATTCAAACCGAGGATTTTATCAGTCCGGTCTTCTCACAACCAGAGCAATAAAACAGACAAACCCTCCCTTTTGTCGGTTTAGGTTTCTACTCCAAGGTGCAAATATATCATAGTCAGTGAACTTTAAAGAACCCAAACGTGGGTCCCATTTATCAAAGGAGTCCACAGTTCATTATTGACTTGCAGGCCCTTGCAGGGCTTTCAGAAACAGATTGACCAATAACACCCACCAGTCAGTCAAGTATAATACACCATGTAGTGACTCTAAAAACTAAAAAGTACCTGCATGCTAAATATTACACTGAGTTATTTTAATAAAGATTATAACACAATGACATGTTTAAAGCCATCATTTCTAAATTATATATAGAAATACACAGTCTTGCTCAAAAGTTTACACACCGCTTGTAGAATCTGTGAGGGATCATACAAAATGCATGCTACTGTTTATTAAGTACTGTCCTGAATAAGATATTTTACATGAAAGATGTTTACATACAGTCCACAAGACAACAAAATATAGCTGAATTTATAAAAATGACACTGTTCAACAGTGTTTGTCAATCAATCAATCAATCAATCAATCAATCAATCAATCAGTTAATAGTAAAAGTTAACAGTTTATGTATCTTGATTCTTAATACTGTGTGTCTTTCCATGGATCATCCAGGTCTGTGTGTGTGTTTTGTGATGGTTGTTCATGAATCCCTCGTTTGTCGTTCTTTCGAAAAATCCTCCAGGTCCTGCAAATTATTCAGTTTTCCAGCATCTTTTGCGTCTTTGATCCCTTTTCAGCAGTGATTGTATGATTTTGAGCTATATCTTTTCACACTTGACAAAAAGGTTCAGACATTCACTGACGCTCCAGAAGGAAACACGATGCATTAAGAGCCGGGGGTGAAAACTTTTGAACAGGATGAAGATGTCCAAATTTTATTTTGTTTACATATCAGTTTTTTATTTTATTTTATTTTTTATTTAGTACTGCCCTACAGACGCAACAGAAGATACGAACATGTTTCCCGGAAGACAAATTAAGTACAATTTACCTTGATCTTCAAATTCAATGAGTTTTCACCCCGCCGGCTCTTAATGCATCATGTTTCCTTCTGAAGCATCAGTGAATGTTTTGAGGAAGACTGTATATATAGGCTTTTAGTGTGAAAAACACTGAAATACAAACACTACTGTTCAAAAGTTTTGAGCCACTGAGATTATTCTAAAAAATGTTTTCGAAGGAAATCTCTTATGCTCAGCAAGGCTGTATTTATTTGATCAAAAAGTAGTTATATTGTGAAATATTATTTCACCGCCGTTTACATCCCACCGCAGGCAGACACAGCGCTGGCTTTATCTGGCCTCCATGATGTTGCCAGCGGCATCATAAACCAACATCCCGACGCGGCATTCATTGTCGCGGGCGATTTCAACAAAGCAAACCTAAAGAAAGTCCTGCCAAACTTTCATCAGCACGTCTCCTGCCCCACACGAGGAGCAAACACACTGGATCATTGCTACACCCCGTTTAAGAACGCCTATAAAGCGCGGTCACTTCCAGCGTTTGGCAAATCGGATCATGCCGCCATTTTCCTCACTCCCGAATACAAACAAAAGCTCCTCCAGGAACCCCCGGTGAGGCGGGAAGTTAAGCGTTGGTCACCCCACGAGCGAGTTCAGCTGACGTCAGTGAGTTCACAGATGTGGCGCTTTGCTTCATCGACACGCTTACAGAGCAAGCCACGCAAACAATAACAATAACGTCCTTCTCAAATCAGAAACCGTGGGTGGACAATTCAATCCAGCGCGGCAGTGAGCATACGCACTGCTGCTTACAACGCCGGTCTCCATTCAGGGAATATGACTGAATACAGAACGTCCTGTTATGCTCTCAGACGAGCAGTTAAAGCCGCAAAACTCCGTTATAAAGACCGAGTGGAGTCTCATTTCCAACTCAACGACTCGCGGCGCATGTGGCAGGGTCTGAGGTCCATCTGCTCGTTTGGATCTAAATCCTCTGCAGAGGCAAGCGTTGATCCGTTGCTCGTGAACGAGTTAAACTCTTTCTACACTTGCTTTGACTGTAACCGCGGCAACGCGACTCCGCCAAGTGGCGCGTTAGAGAAATTACTCAGAGCAGCAACAATCACGTGATCTCTGTCTCAGAGGATGAAGTTCGGAGAGCACTCAAGCGTGTGGACGTCAGGAAAGCTGCCGGGCCGGATGGTATTTCAGGTCGTGTTCTGCGGTCCTGTGCTGATCAGCTCGCCGGGTTGTTTACATCTATCTTTAATGAGTCCTCGCTACATCTGTGGTCCCCACCTCCTTCAAAAATCCACCATCATCCCTGTCCCTAAGAACAGTAAACCCTCTTGCCTAAATGACTATCGTCCAGTGGCTCTCACGTCTATAGTCATGAAGGTCTTTGAGAGACTCATTAAAAACACCATTTGCGCCTTCATTCCTGACACTTTGGACCCTCTTCAGTTTGCCTATCGTCCCAATAGATCGACTGAAGATGCCATCTCTCATGTCCTCCACTCCTCCCTCACTCACATCGACAGCAAAAGTGGGAACTACGTAAGGCTGCTATTTATTGACTATAGCTCAGCCTTTAACACCGTAGTTCCCACCAAGCTAACCTCCAAACTCCTGGATCTCGGCCTGAATCCTTCTCTCTGCCACTGGATTGAGGACTTCCTCACTGGCAGGCCTCAGGTGGTGAGAATAGGCCAGTCCACCTCCTCCTCCATCTCCCTGAGTGTGGGAGCTCCACAGGGCTGTGTCCTGAGCCCCCTGCTCTACTCTCTCTACACGCATGACTGTTTGTCCACACACAGCTCCACCTCTATCATCAAATTTGCTGATGATACTGTTGTCCTGGGCCTCATTTCCAACAACAATGAGGCGGCATACTTGGACGAGGTGGAGCATCTAACATCATGGTGCCAGGACAACTGTCTCTCTCTGAATGTTGGCAAGACCAAAGAAATGATTGTGGACTTCAGGAAGAGACAGCAACGGACATACTCCCCCTCATGATCAGCGGGTCACCAGTAGAGAGAGTGAGCAGCTTCAAGTACCTGGGAGTAAACATCTCCGAGGACCTGACCTGGACTGCTCACATTCAGACACAGGTGAAAAAGCCAGGCAAAGACTGTACCACCTGCGCCAGCTGAGGAAATTCAGGGTTTCACCAGCTATCCTGAAAACGTTCTATTTAGGGGCGATAGAAAGTGTTTTAACTCAGTGCATCACAGCGTGGTATGGGAACAGCACCAGTCATGACCGCAAAGCCCTGCAAAGAGTCGTGCGCTTATCCGAGCGTATCTCAGGGTCAGCTCTCCGTCTCTGCAGGACGTCTACACCAAACGCTGCAAAGGTAGAGCTACCAAGATCATCAAGGACTCTAATCACCCTGCAAACCCTCATTTCACGCTGCTGCCATCTGGTAAGCGCTTCCGAAGCCTGATGGCCAAAACTGAGAGACTCAGGAGGAGCTTCTTCCCCCAGGCCATCAGACTCCTGAACTCAGTCACTTAACATCACGTGACTTCACTTCAGGATAAACATCGATACACTGTCATTGCACTGCACTTTCTGTTCTCGTTGTTACTGTGTAACAACCTGTTATAAACCTGTTTGCACATTATACTCTTTATACATTTGTTAACCACATATTTATAAGTCTACAGTTTACTCACTGCACAGTCTACTTCAATTATTTTATTCCACTTTATCCTTATTTGTTACCTTTTTTTTTCTCTTGATTTGATTATTTATAATTCTACAGATATAGATATATATATATATATATGTACTTTAGTAGTATATATATATTTTATTTTATCCTATTTCTATATAATTTCCTCCTTGTGTTTTTAACTGTGAATTTGCACTGTCCATGGAGCGGACCTGTTTACATTTCACTGCCGGTTGTATATTCTGTATATAACTGTGTATGTGACAAATAAAACTCTTGAATCTTGAATCTTATTGCAATTTAGTTTTCTATTTGAATATATTTTAAAATCTAATTTATTCCTGATGGCAAAGAATATTCATCAGCCATTACTCCATTCCTCATCTGTCCTTCAATCCGTGCAGATGTGTTTTTCTCTCTGCTCCCTGCTGGCTCTTGCGCTGTTTTGTTTTGTCTAGTGTTTCGTCTCTTCTCTTCTCTGACTGCTGCTTTGCTGGACTCCTGAAAATACTGAAATGGAATTGATTAACTGGTCAATCAGCGCGATCGACAAGATTTTCTCACTAAGGAAGGGTGCCCCGGGAGAACCCACCTGCCCGGACGGGACCTTTGCCGCAGGGTACGTGAGGGACGCATGGAACAACTGGCAAGTCCTGTGCCTGGAGGCTCTGTCCGTGGAGGATGCGGAAGATTTATACATGATTGGATTATTGATGGCGGGGTTCTATGATCCGGACAAATTACCGAAGATCATCAAATGGATTAAAAAATAATAAATTGTATTTGCCTGACCTAATCAACTAGCCCAACGAACCTCACTTGGTCCCTATCTCTCGGTTGGGATTTCAGCCTGACAGCTGGTCTGCTATCTTCCCCTGTCGGGGTTGTGTGTGACCGTCTGAAGGAATTAGATCAGAAAGTGATAGGAATTGAGGAACTGAACCGTAACAACGCAGTCCGGACTGCGGATACGCAGGGTAGAGTGGGCTCTATCGGGGGTCAGATCGGTGAACTTTTACGGACTGTAACCGGTCTGGCCATGAGGCTGGACGTAATGTACCATACATACCCGACCTTATTCCCTCCCCGCTCCATCCGTCTGCCTGTCTGTTATCTATCTCCTCTCCCACTCCATACAAAAAATCCCACCACGTGACCACGTGTACTGTGTCATGTTTATGTTTATGTTTATGTTTATGTTTATTTATGTTTTGTTGTGTTTTGCTATGTAATGCTTGCTAAATTGCATTCTGGAGAGCGTAGGGCGGCGCCTGAATAATCGGCTGCGGCCCGGAGGCTTGCTCCAAACTTCATTTCGTTATACTGTACTTGTACATGTGTAATGACAAATAAACTTCAACTTCAACTTCAACTTCAACTTCCAGTCTTCAGTGTCACATGATTCTTCAGAAGTTATTATAATTTGCTGATCAAAACAAAACATTTCTTATATGACCACACACTTTTAAACAGTTGTGTACATTAAGTGTCCAAACAGGAGCTGCAGTTGTTCTTTACTCATCGACTGCTTGTCTGATATTCAATTGAATATAATAACAGTGACTTTTTAATATATTCAGTCTGTAGGGGTTGTTGTTGTTTCTTGAACTTAACATTTAGCAGATGCTCTTAATCCAAAGCGGCGTACAGTACACTAATTGCAGAGACAATCCCCTAAGTGCACCTTTAGGTTAAGTGCTTTACCTTTGGACACAATGGTAACAGAGCAGGATTGTTTTCTCATTAACTCTCCCATTTCCTTGGACACCTGGGATTGTACCTCCAGCCCTTGTGTTTGAAGCACAGATCCTTCACCATTACGCCACTGCCCATTTCTACTGCATTACCCCATGCATTATCACTGTAAGTGTAATTAAAAGAAGCTTTGCTGGAGCTGTGGCGCAGTGGTAGACTCTTTTCAGTTGATGTGCTTTTCGTAGTATATATGTGCAACTTGCATCTGTTTACACCGGCTGCAGTGAACTCAAACACTCTACGAGAAAGAGCTGCTGAGGGAATATGACAGTATATCAATCATTTGTCAAGGTTGAGATATACCAATGAGATATACCTGTCATTTAAAACCTGAGAAGTTCCACTCTCCCATAATCCAGTGAAGACATGAAGTGTGTGTGGAAAGGTGTTGTAACCCCAGAGATGTTAACACTTCCATGACCATCAGATTAACCTACCTGACTCCATGAAGTCATTGTTGAGGTTGATCCAGGACTCTTTGCTCTTACGCAGACTTTCCTCCATAGCTTTGATGTCTGCAAAAGGGCAGTTACAATCAGGGAACTTTGCGGAGCAGCGGCACCAGCAGTCATTGTTGCGGCACAGTAGCTCGCCCTCTGAGTTACATGCCACGTAACTGAGCGCTGCCTCCACAAAGCGATTCCGCAGAAACTCGGGAAGCACATCTTGGAGACCTGTGTGTGTGGGAAAAGAGAGAAATATCTGTTTACTGTCATGTTAGACTCAGTGAACTGAACTGAAATTTGATTCCATGAACAGATTTTGTAAGCTATACAACACTGTTTTTTCGGCTGCTAGGTTGGTAAACAAGTTCAGAATGGTGTTTGGATTTGTTATAGTCTTACACATTTGGCCAACATCTCAAATCACCACTAGGTCTGGCATTCCTGTATGGACACACACACACACACACACACAAATCAATCCCTGAGTTATGACACCACTATGAACCCACCCATCATCTGTCCTCTGGCTATCCTCTCATCTCTCCTCACCCCATCTGTCTTTCTACCCACTTACCTCTTAAAGTAATATGTTTTCTTTTAACATATTCCAGTCTCTATTTAGAACAATACAACGCAATGGCATGAGGTGGCTCTCTGAAATGACGTTTCATGATTTTGCATGGTAAATGTGTAAATTCCACTTCCAATCGATATTTTTCACTTTTCACTTTACCTTACACCATCAACAAGCAACTATATACAGTATACACCGATCAGGCATACCATTATGACGGATGAATTTAATAACACCGATCTCTTCATCATGGCTCCTGTTAGTGGGTGGGATATATTAGGCAGCAAGTGCACATTTTGTCATCAAAGTTGATGTGTTAGAAGCAGGAAAAATGGGCAAGCGTAAGGATTTGAGCGGGTTTTACAAGGGCCAAATTGTGATGGCTAGACGTCTGGGTCAGAGCATCTCCAAAACTGCAGCTCTTGTGGGGTGTTCCCGGTCTGCAGTGGTCAGGATCTATCAAAAGTGCTCCAAGGAAGGAACAGTGGTGAACCGGCCACAGGGTCATGGGCGGCCAAGGCTCATTGATGCACGTGGGGAGCGAAGGCTGGCCCGTGTGGTCCGATCAAACAGACGAGCTACTGGAGCTCAAACTGCTCTAGAAGTTAATGCTGGTTCTGATTGAAAGGTGTCAGAATACACAGAGCATCTCAGTTTGTTGAGTACGGGGCGGCATAGCCGCTGACCAGTCAGGGTGCCCATGCTGACCCCTGTCCACCGCCGAAAGCACCAACAGTGGCACGTGAGCATCAGAACTGGACCACGGAGCAATGGAAGAAGGTGGCCTGGTCTGATGAATCACGTGTTCTTTTACATCACGTGGATGGGAACAAACAAGTCCGATCCATGGAGGCTCCACCTCACAACTTACAGGACTTAAAGGATCTGCTGCTAACATCTTGGTGCCAGATACCAGGGATCTTGTGGAGTCCATGCCTTGATGGGTCAGGGCTGTTTTGGCAGCAAAAGGGGGACCAACACAATATTAGGTCATAATGTTATGCCTGATTGGTAAATATAACATATTTTTACATTGCTTCAAAAAGAGTTTAACAAAGACATTGTTTTGTGTAGCTTTTATTAAAGGTACAATGTTTGTCTATTAGTAACCTCATTTTTAGACCATTAGTCAACAGAGTCACTGCATGTGTCGTGAGGGTCACAGGTCCACAAAGGTGCATCTTTAATTTAAGCAATCTGAGTGGTCGGTAATAACAGACTAACTCACAGATCATCATTTCAAAGTCCTGTTGCAGAGTAATCTGCGTATCTGTCAGTCTATTATTCTCTATTGTTTTACAGCCTTGATTTGCAGTACAGCAATACAGGACAAGCTGAGCTGGGAAACAGAGAGCATGTAAAGTGGGTCAGAGAGGCAGGCAGCCTGACTGCTCTAACAGCGTCAGTGATGGGAGTCCTATTTGGGACGGAGAGGTCTGCTATGTCAGCGCAGTAATGGGGTAATGGGATGAATAAAGACCAACAATCACCGTGGCAAGGTCATTCGGCTGTAAACCTCTGTCATGAACCGCAGGCACGCTGCAGACAGGGAATCAATGCGGCTATTGCGGAATTCTCCTGCCCGATTAGATATTTTGATAGCAGGCAATGGAAGAATTGACATTTGCCCGGGAAACTAATTATTGATTTTTTTTTTTGAGCGATTTGGGACAAGCGGTAACAAGATGGTACAATTGTAAACAGGGTCTGAGATTAATTGTTTGCCACACTTGCCAATGGCAGGTGAATTGAGGAAGTTTAGCTTTTTTTTTTTTTTTACTTTTTTTTTTTTAACAGTCATGAATCTGTATTTTGCATTCTGCAATTTTTTTCTTCTTTTTAAAATAGTTATTTTATATTTATCTTATATGTGCCCCTGGAGCACTTCACCAGGGCTGCGTCTCACGGGTATATCTGTGGCGATAGCCAACAATACATTGTATGGGTCAAAATTATCCATTTATATATATTATATATATATATATATATATATATATATATATATATATATATATATATATATATATATATATATATATATATATATATATATATATATATATATATATATATATATTATTAGAAGTAATATGCATTGCTAAGGATTTTATTTGGACAACTTAAAGGAGATTTTCTCAATATTTAGATTTTTACCTAACAAACCATACATTAATGGAAAGATGATCTATACATCTCAATAAAAAAATTTTATAAAAAAAGACCCTTATGACTGGTTTTGTGGTCCAGGGTCACATATAATGTAGCTAATATGTTCACCACTACTATGCACGGGTGCAGTAAAAAAAAAAAAAAAAAAAAAAAAAAAAAAAAAACATTACAATTTATTATTTATGATTACATTATTACAATTTAAAATAAATGTTTTCCATTTGAATATATTTTTAAATGTAATTTATTCCTGTGATCAAAGCTGAATTCAGCATCATTACTGCAGTTTTCAGATGATCCTTTAGAAATCATTCTAATATGCTGATTTAGTGTTCACACATTTTTTATTAAATTAAATATTATAAAACCCGCTGTGCCACTTAATACTTTTGTAGAAATTTTAAAGTTTTTCAGGATTCTTCTGATGAATAGAAAGTTAAAAGAAACAACATTTATTTGAAATAGATTTTTTTTTACAATGTAAAAGTCAATTTAAGAACAATTTAATGCATCTTTGCTGAATAAAGGTATAAATTGCTGTCCCTCAAAAAGGAGAGAACCCATTTAGTTAATTTTGATCGTTAATAACATGTAGAGAAATCAATGAAGATATTTTGGAGAGCAGAACTCCTCTCTTCATTCTGATTTGATCTCTAAAGGCCTTCTCATCAATACTCACCTATCAATTACTTATGAAATCATTCAGTGCTGAATAGATTACTCCACCAGCTATTCTACCATGCAAGTGAAAGATTCAGATTTCACAGCCCAGCTGTGGGTGCTGAACACCTGCTAATTATATTATGTGAGAAAACGCTCTTCACAGCTTTACCAGGTCTGACATCCTTCAAGAAAGAATCAATGCATTTTGGCTTCATTTTCAGCCTTTTTAAATTCCCTTCCCAGTGTGAATATTTATGATGTGTTCCTCAGTATTTATCCGTCAGATTGTGGAAAAACAAGAGACATAATTAGATGCAGTCTTCGGCTTGAGCTTTGGCTTCTGCTGGGTACAGAGCCAACAGTGTGGGGAGCCTTACAAAAGAGACTGACTTGGATGGCTTTCCTACCGGAGACAGCTAAATAGCTGCTCTTGTGCCCCCTCCTCCAGAGTCTCAGCCTTTTTAAAAAGAACGAGAGGAACGTGAATTTCCCCTGTGGATTATTTCAGTCGTCTATGGAAATGACAGCTTGATGTCCTAATTTGAAGGGGTCTAAATTCTGCTCTCTGAAAGGACGGCGCTTTGATTGAAAATACCCTGGGAAGCCCCAAAAAAAGTAAATGAAAGAATGCAGAAAGGGACGTACACAAAGAAAAACTCTTCTCTCTGCACCGAGGCCGTAACCATGTCTTGAACATTGTTTATTTTTATAAAGCATAAAGAAACAGAACCGTGAATGAAATTCTAGGTCTAATTCCCGTTGGGAAATAATCATTTTGGGACTATTTGCAAGCAATATTTGCATTATTTTGCGTCCAATATATCGTTAGTCTCGAGATTCTTCCCGTTAGTGAATAAACATATAGATCCGCTGTTAACACGTGTATTCCTTAGTGGTCTGGTGGGAGAACTTTTGTAAACCGTGCCGAAGGTTACAGGCTCTAATCCGCCCTCATGTCGTTTTTGTCTTCAGTAAAATCAAAGATGTCCAATGATTGTGTACTAAGAGCAGGGACACGTTTGTGTGCATTTTGTTTTGTGATTTCACTGTAAAGAATAGAGTCCCCGTCATGGCATTAAGCGATAGATCGACACGCTCGTCTGGGTGAAGACTGTGCACGAGCCAAAAGAGAACGCAAACCCCGCCTACTTTGATTTGATTGGCCATCTCAATCGTTTTGACATTGACGAGCACCGTTAGACCAGACCATGTAACTTTAAAACCTAACATATAGAGCGCTGAGTAATGGAGTGCTGTGCAAGAATATTGGGAATAATTTTTCCATTTCTAATTATGGGGGGGGGGACTTGGGTCCCTCAATGTCTATGGTGGTTATAGCCCTGCTCTGCACCAGACTCAGCCCCCCTCCATTTCCTTTCCCGAGTACTCAGCAAAAGATAAGCTTTGGTGCCGAACCCTATGGCTAACTCATTAAAGTAGTTACACGAATTTGGGCAGCAGGGAACTTGCTTCAGGAGATGGCAGTATTAAGTGGGTTGACAATTTAAATGTCAATGTCAAGAAGGCAGTGGGAATTGGTCCAGGCCACGTGTATAATTAGAAACGGCTAGCGGCTTACTAAAAACCTTCCATTTTGCTCCTTTCAGTCCTGTTATTTCTCTCTTTCTTTTTGCTGCGCCGACCACCTCTGACTTTTGGTGACACTGCTGTCACGAGAGTTTGAGTCGAATTAATGCAAGTCTAAATGCCTGTCTTCTGATGTCCCTTCACTTGCATTTTGAATGCATGGAAACCGTATTAGTATTAACGAGTGATGTGTTCCTTGAACTGGTCTGCCATAGCCAGACTTTTGACTTGGTCCTCATTGTTAGGAAGTTTAGACTGGCATTTAAGGGCCAGATTTACTGACAGCACAAACCCTCATTTGGTGTTAAAAAACTACTGTCAGGATTTGCTAAAGACACGCAGTGATAAATTAGCGCTGTAAAGGCGTGGACAGGGTTATTTTTGCGGCTGATCTTATTGCATATGCATTTGTAGGAGTTTCCCTTTAAGATGCAGTATTTATGGGAGGAGAGTGTTTAAATGAATCAATGTGATTTACTAAGGTTTGCGCTCATCAGTTTACTGGTGTTTGCGGCATTATTTACCGCCCAAAAAAGCACGTCTTACACCAGACGCTAACGGGTAGATTGAGTTGGTCATTATGGGAATGATCCGGCTGGGGCTGTGTTCATTAATTTGCGTGTTGTCAGTAGATCACGTGCAGAACTGTCCACTCCCATCGGTGCTTTTATGGAATTACACTCCCACACTAATTTAGTCTGTTTAGTAAATCTGGCCCTTAATGTGCCAGTTAGAGTTAACTTTTTATGCATTGTTTAAGGGTGGGTTATGTGAAATAAATTGTGCAACAGTGTGGGGAAAAAATTAATTCAAAATGTAACATGGCTGTTTGTGTATGTTGTACATCCATGGACTTTAAATTTTCCCACTTTTGGATGAACTATGTTCAAAATGTTGTTGTTTTTTTGTTTTGTTTTTATATGAAACTTACCCATATTTAATAGTTAATTAAAAAAGGAATGCATGCAGCTTTGTTTAAAAGCAGACAGTCTGCTCTTTCTTTTGATATAATGCATGATATTTTTCAGATATTCATACAAAAAAAAAAACTGAAATGATCAAAACCCTGCTGGTGGCTGGCAACTTTTTTTTTTTTTTTTTTTTTTTAATCACTAAAAATCTAAGTTTTTGTGGATATGTAGTTTTCTTGATCCTGATAAATAAACATTTTATTTATTAAGTTAATTCATTTATGGATCAGGAGCCAAGGCCATTAATCATGAATTCATTTGTATGTTTGTCTGCCGTAATTTGCTTAATTGCATTCGCAGTTAAAGAACATTTAGGGTTCTCTAAATGGTCTCAGTCAAATATAGCTGCACCAACACGCACACACACACGCACACACACGCACACACACACACACACACACACACACACACACACACACACACACACACACACACACACACACACACACACACACACACACACACACACACTTAATACAAAACAAAACATCTCGCTGTACATCACCAGTGCAATTGATACAAGTAAGACCAGACATAGCTGCAATGTTGTTCTTTCAAGGAGCACAACAGCTGTCTTACCTTTCAGATGGATTTTATTTTCTGGGCTGTGCACTAAGACAGAGCTGACGGAATCCAGGCTGTCGTAGTTACTGCATCCAAGAGGCCCCGTTCTGGTCTCCGTTACCTAGGAAACAAGGAGATATTTTAATGCCTTATTATCGTTGAAATCATGCACCTGTTTGTTCCTCTTCAGAAGCCATAGAGTGCTGAGCATATGCAGTTGTCTAAAACAAACCAACACGCCTGTGCAATAAGCCAGAGTCAATATCTAAATGTCACCAAAGCCCATTTCAGCATGTCACCGCTCTCCAAAAATGCTCGCTTTGCAGAGCGTCATAGAAATAGTAAATTGACTCTAGTGTTAGGTCCCAATGCATTATTAATTTCAAATCTAGAAAGCAGTGAGCCATGTACAGTGGCATAATTCTGTTAACAGATCCTAGTGTTAAAGATAAGGAGACTTTTATGATTCTAAAATAAGGTGTCTGACCTGCCATTTCAGCTCGGACTTTTTATACTGTGGTTTACCAGGCATACCAGGACTTTTTTGGAGTGCTGACATGATGATCAATAATCAATTAATTAATGAGATAAAGCACCAAATTGGTGGATAAATACATTAAGCATTATAGCATCAACAATTAACAAGTCAAAGCAAAAACAGTGTATACTTATATACATGTATTCAGACACCTTCAACATTTTCTCACATTATCACAGTTTATTCGCTATAGTTTGGAAAATGGTTATAAAATATGAGAAGAACTCAGAGTTAAACTGAACATCTCATCTTGATAATGTCAGATCACTTTGATAGAAAGAGATGTGTGATTCCAATCAACCAATCAGCTGTTAGATTTAAGAACACAATTAGATAATACCAGTTTAGCTCAATCAATGACGAGCGACGCTTCATTTAGTTCAGTCTGTGGTGTCAAAGGTCACATTAGTAATTAAAGAACAAACACTGAAGCAAAACATGCTCAGCTCAAAGTGTTGGAATCATTTTAGCCCCAAATCTTTATCCATTTTACTGCTAGTCCACTGATTGTTGGGTATAATATGTCATAATTTACTTTTATTTTGCTCTCCTCACTTACAGAAATGAATATATGTATAAATGAATATGTATGCCTTGTTTTGTTTTCCCCACTGGTGGCACACAACTGACTGTGATGATTGTTTGATTTAGTAAATGAGTCTGACGGATAATTTCAACTCCATAATCACTTCCACACCATCTACATGCTTTCGTTTCAGTCAATTCGTTGAAAAGAAACTGTTCAAAACCTGACAGCTCACAAAAGCAGAAAATGTTGAATATTGTCACAACATATGTATGGTTTCAGATGATGTGAAACACTGGTTGCTGTTACCTTGTTAAATTACAATTTGATGCTCTTCACAAATTTTAGCAAAGCTAACTAAATGGTGCCCAAAATGAAGTGTGAAACAGTGACGCTCATTAAAATGATTGTGAGTGTGACAGGATATTGCATCATAACCTAAGCGATTTAATACTGAAAGGGATCTTTAATATTTGTATGTGTACTACAGACACTATAGACTATGACTAGATGCATTCTGTCAATCAAATATATGCCAGCTTCATTTGGTAAAGTAGTGCATTAATTTGTCATCTTAGTAGCCCAGTTTTCTATGCAGAATGAAGTTAGTTTGACTATGGATTCCATATGTTGTCCTAAGATGTCCTTTATAGCTAATAAATATTAAAAGGCTGTTAAAATAAAATCACGTTTTTCCTGCATTCACAAAATGTTGTCCATGTTGTCCCTGTAAAATGCTCTGAAATATCTTGCAAATGTTTCACCATCACAGCTTTCTTCTATCAAATTTCGCCCCACCACTTTTGGAAGCTTATAGTGCCGCCTCTGCTTTGACAGCAGTTGTCATAAAAATTTTGATTTTATACATCATTGTCAGGTCTTTGTATTAAAAAGAAATTCTGTAGCTAATCCAACATTAATCCAACAGAAAATTCTATGGATTTGTGACCATGTCCTCAAAACGACAATCATTAGTTTGGATATTTCATTTAATTTCATTTCATTTCTGGATGGATGGATGGATGGATGGATGGATGGATGGATGGATGGATGGATGGATGGATGGATGGATGGATGGATGGATGGATGGATGGATGTCAAATGAGTAATTTGTTTCTATGGATGGATGGATGGATGGATGGATGTCAAATGAGTAATTTGTGTCTATGGATGGATGGATGGATGGATGGATGGATGTCAAATGAGTAATTTGTATCTATGGATGGATGGATGGATGGATGGATGGATGGATGGATGGATGGATGGATGGATGGATGGATGTCAAATGAGTAATTTGTATCTATAGATGGATGGATGGATGGATGGATGTCAAATGAGTAATTTGTATCTATATGGATGGATGGATGGATGGATGGATGGATGGATGGATGGATGGATGGATGTCAAATGAGTAATTTGTATCTATGGATGGATGGATGGATGGATGGCAAATTAGTAATTTGATGGGTAATTTGTATCTGTGGACAGACAGACAGACAGACAGATAGATAGATAGATAGATAGATAGATAGATAGATAGATAGATAGATAGATAGATAGATAGATAGATAGATAGATAGATAGATAGATAGATAGATAGATAGATAGATAGATAGATAGATAGATATAGATAGATAGATAGATAGATAGATAGATAGATAGATAGATAGATAGATGTGTTTCTGAAGTAACTCACCCTACAGAGTTACCTAAGTAACTCATTGATTAATGACGGCACATTTTTTCACATTAACTCTGTCACTATTTATTATCACATGAATTTAAACAAATTAATCTTCAAAACATCTTTAGATACTTTAATCTAACACAAGAAACATGTAAATTAGGTGAAGTGTGTATGATGATGACAGTTTTAGTGTGAGAGCATGAACATTCATCATGTGCACATACACATGCACGCTTTATCATTTATTTATGAACTACTGTCTCTTTTGTGAAGCGTTGCACACATGCCCTCCTCCGCACCCATCCCACATCTCATTAGATCACTTGTCATTTATGATTGCTTACTGCAGCTCAATTGCTCTGATCCCAATAGGACTACAGGCTGTTTACCTCGTGCATAATACCAGAAACTAATTTGTGTAACTGTCTTCACAAACCCTGCATTCTTTATGAGGAAAGGGCAGTTGTGGCCTAATGATCAGAAAGTCAGATTGGTAACCTGAAGGTTGTGGGTTCGGTTCTCACTTCTCTCAACCCCGATTGCTCCCCGGCTCCTTGGCTGCCCACTGCTCCGGGTGTGTGTTTTCTCAGATTTCCCAGCAGAACATTGCCCAAAGCATCACACTGCCTCCGCTGGCTTGCCTTCTTCCCATAGTGCATCCTGGTGCCATGTGTTCCCCAGGTAAGAGACGCACACACACGCATGTGATGCGTGGCTTACTTTTACATCACGTGGTAAACGTGATTCATCAGACCAGGCCACCTTCTTCCATTGCTCCGTGGTCCAGTTCTGATGCTCACGTGCCACTGTTGGTGCTTTCGGCGGTGGACAGGGGTCAGCATGGGCGCCCTGACTGGTCAGCGGCTATGCCACCCCATACGCTACAAACTGAGATGCTCTGTGTATTCTGACACCTTTCTATCAGAACCAGCATTAACTTCTTGAGCAGTTTGAGCTCCAGTAGCTCGTCTGTTTGATCGGACCACACGGGCCAGCCTTCGCTCCCCACGTGCATCAATGAGCCTTGGCCGCCCATGACCCTGTGGCCGGTTCACCACTGTTCCTTCCTTGGAGCACTTTCGATAGATCCTGACCACTGCAGACCGGGAACACCCCACAAGAGCTGCAGTTTTGGAGATGCTCTGACCCAGTCGTCTAGCCATCACAATTTGGCCCTTGTCAAACTTGCTCAAATCCTTACGCTTGCCCATTTTTCCTGCTTCTAACACATCAACTTTGAGGACAAAATGTTCACTTGTTGCCTAATATATCCCACCCACTAACAGGAGCCGTGATGAAGAGATAATCAGAGTTATTCACGTCACCTGTCATAATGTTATGCCTGATCGGTATATACATACACACATACACATATACCAGACACTCATTTGTGTAACTTTAGCCGTTATATATATATATATATATATATATATATATATATATATATATATATATTGTTATATATTATAATATTATATTATATTATGTTCTACTAAAGTAGGTCACTGGGTATGAACAAAGAGGATGAATAAACAAATACAGCCAGCTATTCCATGTTAAGCCTAACAGAATCTCTTGTTTACTTGTCATCCTGCTGTTTTTCCTCCCCAAATGTATATAAGTTTTATCAGCAGCACTTAATATTGACATCTATTTAAGGAATGATATCATACCTGACAAAACAACCGGATAACACTGAAATCCCACATTTTCCACCCTGCCTCCTCAGAGAGTGTCATGTGTTGTTGTTGATCTTATATTTACCGGAGCTGTGTTTCCACAGCTTCCTCTCCATGCTTTTCTTAAGGGCATAACAAAGGAAATGAATACCTGGGGTACAGTACTCTCCTCTCCATTTCTCTAACATCTCACACCATCCACGGGTCCTGAAAACTCCCACAGAGTGCAGCCTATTCTTTGTCAATTGAAATGCTGGAGGAATGCATATCAAGTTGACTCATTTGTCAAAAATGCCTCTGCCTCCGCCATGGAAGGCAAAGTTGGCTAAAGACTGCAGATGCGCTCTGAAAGCAGTTTAGGAGTTCATGACATGTGACAGGATTTTAAGTGCAGATTCTGAGCTTCATTGAATTTGACAGCTGATGTTGATTATATGGCACTGTCAGGTCGCTTGACCAGTGCCAACTATCTAGAGGCGGCTCTTGACATAAATGGTGCACGGTTCTGAGCTCCCTCCTTTAAATACTGGTGCTCATTTACATTCTGCACGTATGTAAGATTCACCCTTACAAAATAAGTGCTGTGGGGGTCAATACCATGCTAGTTATGTCACCATTGTACTGAATTATCACCATATTTATGTACCATAGTATTTAAATGGAACTCCGATGTATTTGTAAATGAAATCCAATAATTGCAATCTTTATATTATGTTTTGGATTGACTAAAAAGAAATGGCTCATAAGAGTCAGTTGTGTGGTAATTGCAGTAAACTGATGTGTGTATTTGATTCACTAAAAAGAATCATTATCTGGTTTCACAGACAAGGCTTAAAGGGATAGTTCACCCCAAAATGAAAATTACCCCATGGTTTACGCTCCCTAAAGTCATCCTAGGTGTATATGACATTCTTCTTTCAGACGAACACAATCAGAGTTATATTAGACAATGTCCTGGCTCTTGTAATGCTTTATAATGGCAGTGAATGGCTGTTTCTGTTTTGAAATCCATAAAAGTGCATCTATCCATCATAAAAGTGCATCTATCCATCATAAAAGTGCATCTATCCATCATAAAAGTGCATCCATCCATCATAAAAGTGCATCCATTATCATAAAAGTGCATCTATCCATCATAAAAGTGCATCTGTCTATCATAAGTGCATCTATCATTATAAAAGTGCATCTATCCATCATAAAAGTGCATCCATCCATCCATCATAAAAGTGCATCTAGCCATTATAAAAGTGCATCTATCATCATAAAAGTGCATCCATCCATCATAAAAATGCATCCATTCATCATAAAAGTGCATCTATCCATCATAAAAGTGCATCCATCCATCATAAAAGTGCATCCATCCATCATAAAAGTGCATCTAGCCATTATAAAAGTGCATCTATCCATCATAAAAGTGCATCTAGCCATTATAAAAGTGCATCTATCCATTATAAAAGTGCATCTATCATCATAAAAGTGCATCCATCCATCATAAAAGTGCATCTATCATCATAAAAGTGCATCTATCCATCATAAAAGTGCATCTATCCATTATAAAAGTGCATCTATCCATCATAAAAGTGCATCTATCCATCATAAAAGTGCATCCATCCATCATAAAAGTGCATCTATCCATCATAAAAGTGCATCTATCCATCATAAATCTATCCATGCCTTGATCTAACGCATTGGGCAAACTACTGAAATCAATGGAGTACCTGTGCGTTGAAAAAAAATATGCTAAAGGGGTACCCTGTGCATTAAAAAGTGATGCAGAGGGGTTCTGACCAAGTGTCAATATGTGACGAGTTGTGAATAGTAGTGCAGGAAACATTGTCAGAGTATTTAAGAATGGTGCAAGTAAGGTTAACAGAACCAAGCGTGATTGTACATTTTGCATTGATTCTGTGTAATGCTGTAGTGCCTTTCATTTTCACTCCAGTACCCTTTGGACAAGTCAGACGTCCTTGCGTGTTTAAAGAAGTGTCACCTTTAATGACATGTTCCTAGTCTTTTAACATGGTCTTTACAATTATATGCTTCTCATGTACTCGGCCATATAGCTTTGGCGGTAACTCTGAGATCTGTGTCCTACACAGAGGTGACTGTTAATAGTATGTCATTATGACAAATGGCTATATTACAGAGAGGAGCGAGAGTCTAGTTGTAGATCTGGACTGAACGGAAAACTTTATGAAATCACATGTAAATGTGCTGATATTAAATTGCCAAAGCAGTGTAAATTTTAACCGTTGAGACATCAGAATCTTGTTGATCCGTGAAGACCAGCTAATCTCAGGACTGTTTGTTCCTGCAAAATCTGATCATCACTAAACCTGCCTTTGGATCTCAGGCTATTTTTGGTCTTAAGTGGTATCTGATTACACCAAGGCATAGTGATGTCCCCCAGAAGCTGCTTCCTGGTGTGCTTTTGCACTTTGTTTCTGAGCAGAGTGTGTAATTGATCATTCTTTATGGCATTATTGATGAGCCCGCTATAACCCACTTCTGCTGTGGTGCCCAATTCATCAGGCTGATTTGCACACAGGGTGCAGGAAGAAAGCAGTCAAAGGTGGGTCCTATAGCCCCGTAACGTCTCATTAGCTCTCCCCAGACAAAAAAACCTGGCGGGACAGACTGCTTCCCAAAGTGATGCTAGAAGGCTCTCTAAAAACAATCCACAGGAAAACAATTTCACAGATATGATTTGATGAGGTCTGTCTGTCACAAAGTGCCCTTTACTGTTGCCGTGGACACTTCTCTCATGCACAGGCAGAATATTTTATAGTATGTTTACAAAACGGTACATCTATGCTAATTTGAATAACGTGATGTATTTTGCAATCCCGATCCACACTGCTTCACATCTAGTGCGCATTTGCTGCAAATACATGCAAATGAGTGTGTAGGTCCGTGGTCATATTGAAATGAAATCGTACGTGTTGAATTGAACTTCTCCGCCGATGTTGTGTAGGGAAAGCTCAGGCTAATGAAAAGCATGTTGAAGCCCAAAGAGAAAGTCATTATCTTCCCACAGAGCCATCGTTCCTGTTCCTATTTCATCTTGCTTTCATTTCACACACTTTTTTTTTTTTTTTATGCTGAAACTCTTCTTCACAGGATTGAATGCGCTGTGTAGAAATGTTGGCTTTGACAGTGTTTGAAAATGGCATACTCCATATTAGTATTGTAGCACTTGTTGTAGTTGTAGTCTTGGTCTTTCCTTTTAAAACGAAAATTTCCTGATAATGTCCTCACCCCCATCTCATCCAAGATGTTCATGTCTTTCTTTTTTCAGTTGAAAAGAAATTAAGTTTTTTTTTTTTAGGAAAACATTCCAGGATTTTTCTCCACATAATGGACTTCAATGGGAACCAACGGTTGAAGGTCCAGATCAATGCAGTTTCAGAGGATCCCATCTGATACTAACCATCGGACATTTAATAAAAATGTATATACTAAAAATAAAAATGTATATATTTTTTAACCATGAATGCTCGACTTCGGTATTGTGTTTCTTCACGGCGTATGATATCATCACGTCGGAAAGGTCACATGACAAAGGTGGAAGTGCTGACCCAGTGTTAAAACGAACGTGTAAAGGCTAAATCAAACGCCCTTTACACAAATAAAGATAAAACAATGATGTCGCACGATTTTAAAGTTGGAGGAGAACATGAGATGGATTGCATTGCAACCATGCATTGATTTGGACCTTCAACCGTTGGTTCCCATTGAAGTCCATTATGTGGAGAAAAATCCTGGAATGTTTCCCCCGAAAAACTTCATTTCTTTTCCACTGAAGAAAGAAAGACATGAACATCTTTGATGAGATGGGGATGAGGAAATGATCCGGAAATTTTAAGTCTGAATTGAACTAAACCTTTTAAGACCATTTTTGCGGTCTTGACCACATTTGTACTCGGTCTTGTCTCGGGCTTCAGACTTCAGGGACTGCAATGTCACCAAAATTAATACAAATTCTCACAAAACTCAAAAAAGTACTTGTATGAGATCTGGATTTTTATATTATAAGGTGATATAATTAAGAAATATCAAAAGAGCAAAAGTGCTGTTTTCACAAATTTGAGCATGACTGCAAACATTATATTGTTTTTATACAAAAAACATTCTCTCAACATTATTTATGCATTTGTAATTTATCAATTCATGCCAATGCATCTTCTGTTCCACCTCTGCAGTGCAAAGAGGAATTTCTTCGTTAAAGATTTCATTTGATTAGTAACAGCTCTATATAGTGTATTATTATAATGACATTTATTGAGTAATTTCTCAGGTGGTAATGTGGATCTTTATGAATTTAAGGAGTGCTGGTCTGGTCTTGGTCTTAACACACATTAGTCTTGGTCTCGGATTAGGTGGTCTTGACTACAGCACTACTTCATTTTGACAGCATTAGTGTGACAAACAAAACACGGTCACAGTGTCAGGAATATTGCATGATCAGCTTTTGCAACGTTGGCAAGTGTGCTTTGGATCGATTGTGGTGAAAATATGTTTATGTAATTAGTAAGTCGAATACTAAGCAAAAACGTATTAACAAAAGCTCATTTTGTCATCATTTTTTTAAAGTCTTGAGTATTTAAAAAAGGTGCTGTATAAATACAAAAACGTATTATGATCTTTTAGCAAGTGAGAAATATGCTTTAAGAGAGTTGTGAGAAAGCTCAAACCCCAACAGAAACATATAATTACATGCAAGCAGGTGCATATCTTGATTAAAAAGTCAATGATATTTGTCTCAGTTCAGTGGCATAATGTCATGGAGAGCTTCCTCTGAAGGAATCGTGATGTTGCAGTCACCAGCATTTCTACACCCACTCAGCAGCTGGGAGTTAGACCAAGGGCCACTTGACACATCATGGAAATTTCATCGCTGCAAATGTAAGAACCTTAATTGCCAAAGAGTTACTATGGCAACAAACATACATCTCAAACATCTATACGAATGACATTGATAAACAATAAAAAGCATGCAAAACTGAAAATGTTTTGCATTCAAAGATGTATAGATCAATGTAAAATTAAGTTAAAGGTGCACTATGTAAAATTTTTTCGGTAAAATGTCCAAAAACCACCAGGCCAGTGTTATATATTTTGTTCAATTGAGTACTTACAATATCCCAAAAGTTTCCAACTATTTGTAAATCGTGAGAAAATTGCTATTTTAAACCAATGAACGTGTGAGGGTGTGGCCTGTCGATGACATCTGCAGAAGCGCTTTACTCTCACTGCGGTGTGAACAAGTGTCATAGCAGCCGCGAGCGAATGCACAGAGTAACGTCATCACATCATTCTCAACACACTCAGATGTGTCTAATATGATGAACAGAGCTGCGGTCCCTCATACTCATGACCGGAAAAGCGGAAATGGTGCCGGCGACTGTGGCATAATAAAAGTCCTGCTGCTCGCGAGGCGTGTGTTGCGTTCATCTTATTATCAATCGCTCCAGCGGCCTCGCTCAGCTCCTGCTCTGCTTCATACTACAGTAACGTTAATAATCAGTAACAGTAACGTCCTATCCCGATTCTGTGCTGTGAGGTGAAGACCACATGTCCCAAGATTCAATGCTCAAACTTGGCATCATTAAACTATGCCTTTGTTTTGAATAGGCGACCTCTAGCGGATGGAAAAGTTACATAGTGCACCTTTTAAACTGATATTAGTCTTCAGACTGATGGCAGGAGGTCTGGACTCTATCACAGCTTTCATTGGTCAAGGACCACCCAAGAGGACGTTTGGTTTGACTGGCATGTAAAGCAACCAATCACAGTTTGTTTTGTTCCGTCTCATGTTTAGGGCAATGAAAATGTAAAGTCGATGTCCCTGCCACCTACATAATTTAAACAAAGTGCCCCTCCCACTATGTTTCATGTATACATATGTAACAGCCCAATACCTACAAAAAAGTCTCCTGGTACAAAATCTGAAAACCAACAGGAAGTGAGATATTTTGAATTTTCTTTGCAAAATTGTTACAAATTTTGCCATTTCCAGATGTTGTACTTTATTCAGATCAACAGATTTGGTCAGTCTAATCTTAAGGCCTTGGTGATGTTAAGTTGTGAAGATCTTGAGTTTTCCCCGAAGGGTGTGTCCGTGGCGGCCTGACAAAGTTCGATCTGCCCCAAACTTCACATATTTGAGTCCTGGCCTGAAGACATCTACATGCCAATATTAGTTAGTCATAGCGCCACCTGCTGGCAACGGGAAATGACATGCTTTACACTGTAATTCACTCCCAGAAACTCAATTAAATATGCCAAGAAGTCCCAAACATGCTAGAAACATATTAATTCATACAACACGTGGCTAAGTGCTAATGTATGCGATTAACGCCATTAAACAGGAAGTTGTTGTAACTCAGACATACAATTTCCGATCTACCCTAAACTTCACGTTTGATAAGAGTCCTGACCTGAAGACATCTACACGGCAATATTCAGTTATAGTCAAAGCGCCACCTTCTGACAGAAGGAAGTGTGGCACATCAAAATGACTTTGCTCTGTTTCTCCTATTTTTACCGGCTTAAATGCATCTTCCTCACTATTCGCTGTTTTCGCTCAGACCCGGTGGCCCCGGGTCTGAGGGCCCTTTCATCGCTGCTTGCAGCTTTAATCAATATTGAACTTCGAAGTTAATCAAATTACAAGCTTGTGAACTGAAATTGAATCCAGTTGTGACATTTGTGTTAATACCCAGCCCTGTCAATAAATGTTTTGGGTTTTTTGTTTGTTTTTTTCTTGAAGAAAATCTTACAACAGCCAACAAAAAATGTTGCCAGATTCGCGTTCACCTGCTTCTGAGAAAATCACACATGCTTTTAACGCCGTCAAGAAGCAACGTAATATAATTTAGCAGGAATAACGCCACCAGCAAGTTTTTCCAGTAAGTCTGGGTTGGATTAAAAAGGAAGAAGCTGAGTCGTCTGTTACCTTGATGGCAGATGTAGCGATCTGCAGGTGGTGGAGTCTTCGCAGGGTGCTCTCTCTGTCTGTGAAGTATGACGCCGCCAACTGATGCAAGACTTCTAGGGAGACCACAGAGCTGTTTCCGCTGCCCTCTGACTTTTTGCTCAGCTTCTGTTTGTCCAAGAAGATCGTGAGTGATTCCTCCCCTTAAGAAAGATGCATGCAGAAACCAAACCGTGAGACCAAGTATAAAAAGTCTTCACTTTCCTAAGACAATGTTCAGCAAAGCAACAGTGAGTTCTGAGCCTGGCAGTCAGAGTGTACTATCATATGTCTTTCATACAGTCATTTAACGTGAACTGTGGATGAGTTTTTCAAGGCTTCGTTAGATATGAATCACAGAAGTTAAGACAGAAGCAATACGATTTTGAAGGAAGGAAAAGGGCACACACGAAAGGGGGTTTATCCCAAAGGGAGGTTGTTATAGCCGTACATTTCTTCTGAAGATCAATTTTAGATTTTTTTTTTTTACACATAAAAGCTATTTTTGATCTGTGGCTAAGCCTGAAATTCAGATAAATATTCTTGTCTGGGCTGAGGAGCATCTCCTGTACCTGTATGTGTTGAGCTTGAGTGGCGTTATTGGTTTCAGTCTGATTAGTATGCACGCAATCGCACCGTCCCCCCATTTCCTTTGCTTTGTGTCGTTAATTACCAGCGTTCACTCTAGCTTTACCACTTCATTTGTCTCCCCTGTCGCTGAAGTTCTGCAGCTTCACTGCATATATACACCAATAAGAAACATCATAATTAGTGTCGGTAACGTGCAACATTTTGCAAGAGACGCATTGAAAGGTTTGAACCCACCACTGGGACTTACTGCCCTACTTATTATTTGGGTGCCAGAGGGAGAAGAGAAAATGAATGTCTGATAATAGCTAAACTTATGCCAAGGATGTAAGAAACTGTATGAATAGTAAATATATGTCTTTTATTTTATTTTATTTTTTTTAAATGCCGGAAACTTTTCCTGAAGCCTATTATGCACTGAATTGTTAGGGCCAGATTTATTAACGGCTTGCGTTAAAAAACTACTGTCAGGATTGACTAAAGACACGCAGTGATAAATTAGCGCTGAAAAGGCGTAGACGGTTATTTTTGCGGCTGATCTTATTGCATATGCATTTGTAGGAGTTTCCCTTTGAGACGCAGTATTTATGGGAGGAGAGTGTTTAAATGAATCATGTAAGGTAATTGACTAAGGTTTCCACTTGTCGGTTTGCGTCATTATTGACCACCCCAAAAAAAGCACGTCTTAAACCAGACACTAATTTGCGCTGCTCTTGGTAAATTGCGTTGGTCATTATTAGGATTGCAAAACCTAATTTCCACGGGAACTTCATCTGGGGAATTCAAATTTGCAAACTTAACAGGAATTTATGGGAATCTATGGGAGTTTATGGGAGTAAATTGGAAATTTGGGGAAATTTATATAAACTATCATATACAATTATAAATATAAACTAAGCAGACATATTATTTATTTTTTGCATATTGACATATTTTCCAATTAATTACTTCTAATATAGTAAATATGTAAAATAAATATATTTTTATTGCAGCATGTGTTATTTATTTCAGTGTCACATGAGCCTTCAGAAATCATTCTGTTATGCTGATTTGATAATTAAATGTTGGAAACAGTTGTGCTGCTTAATATTTTTTGGAACCTGTGATACTTTTTTCATAATTCATTGAAGAATAGAACAGCATTTATTCAAAATAGAAATCTTTTCTAACAATATAAATCTTTACAATCACTTTTTATCAATTTAACACATCCTTACTGAATAAAAGTATCAATTTCTTGAACGGTAGTGTATACTGTTATAAAAGATTTCTATTTTAAATAAATGCTGTTCTTTTTAAAACTTTGTATTCATCAAAGAATCCTGGAAAAAGAAAAAACATCATATTCTGATGATTTCTGAAGGATCACGTGACACTGAAGGCTAATTACAGAAATCAATTATGTTATAAAGTCTATTAAAATAGAAAACCCCTATTTTAAAGTGTAATGAAGTTTCTCAATATCACTGTAATTTTGATCACATGTGCATGTAGTGGAGGAATGCCCAGTGCATGCAGGGTGTGTCCTCAACATCCCTGCAGTAAACACAGTGCATGAGGAACGTGTAGGGTAGAAATTCAACTGAAGTGCATCAAATCTGGTTGTTTTAACCAAGATTATGCTGCACGATTACTACATTTAAGTTCCCTGCTATATTTTTGCAAATTCACAGTTTATTCCCATATATTCCTGTTAATTCTCTTATATTGCCGTTAATCCCCACGTAAAGTTTCCAGCATTGAAAATTCCCGTAATTGTATAACCCTAGTCATTATGCAAATGATCCGTCTGTGTTCTTTAATTTGCACGTCGTCTGTGTTTTTTTGGAATTCCACTCTCATGCTAATTTGCCCTGTTTAGTAAATGTGGCCCTTAATATTTGATCATGACTTTTAATACACCTCAGTACGTTCTTGTAAATTGCTGCTATCCCTTCCTGCTCATATTGATTGAGAGAATACATGAAATATTTGTACTTAAAAAGAAAATCAGCACTACGAATCATACATTGCATAAATGCATAAAAAAGTACTACAGTGCATACAAATGAATTTGTCACGCCGCAGGACCGTTTTCAATAAACTAGCGAAGGCAAAAAGATGATAAAAAAAGAAATGAGGACTGGACCTAAGATGAAGATCTTTTTTTAGGTTCATATACAAGCTGTAATCTTGATGGGCCAGTTGTTCAGAAAGTTTAATCTGGATCAGAATGATCTGGATTTGGAAATCCCATGTTTTGCTCTCCCGGATCAGGTAATCCGTCTTACTTTTGTGCTGGTTTTTCAAAGCAAAATTGGTTTGGATCACCCTGATCCAGATACACACTTTTTCAGATGACCAAATCTGGATTACTAGTGCTCTACGGACTCTCTGAAGGGACATGCTGATGGAAAAAAATATAATGTGGGGAAAAAAATGCTTTTGCCTTCTCTCTGAAAAGTTTTGCGTTGTGTTCACCAGAGAAATGTTAATAACTCTCTTGACTGGTTCATCCCTTATTGTGCCAATGTAGCTTACAGACAGTGCTAAAAAAATAAATAAAAATAAAAACACTTCAAATTTTATATTTTAATTTATTTAAATCTAAATTATTTCATGGGGACAAGATCATTTTTATTTTACTTTTACTTTACTATACTGAATAGCTTAATTGGTAGCCTATGTCTACTTTATCTACTGTATCACTGTTACAACGGTTACACAAGTCAAGTGCAAAATATAAATAACAGTATATACACTAAAATTGGTCAAATAATACATTTGTACCATTTAAAGCATTTTCTTCCTGGAATCCACCTTGAAATCCTACCCCGTTGGGATCAGGACAATCCTGTATTTTTGGATCAAAGTTATCCAAATCCTCCTGACGAGTTTTGAACAACATAACAACATAAACAAAACAAGGTTTGATCCAGATTAAATCTAGGATTGGATTCCGTGATCTAATCTGATTTCCCTTTTGAACAACTCATTTTCAAGATTTGATCCAATCCGATAACCAAAATCCGATCAGTTTACCTTTGAACAACTGGCCCGATGTGACTAAAACTGCCCATATACAGTCAAACTAAAAATGATCCAGACAGATATAATGTGTCACTAGTGTGTGAGGACACTATAGTTCACTTCTGTAAGTGAGGAGAGCTAAATAAAGTCAACTGAGACATATTATACCCAAACATTCTTCATACAGTGACTAGCAGTAAAACTGATAGAAATTTCGGGCTAAAATGATCCAGACACTTTGAGCTGAGCATGTTTTGCTTCAGTGTTTGTTCTTTAATTGCTAATGTGACCTTTGACACCACAGACTGAACTAAATGAAGCGTCGCTCGTCATTGGTTGAGCTAAACTGGTATTATCTAATTGTGTTCTTAAATCTAACAGCTGATTGGTTGATTGGAATCCACACATCTCTTTCTATCAAAGTTATCTGACATTATCAAGATGAGTTTGTTCAGTTTAACTCGGAGTTCTTTTATTAGCATTTTCTAAACTATAGCGAATAAACTGTGAAAGCATGTTGAAGGTGTCTGAATACATTGTGGTTTGACTGTAAGTTGTTCAGAATTTGTTACCAAAATCCATTGTTAAAATAACTTCAGAACCTTTAGCGTATCTCTTACCTCCCAATGTGGCTGATACCAAGAAATGAGTGCCATATTTCTTGATCAGATTTTCATGGATTTGCTGAAGGCTCGGCCTTCTTCCCAGAAGCCTGAGGTTGCGTAAAAACTCGGGCGCCAAAGGCAGCGGGGCTTTGAAGAAGTCTCTCTTCTCTGTCACCAAGCTGTTGACTTTCCAGTGACTAAACTCTCTGCAAGATAAAACAAACACAGTTAAGCGTTTTAATGCACTTTTAAACCCATTTTTTTCGTCGGTCATTAGTAAAACAGGAAACCACACAACTATGTGTGTGCGCAAGAGAAAATGC
Organism: Paracanthobrama guichenoti; assembly: GCA_018749465.1. Lineage (NCBI taxonomy): Eukaryota > Metazoa > Chordata > Actinopteri > Cypriniformes > Gobionidae > Paracanthobrama > Paracanthobrama guichenoti. The sequence continues at coordinate 22,248,040 of CM031944.1, read as the reverse complement.
TGATATGAGCAGAAAATAACGCATGCATAAATATTGCATGGTGCTGAATATTGATGCACCTCACCGTAATGCGGGGCAAACATGATTCAGGTCCATAAACACAATAGAGCACATGATGCAACTCTGGCATCATGTCTGTACATACATCTTCCGTATGTGCATTTTATATAACCGATAACAGTCACTGTTTTTCTAGGGTTATGTACATACAAAAGCTTGCACTTCAGTGAAGATGCTACCCAAAGGAATGGTCTTTTGGGCTTAATACAGTTTGTGAAAATCTCTAAGAGTTAATTAATGAAAGCAGTGGCTGTCCGACCATAAGCTAATGATGATAGATGATCTTAATTAAAGGCCTTTAGCACCAGCTGATAGCACCTGGAACTCTGCTGGGGAGTGGGACACTATCACCCAAAACGCTCAGCTTTTTAATACTCCCTTACTAGGGGGCCACCACACCTGGGTATCATTTCATAGGCTTGCTGTAATTTAACTTCTTACATTCATTGTTTCTATTGTATCTGTCAGACAATTATAAGCGGTAACTTTAGTCTTTTCAGCTGGTTTCTGCCTTAAGCTTCACAATGGACAATTTTTATTGTTATGGAAGATTGCAGTATTTATTATAAATGATTTATTCATATATATATATATATATATATATATATATATATATATATTTTTTTTTTTTTTTTTTTTTTTCAGCTTTTGTAATCTTTAATCAAATAGCCTCCCGTCCCTCTTGCAAAGACGGTTTTCTCTGATGGCGTGTTTCACAGCAATAGCAAACCACAATGATCCAATCACTAAACAAACTCCCACTCTACATTTGTTCTTGTTCGAGAAGCCATTTCACTTGGACCGAACAGGCATAACATTATGACCTAATATTGTGTTGGTCCCCCTTTTGCTGCCAGACGGACTTGTTTGTTCTTCCCATAGTGCATCCTGGTGCCATGTGTTCCCCAGGTAAGCGGCACACGCACCCGGCCATCCACGTGATGTAAAAGAAAACGTGATTCATCAGACCAGGCCACCTTCTTCCATTGCTCCATGGTCCAGTTCTGATGCTCGTGTGCCACTGTTGGTGCTTTCGGCGGTGGACAGGGGTCAGCATGGGCACCCTGACTGGTCAGCGACTATGCCACCCCATACGCAACAAACTGAGATGCTCTGTGTATTCTGACACCTTTCTATCAGAACCAGCATTAACTTCTTGAGCAGTTTGAGCTCCAGTAGCTCGTCTGTTTGATCGGACCACACGGGCCAGCCTTCGCTCCCCACGTGCATCAATGAGCCTTGGCCGCCCATGACCCTGTGGCCGGTTCACCACTGTTCCATCCTTGGAGCACTTTTGATAGATCCTGACCACTGCAGACCGGGAACACCCCACAAGAGCTGCAGTTTTGGAGATGCTCTGACCCAGTCGTCTAGCCATCACAAACTCACTCAAATCCTTACGCTTGCCCATTTTTCCTGCTTCTAACACATCAACTTTGAGGACAAAATGTTCACTTGCTGCCTAATATATCCCACCCACTAACAGGAGCCGTGATGAAGAGAGAATCAGTGTTATTCATGTCATCTGTCATAATGTTATGCCTGATCGGTGTATGTCACAATATGAATGTTCACTCAGATAATACATCACAATAGGGAGGAAGAGACTATTGCAATTTCTGTTTAATATCGACTTTTACTTTCAGCCTCCATCTGTACCGCACACACACACATACGCCTGAAAGAGAGAACTGCTGATCTGCAACACCTCGCTCTGGTGGATTAAAACTGGGTCTTCTGGCCCGTTTGTATGAGCCTGCCAATCAAGCAGAGGGCGGCAGGTGCGCTTTATGAAAATAGGTCTTCACCTCTCAAACTTTTCACTCATTAAAACAGACACACGCCTTTATCGGATGCATATAATGAATGCTCTGTCCTCTGCTCAACGACAGACTGAATAGCAAAGTCATTGTTACTACTTTAGAATTCCTCGATGGTGGTTAGTGCTATGCAGAGATTGGTGAATGAAGGAGGGGAAGTCTGAATAGCAATTAGACTCTCTTTCATTTCCCCTGTGAACCTGTGCTGGCGGTGCATTCTGCAGCCGTGTTTGTGCTCAGCACAATAATAGTTGCCTCACAACACTTAAACATTTCCTCTAAGAGAAACTTAAACCATTTTCTAGAACAAAATATATAATACTTGTCAAGGAAGCATTAGTGTGGTGTTTTAGTGTCTTTTAAAAATATATATATTTTTGTAGTAAATTGAGCAATGCTTAATGCGATAAAGTATTGAGTTGTGCACAGATGTTTTTGGTTTCAAAGTCAAGTAGCAGAGGCTCTGATTTTACACTGAAATTAGCATGAATCTTGATTACTCACCACCATTAAATTAGAGTGCTTTAATTAGATTTTTCTAGTTTGGTGCCTTCAGATCCTCTAATAATACACCTTAATAGAAAATACGTTCCCACTTTATATTAGGTGGCCTTAAGTACTATGTACTTACATCAAAAAACAAGTACAATGTACTTATTGTGTTCATATTGTTCACATTTGCTGATACTGAGGTGGGATACGGGTAAAGTTAGGGACAGGTGTGGCGGCGTGGGTAAGTTTAAGGGTAAAGTTAGGGACAGGTGTGGTGGTGTGGGTAAGTTTAAGGGTAAAGTTAGGGACAGGTGTGGCGGCGTGGGTAAGTTTAAGGGTAAAGTTAGGGACAGGTGTGGTGGCGTGGGTCAGTTTAAGGGTAAAGTTAGGGACAGGTGTGGTGGTGTGGGTAAGTTTAAGGGTAAAGTTAGGGACAGGTGTGGCGGCGTGGGTAAGTTTAAGGGTAAAGTTAGGGACAGGTGTGGTGGTGTGGGTAAGTTTAAGGGTAAAGTTAGGGAAGGGTAAAGTTAGGGACAGGTGTGGTGGTGTGGGTAAGTTTAAGGGTAACGTTAGGGACAGGTGTGGCGGCGTGGGTAAGTTTAAGGGTAAAGTTAGGGACAGGTGTGGTGGTGTGGGTAAGTTTAAGGGTAAAGTTAGGGAAGGTAAAGTTAGGGACAGGTGTGGTGGTGTGGGTAAGTTTAAGGGTAACGTTAGGGAAGGGTAAAGTTAGGGTCAGGTGTGGTGGCATGGGTAAGTTTAAGGGTAAAGTTAGGGACAGGTGTGGCGGCGTGGGTAAGTTTAAGGGTAAAGTTAGGGACAGGTGTGGCGGCGTGGGTAAGTTTAAGGGTAAAGTTAGGGACAGGTGTGGTGGTGTGGGTAAGTTTAAGGGTAAAGTTAGGGAAGGGTAAAGTTAGGGACAGGTGTGGTGGTGTGGGTAAGTTTAAGGGTAAAGTTAGGGTCAGGTGTGGCGGTGTGGGTAAGTTTAAGGGTAAAGTTAGGGACAGGTGTGGTGGTGTGGGTAAGTTTAAGGATAAAGTTAGGGACAGGTGTGGTGGTGTGGGTAAATTTAAGGGTAAAGTTAGGGAAGGGTAAAGTTAGGGACAGGTGTGGTGGTGTGGGTAAGTTTAAGGGTAAAGTTAGGGACAGGTGTGGTGGCGTGGTAAGTTTAAGGGTAAAGTTAGGGACAGGTGTGGTGGCGTGGGTAAGTTTAAGGGTAAAGTTAGGGACGGGTGTGGCAGTGTGGGTAAGTTTAAGGGTAGGGTTAGGGACAGGTGTGGTGGTGTGGGTAAGTTTAAGGGTAAAGTTAGGGACAGGTGTGGTGGCGTGGGTAAGTTTAAGGGTAAAGTTAGGGACAGGTGTGGTGGCGTGGGTAAGTTTAAGGGTAAAGTTAGGGACGGGTGTGGCAGTGTGGGTAAGTTTAAGGGTAGGGTTAGGGAAGGGTAAAGTTAGGGACAGGTGTGGTGGTGTGGGTAAGTTTAAGGGTAAAGTTAGGGACGGGTGTGGCAGTGTGGGTAAGTTTAAGGGTAGGGTTAGGAAGGGTAAAGTTAGGGACAGGTGTGGTGGTGTGGGTAAATTTAAGGGTAAAGTTAGGGAAGGGTAAAGTTAGGGACAGGTGTGGTGGTGTGGGTAAGTTTAAGGGTAGGGTTAGGGAAGGGTAAAGTTAGGGACAGGTGTGGTGGTGTGGGTAAGTTTAAGGGTAAAGTTAGGGACAGGTGTGGTGGCGTGGGTAAGTTTAAGGGTAAAGTTAGGGACTGGTGGCAGTGTGGGTAAGTTTAAGGGTAGGGTTAGGGACAGGTGTGGTGGTGTGGGTAAGTTTAAGGGTAAAGTTAGGGACAGGTGTGGTGGTGTGGGTAAGTTTAAGGGTAGGGTTAGGGACAGGTGTGGTGGTGTGGGTGAGTTTAAGGGGTAAAGTTAGGGACAGGTGTGGCGGTGTGGGTAAGTTTAAGGGTAAAGTTAGGGACAGGTGTGGTGGTGTGGGTAAGTTTAAGGGTAAAGTTAGGGACAGGTGTGGCGGTGTGGGTAAGTTTAAGGGTAGGGTTAGGGACAGGTGTGGTGGTGTGGGTGAGTTTAAGGGTAAAGTTAGGGACAGGTGTGGTGGTGTGGGTAAGTTTAAGGGTAAAGTTAGGGACAGGTGTGGCGGTGTGGGTAAGTTTAAGGGTAGGGTTAGGGACAGGTGTGGTGGTGTGGGTGAGTTTAAGGGTAGGGTTAGGGACAGGTGTGGTGGTGTGGGTCAGTTTAAGGGTAGGGTTAGGGACAGGTGTGGTGGTGTGGGTAAGGTGTAAGGGAAGTATAAACATAAATTATAAATGTAATTACAGAAATTAATTACAGATGTAATTACACACAGGTAATTTTTTTAATGTAAGTACAATGTAAAAAGATGTATGTACACAATACGTGCATTGTATCAAATTATTAATTAAAATGTTAGTACATAGTAGTTAAGGCCACCTGATATAAAGTGGGTCCGAAAATACAAATTCCTGTAACTCCAAGGCCTTATTTAGATATACTTACAAATATCATGATAACATATTAAAGGTTATTCAAATTGACTATATCTCCTGAGAAAATGTAACTAATTTAATTGGTGTCAGATTTGAACTAATTCGCATGCGACTTGAGTTGTAAATAAACTTGCATTTGTACATTGTAGTAAAAACTAAGCATGAATGTCGACCCCTAACCCCACCCCTAAGCTTAAACACCAGTGGCATTAGCAGATCATATGAAAATATAAAAATTAGATTAATTGATTAAGAAGATTTCAAAGAATCGATTTGTTCATGTATCAGACTTTTCTTATGAACATGCCAGTATGAGGCAGAGTGAATGTCAAGATTTTCAGAGAATAATGACTTAACTTTCAATCTATTTCTTACACAACGCTATCGGATCACTTTTATGATAGTTTTATGGTGTCTTTGAAATACTGGAGATGCCAGTGCTCATTCATTTTCATTATATGAAAAGAGTTGCCAGGATATTCCCCTAAAGATTCATCTTTTGTGCTCCATAAAGAAAGAAAGTCATACTGTTTAGAACAACATGGATGAGTAAACAGTGGCAGAATTGGATGAATTACACTTTTAAAGCTTTTCAAAAATTATTATTATTATTTTATTTTTTTGTGTGTATGCCTTTAAGAAGAGTGCACTACTTTATCTGCAGTGGACATTCCATGGACATCATGTTCACTCTAATGACCTTCACACTTTACCTCAGTATGAAATCAGATCAGAACTGACATGAATTAGACTGGAGTGACAGACTATCAGGCTCTCAGAGCTTCTGAGAAATATTTGTTCCCAGTGCATCTTGGACTTTTGTCTATCTAAAATAAAATAGGAACTCCTTGTCAACTAAAGTACTGTAAGTATGATATATTGCCTCCCTTCTCTCCAGCAGACACAGAGACAGTTACTGAACCCTTTTCAAAAATGTCAAATTTTTTTTTTAATTTTTTTTTTACTCTTGTCCATGTCCTCCAAAATTGCTTTGCAGATTTACACAGATTTACAGACTTTGTTTTTTTTCCTTACACTGTTAAAAATGTTGTGTCAGTGTGACCCTGGACCACAAAACCAATCATAAATGAAATTGAGATTTATACACCATCTGAAAGCTGAATAAATATGCTATCCATTGATGTGTGGTTTATGATAGGACAATATTTGGCCGAGATACAACTGTTTGAAAAACTGGAATCTGAGGGTGCAACAACATCTAAATATTGAGAAAATCTCCTTTAAAGTTGTCCAAATGAAGTCCTTAGCAATGCATATTACTACTAATAATACATTTCTGATATATTTACGCTAGGACATTTACTAAATATCTTCATGGAACATGATCTTAATATCCTAATGATTTTTGGCATAAAAGAAAAATGGATAATTCTGACCCTTATAATGTATTGTTGGCTATTGCCACAGATATACCCGTGAGACGCAGCGCTGCTGTTGGGCTCCAGGGGCACATATGTGCTTCATGTGGTAATATCTAAATTAACCAGCTTTATTCAAATAATAAAAAAAAACCAATTATTTAATACGACTAATTCAACCCAACTACACTAGATTATGTGAGTGAAAACCATTTTAAGGGTTAGGTCATGTACAAATAACTCCTTAAGCAAACAACAGCACGTTTTCACGTTTTCAGTGTTCTGAATGTGGAACCATTTTGAAGATGATAATAATAATTATAGCTCCTAGGCTTGTGGCAACTACTGTGTATTTTAGAGTAATGTTAAAGCACAGTAGGTCCAATAAATCACTGAAGTAAAACAAATCAGAAAAAGGCACAAGTATGTCCCAATTATGTGTTCTGAAAAACCTGAAATAAAACAACTCCACGTTTTCAACAGATGGCCATTGACTCACTCTAAACAGTTTGTTCACCTATTCAGCCAAAAGCTTAAAATGTCACAATCTGTCTAAACGTCCCATTCTGTCTTTGCTCTCCTTTTGATTTTCTCTTGAAACCCTCTATTTAATGCACGACTTCAAAGGCTTCTGTTTAGTGAACTAAAACATTGGCACATGCTGCTTTTTTTGAGGGCATAATCTAGAAAATAAGCTTAGGAACCCCTCCCACCAGCGGCTGCATTGTATTTGTGAAAGCAGCTTTAACTATAGATTTTTAAAGAAGGATTAGTTGCCAAAGTTAGGCAAATAAGAAATGACTAAATCATGCTTTCAGCAAAAACCAGAACTACACAATGCAAAAACAAAATGAAACTGCTCAGCAAAAACTTCATATATCAATCAATATAGAGAGTGAAATTTGACTCAGTCTGTGGACGCTCAGACAATGTTTATCAAACGCTTCTGAAACGTTCTTTGGTGAGTGATTGAAGTGGTAAATTGCATCAAGTCAACAGAACACAAAAGAGATTCTTTTCAAGCCGCTGTATCGCCATTTCCCCATTATAATTCCATGCAAGCATCTCCGAGGCTGCCATCCATTTGGCTTATTAATTCTGCTTTGTGGACCAGTGTCACCTGCATGATTCATCTCTTGTGTTTCCTATGAAAACATCTCATTTCATCTCACTTTCTTAAGGCTTACACACATCCTTTGTGTTTGTTTCTTTCCCAGATACTCGTTGCCTTTGGAAACCAGCGGCTACCAGGTTACTAAATCCCAACGGAGCGGCTCCCTGCTGGCCGTCACTGCTGTCACCTCGTGCAGCACCAATGGTGTGATGGTCTACAGATAATAGCACGAATGGGAGCTAATACATCATCCCAAGGTTCCACATGGGAAGGGTAGTGCGTCATGGCTCTTCTACAGTCATAAATATGTCACTTGTAGTAGTATTCCTTGGTCCAAATCTTTTAAAGGTGCACTCGTCACATAAATGAATAGTGCTGAAAATTATAAATAAATAATAGAGACATTTTAAATAAAAAAATAAAATAAAATACATTATTTCAAATAATTTACACCATCACATATCCATCACATCTCAGTTATCTCAGTTAATTTTTCATGTGGAATAAATTAACAACATGTTCAATTTGTTAACTTTTGTTAGTGAACTGGGAATGATGAACATTTATAAATATAATATTGCGCATTAGTCAGTCATTTCATTCATAACCCATTAATGTTAATAAAAAAAAAAAAACATCAACTTGAACCTAGATGAATAAATGCTGCATTGTTACTTCATGATACATAATACATGTTAATGAATTGAACATAACTGTCAAATATTACCATAAATTAATCATACTGATGAAAACGAGTAGCAAAGCATTCTGACATCTGTGACTGAAAACATTTACATTTCTGTGGTGATAAATTCAGAACATCTACCATATCAACATAAGAACAAAATGACTGTAAACGCTGTGATGCATAACACAAGATATCACAATCTTTCAGGAAATGCATTGTTTGGGATAAGACATCATGCAAATTCAAATGTAAGTTGTGTACGTTACCTCTTGTAACAGCCTGATCTCATGAAAATGCATATCAAAATGAGTTTTTACATGAATATGTTACGCAGTTTTCGTGTGCATATGATACGCAGTTTATAACGTTTTAACGTGTTATATGCACGTACCCCACACCACTAAACCTACCCAATGGGGTGATAATGCGTATAATATGCACGGAAAAACTTATTTTGGTGTATAAATCGCACGATAAATACAATTTGTGCTAAATATAGGCTACGCATTTCATGATGTGTTGCTTGTAAAGAGGAACGTTGCTAATTCTGGGTCACTGAGAACGAAGATTATTGTTTATAGCCTCTAGTTTTAAAGATGTAGGCTACTATTGGGTCAGTATACGACCCTTGACTTGGGAATAGCAGAGGATAGGCTGGTAATAAAGCAGGGTTTCCGCAGGGTCCAAAAAAGTTAAAAATAATTTTATGCCTTAAAAAGTCTTAAATTTGCTAAAGTATTGAGTTCTAGGTCTTAAATTATTTTAAACAGGCCTTAATTTTCTTATACATCCATGTAACGCTAATGCTCACTGAAATGCTCCCGTGGTGCTTTAAAGTCTGTGCGTGAGAGAGAGAGAGAGAGAGAGAGAGAGAGAGTGTGTGTGTGTGTGTGTGTGTGTGTGTGTTTCCTGTGCCCTCATAATAAAAATAGCTTTAAAAACACACTAAACAATGTTTTATATAAAAAAAAAAAATAGAAAATACGGTTTGTACGGTATAAAAACCATTATGTCTATGGAATGTCCCCACAATTCACAAAAACAAACGTGTGTGTGTGTGTGTGTGTGTGTGTGTGTGTGTGTGTGTGTGTGTGTGTTTATTCCGGGGTGTTGTAGTTCTTTCTTTCACTAGTCCAAATATAATTTGCTGTATTATGACTACAAATGAGTAACCTGACATCGTCATACTCAGATTTTAGTCAGAGTCTGATTCTGCTCCATTGGGCTGTGATTATGGGGTGTTTCAACTGAACCAGAAAATAAAATGTCTCTGCACTCAATTGGATAGACCTACAACCAATCAGAGCAACGGAGTCAGTGACGTATGTTGAGCGACGCATAGTAAGCTCGGATCATTTTACAGACTCAGATCTTTGAATTTCGTTCAGCAAAAGGAAAAGAAACAAATCTTGTAATTTCATTCATTTCAGCAGACTATAATTAAAATGTCATATGTTAAATTCCACAGCACATCTAGTACACATCTAGTAACGTTGATCACATTTGGAATAAAAAATAAATTATAAGCTAATGCAGCCAAGGCCAAACTTTAAGACAGAAATGATTCATTCATTGCTTAGCTGGGCCTTCAGGCTATGCAGTCTGTTAGTTCACCTCAGCTCCGAATCCGAGTCGTTCTTTCTTTTGTTCTTTCACATTCAATCACATCTGTTCCCTGGAAAGATTAGTACAGCTCTCCTGTCTTCGTGTTTGAGTCGTTAGTTCCGTCATCAGTGTCTGATCCGGGCCGGGACAGCCCCATATGCAGAGTTGATTAGTTCACCTCTCTGAGTCAACTCGTTGTTCCCGAGTCATATTAAAGATTAGTTAAAAAGAACGAATCGTTCATGAACGACACATCACTAGCACATAGTTGTCAACAGAACTCAACTGCACACACGCTGGAAGAAGTAGTAGAAGAAGAGGAGTGTAAACGATCTTTGCCGGTGTTGTAAAAAGAATTTCAGGACGTTACCAACACGATCATCATTTTTGAGAGAAATAGCAAAGGTGAGGGATTAGAACGAATTCAACCCAAGCGCTCTTTGATGATGTTACTGTTGATCATCTGTCAATCGTCGTATAAAGCCCGGCCTGACAATCTGATTGGTCCTAACAGCTTTGGTTCGAGCATAGTTGCTCCACAACGGATCAAGTCCAGACCGAACTTCCTGACCTCAAATGTTGTGGGCGGGGCTAAGTTCGGCTGGCATCCAGGCTAACAAACGAGACCCAACATGCATCTTACATTACAGCCGATCTCTTTCTGAGTGTACCACAGACACATAAAACAGATTTTATTCTTCAGCTGATAGTTCTTCAGTTCCTCCAGTTCCACGATCGTCAGAGCGAAGGCGAATTATTACATTTTTCACCTGCCATCTCGCATAAGCGCAAAGTGATCACGTAAGGTGGATGAATGACCAAATAAAAAGTATGTATAGTATAGACCAAATAAGTAAGTATGTAGCACTAAAAAAGAGTTAATAAAAGTGATGTAAACCACAAACTCAATTTGGCACTGACACTTGGACCAATGTCAGATACTGAATGTGTTCTATTTAGTGTTCTATTGCCCTTGAACGATCAAATACATTTCGATCAAATTATTTCTTGAGTGAACGTGTGTCAGTATTGGATCTGCGCATTACTGTAGGTCTTAAAGTGAAAGCAACCTAATATAGCCTAGCCTATACTCGCTCCTGTCTATGTGTTAAACAAACAACAGCAACAACAACGGGGAAAAACAGTTCAACTTAAAGCACTGTTTTTATCTGTATTTTTATTTGTCCTTTTATCATTTGTTTATAAGTTCTTATTTTATTACTGACCATTTACTTGATTACTTAATTACTTGAGAACTTTTTACTTATATTAAGCAATTGCTTATTGATGTGGTTTACTTTTGGTCATATTTCCCACTCTAAGCGGGAGTCATTTGATCTAAAAAATTACCAGAAATGACCAAAAATTTATTAATTTAAAAAAAATAATAATAACAATAATATATATATTGTGAAATCGAGCTATGGGGAAGTGCAAGTTTACTGATACTTTGTTCAATTTGAATAAATGAATTTGCTCTGCAAGTAATTTTGTGATTCTGCATTTCCTTTGTATGTTTTTTTATTGCGTGATATAGGTCTTAAATTGAATTCATAATGGTCTTAAAAGGCCTTAAAAAGTCTGACATTTGACTTGGTGATACCTGCAGAAACCCTGTAAAGGGAAGGGATCTCAATTTATACCAAAAATGAGTAAAATCATGCCCGGTTCCAGAATCAAATCACAGAGGGTGCTTCTGAAATCACTGAGGGGGCTCTAATAAAGTGCAGATGCACGCTCTAAAAAATGTTGGGTTAAAAACAACCCAAGTTGGGTTGAAAATGGACTAACCCAGCGACTGGGTTGTTTTAACCCAATAAATGGGTTGTTTTAACCCAGCGGTTGGATTAAATGTTTACTAAAAACAACCCAATCGCTGGGTTAGTCCATTTTCAACCCAACTTGGGTTGTTTTTTAACCCAGCATTTTTTAGAGTGTAGGCTAAGCAAGAGTCATCACTTTTAAAATTTAAAAAATATTTTGCTAGGAATATGTTTCTATTAACCTATTTTCTTTTTATATTGCTTTAATGCATTACTATTTTAACATATCATATTTCTGTCCCGTGCAGAGTGAATCCAGCATTTATATGTAGACGTCACTTCCAAAACTTTGCAACATAAAATTGGCTGACTCTTAGCATCGTGAAAAACTCTGTCGTTTTGCCCGGTGAGTGGATCCTGACTAACCTAAACACTTCTGATTGGCCACTGCGTTCAAGATATCAACATCTATGACTGTGATTGGCTACATTGCTTTAATTGTCATATTTGAATTCAGCACATCAAAATACATAATAAACTGCACAGTTTATCTCTGAAGCAGACAACTTTTGTTTGAAAAAATTGTAGACCAGTATTATGTATTTATTTTTATTGAGCTCACAGAGGTTTTCATATTCAATAAATTCTGAATGTAAATGTCAGCTGCTGCTAAAGCCTTGGAACAAAGAGAACTAATGCAAGCGCACATCTCTTTCCACTCATAACAGAAAAAATCCCCATCGGAGCTGGCAGTATGACTAAAGACCATAGAATTCACTCTGCCGGGGATCCTTTGGTGCATTGTTAACCCCCAGAGGGGAGCTGTGCCCAAGGAAGCAGTAAAAGGTACAGTGTCTGCTGGTGTTCTCCTCTTGTGATGTGCAACCCAGTTTCTCTTCTTGGAAACCCTGATCTGTTATCATATCAAAGGGCCAATGCAGTGACCAGCTGAAGTCCCATCTTTTCAGAGTGAGTTCAGTGATTCTGTTTACACAATGCATGTGAACTGTGAGGCACATACAGAAGACTCGCCTACACCCAAACACCCACACAGACTCTTTGGCTTGCAGGACAGCCTTTCAAACAGCGCTGGCAGAGGCTCGTCTCCCCCTCACTGAGTCCATCACAGTTCCGTGGGCCTTTCTCTGCCCAGCTGCTGTAGGCATGCTGGGTTCTGAATTCGGCGAGCGGAGAGAGTTGGACAGAGTCGGCTGTGCACCGGCGGGGGGCAAAGGAAGCAGGCAGAAAGGCCAAACTCCCCTGGCAGAGCTGAGGTCAGTCACAGTAATGCACCAAACACACCTTTCCTTCCCACTGTGCATGTGTCTTTGACATAGTCTGGAATGAATGTGTAGCGATCGATGTTTAAAATGCACTGTACTGAAGGAATGATGTTAGCGGCATATAATTAAAACAACAGCTGAATAATCACCACCATGTTGCGACTGATGTGTTGCACTTTTTCTTTGCACAGGATTCTTGGATCAACACACAGATCAAAAGAACAGCATTTATTAGAAATACATTTTTTTGTAACATTATAAATGTCTCTATTCTCATAGAGAATTTTAAGCAATTGAATGCATCCTTTCTAAAAAAAAAAAAAAAGTAAGCCTACATAAAATTTTACACCTTTATTTATATTATGTTTATTTTTAACAGTATAATTTTTAAGTAAATATATAGCTTTTTTATATTTATGGGTCAGTATAGATGTAAATGGACACTGTCAACTATGTAAACAGTGTATCATTGTGTTGTGTTGGTTTTAGTAACTGCAGACAGCGTCAGAGGTCTTCACTGCATGCGCTATGGCCCTTCTCTATCATGTGACTGCACCTGTCCGCTCAACAATGATATCATGGGCTGCATCGGATCAAAGCCTCATCACTGCTGAGACATAACTGAGACGTTAGTATTTTTTTTTTTTTTTTTTTCTCCTGCTATGATGTTGTCAGGACTTCCCACTGTGCTTGTTTGACCCATCACAAGACTGACGGAAGTTATCTGCCCACACTATTGTGCAAAAAACTCCACCATTTGCTGTAGTGTTCAAACAACTTTCATTCACAAGTTTTCCTAGTTTCATAAAGGTTTCACCTACCACTTTCACCTACCAAAGCTCAAGGGAAAGTTGATTTCTCAATTCATGACCCCTTCAAAACTTTACAAACTGTAATCTCTAACTTCTGCTAACTGTGGTTCGAGCGTTCACGAGAGACTGGCATTCCAGTTTGTAAAGTTTTAAATATGGATATTTTTCTCACACCAAAAGATGCACTTTTATGATGATGGATGCACTTTTATGATGGATAGATTCACTTTTATGATGATAGATGCACTTTTATGATGGATAGATTCACTTTTATGATGGATAGATGCACTTTTATGATGATAGATGCACTTTTATAATGGATAGATGCACTTTTATGATGGATAGATACACTTTTATAATGGATAGATGAAATTTTATGATGATGGATGCACTTTTATGATGGATAGATGCACTTTTATGATGGATAGATTCACTTTTATGATGGATAGATGCACTTTTATGATGATAGATGCACTTTTATAATGGATAGATGCACTTTTATGATGGATAGATGCACTTTTATGATGGATAGATGCACTTTTATAATGGATAGATGCAATTTTATGATGATGATGCACTTTTATGATGGATGGATGCACTTTTTTATGATGGATAGATGCGCTTTTATGATGGATAGATGCAATTTTATGATGGATAGATGCACTTTTATGATGGATGGATGCACTTTTATGATGGATAGATGCACTTTTATGATGATAGATGCACTTTTATGATGGATAGATGCACTTTTATGATGATAGATGCACTTTTATGATGGATAGATGCACTTTTATGATGGATAGATACACTTTTATAATGGATAGATGCAATTTTATGATGATAGATGCACTTTTATGATGGATGGATGCACTTTTATGATGGATAGATGCACTTTTATGATGATAGATGCACTTTTATGATGGATAGATGCATTTTTATGATGATAGATGCACTTTTATGATGGATGGATGCACTTTTATGATGGATAGATGCACTTTTATGATGATAGATGCACTTTTATGATGGATAGATGCATTTTTATGATGATAGATGCACTTTTATGATGGATAGATGCACTTTTATGATGGATAGATACACTTTTATAATGGATAGATGCAATTTTATGATGATAGATGCACTTTTATGATGGATGGATGCACTTTTATGATGGATAGATGCACTTTTATGATTATAGATGCACTTTTATGATGGATAGATGCATTTTTATGATGATAGATGCACTTTTATGATGGATGGATGCACTTTTATGATGGATAGATGCACTTTTATGATGATAGATGCACTTTTATGATGGATGGATGCACTTTTATGATGGATGGATGAACTTTTATGATGGATAGATGCACTTTTATGATGATAGATGCACTTTTATGATGGATAGATGCACTTTTATGATGGAAAGATACACTTTTATGATGATAGATGCACTTTTATGATGGATAGATGCACTTTTATGATGATGGATGCACTTTTATGATGATAGATGCACTTTTATGATGGATGGTTGCACTTTTATGATGGATGGATGAACTTTTATGATGGATAGATGCACTTTTATGATGATAGATGCACTTTTATGATGGATAGATGCACTTTTATGATGGAAAGATACACTTTTATGATGATAGATGCACTTTTATGATGATAGATGCACTTTTATGATGATGGATGCACTTTTATGATGATAGATGCACTTTTATGATGATAGATGCACTTTTATGATGGATAGATGCACTTTTATGATGATAGATGCACTTTTATGATGGATAGATGCACTGTTATGATGATAGATGCACTTTTATGATGGATGGATGCACTTTTATGATGATGATAGATGCACTTTTATGATGGATAGATGCACTTTTATGATGGATAGATGCACTTTTATGATGATAGATGCACTCTGATGGATAGATGCACTTTTATGATGGATGGATGCACTTTTATGATGATAGATGCACTTTTATGATGATAGATGCACTCTGATGGATATATGCACTTTTATGATGGATAGATGTACTTTTATAATAGATGGATGCACTTTTATGATGGATGGATGCACTTTTATGATGATAGATGCACTCTGATGGATAGATGCACTTTTATGATGGATAGATGCACTTTTATAATGGACGGATACACTTTTATGATAGATGCACTTTTATGATGGATAGATGCACTTTTATGATGGATAGATGCACTTTTATAATGGATAGATGCACTTTTATGATGGATAGATGCACTTTTATGATGATAGATGCACTCTGATGGATAGATGCACTTTTATGATGGATGGATGCACTTTTATGATGGATAGATGCACTTTTATGATGATAGATGCACTCTGATGGATAGATGCACTTTTATGATGGATGGATGCACTCTGATGGATAGATGCACTTTTATGATGATAGATGCACTCTGATGGATAGATGCACTTTTATGATGGATGGATGCACTTTTATGATAATAGATGCACTTTTATGATGGATGGATGCACTTTTATGATGGATAGATGCACTTTTATGATGGACGGATACACTTTTATGATGGATAGATGCACTTTTATGATGGATGGATGCACTTTTATGATGGATAGATGCACTTTTATGATGGACGGATACACTTTTATGATGGATAGATGCACTTTTATGATGGATGGATGCACTTTTATGATGGATAGATGCACTTTTATGATGGATGGATGCACTTTTATGATGATAGATGCACTTTTATGATGGATGGATGCACTTTTATGATGGATAGATGCACTTTTATGATGGATGGATGCACTTTTATGATGGATGGATGGATGGATGGATGGATGGATGGATGGATGGATGGATGGATGGATGGATGGATGGATGCACTTTCATAATGGACGGATACACTTTTATGATGGACGGATGCACTTTTATGATGATGGATGGATGGATGGATGGATGGATGGATGGATGGATGGATGGATGGATGGATGGATGGATGGATGGATGGATGGATAGATGCACTTTTATGATGATAGATGCACTTTTATGATGGACGGATACACTTTTATGATGGATGGATGCACTTTTATGATGGACGGATACACTTTTATGATGGATGGATGCACTTTTATGATGGATGGATGGATGGATGGATGGATGCACTTTCATAATGGACGGATACACTTTTATGATGGATAGATGCACTTTTATGATGGATAGATGCACTATTATGATGGATGAATGCTTTTTTTATGATGATAGATGCTCTTTTATGATGGATGGATGCACTTTTATGATGGACGGATACACTTTTATGATGGATGGATGGATGGATGGATGGATGGATGCACTTTCATAATGGACAGATGCACTTTTATGATGGATAGATGCACTTTTATGATGGATAGATGCACTTTTATGATGATGGATGCACTTTTATGATTCATTCACTGCCATTATAAAGCTGGGAAGAGCCAGGACATTTTTGAATATAACTCTGATTGTGTTCGTCTGAAAGAAGAATGTCATGGGATGACTTGAGGGTGAGTAAATCATTGGATTATTTTCAATTTTGGGGGGAAAAAAAATATCCCTTTAACATTACTTTGAGTGATTTCACCATTATACATTGTTTTCCTCCCACATGCAAAGATATAATAAAAGGATAATGTGTGGGAAACTGTGTCAGATATTTGATTCATTCATTTAGAATCTTTTATCTAATTTATGTTTTGATGCACTACTGCAATTTACACACATTTACACGCATTTTTATCACCGAATCTAAAACCATGGGGATACATTCACAACCTGACTGGTCGGCTTTAATGACGTATTGCCTATTTTAAGATGGAACATCTCTTTGTGCATAGCCTGCATATGATGGGTTTTTGAGCAGCTGAGAACTCGTGAAGAGCTTATAAAATGAGTAAAGGAGCCAAAACAGCGGCAGGAATCCCTCCATCACACACACACACAAACACAAACGAAGATCTGCAGCGAGGAGACGCGGTTCTGATGCCTGTACTGAACTGTGCTGGGCAACATCACGACTATGATGAGAAAACACTTTTTAGAGTCTAATCTTCCTGTTTTTGGTTTGTTTACATGTCTTTGGTCCGTGTTGCGTTCATATATCATTCGAACCCCACCAGAGTTTGTTTGGAAGTGGACCGAGACCAATCTTTTCAGCGGTCTCTGTCCACTTGTTTGGTGCACACCAGGGTTCGGACGGCGGCGTTCACACACGTTCAAATGAACCGCACTAACAGAGCAATCGCACCAGGGTTCGTTTTAATCGCATTAACCACAAAAACTCAGGGTCATTTATGGTAATGATCTTTTGGCCAAACGCGCTTCATTCAAGCCCTTTCTGTTGCATGTGTGTTGCTTTAAAGACATTAAGAGCTGCAGATGACGCAGTGACACTGATTTTGATCACAAGTTAATTTTGATTATGCAATATTTTTAACTAATAATATAATCATCACAGCACAAACCTGTAGATTTTATAGCGTGTGGAGAAGCCTTGTTGGAAGCGTTCTTTAAACTCTGTGTATTCTGGACAGCGATGGAAGGGCCCTTTATCAGACAGGAGCCAGTCCAGCTGGCCGCTGCTCCGGCCGGAGATGGAAGAGAACGGTGAGGTCTTCTGGTCCAGACGCTCAGCCAGAGCCAGAAACCAGCTCAGTGGGCCCAGAGGTGCCCAGTGCCACAGGAGCATCAAGAGGAACCATCTAACAGCCGCAGCTCTCTGCCAACACAACGCCATCCTGCCCCTGGGCACCTGGCGCCAGCATTCTTCTGCCAATCCCTTTGACCTGAGCAGACAGGAAGAGAAGACGAAGTTATCACTTTGATGATCAGCATATATACATACACATTTCACAAATAATAACGAGGAATATGCAAGTAACACAACATGACATTTTCAAGTATTGAAATTGTATTTTCTTGAAAAACGTACTCCAGTAATCTTGAATTTATTTACAGTGTAGTGGGATTTTTCTTCTTCTTCATAAATCAGTATTTCCTGTCTTCTACTTTGTCTTTGACTTCTGATCAACCTTTTGTAATCACTGTCTGACTTTCCTTTTTTCAGTACTTTAGGGATGTTTCCCTCAATAACTGTACAGAAACTGTAAGTCATTTATAGAAGTGTTACTGACATTATGCCAGAGCTGCCTTGGTCTCTGTCTGCCATCGTCTGTGATGTTTGTTCACTGTAATATTTACCAGTAAATATTAGGCTACTAGCTACTTAATTAATTGAATTCATAAAAACAACCATTTTAATATTTATTTTAATTTCTATGAAAAGATTTCCCACAAATTCTGTGTGGTGTATTTTCTGGTAATCAAATGAAGACATGAAACATTAATTTAATTTATCTTGTCATTTAATTCAACTTTTTTTTTTTTTTTTTTTTTGTCAAACAAAGTGCTGCACACTTGAACTTTATACTGTTAAAATTAAAACATGGAAGAAAAATTGTGATTTATTATTTAAAAAATAAAAGTTATTAAAAAAAGTAATTAAAAATTAAAAAGTTTTGAAAATGTATTATTATTACATCAGTGCTAGTATTATTATTACATTGAGGCGTATCTAAATTCTGCTGTACAACAGTAATATATTTGTCAAGTTAAACCACACTTTTATTTTGATGGGTAGCCGTGAAGACCTTTTGAGTTTCTGTGTGTTTATGATATGACGGTAGTTTTTCTCAAATGAAACGGTAAAATGCTCATGAAGTGACTCTCAGAGCGGCTCTGGAGATGAAGTTCATGCATTCATGTCCCCTATGAGACGTATAGAGATGGAAACACTCGACCATCGTGTGTGCGCGCGCGCGCGTGTGTGTGTGTGTGTGTGTGTGTGTGTGTGTGTGTGTGTGTGTGTGTGTGAGGTAAATTAAACCGTGTGTCTGCGCCATTCATTCACACAGAAACACACAGGACATGCAGGTTCGTATTTAAATAGTCTTTTTGCAGTTTAATATTCACAGACACTCATCTATATCCCCAGATGCGTTCTCAGGTACCGAAATTTGGCACAGATTTATTTAATGTAAATATAATTTGGTCGGTGCCCTTAAAAGTACAGAGTTCGGTACCCAACCCTACATACAATTGACCCAGAAATATTGTATTTTAGACTATTGTCTCCTCAGTGAAAAATGCAAGTCTGAAAATAATGTTTGACGTTTGACCAAGGGCCATTTGTATCAATGAATTTGCATAGATTATGTAAAGTGCAGGTAGACATCGGCTTTGAGAGAGGCAATGCCTTCATGCATCCATGCATACAGTATAATATCAAACTATTAGTTCCATACAGGGGTTAGTTCCATTCCCTGACATTCCTTTATAATCCTTCTTCAAAGACATGAAAATGAATTTTCTGAAGGACTGAATGCAGGTTTGGATTCCTAATGATGTATGAACTACCTTGTACAAGTTCCTAACAGCAGCAAAGGGCTATTGGTCGTTTTTGTAAAAGGCAATTAGAGACGAGCAGATAGTATGAAACATAAAAAAGGTCTTGAGACAAGCAATAACCATATACGCCGTATCGAGGACCTCATAGTTTTTATACAGTAATAAGTTCCATTTACCCAGCATAGCCTTCTTCGGCACAATTCATTAAACTGGGAGCGGCCATCAGGTCACCCAGAGATGATTTCCCCATGTTTTTTCCTCCTGTATTATTTTCTACAAGAACATCTTATTTCCTCACTCAGTCGCATTCTAATATACAAAATGTAATTATCCCTATTCTTTCTGCAAAATATATTTCTTCTACTCTTCACCTTTTTCTCCTCTCATCTCCTTTGTTTTACAGCTATACAAACCTCTCATCGCCTCATCTTGATATCTAATTCTGTGCTATTGCATTTCCTCATTTGTTTTATGTCTTTCATCATTTTTTATTTATTTTTTTAGCTTGTTCTTTCTTACGATTAATCTCATTGCCTTTTTTCTGGTTTAATTTTCTTCTTCATGGTTCTGTAATGAAGTGACCAACTCTAGTGCCGTTTAGGAAAATACAAGTTTATTTTATATATATATATATATATTAGGGTTGTCAATTAAAAATAGCAATGGTAAGATTCATTCAATTAATCATTCAAATTTCTTGAATGGTCAGAGAATGCCTTATTAATGAGTTCATTTTTATTGTGTTATTTTAAATAATTAATTACATTAAATTAACATGAAATTGACAGTCCTTTTGTACAGTGTATTAGAAGAGAGCAACAGAGTAAAATCTAATTTAGTCACAATGTACACGCCCACACTTAACTATAAATGAAAGGTGTTAAAAATGGAAATGCCAACCCAGGCAGGCAAATATAAGAGACAATACATTATAGATTAAATTAACAGTGCGAGCAATACCTGATGAACAGCATTTGTACACAGAACGCATTCATCAATGCATGCATTTTTACCGCTCCCTGAGAGAGGTAAATGCCATACTATTTGTCAAATTTAGAGTAACAACTTAATCTAAAATATAGTCAAAATATGATTTATCATTCAATGCTTTGCAATTTTTTTTTATATATATATATATATATATATATATATATGCTTGATAATTACTCTTTGCACATATATTGAAACATTGTGGGTAATTTATTTATTAATTTTTTTTCCAGGATTTCAGCCATTACATGTCAACTCTAATTTTGGTCCGTTCGATAACGTCGGTTTACTAAAATTCCCTTTCAGGGAAAGTCTGTTCACTCAGTCGGCGGCCATATCGGCAATGCCTCCGGGAAGCTATTTTGGGCATCCAAGACCAAGTCCTATCTACTTAAATGGGGTAATCCTGCAATCTCAAAAAGCTTGCCGAACTCACATTTAAATAACATATTTCAAATCAGCAACAAAATCTGACCCAAACTATCCCATAAATGTTGTTTCTTATGCTCAAATAACATTAAAAAAGCTTATTTCGCAGGCTAGACCAGCTAATGCACATATGCAGTCCTGAGTGTGAGTCTCAGGTTTCTATGGGAACCGGAGCTTCTAACAGCAGCTGCGGTGATGCAGTGACTTTTATCAATCAGCGATTGGCTCTTTTACTTAGAAGGCGGGACGTATTTCATCATATTGCGTGTTGCAGTTTCTCCCATTCATACGTAGTAGGAGTGGATCGTCTTTCTATATCTATAGTCTTCAAGAGTCAGTGACTGACTCACTCACTCATCTTGCCTGACATTATAATGCTACTACAGTACCATCACATGCTACTATTGCCACAGCTAACTTTCAGCTTGCCGTATTGCAACAGTTACATTATTTTTTAGACATATAAAGGAGCGACAGCAGATGGATGACGGTATGGTCAATCTTTCATTCTAAAATACAGTGACTGACTTCACTTTTGAAATTTGCCTTTCAAATAAACCCAGGGTCTGAGTAGTGACACCCCAGACGGCTATAGCAATGCGCGGCCTTATTGCTCTCCATTCCCTCTGGAGCCTCTGCCTAATTATAAAATGCATAAAACATCGAAATGCCAGGAAGACAATGGAAAAAATACTGAATTTAGCTCTGACATTTTCATGTGCGTCTTGCATAATTTAGGTGTCTTTGTATTTACCCTTCCCGCTCAGAAGAGAAGCCAGCTGCGAGTATCTAGAATTTAGCATAGGGTAATAGGGACACCGAGAACACAAGAACACACTTCACAACATGTCCAGCTGCAGAATACATATGTAAGTGGACATCACTTACATACAAGAGTATTCTGCAAAGCTAACTTGTTCTGAAATCAGCATTGCAGGGCCTGAGGTTTACCTGAAGGCTTTAAAAACTCATGATCCAAACAGAGAGGCTTTAGATCTAATTGATCAAATAATGATTATGTAGTGGTTTTAAAAACTAGCTCGGGGACATGCTGATACAGCAGCTCTTTGTGATTATGAGGGATAAACAATCCCTGAGAATGGTGAAATGCTCAAGGAGCATCTGTCTATCTGTCTGTCTGTCTGAATTAACATGCCGAGGTTGCTTTCATTTAGCTGTTAGTAATTATGCACAGTGCAAACTCCCTCAGGAATGTTGTCTTTATATGATCACGTTCAGGGCTTGACATTAACTTCTCTGCTCACCAGCCACTGTGGCTAGTGGTTTTCCAAAGTTACTAGCCACACAGCATTATCACTGGTCAAAAATATGTTGTTGGGAGGTTTGTTGTTGGCTATACGTAAATGACCACTGTACACACAAAAACCAAGTCTACATGAAATGTGTAACATGACAGGTCATCAAATATGCCTATTTAGCACTGATAAGGTTGTGTGTAAAGCTCCTTAATCTAGACAGAGAAACACTAACAGTTATTGTAATAAATAAGATTATTTGGTGTAAATATAATTTATTGTCAAGCAATATTCTCATCAGTGTTCTATCAGCTATGATATATTTAAATCTAGAATATGTTGCATATATGAGCCCATACACACCCATATTTTCATGTGATTTGACAGTTTATTTTATTAAATATCAAAAATCTAAAAGGTGTGCATCATACCTGACCCCTAGATGAACACTTTACAGTTGGTTTCATGACTGTAAGTCATTCTCTTCTAATGCTATTGAAGTTAGAAACGCGTTTACCAATGTCGTATGTCACTTTAGAGACGGCCCATAAATTCACTAATATCAAACGTCAAGCCAGCTTTACACCAGTCACATCAGATGTGCTGTGGTTCTGCTGGGATCTTTGTTTGAAACGGTTTTCGCTGCTGAAATAGAACAGAAACAGTCAATCACTGAATGATGAATGAATCTCTACATACATCGCACACATCTCTGCTGTGTTTATGATGAGAGAGCAGATTTCAGTGAGAGAGAGCCGCTCTGAACAAAACTGAATCTGAAACGGATCTGAACGCCTCTGATTATTAGACATCACATTCATAAGCTCAACAGAATCGCGTGTGATTGGTTATAACACGCAACGCGATTATAACAGATGCCTTCTGAGAAGACTACAATAACATTCAACCCACCAAAGTGGCTCATGGGAGAGACTGTTACACGCCACAGCTGAAATACACACACAATGTGTATTAATGTGTTAATGTCAAGCCCTGATAACTTTTAAAGAATATCCACTATAATCATAAATATGCAAATAAGTGTCTTTGACTGTTGTGTCAACTATTTTTTTGGTGGGTGTCCCCATGCATGCATTTCAAAATAGCATGTTAAAATATTCAGCCTAAAATGTCCACTCCGTTTCGCTAGAACACACTAATCTGTATTATGTCAACGCTTGATCAGGGTTAGGTGAAGCCGATTAGCTGACATGTCTTTTAGTCAGGTGGATTTTGAAAACATGGACACTTTAATTTTGTCTTAATAGGGACTGTTTATTACTATTGGGCAGGTGGAGATTCCAGCTGTATGAGTATATTATTTGTTTATTACATATCTGCATAGAAACAACACAACAAAGCTCAATGAGATTTGGCATAGCTGTTCTTGAATATCATAATTGCTGTCATTTTAGCTCCGAATTTTTCAATGTTCTTAACCATGTTTATAAAAGAGCCTATGATTCATGCTGTGCACCTGCTAGTATTTTGGTAACCTGCTATGCTTGTTCATCACACTTCATTATTTTCGAAGAATAACACACCTGCAGCTTCTGTTTTAATGTAATGTACTTTATGAAGCATCTCGGAAGCTCAGCTGAGGCTCTTTTCTTTTATTTAGGAGAATAACGTGTGTAAAATTCGTTTAAAGTAGATGGTATGAAACTATATCTCGCACTTCGCACAGATTGAGCTAGGAACCTTCTTGTTTCCATCCCTGAGCTTTAACCCCTAGGAGTCCGAGCTGTTTTGGGGCCCTTTAGAAGTTGACATGCTCTGACATTTGTGTTTTGTTCAGTTGCTTATAAACATATTAATGGCAAAAGTGTACTTGACAAAGCCTCATTTGAAAGTTTTCAACAAGATTTACAGGCTTTACACAAACAGAGAGAACGAGGATAGGTGTTTCCCAGAATGCATTGCGTGTTATTTCTTAGATTTCTATTTCAATTTCTTAGAATTGTAATTCAGTAAATTTCTCATTCCAGTTCAGATTTCAGTTCTACACACGTCCTGTGAGATTTACATTTATGCATTTTGGCAGACGCTTACATATCATTCAAGGTACACATTTTTTTTTTTTTAGATTTTTGTCAGTTCTTGCTTTCCCTGGGAATCGAACCCATGACCTTGGCGTCACTACGCTCTTATTGTTTGAGCTACAGGAAATTGAGATATGGCCAACTCAATTTCTTATAGAGAGTAAAAAAAAAAAAAACTAAACACCACATTATACTTGCATCCTTGGCTTGACATTAACACATTAATACACATTGTGTGTGTATTTCAGCTGTGGCGTGTAACAGTCTCTCCCATGAGCCACTTTGGTGGGTTGAATGTTATTGTAGTCTTCTCAGAAGGCATCTGTTATAATCGCGTTGCGTGTTATAACCAATCACACGCGATTCTGTTGAGCTTATGAATGTGATGTCTAATAATCAGAGGCGTTCAGATCCGTTTCAGATTCAGTTTTGTTCAGAGCGGCTCTCTCTCACTGAAATCTGCTCTCTCATCATAAACACAGCAGAGATGTGTGCGATGTATGTAGAGATTCATTCATCATTCAGTGATTGACTGTTTCTGTTCTATTTCAGCAGCGAAAACCGTTTCAAACAAAGATCCCAGCAGAACCACAGCACATCTGATGTGACTGGTGTAAAGCTGGCTTGACGTTTGATATTAGTGAATTTATGGGCCGTCTCTAAAGTGACATACGACATTGGTAAACGCGTTTCTAACTTCAATAGCATTAGAAGAGAATGACTTACAGTCATGAAACCAACTGTAAAGTGTTCATCTAGGGGTCAGGTATGATGCACACCTTTTAGATTTTTGATATTTAATAAAATAAACTGTCAAATCACATGAAAATATGTGTATGTATTTCACTAGGCTACTGAATGGGCTCATACACAAAATATGCTAGATTTATGTCATAGCTGATAGAACACTGATAAGAATAAGAATATTGCTTTAATATTGCTTTTAAGAATAAATTTTTTTTTTTTTTTTTTCCAGACAAGCAACTGTTAGTGTTTCTCTGTCTAGATTGAGGAGCATTACACACAACCTTATCAGAGCTAAATAGACACATTTGATGACCTGTTATGTTACACAAACTTGATTTGGGTGTGTACAGTGGTCATTTACATATAGACAGCAAATTTCAACATTGTGGCCAGTGAAAATGCTGAATGGCTTGTAACTTTGGAAAACCACTTGCCACAGTGGCTGGTGAGCAAACAAGTTAATGTCAAGCCCTGCTTGCATCACATAATTCCTCCCAAAAGAATAGTGTGTGTATCTTCAAACACACCTCATTTAAACCATTCACACTCTTTCTGTATGCGTATGACCATGGGAACATGATTCATGTGAGAACCACTCAATTTTTGAGATCCCAGAAGTGCTGCATCGCCCTCTGAGCCATCAAAGGCAGTTATCCAAAAGATCTCTCAACACTCAGTTTTCTGAACGCCAGTCGATGGCTGGATTTCTGCTGCTGTCCTACTCAGAAGGGTAGGGTTGCACCAGCCGTTCGTAAGTTCTTTCTTAAATTGGAACGTAAAGCCCACACTAGAGGCTTAGTAACTACTAGCTAACTCTTTGTAACTAACTCTGTACTTTATTCGGTTGCACCATTTGATCTTAAGGCAGAACGTCGCTAGTAGGTCATAAGCTCTCCGTAAAGTAATGCATAGTATAGCATAATGCAATGTTTACCCTCAATGATCCAATAACAGCCGTCAAATACGTGAGCAGCAGTTGTGTTGAAATGCCATGAATTTAAGTTTATCCCCAACTACTTTTGCCTCGATAATAACAGTAAAAATAAGTTTCAATTGCATACGATACTTAATAATGAATAACATAATAAATGTTTTTATATGTAAATAACATTTAGAAACTGTATTTGAAATGAAATTAATAAGGATCAATAACCAAGTACTATAATATAAAAATAGATACCAAAAAAAAAAGAAATATATATAAATGCATTTATTGATTATGATTATATATATTATTTTATTTGAGATGCACAACATGGACCGTTGGGACAGATGCACACACCGGCGCGCTGTTTGGGACGGGTTTGTGTTGAAAGTGATCTATTCACATAATGTTTTCTCTCTTAAAATGTAAGCGAGTGTAAATGTCAGCATTATTATTAAGATTCTGTTCTGTGGCATTTCCTTCCTTACACTCTCAGAAAAAAAGGTACAGTGCTGTCACTGGGGCGGTACCCTAAGGTACAAAAGTGAAAAGGTACATCTTTGTACCTTACTCACCCCTAAATGGTACATATCAGTGCTTTAAGAGTGCGTATTAGTACCTTAAAGGTACATATCAGTGCTTTAAGAGAGCGTATGAGTACCTTAAAGGTTCATATCAGTACTTTAAGATTGTGTATTAGTACCTTAAAGGTTCATATCAGTACTTTAAGATTGTGTATTAGTACCTTAAAGGTTCATATCAGTGCTTTAAGAGAGCGTATTAGTACCTTAAAGGTTCGTATCAGTACTTTAAGATTGTGTATTAGTACCTTAAAGGTTCATATCAGTGCTTTAAGAGTGCGTATTAGTACCTTAAAGGTACGTATCAGTGCTTTAAGAGAGCGTATTAGTACCTTAAAGGTTCGTATCAGTACTTTAAGATTGTGTATTAGTACCTTAAAGGTTCATATCAGTGCTTTAAGATTGTGTATTAGTACCTTAAAGGTGCACATCAGTGCTTTTTAAGAGAGCGTATTAGTACCTTAAAGGTTCGTATCAGTACTTTAAGATTGTGTATTAGTACCTTAAAGGTTCATATCAGTGCTTTAAGATTGTGTATTAGTACCTTAAAGGTGCACATCAGTGCTTTAAGAGAGCGTATTAGTACCTTAAAGGTTCATATCAGTGCTTTAAGAGAGCGTATTAGTACCTTAAAGGTGCACATCAGTGCTTTAAGAGTGCGTATTAGTACCTTAAAGGTTCATATCAGTGCTTTAAGAGAGCGTATTAGTACCTTAAAGGTTCATATCAGTGCTTTAAGATTGCGTATTAGTACCTTAAAGGTGCACATCAGTGCTTTAAGAGTGCGTATTAGTACCTTAAAGGTTCATATCAGTGCTTTAAGAGAGCGTGTTAGTACCTTAAAGGTGCACATCAGTGCTTTAAGAGAGCGTATGAGTACCTTAAAGGTTCGTATCAGTGCTTTAAGAGAGCGTATTAGTACCTTAAAGGTGCACATCAGTGCTTTAAGAGAGCGTATTAGTACCTTAAAGGTTCGTATCAGTGCTTTAAGAGAGCGTATTAGTACCTTAAAGGTACATATCAGTGCTTTAAGAGTGCGTATTAGTACCTTAAAGGTACATATTAGTACCTTTTCGGTTTTGTACCTTAGGATACCACCCCAGTGACAGCAATGTACCTTTTTTTTCTGACGGTGTATATGTTTAAAGAACTGAAGTCTGTCATGTAAAACAAGAGCTTATTGATGCAGTTCAGCCAACTTCATTCAACTAATGGTGCAACGCAAAAATATTTAGTAGTGCGTAAGTTGTAACTTAGTGCCCATTTATGTAAAAACTAGGCTTACGCACAGCTGGTGCAACCGGCAGGTCCAGATGAAATCATTCACAGCTGCACCAAACTGTTCTTAATTTAAAGTAGATTTAATCGCTTTCTACATGGCAGAGTTCTCAAATACCCAATATTGTCAAGTTTCTACAGTGTCTGAGCACAAGGAAGACTTGTTGCGGATTTAGGTTGGTTCTCATCCATTATTCAAAATGAAGCAAGAAATGTTGTGCAGCTGTAGACTTTTACTGAGACCTGAGTGTGCAGAGGAAGCAGGTGCATGCCATAACCATAAGGCTGTCTGTCCTATTAAACTCGGGTGCACCTCCTCACCGTTCTCTACACTCAGCAATCCCCACCACCTGCCTTACTCCTACTATCATGTGTGCCCGGAGCCCCCAAAACAGAAATGTAAGGGAAAACATGCCATGATTTTCCTGCTACTGCTGCTGCAAATGATTTTAGTTCAGATGTCTTATTATATGAGAAAAAAATGCTAATTATACAACCATTCAAAAGCTTCGGGGTTGGTAAGATTTTATAAATGGGTCTCTTATGATTATCAATGTTGCATTTATTTGATCAAAAATACCTGTCAAATTGTGAAATATTATAACTGATTTCTATTTGAATCTATTAAAAAATATATTCCTGTGATGGCAAGCGAGCTGAATTTTCCTCCAACCATTCCTCCAGTCTTCTGTGTAACATATAATCCTTATATCATTCTTTTTCTTGTTGTTATTATTATTATTATTGATAAACTGTTTTGCTGCTTAAAGGGTTAGTTTACCCCAAATATTAAACAAATCTGTCATTAATTACTCATCCTCGTGTACACTGATGATTCTGTGGTGAAGTAAATACAACAGAAAACAATACTGTATTTTCTGCATGAAAAAGTTAGTTCAGGCAAGAATTCAAAAAACTTCAATTTTATATTGCCACACCAATTCAAGCTTGTAGAAGTTGAAGCATAAACATCAACATTATATAATTAAGTAAAACTACTACTGGTTTTCCCATCATGCTCTGGGGATTTGAATAATTAATTAGGTTGATTTTTCGCTGTTTTCCAGCTGTATTTTCTCTGTTTTATCATTGCTTTGTTGTTAGGTTTAGTCGTTTTGTGACATTTGGAGTTCATTGTCTACTCATAATTATATGAGTACTCTACTCTAATTATATTCATACTCAAAAACAATCCATCAGATGTTGAGGTCTCTGGGTTCTGTGGCCACATTACCACTATTATGGTGTCTACTCAATATCTATTGTGTTATTTACGTAGATGTTTCTAAGTAAAGGATACACCTTAAAAGCGTGATTTATTGTTTGAGTAAAAAGCAAAGGAACCTTCAACTAGGTAGAAATTACTCAACATCCTTTTGCTGACCAAGTTAAAGTTACGTATTTTCTTTGTTAATTTTACTTTACTTAGTTAAGTAGAGTTTATGTCATGATTCATCAGTGAGAGTGCCCCTGATTACCACCAGAGGTCTCTTCCCCCCGGATTGTCATTCCATCCGGACTACTTTTCCCATAATCCTTTGCCCGGACTCATCAGCACTCATTGTTTACACCTGTGTCTCATTTACTTCATTACATCAGCCTATATAAACCATGTTCACGCTGTCATTCACTGCAAAGTCTTGTTTGCATTTCTGAGCGGTTTCCCTGGTTTCTTGGCTCTTGTTTTTGGATTAGTTGCCTGTTCTGTGGGTTAGCTTTTTGCCTGTTTGGACTGCTTGCATGTGCATGACCTTTTGCCAGTTTTTTTGACAAAATTGTACTTATTGTAGTGTATTTTCTAAACCTGTAAGACATCTGTTCATCTTCAGAACACAAATGAAATCTGCAGAGCTTTCTGTCCTTCCACTGACAGCTAACTATCAATTTCAAGCCCCAAGGTAGTAAAAACATTAAGTAATTTTTGCCTTTTACACAAACAACACTCGCATCGCTTCATGAAATTGAGGTTAAAACACTGGAGTCATTTGGATTACTTTTAAAGTCTACCTGTAGTCAATAATTGTATCCCTTAAATCATCTTTGGGCAACAAAATTACACATTTACATTTTTTTTCCTGTGACATGTTTTTATTCATGCCTTAAAATAGCTTGACTGTAACTCTACGCCCTTGCTTCATTTAGTATATGCCGGAGCCTTGAATATGCAAATGAACCCCGCCTCCACACATATCAGAATGGTAATGTGTTTAATATATCGCTCTCTACAACGTTGGACACAACGGTAATTGAAATGATTAGCCTTTTGATTGACTACAGAATCAAACAGCTAATAATGTGTTGCTAATGTTACACAAACCATGTTCACATTGGCCATCTCAGTTTGCCTTCTAAAAATCAGCATCCTTAGAACTCAGAACGTCAGTGGAGAAAGGCATATAGTTCATCATAACATTGTAATATACATCATATACATAATCGACCTGCTATATAGCTAAATGTACCCGATTTTCATATCAACAGAAAAATTATAACCAGCTTCTCTTGAGCCTCCCCTGCTTCAGAGAATAGTTAATGATATGCTAAAGCCGCCACACGCTGACCTGATTACAAGGTAGGTTAAGACCTAAGAAACACCAGCGATTTCAAACTGTCTTTTTTCACTGCCGTTTTATGGAGAAGATTCTCACTCAGCAATGGTGTTGACTTATGAATTTGCACATGGTTTAAAACATTAAAAACACCACATAGACATATAAATATTAAAAACTTGATTTTCATTACAGGGTGTCTTTAATGAGGTCTTTACTACCTTTCTTGGTCTTGAAAGTGGTAGTTGCGTAGGCTGTCAATGGAGGAACAGAAGCTCAGATTTCATTAAATGAAGATGAAGAAGAAGACGAAGATCTTCATTTGTGTTCCGAACAAATGTCTTATGTGTTTGGATTAGAACGACATGAAGGTGAGGAATTAATTCTTGGGTGATCTAACTCTTTATTATTTTTGTGGAAACTGTGATACATTTTATACAAATACACATATTATAAATGTATGATTATAAATGGTGCTTTCCAGTGGTTGGATGGTTGTTAGAGTGTTCTATAGTTGCTAGGATGTTGCTAGAGTGTTGTATAGTTGCTAGGATGTTGCTAAGTGGTTGCTAGTGTGTTCTATAGTTGCTAGGATGTTGCTAGAATGTTGTATAGTTGCTAGGATGTTGCTAGAGTGTTCTATAGTTGCTAGGATGTTGCTAAGTGGTTGCTAGAGTGTTGTATAGTTGCAAGGATGTTGTTAAGTGCTTGCTAGAGTGTTGTATAGTTGCTAGGATGTTGCTAAGTGGTTGCTAGTGTGTTCTATAGTTGTTAGGATGTTGCTAGAATGTTGTATAGTTGCTAGGATGTTGCTAAGTGCTTGCTAGAGTGTTGTATAGTTGCTAAGTGCGTGCTAGAGTGTTCCATAGTTGCTAGGATGTTGTTAGAATGTTCTATAGTTGCTAGGATGTTGCTAAGTGCTTGCTAGAGTGTTCTATAGTTGCTAGGATGTTGCTAAGTGGTTGCTAGTGTGTTCTATAGTTGCTAGGATGTTGCTAGAATGTTGTATAGTTGCTAGGATGTTGCTAGAGTGTTCTATAGTTGCTAGGATGTTGCTAAGTGGTTGCTAGAGTGTTGTATAGTTGCAAGGATGTTGTTAAGTGCTTGCTAGAGTGTTGTATAGTTGCTAGGATGTTGCTAAGTGGTTGCTAGTGTGTTCTATAGTTGTTAGGATGTTGCTAGAATGTTGTATAGTTGCTAGGATGTTGCTAAGTGCTTGCTAGAGTGTTGTATAGTTGCTAAGTGCATGCTAGAGTGTTCCATAGTTGCTAGGATGTTGTTAGAATGTTCTATAGTTGCTAGGATGTTGCTAAGTGCTTGCTAGAGTGTTCTATAGTTGCTAGGATGTTGCTAAGTGGTTGTTATAGTGTTCTATAGTTGCTAGGATGTTGCTAAGTGCTTGCTAGAGTGTTCTATAGTTGCTAGGATGTTGCTAAGTGGTTGTTATAGTGTTCTATAGTTGCTAGGATGTTGCTAAGTGCTTGCTAGAGTGTTCTATAGTTGCTAGGATGTTGCTAAGTGCTTGCTAGAGTGTTCTATAGTTGCTAGGATGTGGTGGGGTTGCTGTTGTGTTCTAAGAGGTCAGTAGGGCAATAACAAATACAAAAACAAATACAAGGCCACTTTTTTTTTATTTTTTTTTATTTTTTTCATTAAGCCACATGATTTATTCAGGACAAATTACTTGCTAACATTTTGGGCCAGATTTGCTAAACAGGGCAAATTAGCGTGAGAGCGCAATTCCAAAAAAGTATCAATCTACTGGACCCTTTCCATAATGACCAAGAGCAGTGCAAATTAGCGTCTGGTGTAAAGCATGCTTTTTGTGTGTAAAATAATGGCACAAACACCAGTAAATGAACAAGTGCAAACTTTAGTAAATGCATCCACCTTGCATGATTCATTTAAACACTCTCCTCCCATAAATACTGTGTCTGAAAGAGAAACTCCTACAAATGCATATGCAATAAAATCAGCAGCAAAAATAACCCTGTCCACGCCTTTTCAGCGCTAATTTATCACTGCGTCTTTAGTCAATCCTGACAGTAGTTTTTTAACGCCAAAAGAGGGTTTGCGGTGGTGCACGCTGTCAGTAAATCTGGCCCTAAGTCTTTTGAAGCAGCAGTTGAATCAGAAATATAGATGCTTTTCTTCACCATTCGTAGCTCATTTATAGTTTGGAGTTTTACTCTGGTAACCATAAGGACAGCCGTTTCCACCACATTTGAACTGAGGCTGTCTGACCCATACTGCATTTCCTGCTCATTCAAAAGAAATAACAAAAGAGTGAGACCTTAGGGTGTTTTGTTCTTCCCACGAAGAGAGCCAACCTTTGAAACGAGAACGTTTCTAACTTGCAATTCTTGCATCACGGTTATTGCATCTGTCTTGTTTATTGCATTGGATCTGCCAGCATGTGAGTGTCATAGACAGAAAGCAACAAACAAAAGAATATGCACAAAACTTTTAATAAGGTCTTGCTCAACAAACCTCCATGTGTGAATGTTTATGAACAATTTCATCCCGTGAAAATAAATTAACAGCATTTAATTCCACCAAAAAATATGCCCCAGGTGACCATTTTGTAAGATGGGAGATAAATAAATGAAAGGGCATAAATCCTGAAGATGTGTTTAATTGAAACATGCAAGCGTGGCAAGTTAATCAGTGAAACAATTATGCGGGTGTGAAAGAGCATTAATGTGAAAGCAATTTCAACAATACCTTGTCACAGAGGGGTTTTAAATGTTTCACAGACAAGGCTTAATCTAGTCCCAGACTAAAATGCATGTTTGAGCTGTTTTAACTGAAAGCACTGATATATCTTAAAATATGTCATGGTTTTGTCTCAAGATGCACACCAGTAATGTTTTTTAAGGCACGTTTATAAAAGCTACTTAAATGTCCTAATTGAACTAAGGCCTAATCTAAGCCTTGTCTGTGAAACCAGACCTTAGTGCATGTGTGTGTGATGGTCTAACAAAGCAAACTCATGCGCTAATATGTGTGTATATTACATGCATTCTGCGAGTTTCTGTTACAGCAGATGTTACAGCATTATGGTGAATTAATAAATTGCACTGTCTGTAAAATAAGCAGATGTTCTCCAAAGGCAACAGAGGGAAAACATTCACATGAGGAGTCAAAGCAAACAGCCACAATCACTGGCATTTATTTCAGAATTAGACACAATAACATATGGATAATTAAGACTCATCAATGCCTTATTCAGTATACCTGTGCTAGATTATTAAAAACAGTATTTTTTCTGCCTAAACCAGACTCGAGTTACACGGTTTCATATTGTGCAAGAAGCATGCAAATTTGCACACGTGTGGTTCGGCGATCTCTTAAAGCCTGACTGTCCAGCTGTTTTATCACCAAACACATTTCAACCTTCCACTGGGTGTAATCGCTTATACATCACACTTTAAAAATCACCACTCGCACACACACACACACACACACACACCTACCCGCACTCAAGATAATTACCCCAGCCGCTTATTAGATTAACACCGCTCCATAAAAACACATCTGCATATTGCTCTGATACTATTAGCTCTGTGTCTCATCCTTAAATACATCCTGGCACACTTTCTGCCTGGTCCTCACAGAGTTTTCAGGAGTTTGTTGCCAGAGCCTGTGCAAACTCATTTGGTAATTGAGGGGAAAGTGTGGTCCCTGTGCAAACAGACCTCCCACACACCTATAAAACAATCTCGGTGCTAATGAGAGGATGAGCTTTAGAAAAACCGAACACACAGAGGACAACTCATCCTTCTGTACACACAAGACACATTCCAGCATTGTTGCCATGGTCACCTCATATGGGCAACCAATTACCACAAGTGCATGAATCATGATACGCCACAGGTCCTCAAGCGTTTTCAGGAGTGACCGCAAAAACATATGATCTAAGTCTTTTATCTCTACCTTATTAATATTTGCCCCCAGGTTGGACGTTTCCTGATAAACATAATAAACATCATCCTTGAGGAGAGAAATAGTTGTTGTTGTTTTTTTGTTAATTGAAAAGCTGGTTAAGGCAGGCACGCAATTATGTCACAATGGTTTGGACTGCAAAACTCATCTAATTTGAACGGAACCATGGCAACGGTGTCAATTAAAGGGAAACGCATGAAAAACATAATGTGCTCCAGACCATTTTGTATAATATACAACGGAATCCAAAAGTCTGAGAAAACATCGGAAATCTGAGATTCAAAATCTGATTGAAACATGGAAATAAAGTTAATTTCTGTCAAATACTGTATATTATTTAATATTGTTAAATCAACTTAAATACACATAACTTATACCAACAAAATACATGTTTTATGGCTTACATCAGATACCTCTTTATAACAGTTGCAGGTTACCACTGCAATTTGAACAAAGGAACATTTTAACAAAAATTTATAAATAAAAACTATTTAGTAGGCTTCTAAACAAATTTCTGACCTCCCTGTTTTTTCAGTCACAAATTTGCATTCAACTAATCTTTAGGAAAGGCCATTTTTACTAGTGGTCACTTTTGGACAACAGTGCATTGTGTTAGTATGAAAAAGATGTGTTCTCATATTCCTAATTTAAAGGGGGCCTATTATGCAAATTTCACTTCAGCGTGGTGTTTTAACATAAATGTGTGGCAGTGTGTGTACACAGCCACTCTATAATGGTAAACATTTTTTTTTTTTTTAATCCCCATAAATCGTAAGCATTGTCTCAGAATAAGCCATTTGCAGTTTCTATGCAATGTGACGTCACATTGGAACAGGCCCCGCCCACGACTGCTGACAGACTCTGCCCTATTAGCATAGACCCCGCCCTCAGTGAGCTGTACATGGTCCGCCATGTTTATCTCTCGCCAGAGCATTATACAGCAGCATTTAAGTAAGAAATGTATTGTTATTAAAGCTACTAAAATTATTCAATCAAGAGCAGTGAGTGATTTTTCGGTTTTCTTTTATTTTTTAATTCATATCAACAGCAGTAGTTACTGTATATTACTCTGCTTTCGCTTTAATACACAGATCTAATATACAATTTAGATGTGTGCGCTCAGAAAAACTTATATCAGAAGTTTAGACTGATATGGCTTTTAAAAGCATGCAGATAATAACTTTCATGATGATGAAGA
This sequence comes from Paracanthobrama guichenoti, assembly GCA_018749465.1. NCBI lineage: Eukaryota > Metazoa > Chordata > Actinopteri > Cypriniformes > Gobionidae > Paracanthobrama > Paracanthobrama guichenoti. The sequence continues at coordinate 22,212,128 of CM031944.1, read as the reverse complement.
ACTGCAGTGTCACATGTTTTGTTAGTTTTTGGCATCTGAGGCATGAGTTGTAAAGGCTCAGCCCTCTTCTGGATAAGGGGGCAGGGAGCAGTAGCTCATTTGCATTTAAAGGTAAATGCACAAAAACAGCATGTTTTAACTTCCACTCAAAAAATGGACACTTTACAACATGGTATAATAAATGATCTATGGGGTATTTTGAGCTGAAACTTCAGACACATTCTGGGGACACCTGAGACTTATATTACATCTTGTAAAAAGGTGCATAATAGGTCTCCTTTAAGCAATGGTTATTTCCACATACTCTAATCATAAATTCACAGTGGTGCCTCCTTGATGGAGAAATACTAAATTGTGTCCAGCCAACCATGTAATTGTAGCTGTTTATTAATTGTAACAAATGTAATTAGTATCTTAACACTCTCCAAACGATTCCTCTTTTTTTCTATTATAGGAACATGCAGGTTGGTTTATCACACCCAGATAACACAACCATAATTGAACCTAATGTGTTAGAAAGCTTTGCACATTTAAATAACCGCTGCTAAAAGAGTCTTTGGGTAGACAGTCAAAACATCAGTGTACTTGTTCTCTCAGTTCAAGCATAATGATCTTACTTTCATGGTACTGTTATAGACTTGAATAGCTGAAAACAGTGCTTCTCTATTATGTAGAATGTTGCTTTTTCTTTGAGTGGTCTCTATAGCATTTGAACTCTTGATACAGGAAGGGGAGGTGGAGAGGGGAAAGGATGAGAGGGGAAAGAGTGTGGATCGATGTGAAACGGTAATACAAACACACCTTCTGACCTTCAGCTATTCTGTTGACAGATATACAACGATATACACTACGCTGTGTGAGCACACTTTTTGTACAGCAGTTCCCTTACGTATATGTCATGCGTGTGCATGTGAATTGTCTGTTATCTCGCTTATGATTGAGCCAGAGTACTTGGCTTGTGGGTAATGGACTCTGGCAGACACAGGGTGATTGCAAAGCTCCATATGCATGTGTGATAATGAGTGAAGACAGATGTAGTGTGCAGAGACTGATCAGGGGCATCGGGGTCCCCAGATAGTCAATAAATCTACCACAGAGCAGTAAGAGGTCCATTACCCTCCAGCAGCAGATAAAACCTCCCCTAAAGATTGTTCTGGAAAGGATTTGACCCGTGACCCTGTTTATTGGGCTTTCACTGATTGAATCAGAATCACAGAGGACTAAAAGCTCAAAGTGACTATACAAAACGATCGCTAACATGAATGTAAAGTTGTGGTGTTTAGAAGCCTGCTTATTCTCAAAATATACCACAGTGTAGTAAAACTATTAAGGATTTCCCTTTAAAGGCACACTATGTAATTTTTTGTTCAAAATCACCAATACATCATCAGTCCTTCTTCCATTCACTAAGGTAAACCTGTTATAAGTGTTTATATTTTAGACCCAAAGGGATGTCCTACGCCGGGAAATTGCGTACATATGTCTTTCTTCATATCCATACATATCCAGACCCGGGTTCGAGCCGGGCGGTTTGAACAGAAGGGGTTACATTGGTGCCGTGACCCGGATGGGAGTGAGGTTTAGGGGGGTGAGTGGAGTAGAGAGGGTTACACATGGAGCAGCTAAATCTCAAATCTCATCTGTTTTAAAAAAATGACGAACAGAGGAGAGTGAAAATATAACTCGACAGAGCTTGTTATAAAACAAGAATCAACATTGGTTTGGCTTTTGGAGACGGCGAGAACTGAGGGATTTGAAATGTTGTAAAAGCGACACAGAGATGGTGTTTTTATTACTCAACAGGCGAGTATTGAACAGATAAATTGCTATAAGTATGTAGCTCTCTAACAGAGTTCATTTTAAAACATTATCTATTGAGAAGGGTCATATTCATCATCTGCACAATCACATAGAGCCGAAGCACAACCAAAACAATCTTCTACCGTAAAATGCATGCCGTTTTTTTTTTTATAACTGCTAGAGGGCCAAAGGTTACATAGTGCATCTTTAAACTAGAAGCTGCAGCATTCTTTTTGATCAAATTTCTGAAATTATAACTGGAAATCTCTAATAGGAAATTGGTATCCAATGTTTGTTCAGCTTGGCTACTTGTACATTGTACACACATTAAAAGCCAGCCATCCAGTCTGCACTTAATTTAATTATACCTTTTATATATTATGTTGTTTAACAATCTGTGGAGTATTTTAGGAGGTTAGTGGATCTGAATTATGTTTCATCCTAACCTCACACTCAGTGTTGCTTTAGCTGTAAAACACATTTACAAGATAGTTAAGCAAACCTTCTCTTTCAAAAAATCAGTTACAAGCTACAAACAAAAATGAGATGACTACATTCAATTTTAAGGGGGTAATATATTTTTAAGTATGCATTACCGTTCAAAAATTTGGTGGCAGCAAGATTTTTTTTTGTATAAAAATCGGGTTTGTAGAAAACAGAAGAAATAAATTGTAATATTTAATATTACTGTATCTACTGTATTTTCTAATACATAAATGCAGCTTTGCTGAGTGCTAGATACTACTTATATGTATGATGTATTTTTGAATTGCTTGATTCATGGACTGTCTGAATCATGCTTCCCAAAGAGTCTGTGAAAACATATGATAGTGCACTTATCTCACTTCTGTATCAAATAAATAAATAAATAACCCTTACTGTCACACTGGTGAAAAAGGCTACTTTGTTATTGATACTTCCCAGCACTGCTTACATTGCACTGTATTGTAAAAGTGAAATGTGATTGCATTTATGTAAATACTTTTTAGTAACAATCAAATGAAATATAAATTCACTGTGCTGTTCTGATTTTTGGCAGTGATGCATTTGCTCAGGCCAGTGGGGTTTGATTCCAGCGTTTGCATTGAAACTTGTGCACCATCAATCATCTATATTTGCATTTATTCATTTAGCAGACACTTTTATCCAAAGCGACTTGCAAATGAGGAATACAACAACAATTCATCCTAAGGAGACACTGACATTAGAAGTGCTGAAATACAAAGTTCCTACATTGCTCAGAGATGAAAGTGGGAAACAAGTGATGAATCAATCATATAGGGGAAACAACAGACGATACTCCCATGCCTATTCTGTGTTATCAAGTCTTATTGGCTAAACTTTCCTATGAAGTAAGATAACACCTGGGCAAGTATAAAATGATGCGGATAATGCACAGTATTATCAGCCTCGTCTCATTGTTAATACGTAGGTATCATCAATACGTAACCTTTACAAAACATACATTCTTGTACGTTTGGATAGATTCTGAAATGTACAATATGGACGTAATGACAACATTTAAACTTGATTAAAAATGATTTAGAAACCTTTAAAAGATATGTGTGTAATTAATTGTATAGATAAATTCTAGATCCATTAACCATACCCCAAACCTAAACCTAACAATTTTATAGAGAAAATTAAAAAGAAATATATAAAATGTTAATATATATATATATATATATATATATATATATATATATATATATATATATATATATATATATATATATATATATATTAAAAAGAATATACTCAAACGCTTGCAATCTTATCATTGGGGCACAGCTGATTGGTTCCTACAGTATCAGTAGCCAATGAGCTTGCATGCTCAACTTTCAAATACTTTCCAAAACCCTCCATCTTCCCCATGGGTAATTCATGTATGCTATATTGTACAGCAGCTGCATGTCATGTACGGTTTGGCACTAGCAAGTCCCATACTTGCTCTGCAGCAGCAGCGTAGCCAATCTACTCTGCCAAGACCACATATGTGACCCTGGAAAAACCAGTCATAAGGGTACTTTTTTTTTTTTTTTTTGAAATTGAGATTTATACAATATTTGGCCAAGATACAACTATTTGAAAATCGGGAATATATTGAGAATATTGAGAAAATCTCCTTAAAAGTTGTCCAAATGAAGTCCTTAGTAATGCATATTACTACTACTACTACTACTAATAATAATACATTTTCTGATATATTTATGGGAGGAAATGTACAAAATATCTTCATGGAACATGATCTTAATATCCTAATGATTTTTGGCATAAAAGAAAAATGGATGATTTTGACCCTTATAATGTATTGTTGGCTATCGCCACAGATATACCCGTGAGACACACGACTGGTTTTGTGACAGGGTGGGACGTATCCAACAGCTCCTCCCCTTTTTTATCGCCGATGGCTGACAGACATCACGATGTTGAGATTCCCAGCATTTAGTTTATATCACAGCTTGACTAGAACCACAACTCACAAGATCACATTAGCATTGTGCCTGATGAAGACCTGACTGGTCAAAACGTTGCACTGTTTGTTAAATACACTCTTAGGAGCTGCAATTTCAGTGTGGGGACATCCATGTTCTTTGGTCATATTTTGTTATCCTGCATCTGAGTCTAATTTGGATTTTGGATGTGCACACAGAGATGTGCACACCTCTTTTAGTTTTGATATTCAGATGTAGGCCATATGGTATTAAATTGATTTAATTTAAGGATTTATGAATGGAACATCTTTCCTGCTGTTAAAGCATCTGATCAAGTCATCTCTTGATATATGTGTTCTGAAGTTTGTGTCACCCTTTTATATATTACTCTATCTTGTTATGGTCCTTCAGGACATTTATCATGTCAAATGTGAGTTTACATTTGGAGCTTTAATAAGACCTGATGTTATTATCCTAGCTTGAGTCTGTTCCACTGGCCTGAGGTAGTTGGAGCAGCTGTGCTGCACTACATGTCACCTTGCTTTTCAGGGAATATACCACTAGTGTAGTTAAGAGTCAGTAGTGTCACACAGCCAAACTTTTAACGGTGTAATGTCGGTACAGATTGCATTTTATTCTAGCTAACAACTTTGGCCCTCCCAGTTTGACAGAAATTCACCATTTGACTGACATGTACAGTGCCCAATTAGTTCTTTTTTGTACATATTTTGGGCTGTTATCTGATGTTCTGTCCATTTTAAAAGTAATAAGTACTTATTTTGTCAGGCATAAATCAGAAATTGTATATACAATCTGAAGGTTTAATGTCACTAACCTGGCATACCTTGACAAACAGTCATTGCATCAAATCAATCTTGTAAATGCATTTTTCTTTTTTTTTTCTTTTAATTTATTTATGTTTTTACAGGTGAAGCAATGCATTCCCAACTCCCACTGTACATATTTTTGGGGGCGGTTATAAGTAGCTAGCTACTATTTTGCTAGCTCTTTGTTGTTAGTAGCTTGTAGTCTATCACAGGGGTTTAAAAAAAAAAAAAGTCATACCAACCAAGGACCCCAATGCATGCTGGTCCACTTGCGAGGGAGACTCCTCCTGAAATGCAATGGCAGCTATATAGTTTCATATATAGGCCTGGTTTCATTGGCTTTTATAAATGTCCCTTAGAGAAAAAAAAAAAAACATTACTGGTGTGCATAAAACAATGGCATTGACATATTTTAAGATGTCAGTGCAAGTTGCTTTCGGGTAAAACCACTCAAACGTGCATTTTAGTCTAAGACTAGGCTTAAGCCTTGTCTGTGAAACCGCAGTTTACATTGTAGAGCAAAACGTCCAAGCATCATCAAGTTATGTATGTTTACCACAGACCTCATTTCACTCACAATAAAATAAAATTAAAAATAAAACCCATAAGAAAATCTCGAGGGATCCAGTGGCGAATTAGTCTTCTGGGTTTTGACGTCATCCCTGCACCACTCTATAAAGACACATTTATAGTGTTTAAAGAAAATGTTAAGTATTATGAAATTAAACTATTAAAAATCATTTCCGTTAATTGAAATAATACTAATACTTAAACTAAAATTAAAATAGAATATATAAAAATAAAAGCTGAATCAAAATAGTAATACATATTATACTAAATAAATAATATAAAATTACACTGATTATATTATAAACCATGTTATTTCCAAAATTAAATAACTTTTTATATTGTCACTGTGCTAGAGCCAAACCAAATGATTTATTTATGTATATATAACTATGTATTAAGGTCACACTTTTTCTGCATAAATAGATTTTTGAACATCTCTGTTCTAGTTAAGTGTTTTTCATTTAGTCGCTCAGACTGTAGCTGGCGATCTCAGCCAACGCTTCCCATCGCTGTGTCAATATGCATCAGAAGGTCAGTGGCTGGACTGTGGTCGTTCCGTCTGAGACCAAGGAGTCGGTCTGCCAAGGTGCAGCTCAGAGTAAATCACCGAATGTAATTCTGAGATCATTTGTTGGCACAGCTGCTGCAGGGTGAAATACTTCTATCGAGCAAACTCTCATTGGCAATGCTGTGGGAATATGAAATTTGGTCGAGTTTCGCACCGTCCGTATTACGTATTAAGTAAGTCGCCCTTAACTCTTTTCTGTGTCAGTTCTGCGGTGCGTTTCCATCGGAAGCAGCCTAAAGCCACTGTCATCATAAGTTCTATCACCACAGATCTCATTTCTCACGCAAGCAAGCACGGGGCGCACCGAAGGCTCACTGCGTAACTCAAAAGTATGAAAGTCAGAGAAAATGATTGACAGGCTTAGATGGATCAGATAGATTAAACGGGTCAGTTTTGATCACTCTAAGCACAACATCCACTCTCCACTCATCATTTCCTGTGAAATACCCATACACCCGTAGGGAAAAACTGGCAGCAGAAAGCTAATTCCTCTGGAGTTTGTGGCTACTGATATTTATGAGTGCTAGGAGATGTACTTCCATCTCCCTCGCAGGCATGCTGGAGTTAACAGTGAACGCGTCACAGAGAGGTTTATCAACAGTACTTCGCATCTCAGATATCATCAGTTAATGTGTAAAGTGCATTAGGCTGTTATAGCATGGGTGAATACATTTGCAAGGCTGGAAGGGCAGATTTATTCTACATTTGTTTTTTTGTTTATTGTTTTTTTTTTTCTAGTAGACCATGTGAATGCATTTGGCTAGCCATCCTGGAACATAAAACAACAATTGTGCTGGCATTGAAAAATCGTTACGGTGACCATTGGAATAAAGTGGTTATTTGGCTTCTCACTCTGTAATGAGTGGAGGGCGTAGCACTTTTGGCTTTCAGAGGGTTTATGGATAAATGCTTTTTCTGTTGCATGGGGGTCATTCCATCAGGGTCAATGAACATTAATGACCAAAGGAGCTGTGAAGCATGCATCATGGAAATGCACTTTAGCTGCTAACACAGATTTCAATACGTGACAGATATTGGTGGCTGTAGATCAGAAAAGGGGAATGCGTTGTAGATCAAAAGAAATCCATTAATGTGGATATGTAGGCATGGTATGTAATGGGTAACAAATTAGGGCTTCAGGTTTCTCTCTTTTGGTTGCTAGAGTGCGCATAGTATTTGTGGCATTGTTTTAGGGTTTAAGGCATTATGTTGTTATGGCAACAACGTTGTAAAATTGGATATAACTTTACACAGAAATCGTTAGTAAGAGATTTGATCAAACTGAAATCATGTTAACATGCATGATGCGTGCTTGAGAATATGTTCGAAACACTGCGTATTGGATTGGCCTCATTCACTTCTATTGTACGTACACACAGATTTTTGCCTAGTTTATAGAAAAAGTAGTTTTTGTGGTAACTAGCATCGTGGCACAAGAGCTGCTGATTGAGCTTAGCTTGTATTGAACCCAGAATATTCAGAAAATGAACAGTCATAGAAAGTACTGGGGTTTATGCACAACCCGTGTTGGTTGGTGTTTGCGGTTTGGTGTTTTCTGAATCCATGCATGTGTCCATCCCTTCTAACTGATAATTCACAGGCCTGGAATCCTTTTAACTGGAATATTACGATGTTGGATCAATACACGCGCATTGTTATAGTGCATCGGTCCAGCACAGAGCCAGTGTGCTGCAGAGTCCACAGGATCCACAGACAGCTCCTCATGCCAAGACCGTCCCATTGTGTCTGAAACCCTCAAAGGCTTTCATCGGTGCAAAACGGCCTTGAAGAGATAGTTCATCCAAAAAGATGTTAATTTATTCATCCTCATGTCATTTAAAACCCATTTGATGTTGTTTTGTTTTTCTTAATGTGCCCCTAAGATATTTTAAAGGTCCCTAATTTTGTTATGGAGGTCTACAATAGGTTTACATGCATTCAAGGTCAAAAATACTTTTTTTCACCATATACATTGCAGCATCACCTAATTTCTCATCTCAAGATTCGGCCTCTCTAAAGCCCTCCTTTCCAAGCGCTTTCTTTGCTCTGATTGGTCAGATGGCTCAGTATGTTGTGATTGGTCTACTGCTTACACATCCATTACCACATCGGAGTTTCAGCTCCGGAGGCTTCCTCTGCGATTGTATACACAGTGATACGAACAATAACGATGGCATTGGTTTTACCATATAAATTCGAGCCCTCAATCTTTGGCAACGACTACAAAGTAGATTTGCTTTTGTAGCGTCTTCTCAACATGTCGGCCAAAATGAACCAACCTTTCCAAAGTCTGGAATTACTGACGACTTGTTTCAGGCAGCTCAGAATCTGTACTTTTTTTTTTTTTTTTGGGGAGACAAAAATTATATGTATTGTGCACTTTGAAAGTTTGCAGATCTTTTACATTCACAAACAGCTATATTACACACTACATGAATGATAATATCCAATGCATAATAAATGCATCCATGCAACATTAGTTCATAGTGACCATGTCAAGCTCCAAAAAGACAGAAAAAAGCACAACAGTACCATTAATGTAGTGCATACTACACTACTTGTGTGCGATACTCCAAGTCTTCTGAATTCATATGATTATTTGTGTGCTGCACAGACTGAAATCTCTATTACTGAATCATAAGAGTCATATGGGACTACTACTTTTTTGTTCTTTTTGGAGCTTGACAGATGTGAGCACTGTTGATGTAAGGAAAAACTAGTTAATGTTCTCTTTTTGTGTTCATACAGCATTCACGTTTAGAACTACATGGAGATGAAAGTAATAACAGAATTTATTTAGTAAATGTGTCTTTTGTAGTTGTGTTTAGAGTGTTGTCTTTTTTAGTTTTCTTCTCCTCCAGTTTGCTGATCAACTAACACTTAATTACACCCACCAATCGGTGGGTGTTATTTTCCATGCATCCTCCCCAATGATTAGTTCTCTAGACAGGCGCTAGACTCATCAGAGCTTTGTTTCTATGCTCTCTGTTTGCTCGGCGTGCAAAAACAGCGAAGAGGTCCCTGCATGCAAAGGCGAAACCGGCATGCAATGATGTTTGAGGGGGTGGAAGAGCACTCGGCTGAATGATGGACCATTTCCCAGCTCATACTGGCAGTTCTCACATCACTAGTCCTCAAAAGATAATGACATCCAGCCCATTTTGCATATTGGCTGCTGGCTTTCATGCCTTCATACATCATAAGCCACTTTACCCTCTGCCCCCATGGGCAACCATTGATAACAGCTTTAAAACTTAAAACTTAAAAAAGAGAAAAGGGAAATTTAGCCATATCCGTACCATAAAGCAGCCAAATCCACAGTTTTTGACTATTTTGGATATGGAATGGAGGTGGATGCTTTATGGATCATATTAAAGGGGATTAATGGAATTAGATGGTTGTAAGGTTCATACATATATACACACATGCATGTATATATTTAAGAAATATATAAGATAAAATATATGTACATACATGCACATATTTCTTAAACATATACATGGAGTGTGTATTTTATTATATATATATATATATATATATATATATATATATATATATATATATATATATATATATATATATATATATATATATATATATATATATATATACACACACATAATAATTATACACAGTACACACTGTGTATAATTATTATTTTGGATGTGATTCATTTGCTTTCGCTTTCATTTTACGGTAACATATCATCAAGCATTGAAAGGTAACGAAATCTGATTTATTATATATTTCATTTGTATTTCAAGGCAGGAGAAATACGTCAGAAAACAGAGTTTTGGTGTTCACTTGTCACTGCATTTGTGAAAATATAATTATATCCTCTTTGGGATTTCAAGACTGAATGCTTCACAAAGCTAATATGGATGAAATGTCAAGTTGCTAAGGGAAACAATCAAACTAGACATTCTGTTGTGAAAGGAAGAAAACATAGGAAAGACTTTCCATCTGGAACAATCCAGAGTGATTCGGTGCCAAGGGCCCATGGTAGTTGATTCTGGCACATAGTTAAGGTGGGCATTTACCCTAATATAGGCAAGCCATTAGGGACCAATTTCAACCCTGCTGATACAGCCTAACCGACTGAAGTAGTTCCTGACTTGCAGTATGAAGTAGTGCTACCATTACTGTATAATGCATTATGCCTGTATTGGTTTGTTGTAAGGATATAATGTGAGCTCTGCTATTCTTGTTTGTGGAGTTTTCAAATGATTTGGGAATTCAGATTCAGCAGATCATATATGTGATAATTCTGATAAGACATAAACCAAGCATTAGTTCTCAATGCATTTTTGAACACCTGAGCTGCAAATGCCATATGTGCCCCTGGAGCACTTCACCAGCGCTGCGTCTCACGGGTATATCTGTGGCCAACAACACATTATAAGGGTCAAAATGATCCATTTTTCTTTTATGCCAAAAATCATTAGGATATTAAGATCATGTTCCATGAAGATATTTAGTAAATGTCCTAGCGTAAATATATCAGAAATGTATTATTAGTAGTAATATGCATTGCTAAGGACTTCATTTGGACAACTTTAAAGGAGATTTTCTCAATATTTAGATGTTGTTGCACCCTCAGATTCCAGATTTTCGTATGTTGGCCAAATATTGTCCTAGCCTATCAAACCATATATCAATGATGCTTATTTATTCAGATTTCAGATGATGCATAAATCTCAAAAAAAATAAAAATAAATTACCCTTATGACTGGTTTTGTGCTCCAGGGTCACATATTAGGAATTTTTTAGCAAGCAGTGGGAAATTAGTTTATTTCATGCTGTTTTATGTTGTTAAAGAAAACAGGAATTGGTGAACCATCTACTATAATATTGTAAAATGTGTTTATTCATTTGCATAATCCTAATCTTGTTTGTGCTGAGAGAACACTCAGAAAGTCTACTGACACCCTCTTTAATGCATTTCAGTTCACACTTGGTGGACCGACTGCCTCTCACACACACATTTCATCGTCTCTGCCCAGTGTGCCATGGGGCCTTGTATAGTTCTGACAGACGGCATGCCAAAGCCTGAGCTAAGCCAAGGCTAGCAGATGCTAACTGGATGAGCACAACTGAACACAACTGAAATCCAAACTCCCTGTATGAGTGTCTCTCTCCTATTTGTCTAACTATCCAAGTTCCAAGTTACCATAGCACAGTAATTATATCAGATAGAGTGCTAAAAACCATGCAACTAATAATAACAATAATAGTTGTTTATTATTATTATTATTATTATTATTATTATTATTATTATTATTATTATTAAATCATTAATGTAATATTATATTCCTTTACAGTGCCCAATAATTGGTTTGGTTTGAAAGGAAAGGAAAGGCATCTAGACCCGACATCTAGGCATTAAGGGAACTAAACAAGGAAAATTAGCGAGAGAGTGTAATTCCATAAAAGCACCGATGGGAGTGGACAGTTCTGCACGTGATCTACTGACAAAACGCAAATTAATGAACACAGCCCCAGCCGGATCATTCCCATAATGACCAACTCAATCTACCCGTTAGCGTCTGGTGTAAGACGTGCTTTTTTGGGCGGTAAATAATGCCGCAAACACCAGGAAACTGATGAGCGCAAACCTTAGTAAATCACATTGATTCATTTAAACACTCTACTCCCATAAATACTGCATCTTAAAGGGAAACTCCTACAAATGCATATGCAATAAGATCAGCCGCAAAAATAACCGTCTACGCCTTTTCAGTGCTAGTTTTTTAACGCAAAAAGAGGGTTTGCGCTGCCGCAAGCTGTTAGTAAATATGCACTGTAAACCCGAATAAGTTGGCAAAACTTAATAAAATTGAAAAAAATGGACCCTTATGACTAGTTGACTAGTAGTATGACTTGTGGTCCAGGGTTGCATTTTTATCTTCTTCTTCTAAATTAGCATAGCAAAGCATTAAACACTGCTAAATCTCCCACTTATCATTAATCTTGCACACAAAAAAAAACCCATCATATAACACTTAATTTTAGCAATTAAATTTAAAATGTGTCAGTTTCTTGAACTCAAAAGAAAAAGAACGTTCTAAATACTCATACAAATTAATTTGTTTGAACTAATTAGTTTAATTTGAGTTTGCCCTACTCTCGCATAGCCAGAGCTTCAGACTGACGGCAGGAAGACTGGACTCTATCACAGCTTTCATTGGTCAAGGACCCCACAGGAGGACGTTTGACTGACATGTAACGCAACCAATCACAGTTCGTTTTGTTTGTGTCATGTTTAGAGGCGTGAAAATGTAAAGTCAATGTCCCTGCGATAACAGACCACCGTGCATCTATAAATGATTCATTCAAGAATGTTGTGCAGGTTTACTGCAACTTGGAGCCGCGAACTTCACATATTTTTGAAAATCCAGTGTTTAGTTGATCCTGTAAGTGCTCATTGTCACTGTTGTAAACACGACGGCATTCTTCTTTCACAAGGGAGTTTGGAGTCGCGGCATTTGTTTCTAGTCAGACCATTAAAGAACGCAACACACACGTCTCGTGGACATCCTGTAGAATTCAACTGATCAGACGACGACTTCGAAACTCCTGAAGTGTTTCCAGATAAGTGTGCCATATGCATCAGACGTTCAGCCAGCGGGCGTGACGAGGCTGAGACTAGCCCTACTGAAACCAAATAACTATGTCTGTTTAACATCATGCACAGAAATGCAGTGATGGCCGATAGAACAAGGATGTAAATAGCTACACAGTCTTGTTTAGCAAATTGCTGCAGGAGACTTTGTGGCCGGCAAGTGAATTTATACCCGGTAAATGGTGGATTGAAGTTAGGGTCTTTAATTATGTGTGGCGGAAGAGCATGTTCAGCAGTCGGGGTGAGAGAATCGACTAAAGTGCACAAGGGGAAGAGGAAGAATAATGCTGCTGACAGTGTACCCTGGAGCAATGGAGAAGTCCATACCTCAATATTGGCCTTCTGCATCATTCTGCCCCACCTCAGCCTGTATTCAACCTACTGACAGCTAATACACAACTGGGCTTATGGGACAAGCAGCTATACGGAAGTATACGAAGAGCGAGCAGGCTATTTTTATACACCATAAGGCTGGTTATAATGGGGGTTATTGCTTTAAACCAGATAAACAGAAAATCTCAGTGGAGACTGCAAAGGGTTTGTCCAACTGTGCTGTGTCTGTGGAGGAAAGAAGCGGAAGAAATTATAGTTTTTTTCTCAAATGTCAAATAGAAAATAAAGATAACAACCTGCTAAGCAATTTCTGCACTATTTGATGCAACGGCTGGTATATATATATTTTTTCACAAAATGATTTCCATTTCAGTCAGGATTGAGTACTAGAGGGCTTGCCCTGCTTGCCGCTTGTGAACCTGCGTCTCACAGGAAACACGGCTGATGGAGTGTCCATTTGCATGAGAGAGAGAGAGAGAGAGAGAGGTTACGGCGATGAGAGCGGGTTTATAGGGATTGAATATTGCTTGCTCAGAGTCGATTATACAAGCTTCCCAGTTCTATAACCTTTTGTCTCAACATCACAGTTTCCTCTAACATTCCTCCTGGTACTTTTTATCTCAGCATGCATGTGGTATCCTGAACCCGTCACCGCCGATATGTCTGCCTTGACCCACTTGACCTCTCCTCTCCTCTCATTAGCATACATTGTTCACCACAGTCCCTGTTTTGGCTTCTCTCCGTCATGCTCTCTTCACACTCACACACAGAAATATTCTCAAAAAGCTACGTCATACGTATTCTTTGTATGATCTGAAGGAAAATGTAGACTCTCTCTGACCTTTCTCTTTGCTTATCTCACATAATGCCATGACCTTTCCAAAGACTGTCTTTAAAATTTCATACTGCGTTGTCATTCAACTCCACGGCATGCAGATACCGAGTACATTATGAGCAGTCTTTGGAATAAATGCACTATTAATGTAAGTATGGAGATGCTTTAGATTTAGAAAATATTTAAAAGCTTATTCTCAGTGCATTTCTGTTTAAAGCTACAGCATTTTATTGAACTATTTTTTGCAAATTTCATTATATATAAATGAAAATGGTGTCCAAGGTTTGTTCAACATGGCTACTTTAACACACTTTAACTTCTGACCATACAATTGTTATATAACTATATAAAGCTGTTTTCAACATTTATAATAATAAGAAATGTTTTTTTGAGCATCAAATCATCATCATATTGATACAGATAGTAATACACTCAAAAAAATGCTGGGTTAAAAACAACCCAAGTTGGGTTGAAAATGGACAAACCCAGCAATTGGGTCGTTTTGACCCAGCGAATGGGTTATAGCATTTTTTAGAGTGTAGCTGTTGAAAATCCAGCTTTACCATAGCAGGAATAAACTGCACTTTAAAATATATTAAATAAAAAAAAAAATTATAATATTTTACAATTTTACAGTTTTTGATCAAATGAATGCAGTGAGCAAGAGAGACTTCTTTCAAAAATATAAAAAATCTTAGAGACCGCAAACAGGATAGATTTAATGAAAATCATAATTATGTATCGGCTATTAAATGAATGATTCATAAATTAATATAAAAGATTTACTATCTAAATCACTGTATGAAACCTGATACATATACATATGTATATATATATATACACTCACCTAAAGGATTATTAGGAACACCATACTAATACTGTGTTTGACCCCCTTTCGCCTTCAGAACTGCCTTAATTCTACGTGGCATTGATTCAACAAGGTGCTGAAAGCATTCTTTAGAAATGTTGGCCCATATTGATAGGATAGCATCTTGCAGTTGATGGAGATTTGTGGGATGCACATCCAGGGCACGAAGCTCCCGTTCCACCACATCCCAAAGATGCTCTATTGGGTTGAGATCTGGTGACTGTGGGGGCCATTTTAGTACAGTGAACTCATTGTCATGTTCAAGAAACCAATTTGAAATGATTCGAGCTTTGTGACATGGTGCATTATCCTGCTGGAAGTAGCCATCAGAGAATGGGTACATGGTGGTCATAAAGGGATGGACATGGTCAGAAACAATGCTCAGGTAGGCCGTGGCATTTAAACGATGCCCAATTGGCACTAAGGGGCCTAAAGTGTGCCAAGAAAACATCCCCCACACCATTACACCACCACCACCAGCCTGCACAGTGGTAACAAGGCATGATGGATCCATGTTCTCATTCTGTTTACGGCAAATTCTGACTCTACCATCTGAATGTCTCAACAGAAATCGAGACTCATCAGACCAGGCAACATTTTTCCAGTCTTCAACTGTCCAATTTTCGTGAGCTTGTGCAAATTGTAGCTTCTTTTTCCTATTTGTAGTGGAGATGAGTGGTACCGGTGGGGTCTTCTGCTGTTGTAGCCCATCCGCCTCAAGGTTGTGCGTGTTGTGGCTTCACAAATGCTTTGCTGCATACCTCGGTTGTAACGAGTGGTTATTTCAGTCAAAGTTGCTCTTCTATCAGCTTGAATCAGTCGGCCCATTCTCCTCTGACCTCTAGCATCAACAAGGCATTTTCGCCCACAGGACTGCTGCATACTGGATGTTTTTCCTTTTCACACCATTCTTTGTAAACCCTAGAAATGGTTGTGCGTGAAAATCCCAGTAACTGAGCAGATTGTGAAATACTCAGACCGCCCGTCTGGCACCAACAACCATGCCACGCTCAAAATTGCTTAAATCACCTTTCTTTCCCATTCTGACATTCAGTTTGGAGTTCAGGAGATTGTCTTGACCAGGACCACACCTCTAAATGCATTGAAGCAACTGCCATGTGATTGGTTGATTAGATAATTGCATTAATGAGAAATTGAACAGGTGTTCCTAATAATCCTTTAGGTGAGTGTGTGTATGTATGTATATATATATATATATATATATATATATATATATTTGTACATTTTAAAACAATTGTAAAAACAAATCAAATCTAGTTTATATTTTAGCTGCTTCTCACTTTGCAGTCCAACTTGTTCATTTAAATGTTCATTGTTTTTAATGTAATTGTTTTAATTATTAAATGCTAGTTTTGTAAAGACATTCATCTTAAGGCACTAATGTGCAGGTTCTTGCTGCTCAAGAAACATTTATTATTATCAATGTTGAAAACAGTTGTGCTTAATACAGCTTTTTCAGGATTCTTTTATGAATATCTTTGTACCTTTTTACCCTTAAAAGGATCATATTAGTACCTTAGAGTAGCAATACGTACCTTAAGGTACTATATGATCCTTTAAGGGGTTAAAAAGGTACAAAGATGCCCTTTTAAGGGTACTTCCTCAGTGACCCCCTAAAGGTACAATAAAAAAAAAAAAAATGTGTTTGAAATGTGGCTTTGTAATATCATGCAAAACTCAATTGTGTCCAAACTTTTATCTGGTCGTGTATATAAACTGATCTTTGCGTGGCTTTCTGAGCTACCCCTCTATACCACGTCCATAAGAGAGTCGGCCGGCAGCCTTTTGCAAAGCTCCTGGACCGTGAAAGCCCAGTCGAGTCTGGACCATGCAGAGAGCCATGCGAATTCCAATAAGATGTATGGGAAGACAGTCGCAAGAGCCATTTAATCTTGCTCACATTCAGCTTAATCCCACTGAGGCTGATTTACGCCTGTAGGCATTGTGGGAGAGGAACTGTGAGTCATTTGCCCGAGCGCTGCAATGGCAGGATGGCGGAGACATGAAGACGGCGCACATTTTTTGAACATCACAGATGAAATAAAACATGAAAAAAAAAAGAAAAAATGGACTTCTGCAAGATGAGTCAATTCTCACATAGGCCACTGCTCTGTGACTGTCTGCATGAGATATAGGTAAAGACAGGAGTCTTGTGTGTTAAAAAGCAAACTGCTCAGACACTCTACAATCTTTTTTTTTTCTTTCTGTCTGTGAGGTTTTATTTGTCTCGTCTCTGTCTCTTGTAATCATTGGCAGTCTAAGACATGCACACAGTAAGGAATCCAACACACAACACACACTTTTTGAAATAAGTCTCTTTGCAGTCAGCAGAGACTTATTTGATCCAGAGCACAGCAAAAACAGTATTACTGTGAAATATTATTAACATGTAAAATAACTTTTCTATTTGAATATATTTTAAAGTGTAATTTATTCCTGTGATCAAAGCTGAGTTTATCATCATTACTCCAGTCTTCAGTGTCACATGATCCTTCACTAATCACTCTCATATGAGGATCTGATGCTCAACACACATTTATGATTATTATCAGGGTTGAAAACAGTTGTGCTGGAAAACTTAAAAGAAGAACAATGTATTATGAATACACTCTCAGATTATTATTATTTAATTATAATATATTTTTAATTACCTTTAGGGGTATAACAGCTTGTCACTGGGGCAGTACACCTAAAATGACATTATTGTACCTTTTTTTTTTTTAACCCTTAAAAGGTGCATATTAGTACCTTAATGCGATTGTATCTTACTAGCAGCAAGATACATTGATGCTTGTCACAAAAAGAGGGAGTCAACCAATCAGTGATGCGCACGCACACACACGCACACACACACGCACACACACTGCCCCTACCCCTAAACCTACCCATCACAGGAAACATTCTGCATTTTTACATTTTCAAAAAACATCACTTAGTATGATTTATGTTTTCCTCATGGGGACCAAAAAATGTCCCCACAAGGACAAGGATTTCGGATATTGCCATCTTTGTGGGGACATTTTGTCCTCATTAGGTAGGGTTTTCCAGGCCACAAAATACATTGCAACAATTGTCATGCCAATAAAGCACAATTGAATTGAATTGAATTGAATTGAATTGAATTGAATTGAATTGAATTGAATTGAATTGAATTGAATTGAATTGAATTGAATTGAACTGAATTGAACTGAACTGAACTGAACTGAACTGAACTGAACTGAACCTTAAAGTAGCCTTGAGATACTACTATGAATCTTTAAAAAGGTACAGATATGCCCTTCTAAGGGTACTGCCCCAGTGACAAGTTGTTTTTGAGAATAAACACACATAGACACAGGTCCTTGAAAGTGCTTGAGTTTATTTTGTGCGAGAAATTTTCTGGAAAACATTCCATATTATTCCCTCCATTATTTCTCCAGCACTTCATGGCCTGTGCACACTAGCTTGCTTGATTTACGTTAGTTACGCTCATTTACGCGTTACGTTAAGCGTGTCCCATGTGAGGTCTTTGTGTTGTGCGTTGCACAAAAATGTTCAGTCAATGACTGGATATTGTGCTCAATAAACATAAAGCATTTGTGAGAATCTGGTGCCCAAATATTGTATTTAATGTAATGTTGAATTGCTTTGCTTGATAATATAAACCCATGAGGCAAGAAAAACGTAAATGCATATTCATAAATCTCAAAACTCAAAACTGTTTGACACTGTAACAATGTGTAACACAATGTAGCCTTGCTCTCACTTGTGTGTGTCCCACATTAAGTCCTTGAATTTGAGGGTATTGGACCTGGAAAGTCCTTGAAAGGTCCTTGAATATAAAGTTAACCAATGTGTGGGAACATTTTTTTTTTTCTGACAGTGTAGGAGGTTCAAAAGAACAGCAATTGTTTGAAATATACATTTTGTAACAATGTAAAAGTCTTTACTGTAACTTTGGATCAATTTAATGCAACCTTGCTCAGTATTTTAAAAAAGTATGATAGTGTATGTTGTCAGTATATGATTTTATTTTGACAAAAGACTCTTCTAGAAGAACGCAGTGCTTATCATTGAAAACTTCACTCATATACAGGACGAGCTGGAACTAAGGAATTGGATAGTGTTCAGATAAGGATCTTCAAACCGTTGGGCCCTCATACAGATTTCAGATGTGGCCAAGTGTCAACAACAGTTACAGAATTTAATGGATGGAGGGATGGCAGACGTCAGGACTGAAGGACATTTAATCAGCGGAGGATTTTCATACCTGCCTGCTGCTAATCTCATTGGTTAGATGATAAGAGGGAAATTCTGATGACCATCTCAAAAGAAAGTGAACTCAGACGCTCCCACCAAGAGTTATTAAGGGTCAGAGACAGCCATGAAGTAAAGGAAGGAAGATGGAAAGAGGTTATCATGGAAGGAACAAATATGTTGTCTTTCATATTTTTCTCAACACAGTGACAAGAAACATTTTGGTTTCATTAAGTCCTTCAAAAGGTCATTGTCGAGGTGCACAGCAGTGCTAAACTCAATCCGATGTCAATAAGGATTACCTGCATTGATTACAGCACAGCGTGCAGTGTCAGATTAAATGAAATATGCATGTAGAAAGGATATGGGTTCAACAATTGCAGCATTTTGAGACATGAAATGGCCAAAGCCAGACTTCACTGTGTGTGTGTGTGTGTGTGTGTGTGTGTGTGCGTGCGTGCGTGCGTGCGTGCGTGCGTGTGTGTGTTGGGTAGGTTTAGGGGTAGTGTGTGTGTGTGTGTGTGTGTGTGTGTGTGTGTGTGTTGGGTAGGTTTAGGGGTAGTGTGTGTGTGTGTGTGTGTGTGTGTGTGTGTGTGTGTGTGTTAGGTAGGTTTAGGGGTTGTGTGTGTGTGTGTGTGTGTGTGTGTGTGTGTGTGTTGGGTAGGTTTAGGGGTTGTGTGTGTGTGTGTGTGTGTGTGTGTGTGTGTTGGGTAGGTTTATAGGGGTTGTGTGTGTGTGTGTGTGTGTGTGTGTGTGTGTGTGTGTGTGTGTGTGTGTGTGTGTGTGTGTGTGTGTGTGTGTGTGTGTGTGTGTGTGTGTGTTGTATATAATATGTATAAAGCAAGCAAAATTTCTACTGCAGTTGGCAGTCAGTGATTTTTTGACATTTTTAATAACTCTTAATAACTTTAATCTTTCATGAGAAAAAAGGTCAAAATGGTTTTGAGCAAAATGAGGATGAGTAGATAATGACAGAATTTTCATTGTAAAGGTATAACTAAATTAGATTGCAGCATTTTAGTTATACTAAACGTGCTATTTTATTTTTTATTTTATATTTTATTTATTTATTTATTTTTCCCTTTACAATCATGTTCATACACATATTAATTAAAACTTTTTTTTAAAGAAGCCACTTGAGGCAACTATGAATATAAATGAGGCAAAGTAAAATGTCGTACCAAATATGCATAACGTGACATTTCATCTTCTCTTTGTTATTTAACAGAAATTGAATACAATAGACTATAATGTAGCTGTCATGTCTACCCTTTTCAAATATAAAATCACAAAACAAAATGGGGAACTTAGCCTATGCGTCCAATCAACAACAAGGTGGCGAGTCTGTGTTCAGTGTACACCAGATAAAAAGACAAAGGGGGGCAGAGGACAAAGCAGAGCGAGTGTTTCTGTTCTTCTGTTTGATTCTTGAAGAATTTGTGAAATGGTGCAGTGAACAACTTAAAGTAAAGCCAGTAATGAACTGCATGTCGGTCACTAATGAGACTTTCAGCACTGTGTGAATTACAAATGGTCTATCTGAGGTGATCAATCTCTACAAAGTCTACTAATCTCCAAGCATCAATCTCCACTAACCGTTATATTTCAAAGCACATATATTTACATAGCTCCAAGAATTTGTCGTAACCAAGGTTGGCCATGAATCTAACATCGATCCCCATATTGCAGATTTGAGTGAACATAAATAGCACACTGGTACAATACTTGTCCTCGGAGAGACAGTGGTCAGGAGTTGATCGATAGGTTATGTGCATCACATTGCTGCTAGGAAAGGTCAGGGGGCTGTGAATGATATGCCAGGAGAGTTCGCCATAACCGTAACCATCCATCTTGCCTCCTAGAGGGGATTGGGGTACAGACAATGACAGGCTTGTGGTGTGTAATACAATGGTTCTTCTGTGTCTTCCACTCGCAGAGTTACGCTGGACAGGTTCTCTGGTGTCCACGCTCAGCAGTAATGATTGGTTGTGAGGTTGCAGTGCTGTGGATGTTGTGGCGGTCATATTTGACAGTAAGGCAGGTGCGCGTCCAGGTTTTTTGAATATACAAAAAACAATTTTGTTCAATCATTAGGTTCAAGAAGAACCTGAACTGCACAGTGCGCTAGCCTGGATGCCAGCCGAACTTAGCCCCGCCCACAACATTTGAGTTCAGGAAGTTCAGTCTGGATTTGATCCGTTGTGGAGCAACTCTGCTCGAATCAGAGCTGTTAGGACCAATCAAATTGTCAGGGGGCGGGCTTTATACGATGATAGACAGATGATCAACAGTAACATCACCAAAGAGCGCTTGGGTTGAATTCGTTCTAATCCTAAACGGAGAACTTGTTATGCATTCACCTTTACCATTTCTCTTAAAAATGATGATCGTGTTGGTAACATCCTGAAATTCTTTTTACAACACCGGCAAAGATCACACACTCCTCTTCTTCTACTACTTCTTCTGTTGAGTTCTGTTGACAACTATGCGTCGCTCAACGTACATCACTTACTCCGTTGCTCTGATTGGTTGTAGGTCTATCCAATTGATTTTCTTTCCTGGTTCGGTTGAAACACACCCCATAATCACAGCTCAATGGAGCAGTATCAGACTCATATTCTGACTAGAATCTCAGTATGATGAAGTCAGGCTAACAGTGCGCACATTTTGACGCTTACATTTTTCTAAATTATGAATGGGTCAAAAGCGTTTGCGAAGCGAGCTGAATCCACTTGAATTAGTTTGGACTGCTCTCTCACTGAATCATCTGAAGAGATTTCTCAGTCAGTGAAATAAACAGACAGCATTGAGAGAACAACCAGCGCTGTTTTCAGTAGTTTTCCTCGGCGAACATGCGCTAAATGGATGTCTGAAAATGTTGTTGCTTTTTGCAATTGTCATGTTTAAAAACGTTTAAAATGTCTAGAGACACTCTACACTCTACATAGCACTTTAATAGTTATAGGCTATATGCTTATTTAACTTGATAGTGTTAAATAAAAAAATTAAAAAACATTTTGTAGTTTGTGCGTACCATCAGATGAAATCCTGCAGGCGTCCATTCTTTCTCCGTCCATGCAATAAATGCACATCCTTCACTGAGCGCGGATTTCTAGGGCATTTACTTGAACTTCTTAGGTAATATCTATGGTTTGACCCATTTCAGAGGCGGCCAAAATCAAAATTTGAATGGACTGTGAATAAAGCTCAACAAACTTGTCGTGCAATGCCACACTGATGACATGTATGCGCATGAATCATGTCTCACACACTGAGAAATACTGTAAGTTACTGCATAATACATTATTAACAATCAGAATAATACAGCATCACGATACACAGTCTCATTTTTAGCTTTGAACTATTATAGTATTTTGAAGGACAAAAACATGAACTTTAACTATTGGCTTTACGTCATCAAGTCAGCTGTCACTTTACTTTGCGCATGCCCCTGTTCGGTCGCACACTTGGCACAATGGCACTGGGTGTCATGGTCATTTGGGCATCTGGACACAAGAATTGATCATTTTATCTTGAATAGTGTGTCAGTGGACGACAACCGGCGCTGTATCATGAGCACAGAAGCTCTTTCAAACACAGCTTTCTAGTGGTCAACTGATAGATCACCAAGGCCGAGATTTGGCATTTTTAAAATAACGGCATCTAGTTTTTCTGATTGGCTGATGTGTTAGAAGCAGACTTTTATTTTGTTTGCAGTGCAAGGGTAAATAAAGAACTGGTGTTTGAGTAAGTACAGTGTTTTCTTTACTCAAGAAACACTTTGTCCATAAAGACTAAAGTGTTTTATATTTGAAGAGTGGAGTCTTAGTCTTTGCCATCTAGTTGAAGTAAATATACTGTTTTAAATATCATGTGCATTGCACATCATCTTTTGTATCATAAGATTTTGATCATGAGATTCCAACAGCAAGAAAACTGAACACCCATAAAGATACAATAACTGTTATATCCCGTAAGTTGATGAAAACATAATGCAATGCACTTTCTGCCTCAGATGTGGCTGTTCCAGTGACAGACAAAATATATCTGTGGCAAAACACCGGTGTAGTCTGAACCCGACTAAACCCTCCATATTTTGTGTTCAGTTTTAAGAAAAGCAAATTATAGCAAATTCAGTATGATTATACTGTATCAAATAGCATACACAATACAGTAGCTAAGAGTAACTCATCTGGTTTATTGTTGGGTTATTTGTGTGTGTGTGTGTGTGTGTGTGTGTGTGTGTGTGTGTGTGTGTGTGTGTGTGTGTGTGTGTGTGTGTGTGTGTGTGTGTGTGTGTGTGTGTGTGTGTGTGTGTAATTATTTATTTCTTTATGGTTCTATGTTGTATACTTCTCTTACCTAGGCATTATGATCAGTAATATGATTTGTTTTGTTTTGTTTATGCTTTCTAGGGTTCAAAATCGGAGGCGCAAACCAGCAAAAAGGTGTTCTTATTGTAAATGCACGAGCCGGCAAGGACATTATAAACTTGAATGTGCAAGGTTTCTGGTGTCAGCTGCTTCCAGTTTCTTTACCTGTACACTTTTGTAAATTGGTGTTTGTTATCATATTATTTTATCGTAATCATAAACACACTGGTGTGTAGCGCAAATAATTTTAGCGCTTACAGCACTTTGTTATTCTTAGTTATTTACCCATAGCAGCTAATAAATCCAGGGTTCCCACTCGTCCTGGAAAACACCCTGGATAAACTTGTTGTCCTGGAATTATTATTATTTTTTTTTTTAAGTCCTTACCCGAGAACAGAGTTTATCAGTGGGCCAAACGATCACCGCTGGCTGCAGAGAGTGTGATGGTCAGGATGAGAGGAGTGTTTTACTGATGATGTTTAGTCTCGTGTTGCAGTTTCAGCTAATGCTAGTAACTGCTCAAATGTGTGCTGTTAACTGGTAAGCAGCTGCCCAATTCACTAACTTGCTAACTATAAAGTCAAAATTGCAAATTCTGACTTTCTCGCTATTGTGAGTTTATATCTTGCGGTTCTTACTTCTTTTCTCAGAATTGTGAGTTATAAAGTCCAATTCTGAGGAAAAAAAGACACGTTTATATCTCACAAATCTGGCTTTATAACTCGCAATTGCAAGAAAAAAAGTCGCAATTGCCTTTTTTTATTTTTTATTAAAATAGTCATAATGAATGATTAAGAGCTCAAATTAAAAACTGATTTTATAGTTAAGTCATGACCGCATTTTAAAGACTTAGAGAGCAATTTTTTACTTTAGGGCGTTGTCTTTTATTCTCGGCGTAGTAAAATTTAAAAAGTCCTGGAAAATGATCGCTGGGAAAGAGCGGGAACCCTGAAATCGGAAGTCTTGCACATTCACAGGAAATAGTTTACTTTCGTGTTGAAAAATGAGGCTGATAGGTTCCTTGATGAGACAACCCCGTTATGAATAGTTTCCACATTACTCTCTACCACAGAGTTTCTTCGCAGGAAGAACAGCAAAGGCAGTGCGATAGCTGACCCTGTCGCCACATGTAATGTTGTCCAGCCTGA
The DNA here is from genome assembly GCA_018749465.1 of Paracanthobrama guichenoti. NCBI lineage: Eukaryota > Metazoa > Chordata > Actinopteri > Cypriniformes > Gobionidae > Paracanthobrama > Paracanthobrama guichenoti. The sequence continues at coordinate 22,187,492 of CM031944.1, read as the reverse complement.
CGTCTGTGAAGACCAGCCGGTACGCAGCAACCAATTAAAACTTGAAGAGGTCCTGCTGCTAGGGCTGATTGGTGGAGACTCCTTCTGTGATCATCTGCAGTAGGAGATCGGTGCTTCCTGGTTAGTCATTGCTTTGATCTTTAAATCTTTGTCAAATAAATCATTTTCCCCTTGGCCCCTTGACCAGCTGGCAGGGAGCGTCCCATTTTGATGCCTCATGTCATGGTGAAATTCACTATTAACTCGGGAGTGTGGCTGTGCACACCACATAACCGGATATGCTGTGGATGTCTTAATACGTGGTAAAATCACTACAGATCCAAACAGGAAAAAGATTTTTGATAACGCAAACCTGACAACTTCGATTATAAAGTCTTATAAATTAATGTTGTTGCTGCATCTATATGACTTGTAATTTATTATTAATAATGATAATAGTAATCATTTATAGCATAAATAAACTAATTAAAATGACTTAAATAACAACTACTACTATGTGAATTTTAAGTTGATACCATAACTGAGTTATTCATCTAAAGGAGGCGAATCAGAATCCATATTATGAATGCAGCCCATCTTTTTTATCTGTAAATATATGCTCTTTTATCATAATGCCTTGGTTTGGTCTGGGCAGGGGAATTACCCAATTCATTTAAATTAAATGTCCCTTCCATTAAATGAGCAGACCAGGGATCCCCTTGAAATTAGATTTGAAAACTACTGAAGCTTATCTAATGAGTGACTTAATACACCATATGATAACCAACATGAAAGACTTAATTTACTCATCCTGGACACTAATGAGACTATACTGAAGGCCTGAAGCCAACTTTTAGCTATGGTGAACGCAGTATAAAAGTTATAGACAGCACTATCTACGTATATGTCTGTCTGCCTCATCTTTTTTATGAATATATTATATTTTTATATTTAATTATTCATGCATTTTTAGGGTTTTCTCATATCCTCTCATCTTGCTTTTAGGCATTATGATAGATATTATCATTTTTATATCATGAATTTTTTTCCCATTACAATTTATTCACCCGGGTTTTGCATGAAAATGAGCTCGATGTCATCCACCCCACAGTTCTGCACTGTGAACCTCGAATGACATTCGCAATCTCTACTTGACACACGCAAGAACGTTCAGAGGAGCTCAGGCTATAGAATTTATTAGGATGTTTCTTGGATATTTAGAATTTTGCATGTAATTATGCATGCTAATGAGCCAAGCAAATCACGCTTTCGGAGTTGATGGCAACAGAAGTGATGAGCGAGATAACCAAACATCGGAATTCATTTTCATTATGCACTTGTATGAATTTAAATTTTTTTAAAGCCAGAATATTTCCCAAATGATTATCTGCTAATTGCAGTACAGCTCACATAAAACTTTGCGTTCTCCATTTAATTTTTTTTTCCTGTGTGTGTGTGTGTGTGTGTGTGTGTGTGTGTGTGTGTGTGTGTGTGTGTGTGTGTGTGTGTGTGTGTGTGTGTGTGTGTGTGTGTGTGTGTGTGTGTGTGTGTGTGTGTGTGTGTGTGTGTGCTGTCAACCTAAGGCCTTTAGTTCTCCAATACAGCAGTTGGATAAAGTGAGTTGCTTGCACAAAAATTGTATTTGTTAAAAGCACAGGGAGTGTATTATATAGCTGGCATATATTGAAAAATATCAAGTGGCTTTACAGATAAACTGTGAGATTTCATTTCAGTCTGCCGCAAACCTTATATAATAAAATGTACTTTATATACACAATGTACCTTTCTATTCAGCTCACACTTTGTGAAGTGTCTTTTCTTAGTGAGATAGCCTCAGACTATATAGTTATATTTCCATTTCAGTGAACATACACAGTATATTTTGAATCCTCTTTACATTAGTCTATCCTCTGATATGCTGAATATTGCTTGGGCAGATCGATATTTCTTTTATATCTTCACAGAGCAAATGACTGCACACACACACACACACACACACACACACACACACACCAGCGTCCCCTCCGGGACTGGAAATGGAGTTTTGTGTTCTTCTTCACTTTAACACTTCAAAAACCTCAGAGGGCTTCTTAGTAAGCAGGAGAGAATGTTCACTGGGGAAACGTCATGGACTTGCATCCCAATAACTTAGGCCTGCACGTCACAGATGCAGACATTTTCAGCATTTTCTGCTCACCTTACATGGATTAAATCTCCCTTGACAGTATCAGTGGAAACCGATCATGTTTGGATGTCATATTGAATGGATAGACCTCTCAAATAACAAATCAATATTGTAAACTGATAATCGACGGGTCATCTCTTCTTTTTGCAATGGTTATGAATACCATTCTGTTGGTCTGAGATTGTAGGGTGCTTGCTAAGAGAACTGCTCCCTCTGTAGGCAAAGTTAAGAATCAAAAGTGCTGCATAAGTGATATACGCTTGTTTCCAAAGAGTTTTTTATCTTAAATGGAGGTGGCCTATTGTTTTCTGATTGCTTGTTGTGACGAAATAGTCAATGGCTGACTATTGTGTAGGTGTAATGAATACAAATTCACGATTGCTGGCACTGCTAAATAAATGTGGATTAAAACGCTATTCTTCCCACAGAAAGATGGCCTGGTGGGTTTGTTGTGTAGACACAGAAACACCACACCAGGAATCAGCTTTTCCAAAATGATTTGTATTAAAACCTACTGTTAAGATGGAGGGAGAGCGAGGGGAAGAGAGCGAGAGATAGGAAGAGAGAATCCACGGACAGCTTAAATATTTCTGCAACAGATTAAAAAGCAAGCTGCTTTGTATTTTGACAGAAAGGAGCATTAAATATTCTTGTACATCAGTGCAAATGTCAGCATGCATCTGCTCTGCCACTGTCAAAGTGAGAAAAGAGGATTAACGTGCATATGTAAGACAATGCAGTCAGTCTTTTACCCCTCAGACTAGTGCAAAAGACAGGACACGCACATGCCTAAGAAATCAAGGAGTTCGGTTTCTTGTGGTGTCCAGGCACACGTCCAAGCCAAACTGTGAGGGAGCCATCCCGTGAGTCACTGTAGCTGTGGGGCGGTTTTGTTTTAGCTCTCCACTGCTGTTCGTGTTTTTTCTGTATTATGTTCAAAAGCTTCGAAGTGAGGAGAAAGTTTGGAAAGGGAGTTAAGGACTTCTTGTGTGTTTTGAGAGCGCCCCTCTGGGTTATTGTCGTTGTGCAAGGAGCTGGAAACTCTTGGGGCAAGCTCTAGATTTAGTTTGAGAAAGCATTGTGGGATGAAATCAAATCAAGTTTAATGAGATGGAGGCAAATGTCCTGTAGAAGGATGCCACACCAGTAAAGGCGACTATATTTATTTGCATAAACTCATTATCACGTATACAAGTACAGTGTTTTTGAGACACTGATTAAGAAACGCATAAATAAAACCGAATGAAGTCAATCACAGTCAAATAGAACCACTGTTTACATCTCAATTAGAGCAACCAACCATATCATTTTTTGGGATCCAAAATTAAGTTACCTGCAGTTTACGAGAATCTGACGTAGTTGGACACTGCAGATATCCATAATCAGATGTGCACAGATCCCCAACCGATTTAAGAGCCCACAAACGCTGTAACATTTATGTCAGGAGATGATTCCAACACAACAAGATGAGCTCAGTGAAGTGGATTAAACCAATATAGATTGAGTGTCCAGTGAACTGTGACAGAGTACTCACCCAGACCGTAAAGGGTGGTTTCACTCCTGTCCTATAGCGTTTGTATCCGATCGTCTTGTAGCAGCAGTCAGGATGTTGGATTCCAGTGGAGGAATGCAGCTCCCACCGGCTCGGCCCCCCGCTGTATCTCCTCCGCGGTGATTTCACACAGGTTCACTACGCAGTCAAAAGGGTAATCCAGGCATTGTACTGATGCTCCGAAAAGAGTGCGCTACCTAAGTGCACTCTTTACGGATACAATTAAAATGTTTAATAGCCATTAGTTGTCTTTCTTTCCTTTTTCTTAAAGATTAAAAACAAGATGCACAAACTTTAGCATCAGTTCTTTCAGAATGCAAAGTCCCAGCAAATCGATTTTTGTCCAAGGAGGATAGGTGCAATGTGTGATCTTCCGAAACAAGTAGGATCACATCAGATTACAATCAGACAGATAAATCCATATGAAGCTGATCTCTTCTTTTAACTCATTAGCATTATCCTGCTTCTTCCAAGTCGGAAAACTGCACCTGCCACGGTTGATTTGTGACATCCACTGTCTCTCTTTCTCTCTCTCTTTCTGTGTTTTCTTTCAGTGTGTGTGTGTGTGTGTGTGTGTGTGTGTGTGTGTGTATGCCAGAATGCTAAAGCTAGACTTGAGCTGCTCGTGCTGTAATCATCACTCACTGCCAAGCCCCAAAACGGTGAGCTTCGCGCAGAGGAGAGCTACTCCAAGTCTTTCAGGAAAGCATCTCTTTCTTTTCAACAAGCTCTGTCCAACTGAGATCAGAGGCTCCGCCCATTTCACTCTGATTGGCTGAGCCGGGAGCAGGCAGCGATGTGACAATGAACAAGAGAGAGAGGGAGAGAGAGAGAGAGAGTGAGAGAGTTTGGGGGGAGGGAAGACCAGGCTCAGTGAGCCCTGGAGGGACAGGGTGGCTAATGAAAGCGAAAATGCTTTTCTCCCAATGCTTTAGCCAAATTTGTCTGCTACAAATTTGTTGTGACTCCTGGCAAGCTGAATTCATACTGACAAAGTCTCCAGTTTCTTAAAGGAGCTGGAGCTGTATCTTGTTCTTCATACAATAAAGCCAAAAGTCAGTTCTTGTCAGCCTAGTGCCCTGTTAGTGCCAGATATCTTGGGAATATTGAAGGAAATGCTAAAACTTGTACATCTCACTCTGACGTGGAAACAGTTTGAAGTCAGTGCAATTGAAAAAAAAGGAAGGACATATTCAAAGCCACTTGAAGGCAAGCCTGCAACCTTAGTCAAAAAAAGCGTAAAGCCTGCTAACGCTGCGGTACAGAGAAGGAGACGAGGCTATTTTAATGGATGTCAATGGAGGACAGGCTTCACTACGCTGAATAAACCGCTTTTGTGAGGAAATCGCCTATCATTTAATGAATCGACAGCCCATCGGCTAGTCTTCAACATGTTTGCTCTTAAGGCCAAAGTATACTTCACTTTTTTACATGTACTTGAGGGTCAGCGTACAGTGTGTGTGATGCAAATTTTGTCATTAGACTTTGCAAGGCTGTGCATGTATGCTTTCGGCTTTAGGGCCCTATCATGCACCTGGCGCAATGTGACGCCAGGCATGACGCAGTTCTCATGTTCCCATCCAGCTCCACGGTGTTCAAATATCAAATGCACTGGCGCATCTGTTCACCCATGGGCGTCTGGTCTGAACACCAGGTGTGTTCAGGAGCATTGTTGGAGCGTTGCTATTGTGTGTTATTAGGGACACGCAGCAGTACACACACACACACACACACACACACACACACCAAATATTAAAAATAAAAGAATTCCTCTCTGGAGAAGTGTTCAGTCTTTCCTCCCGTATGTAAATAGTGAATCCGCCATGGTGCAAGCGTAACCGGCTTTTAAAGGGAATGGGAGATGAGACTCTGACTGTGGAAGTGAAAAGTGGAAAACTAGCAAAAGTGGATTCGGACACGCCCTAAGTGCACCTGCGCCATGCGCTTCAGAATCAGACCATGTGCTCAGATCGTTAAAATAGGGCCCTAAAACATTAATTTCGGATTGAGCTATTTTCAGAGACACTAAAAATCACTACTCAATCATTTCTATGGTATCCGCAAACAATGACTGACTGTCGCACAACTCTGAATGAAATTCAATGACGTCAAGGCTGTAATGTGATTGGTTGTCAAGGCACATGTGGTCCAAGCTAGCCGTTATGCTTTTTCCAACAGTAGAGCCACGGACCCTCATATCTTCCAATAATAACATCTGACGTATTATTATAGGACAGTATGAAATGAAATGAAAATCTTCATTTTTAAATCTGAAATTGTCATTTATCTTTCACAGTAGCTACTGAGGGTTTTCCTAATGTAAAACTTGGGATGTGGAGATATAGAAATAAATATTGTTCTCAAAAAAACAAAACAAAACAAAACTAAAAACTAAAAAGCATAGATTTGTGAGGGAGAAACTGATAAGTTTGAAATGCCATGCATTTCAATGGAAGTTTATTTCTGCCCCAGAGTAAAAATAATTGAGATTGTGAGATATAAAGCCATATTTTTACATATAAAGTGGTACACAATGGTAAGAATTAGGTTTACTTTGTGTCACATATACATTTACCTTGAGACATATAGTCTCTGTTGTGAAAAAATAAGGTCATTATAACCCTGTTCCCCCTTTGCAGTCACATTAATAAGTTATGCTTCACACCGCACACTACATAATTACCAGTCCAGTTTATTTTGACCAGTGCTTACATTATGTATAGTTGACAACTATTCTTAACCATCCCAACTGAGTGAGCTTTTCCCTGCTTCCAACTGGAACATTTTCTGCATATCATTTGTCGTCTCTGCCTGGGCTTGATAAAAATAAGCTAGGTCTCTGTTTGTGCCGGAAGCATTGCATTTCTATTTGCTTTATAAACCTTGCCACTCTTGTGTAAATGCACAAGCTCTCAATCCAAAGAAAAGACAGCAAAGTAAAACAAAAGTGTTGAAGTAAGCTAAGGTGGTGTATGAAGAGTAAGATAGAGTAAGATGGGTTCAGGCCAGATGTCTGTCTACCTGAAGTGTGAATTTCTCATATACATTTATTTACGTTTTATATCTACTACCAATCAGAAGTTTAAGTTTTTTTTTTTTTTTTTTATGTTTTTGAAAGAAGTCTCTTATTCTCGGTCTGCTCTTGTGTGATCCAAAATACAATAAAACAGTAATATTGGGAAATATCACTATTTAAAATGTAATTTATTGCTGTGATGGCAAAGCTGAATGTTCAGCATCTTCAGGTCAAAATGATCCATTTCTCTTTTATGCCAAAAATCATTAGGATATTAAGATCATGTTCCATGAAGATATTTAGTAAATGTCCTAGCGTAAATATATCAGAAATGTATTATTAGTAGTAATATGCATTGCTAAGGACTTCATTTGGACAACTTTAAAGGAGATTTTCTCAATATTTAGATGTTTTTGCACCCTCAGATTCCAGTATCTCGGCCAAATATCATCCTGTAAACCATACATCGGATTATTTATTCAGCGTTCAGATGATGTATACATCTCAATTTAAAAGAAAATTACCCTTATGACTGGTTTTGTGGTCCAGGGTCACAAATGTGCTATGAAACTTGTTGTGCTGCTTAATATTTTTGTGGAAACCATATTTTTTCAGGATTCTTTGATGGATAGAAAGTTAAACAGCATAGAATTAAAAAAATTCTGATCAATTTAACACATTCTTAATGAATAAAAGTATTAATATCTTTCAAGAAAACAAAGCAAAACATCTTGAGCACTATCTTTGGGTCTTTTTGGGTGGGTTTTGCATGTGTTCAGTTCTGTTTTCAGTGTTTTACAAATGTACGGAAAGATGGGGAACATAGCCCATGCTCATAAACTCCCTATAAATAAATACACACTACCGTTCAAAGGTTTGGGATTGTCACAAATGGTTGCACAAACATGAGGGAAAGAATCTATTTGCAGCAGTGTCAATATATTTATTAAACAAAACTCAAAATACTCAGAAACAGGAACAGAACAACCGTAATATCACAACGAGAACTGACAAAGAACAGAACAAAAAAAAAAAAACAAGGCTTAAAGGGACAGTTCACCCAAAAAATGAAAATTCTGTCATCATTTACTCACCCTAAAGTTGTTCCTAATCTGTATGTATTTGTTTCTTCTGCTGAACACAAAAGACGATACTGTGAGGAATGTCAGTAACCAAACAGTTGATGGGGCACGCTGACTTCCATATTATTATTATTTATTTTCATACAAACAACTTGAGGGGAATGTTCCCTCTAATTTATTCTCTCGCTGAGCAAAACTTTTCTCTATTGGGTGGACATTTTGGTCACCCGAGCAAAATCATTCTTTACACCAGACCTGTACAGCGTACGTAAACACACACACAAAGTGGATTCATCATGCTGTTATAACTTTTAACTTTAATGTGCCATTTCTATTTTTTTAACCCTTGATGTAACTTGTAATCATAATAAGGTTAAATAAAGTTAATTGAGAAGTCACTAAATTAAGCACATTTTATGTTGACTTTACCAAGAAATACTAATACAATTCTCCCCAGGACAGTTCAATTCTTTATAATAGTATTATATAATATAATGTAATATAATATAATATAATATAATATAATATAATATAATATAATATAATATAATATAATATAATATAATATGAATAAAATAAAGCAGTTACACTGAGATGGTTTTGAATGTGTTTTTGTACAGTCAGTTATTGGCGACAGGCAGCATTAAACCATCAAAATTAAATGTTTGTTTATTGCTTATGAATTTCCAAGATTTTCTATATAAGGTTTTCAAACATTTAATGGCAAGGATCCCTAAACAATCTCCTTGTGGGATCGCATACACAAAATTATAATAGCCTATATTATAATATAAAAGCTAATTGAGGTATTTAAACTGATATATATATTTTCAAAAATAAACGTAATTAAAAAGATCTAATAGCTAAATATGTTCAAGGGAACATGTGAACTCTTTTATAGTTATCTAAACATCCCTGAAACCCACACACACATCTATGTAAACTGAGGTGTAACTGATAATCAAACGATGAATAACCAGGGCTGAATCCGAAATCGCCCCCTATACCCTTAAATAGGGCATTATTTGAGGGCACAGCCATCTGGTGTCCGAAACCATAGTGGACGTTATTGAGTGCACGCATTCTATCCCATAATGCACCGCAATAACGAGTGTACAGCCGATGTACACACAACGGCTGTCTGAATTCACTCACTCGTTTTCTTTCACTCCTTCAAGTGAACTGTATTAGTGGACTAACGTAGGGAATAGTGATTGAGGGTTTACAGGGCGATTTCGGATTCAGCCCACAGTTAGAATACAGTACAGAATACAGTTTTCTTTCAATCATGCCTTTGTCTGATGCGAAAACAAACAGAAAATAAAAAATATATATATTTTTTTTAATTTTCATTTATAGCTTTTTAATATGCTAATTGTGTATTCTAAAACGTTACTTTCAAAGCCGACACAAGATAAGTCATAGAAGATTTGCTAGCTTTGATGGGCAGTTTCAGGCACCATCATCTGACAGTCTGAACAAAGCTCTAATTAAGAGATCGTTAACATGACAGGGCCTTCAGAACAACAGGCGCAATAATATTCTACAGCGTTAACTCCTTTCTATTTGAAGCGCAATGGTCCGTCTCAGCGTACAGGGTTATATGATCACATTAATGGCCCTGACTTTTCATCATATGTGATACCTGGAATAGAACTGGTCCGGTTTTCACTGCTTCAATGTCACGGCAGTGAGGCAAAGACAATTAAGGTGTATAAATATGTAAATACGGGAGGACACCTCACCAGGAGTCAGGTAATGACATTTTCAGCCCTGGTTTGGTTTATTCCCCAGTCGTCCCAAATTAGAAACCTTAATGACGACCAATAGGCCACAGATGGTCAAACTCTAGGGTACACGAGTCTCCTGATCTCCTTCTGCTTCTTGCAGCATCACTTTTTATGTGCCAACAATGCATTACCTTGCCAGCTGCCGCATGCTCAAGGGGCTAATCATTACCTTGAGTAGAAGGTCAATCCATGGCAGCGTTTGCCAGTGAGATCATGGCCCAGACTGGCAAACTGGACAACAAGAGTGATTCATCTTTGGGGGTGTGGGGGCAGATTCTCCCCGTTGCTATTTGTCTTGTGACGTTGACATATAAAAAACACTCAGAGGGCACAATCTCTGGAGAGAAACCTGGCGGACGTCCACAGTCAGTCTGGACGAGACCTCCTGATGTCTTTTCTCTCTCTTTGTGTCTCTCTTGCATCAAGACTTGAGCGCTGCTTCACAGATTCATAGATGATAAATGATGTTTGTTGAGCATATGAAAGATGAATGTGGAGTAATCTAATTGTGCTAATGTCATAACACTGATCTGTAGCATTTACAGAAAACCTGAATGAATGTGATTAGCATATGTCAGGGCGGCCATTGCTTTGACTCATAGGGAATAGATCTAATTTCAAATCTCTTGTTAACCCATGAGCAAACTGCTGTTGTTGTTTACAAGCATATGAGGCTAGTAATAATATTTTCATCATAATTTTTAATCAAATAACATTACACTACAGAATGATGTCTTTTATGCTAGCAAACAAAATGTCAGAATTGCCTGAACTGTGTATTTGTTTTTTCAGAAACGTCTGTCTGCTTACAGTTCATGCCAATTACATGATCCATCCATCCATCCATCCAACCATCCATCCATCCATCCATCCATCCATCCATCCATCCATCCATCCATCCATCCATCCATCCATCCATCCATCCATCCATCCATCCATCCATCCATCCATCCATCCATCCATCGGTACCGAATGCAATCTTTAACGGTTAACAGACGGCTTGGTTTTACACACAGATCAATCCGAGTTCCCACATGAACATATTAAGTATTCTGTCCATTTTATCATGAAATTCAAACGATAAATGCCGTTTTGCCGCTCTTTAATGTGGCGTGACTGATCACTGTATATGCGAGTGAACGCGATCATCTCGTCATAGTCAAAGAATAAACATGAATGAACATCTGAAGGTGTGTTGAGGATACATCACAACTTACTGAAACGCATCATATGTGGTGTAATCGCTCAATCAGTGTTTCAACGGCGGAAAGACGTCAATAAAACAGCTTGAGAACAATGTCCCGTAGCATCACATTTCCCTCAGGAGTCATTCAGTGTCCACAGCTGTGAGTTCACTAGAGAAATCAACTCTCACTGAATATATGACCTATATTAGCCGTTATATTCATTATATTCTACTGAACCTGTTACTGATGTCTGGATTATTAATGTGGGTTTAAATAAATCTGTCATGAAAATGATTATATTTCAACAACGAACTGAGCAACAAATTATTGTATAATTAGATTTAGAAGTTAATGCAAAAACTGTCTCATGTGAAGTTCACGTTTGCACACAATGTGTTATTTGAGTGTTGATTATTATATCTAAACATAAATAGCAGCTGAATTTATCTATCTAATTTGTATCTATCTATCTATCTATCTATCTATCTATCTATCTATCTATCTATCTATCTATCTATCTATCTATCTATCTATCTATCTATCTATCTATCTATCTATCTATCTATCTATCTATCTATCTATCTATCTATCTATCTATCAAAAAAATTATATAACTATATAGATCAAGAGTGTTTCTGAAATATAGTCTAAGCTCATATGAATACATAAATAAATCTGAAGTTGGATATTTGAGTCTGAATTTATAGGATATCAAACAGACACACATATGTGTAATGACACTCAAACATACAACAACAGATACCTGCATAAAATGTAACCCAAATATTCTTACTTTTATACTTTAACTCATTTACACAGTACACACAGCTTAAAACTGATCAATTCTGGAACAGTAATTTCAAATCTCTTCACCTCTTGAATTTTACAACACCTCCATAGTTTCCTGTGTGTGCTGTTTCAGCACAATCTTGTGCAGTGCTTTGTGTTTTTCTCCAGCTAATTGGTTAAGGGCTAACACCTTGTACACGAGGGGAGGAAAATCTCTCATTTTGTCAAACATCTGGCCTGTATTACTGCTCACGCATGGCTGGAAAGACACCTACAGTAAATAAATGACCCGCCTTTCAGAGTATGGTGTCTGTAGTAGATCATCTTTTAGCAGAAATGTACTATAAGGAAGAAAATTCATGGAACATATTAAAGGCTGTTAGCTTAAGCATAAGAGCCACTGAGCATAAAAGGGTATACCTTTTGGGTGTACTAATGATTTTAATATGTGAGAATTATTTAGAGCTTGCTAAATCTAATCTTTTTCGGCAGTACTTGAGCATAATTTTCATGATTTGTGCTATTTTTCATAACTGTTGTCTCTCCTCTGTTAAAGTGCAGTCCTACTGTTTGAAGATCATTTTGTGAGCTGTTTAACTCAGCGGGAAACACTTGAGAAATGGCCAGCACACGTTTATGAAGTTCTAATTTCTTGGCGAAAAAACCCATTCCAGTTTCTTCCTTTGTGAACTTTTTAAAGAAATTTGAGGATGTGTGATATTATGTGCGTGCCTCGACAAATTATGAGAAGCTTGTATTTGGCATTTTATAAGAATCTGCATATATGTGGACACGGTGTGCTGTTATACATTGTGATGTAGAGTATGATTTGTTCTTAGAAAAGAAGCTTATGTCTAATCCCTGCTTCACACCATTTTAAAAATGCAAGGACATTTTATTAAGCATAAGAACAAAATGCTGGATATCCTAAGGTTGCAAATCCCTGAGTGATAATTCGTCATGTCAAATACAGTCTGCTGTTAAGCCTACAGAAAACATGTGGAAATATTGTGTGTGGATTTGCCTTTTCTAAATTTGACAACTGGCTTGCATGAGGTTGCCATGGCTATCACAAGGGCCGACAGTACGAATGCAAACAAATGAAGCTGCCAATGCACGACATAGCTTTCTCATGCCACAAAGAGGCTTGTATCTTTTGAAGGTGTAATTCATGGTGTCCTGTTCTAGTAAAAAAATGTGTTTTTCATGTTCCTGAACTCTAGTGTCTCCAGTGATATAACAGTATAATGTGGTATTTTCCCTTCACCACAGAACATGATTTTTACAGTATTTGTCACTATACGGTGATGCATTGCTGCTACATACATATTATTTTTCCCACTCAATTATGTTGTAATAACCTGATGTTGTGTCGTTACAACAATATCTTTTCTCGTAATAACGAGAGAAATAAAAAACCCAGATAAACTGCACTGGTGTGTCAGTTGCATTTTATTATTACATTCAAAAATTATGTAAAATACCAGTTAAAACAAATTTTAGTGTAAAACTAACTCCTTGTATTTTAGGCTATTTACACAACAACTCCTTTAAATGTAACGGTATTCAATGCAAAATTGAAAATATAAATATAAAACAAACATAAATTATAGTGCCAGCCCTCAAACAATATTTATTTTAAAGCTTAAAAGAATTTAGTCCAGCCTATTTAAAGCAATACCGTTAAATTTAAAGGATTTGTTGTGGAAATAACCACATTTTTTAGGTTTACTGGTGGAGCCGACAGGTCGATTGGTAGAGGTGGAGCCGAGGGTGGGAGGGTTAGACAGGTCAAAGAGCCGCGGTGAAATGAGAGGATCAGAGGCCAGAGGTTTTTACTGGTATTTTACATCATTTTTGAATGTAATGATAAAATGCAACTGACACACCAGTGCGATTTATCTGGGTTTTTTTATTTCTCTTATACATGTTTTTTTAACGACACATCATGACATAACTGAGTTGAAAAAATATGTATGAGGCAGCAATGCATCACCGTACCACAGCACATGCTGTTCAAGATTATCTTTTTAATGTGCTCTACCAAGCAACTAGCATTATGAAAAGGTGTGATTTAAAAAAAAAAAATATGTCTTGGTTGCTAATTCCTTGAGCAGTTTAGGAATAATTTAGAGTGGCTTACAAAGATTCAGTATTAACTGGATTGTGTTATGGTGTTATACCTAAAACTGTATGTAGTTGCCGTAACACACCCTGGTCTGGACAGTATTTGTCTCTTTGTACGTCAATTTATTTATTTTTTATTTTTTTAAGATAGGAGTGTACTTCCACTTATGGAGGCATTCCAGTCAACTGTGTACACATTTGCCTCCCGGCATTGCCACCATTGCCAGTAACGGGACAAGAATTTGTGTCATGTCTAGTTAGATTCCTCAAAACATGCTGATAAAACATGCTGTGCATTTCTCAGCTAAAACTGGAATCAAGCATCACTTATCTATCTAATCTAAACAAACACAGAGAGCATAATTTACTACAAGATTAATAATAATAATAATAATAATAATAATATAAGTATATATAAAATTGTATATATGTGTGGGTATATTCAGTTTGTTTTCATTAGTCACCCTTTGTTCTGTTTTCCCACCACAATCTGTCACCATGGACACTTTCTCCAATCATCACAGCTGTTCATCGTTTTAATAAATCTGTGTATTTGTTTTCAGTTTAGTGTCCGGTATTGCTCATGTCTGCACGCTGTTTTGCATGTTACCTGTCGATTTGGGATAGTTCTATTAACCATTTGTGTTATCTTTATCTTCCTTGAAGCGTTACTATTATATTATGTAATTGAATTTGAGTGCTATTGCTCTTTTTATTTAATTTTTTTAATACTAATAATAATCATCATCATCAACTCACATAATCATATAGATCATATATCTTTTAGAATGCAATGATGCCAACAAAGAGGAATCCTGAAGACAAATGGCAGAACAATGTGATTTATGCTATTTTGACAGTTCACTATGCCTCTGTCGTCAAGTTGCCTTTGCTACGTGTAAACCACAAGCAGTAATAGCTTAGCGAGTGTTGCAGAAAGAACCCTAAAAGAGAGCAGGATATCACAGCAACGGGACCACAAGTGTGTCAGTACCCCTCTCTCCCCCACCACCCTCAAAGTTCAATTATTGAGCAGGTCAAAGCTGAAATGAGTACTGTGCCCTTTCATCACAAAAGTGCTTCACACTTTGCTAAAGCCTTGCTTCAGTGCTGGAATAAGCTCAAGATTACACAGGGAGATCATTCTTTGGGGCAGACTGCACTGCTTCTTTCTTTCCTCTCTTTCTTTCTTTCTTTTTTCCCAGAGCTTGCAGCTGCTGTTGGCTTCGGTTCTGCTCCTCTTTCCTCAGTGGTCAGTGAACTATAACACTTACACTCACATTCTCTACTGACGCTCATATTTTATAACCGTATCCATTTCAACTAATAAAAAAGTTTGTTAATAATATATAATAATGATTGAAATTGTACTTCTATGAATGCCTGTTACTTTTTATATACTGCATATGCTATTTGTAAACATAGTATGACATTTTACTGTAAAAATACTTGATTGTCTAATGCTGACACCAGAAATGTATTCATATTTCTTTACTTCAAACCCCTCTAAATTGTAAATTATTTTAGAGCAAAATTGCATGTAATATCCTGCTAAATCTAATACATATTGCACTGTATATGGGAAAAGCTTAAAAAGCTGGTTTAACATGGTCTGACCAACTAAAAAGTGTCCAAAACCCCTAAAAGCCAGAGCAGCAAACCCGACTAGACTGGTTTTAGTCTCAACAGGGAGGTTTTCACTGTGGCATGTTTACTGTGTTTTTTTACATTCATGACATTTATGTAGCCTATAAACTCATTTTATCTTTAATGTTTCATATTTAATGTATATCAGAGTATAAATTACAAAATTATGCAACAAATGTTTCCTATAAATTAGCATGAAATGTTTAGTTACACACAGAAACAGAAGAAAAAGAGAGTATTTGACTTGATTAAGGCGAGCCTACAGGCAAAAACTGTTTTTTATGCATCTGGCAATTTTGAGATTTTGTGCTTTTTGGCTTTTCATAAAGTGTTTTTTTTTTTTTTTATTGGAAAGGAAACCAAAATTATACTTTAAGTGTATCTTTTATAGCATCTTTAAAGGCTGTTTTCTCAAAATGAGTTTGTTTTCTCCTGCGCTGAGCCAGACAGTTTTATTATAGTCTATATTCTGAAGGTTTTTACTAAGGGGTTTGTTCATATATATATATATATATATATATATATATATATATATATATATATATATATATATATATATATATATATATATATATATATATATATTAACTTTTATGGAATGATAAGAGATTTCCAATCTCCCCTCAGTAAAAACCTTTTATTCTAATGTCACAAAAACAAAAACAAAACAAAAAACAACAAGATTATTTTAATTAGATAACTCATTTACATATTTAAACAACATTATATATATTTATTTATTTTACTTATTTACCTGGGGTGTCGTTGCCTTAAACAATAAACTCGAGGATTTAAATGGAAAAAGTAGCAAACAATAGTCTGTTTTAAAAGTGGACTATTATATGTAGCTCTTGCTAATGGTTATCCACTGCAACAAAATAAAAAAAAAAAATCGTTTTTAATGGCTCGAGGAGGAGAAGCCCAATAACGGGCTCCGTTGCTGCGCTGTTCCGCCTCTCGCGCTGTCATCACTAAACCGAGTCCTGTTATGATGACAACGAGAATATGTAGCCGTTGCGTGGAGAATATCTGACTCTTAGACCCTGCCTTTATCGTGTATTTTCACGCAAACAGCTAGATTAGTGTGTTGCCAGCGCATCCGCGGTCCTCCTCCTCCTCCTCCAGCTCCGTGTGCCGCAGCCTGACCACCGTCTCCGGCGAGATGCTACCACCACACTCCGGTCTGCTTATCGGCGTTCTCTGGACTGCCATCTTCAATTCCGCTGGTGTGAGATGTCTGAACGGCGAAGAAGATCAGGCTCAAGACATGGAGTGCAAAATGAAAAGCGTTACGGTATCCGCTTTGCCGTTTTTGCGAGAGAACGACCTGAGCATCATGCACAGCCCGTCGGCCTCCGAGCCCAAGCTGCTATTCTCCGTTAGGAACGATTTTCCCGGCGAGATAGTCGTTGTTGACGACTTGGAAAATACCGAGCTCCCGTACTTTGTATTGGGTGAGTGGTGTCATTTATAATCAATGTAATATCTTATCTAATACATATGCTTGATTGTGACAACTATTGTGATTTATACATACATATATATATATCAGTCGCAGGCCTAGTCCAGCAACTCAAATAGGTCAGTTCTGTTATGCTCTTCCTCCAGCATATATACAGATGTGTGTTGTTTGCGCTATAGGAGGCGTGATGATCGTTTGGCAGGATGAGACATATGAAAACAGATGTTTTAATGATGAACATGAGAGACATGTACAGCTGTGAGTGGTCACCGGGTTACAGTCGTGTGAGAATCCCATGTGTAAAGTTGTGTGAAGTTTGTGCCATAGCTTCACCCCTTGTGAACTCTTACAAGAGAGAGAGAGAGAGAAAAAAAGAAAAAAGCATACAACACACATTTATGATTTGATTCATTTCCAGATAGATAGTTTGTTTCTTAGTTTGTCTCATGTCTCATCTTCCAGTGTTGTATTAATGGTTACAACAGCACAGGAGATATTTTCTTTCAACATCTGTAAGTCAGTGCCTTTGATATAATATAAACAAAGTTAAAAACACTTTGATATTCCATACGCGTCTGCTGTAAACAAGAAGCAATAGTAGTTTAAATGTACAACATATCACTAAACTGTGTGCCTTTGTGTCAAGTATGTGTGCAGTTTTTACTTGAACAAGTTGACATGGCCATTGACCTAAGCTCCAAGTGTTTGTGCATACATTTATTGTGGTAAACTATCATTATCATCCCCCATGCTTTTAAACATTTTAACTTAAAAAGTTAAGTTTTATTATTACATTTACGTGAGCTTTTTATTTTAAAAGAGCAACTAAATAGAAATACATAAAGTTTTTGTTTGTTGGTCTCTCTCTCGCTGTCTCTCTCTCGCTGTCTCTCTCTCTCTCTCTCTCTCTCTCTCTGTATCTCTCTCTGTCTCTCTCTCTCGCTCTGTCTCTCTCTCTCTCTCTCTCTCTCTCTCTCTCTCTCTCTCTCTCTCTCTCTCTCTCTCTCTCTCTCTCTCTCTCTCTCTCTCTCTCTGTCTCTCTCTCTGTCTCTCTCTCTGTCTCTCTCTCTCTCTCTCTCTGTCTCTCTCTCTCTCTCTCTCTCTCTCTCCTCTCTCTCTCTCTCTCTCTCTCTCTCTCTCTCTCTCTCTCTCTCTCTCTCTCTCTCTCTCTCTCTCTCTCTCTCTCTCTCTCTCTCTCTCTCTCTCTCTCTCTCTCTCTCTCTCTCTCTCTCTCTCTCTCTCTCTCTCTCGCTGTCTCTCTCTCGCTGTCTCTCTCTCTCTGTCTCTCTCTCTCTCTGTCTCTCTCTCTGTCTCTCTCTCTGTCTCTCTCTCTGTCTCTCTCTGTCTCTCTCTCGCTGTCTCTCTCTCTCTCTCTCTCTCTCTCTCTCTCTCTCTCTAAGCTGTCTCTCTCTCTCTCTCTCTCTCTCTCTCTCTCTCTCTCTCTGTCTCTCTCTCTCTCTCTCTCTCTCTCTCTCTCTCTCTCTCTCTCTCTCTCTCTCTCTCTCTGTGTCTGTGTGTGTGTGTGTGTATGTATATGTTATGTTTTATGGGTCCAGTAGAAGTACACCTTGTCTGGCCTTTTTTGTTTAGAAATAAATAAATGACTATCTATCTATCTATCTATCTATCTATCTATCTATCTATCTATCTATCTATCTATCTATCTATCTATCTATCTATCTATCTATCTATCTATCTATCTATCTATCTATCTATCTATCTATCTATCTATCTATCTATCTATCTATCTATCTATAATAGGTTATAATATAACTATAATACTGTTTATGAATAGTTAATAAGGCAGTTGTTAAGTTTAGACATTAGGTAGGATTAAGGATGTAGAATATGGTCATGCAGAATAATGCATTAATATGTGCTTTATAAGTACTAATAAACAGCCAATATCCCAGTAATATGCATGTTAATAAGCTACTAGTTAAATAGCGAGAATCGGACCCCTTAACTGTTACTATATGGTGAATTCAGGGTGAGTGGGACAATTTTTGCCATTGACCATTTGCCATTCTCTTGACCTTCCCAATTCTTGTGGTGTTTTTAAAGACTAAATCATACATTAGTTTTGATTGCTTTAACTGTAATTGAAAGAGCTGTGTGTTCAGCTGGACACTGGCCGCTGTCCGTGGTGCTGAACACTATATGCATGTCTGCCGCTCACTCTGAGGTGTAAAGAGAAGCGACGAGTGGACAGTTGTGTAAGTCATTTCCAGCCATCAGATATGTAGTGTGAAGTGTCTGTGGCTGTTATAGAACAGGCCTGACATTTGTGCTGGGGTTGACTGTTTATTTGGCACTGCCATAGCATTGTCAAAGATGTCATGTTGTTTCTCACTTTAGGGATGTCTGGAAAAAATGTTAGACAGGAAGTAAACATGGTGAGAAGGCAGATCTTTTTTAAAAAGAAGAAAGTATTTTTTGCTCTGTAGTGACTTTAAATGCACAATGTGGGACACTGACATTGCCTCCTAAGTTTTAGTGATTGCTATGCCCTTGCATTTATTGGTGTATATGCATTTATTGGTATATATATATATATATATATATATATATATATATATATATAAAATATACATTCATGATGCACACATATATTCTAATTACAATATTTATTGTACTTTATATCAGGGCTCCCACAATTTAAGGCCTTATAATGTCTTAGATTTGAGCAGAAAGTCTTAAATTCAGTATCATGGCATTAAATTTGGGCCCTAAGATTTCTGTGATGCACAAAACATGGACGCAGAATCCATTCATAAAAATGGAATGAAGACCCTCAGTGACGGCATGATTGACAGCTGTCTTAACTCCTGACGATGCTAGCGAAGAGAGAGAGAATTATACTGAATGCCACTAAAAATAGATCCGATACATGCGATGCATTTTTATTCAAATCAACTGAATCTATAAGCAGTGCAGGACCACTAAGTTCAAATCTAATAGCTTATTATAAACAGATTTCCTCAAATAAAAGTTAGACTATAAACGCCAGCACGTTACGGTATTGTTGGTCGTTACCATGGCAAGCGCTCATACTGGAGTGAAGCCATTCATGTGATCAATGCGGGAAAGCATTAGGGCGTGGTGAGCTCGTGCCAGGGGCGTGGTGAGCCCGTGCCAGGGGCGTGGTGAGCTCGTGCCAGGGGTGTGGTAGTGAGCAGTTGGAAGAGCCAACATACGTCACGATGGCAAACAACGTCCAATAGGAAAACTCAACTGCAGTAGCCATCGTTCAACCTTAAGAGGGCAGCACTCAGATGGTTTTACACCATATATTGCAGAATTAAAACACTTTATACCCAAATGTCAAAACATTTACTCCAATCAATGAACAGCACTAATAAAGCCCCAGTCTTGCAGATCATTAACTAAAAAAAGTTGTTTTAGGGTTTAGTTACCAAAAATGAAAGTTCTGTCATCATTTACTCACCCTCATGCCGTTCCTGTAAGACTTGCCTTCATCAGGTAAAGCCATCGAGTCTCTTCAGGACATCTGGAATAATCCGCTTGATCCGTATGGATCAGTTTTAGGATCCCTTTATGAACTTTCTGAAGCGTCAGTGGAAGTTGCTTAGACTGTCAATGGAGGGACAGAAATCTTTCCCATTCCATTAAAAATATCTTCATTTGTGTTCAAAAGATAAACGAAAGTCAAATGTAATTAAACCATTAAAGCAGAGTACAGAAAAACTAAATAAACTAGAGAATAAGCTATACTCACCTAAAGGATTATTAGGAACACCTGTTCAATTTCTCATTAATGCAATTATCTAATCAACCAATCACATGGCAGTTGCTTCAATGCATTTAGGGGTGTGGTCCTGGTCAAGACAATCTCCTGAACTCCAAACTGAATGTCAGAATGGGAAAGAAAGGTGATTTAAGCAATTTTGAGCGTGGCATGGTTGTTGGTGCCAGACGGGCCGGTCTGAGTATTTCACAATCTGCTCAGTTACTGGGATTTTCACGCACAACCATTTCTAGGGTTTACAAAGAATGGTGTGAAAAGGAAAAACATCCAGTATCACGGCAGTTCTGTGGGAGAAAATGCCTTGTTGATGCTAGAGGTCAGAGGAGAATGGGCCGACTGATTTAAGCTGATAGAAGAGCAACTTTGACTGAAATAACCACTCGTTACAACCGAGGTATGCAGCAAAGCATTTGTGAAGCCACAACATGCACAACCTTGAGGCGGATGGGCTACAACAGCAGAAGACCCCACCGGGTACCACTCATCTCCACTACAAATAGGAAAAAGAAGCTACAATTTGCACAAGCTCACGAAAATTGGACAGTTGAAGACTGGAAAAATGTTGCCTGGTCTGATGAGTCTCGATTTCTGTTGAGACATTCAGATGGTAGAGTCAGAATTTGCCGTAAACAGAATGAGAACATGGATCCATCATGCCTTGTTACCACTGTGCAGGCTGGTGGTGGTGGTGTAATGGTGTGGGGGATGTTTTCTTGGCACACTTTAGGCCCCTTAGTGCCAATTGGGCATTGTTTAAATGCCACGGCCTACCTGAGCATTGTTTCTGACCATGTCCATCCCTTTATGACCACCATGTACCCATTCTCTGATGGCTACTTCCAGCAGGATAATGCACCATGTCACAAAGCTTGAATCATTTCAAATTGGTTTCTTGAACATGACAATGAGTTCACTGTACTAAAATGGCCCCCACAGTCACCAGATCTCAACCCAATAGAGCATCTTTGGGATGTGGTGGAACGGGAGCTTCGTGCCCTGGATGTGCATCCCACAAATCTCCATCAACTGCAAGATGCTATCCTATCAATATGGGCCAACATTTCTAAAGAATGCTTTCAGCACCTTGTTGAATCAATGCCACGTAGAATTAAGGCAGTTCTGAAGGCGAAAGGGGGTCAAACACAGTATTAGTATGGTGTTCCTAATAATCCTTTAGGTGAGTGTATAAAAACAAAACAAAACAAAAAAACAGATTTCATAGGGCCCTAACTTAAATTGCATGTACTGCAAAAAATGATGTTCTTCCTCAGGATTTTTGTTTTCCAGCACAAATTCAGAGCATCCTTAAATCAAGACACATTTAATGACATGCAAAATAAAGAAATTAAGTCTTGTTTTCTGAGAAGTTGAACAAAATTAAGTGAGTTTCATTTGGTATGAAAATTACTTATATTTGAATAATGTAGATTTTTTTGAACCTGTTGGCAGATAATTGTTCTCGTTTTAATCATAACATCACTTTCACAAGATTTCTTATCTCAAACATAAGGCTATTTTTTGTAAAATTAATTATCGGTTAGAAAATTTATTTTTCAAACTTTGAAGATGTTGCTAATACAACTCATTGTGTGCTTATACATTTACATTTAAAGAGCATTGATTAATTTTTCCTTCAATTTATTCTTTTAATTGGTCTTGTATAGGTCTTAAATTTACCTCCATAAAACCTGCAGAATCCTTGTTATATATAATTAATTTGTGATTTAATTTATGCTCACATACTCTTGCAAAGTTATGGAAGGTTACACCTGGGATTAACAGAGTTTGATCTGCGTACAATGATATTTGAATGCATGAGGACCTGCATATTTATAACTAGAAATCCTTAGAGTCTAAAAAATAGTGTCAGCATGCAGAGCTAACCAGATTTCAGTTTGTTAACAATGTTTGGATGTGACTGCATTTTTCATAGCTCAAAGTTCTTAGTAGTCAGGATTTTAATACTTAGACTACAGAATTCAAATAAGCTCAGCGCTTTAAACACTCAAAAATAGCATGCGCCGTCTCTGCAGAAACCTGCTGGTCTTTATATAGGCCAAAATTGAATTTTACGTTTTTGGAAACTGGGAAACTTTTTTTTTTTTTTTTTTTCAATCGTTATTGTAACTTTTTGTTATGAATATATTGGATTTAATGTTTGAAACCAGTCTCAAGTTTTAGCTTCATCTGTTTGCTTATAAACTGACCAAACTCAACGAGGGTCCCAGAATATGTACAGTAGAAATAGGAATGCATAAGAAATATGCAGTGAAGTAAGCCTGATCTGCCATGAGATTGGGGCAGGGCTATTTGTTTCTGTCCAATGGCTAATCTGGCATGAGACTTGGGCGGGACTATTTGTTTCCGTCCATTTGAGGCGGGACAATTTGTTTCTGTCCAATTGGGGTGGGACTAATTGTTTCTGTCCAATGGCTGATCTGGCTTGAGATTGGGGCGGGACTATTTGTTTCTGACATATAGACGCTAACATGTTTTAGACGGTTGTAACAATGCATGTTTGATCTCCTCATCTGAACTGCAATAGTAAGGCATTTCAAAATAAGAGTCCCGGTGTATTTGAGCTGGTTTAGAATTAAAGTCACGCATTATATATACGTTTGGTTACACAATAAACTCTATTTAATCTCATTCCCATTTAATTCATAGTCAGGAGGAAAGACTAAGCACAGGATTTGACACATTATTCAATGAAGTATCAGGGTTATAATAGTTACTAAAACCATTAAAACATATTCATTACTTGAGATTACACAAATGTTACTGAAATAAATAAAAATAAAAACTTAAACTTATTTGAATATGAGCTTAGCCTGATATACTAACTAAAACAGAAATACAGAATTATAAGCATTGTATGTTTATAAAAAAATAAAAAATAAAAATTGAGCTCTTTTGTGTATTTTTGCCCTTGAACGATCAAAAACACAATTATCATTGTGTAGCTCAATTAATGCATTACAATTGAACTAAACATTACATTTTAGTCAACTAAAACTAAAACAATTCAGGTGACTAAAATATGACTAAAACTAAATCCAAATTTGCTGTCAACATTAACACTGTACAGCAGAGGCTAAAAAAAATAGTGACTGTCACATGTATGTGTGTGTGTGTGGCAAATGAAACCGCCCGTCTGCGCCATCCATTCACACAGAAACACAGAACATGCAGGATTAATATTTAAATAGTCTTCTGTGGTTTAATATTCACAGACACTAGTATATATTCGACTACATTTTGGAGCCCTGTGCTCAGATAAACACAGAAGCGACTGAACGCAGCTGTCTATTAGTGTGTACCGAATATACTCGGTACTATAGAAATGCTGGTATTGTCACATTTTCAAAATTTCAGTACCGACTTGGTACCAAAGTACCGGTACTTGTGAGATACCTATTGCAAACCATCATATATTCTTTTTGGTGTCCCTTTATCTTTAATAATTCACATTGGACTTTCAGACCGACTGCACCTTTCCTTACTTCATAAATCTCACTCTTGCTCGATCGTCTCCTCTGTTCCTCCAGCCTCTGCCTCCTCCAAAGGCTCTTTGTTTGCATAAGATTGATTGGAATGATCATGGGGAGTAATTTCAAGTTGGTGTTATAAATGTTGCCTAAGGTGTTTGCACGTCCCTCCCTTCGCTCTGTGGTCTTGTTTCCTGATTATAAATGCAGTCTTTACAGAGCCGCCACTAGTCTTTGAACAAGCTATTTTTAATTGGATACATTAGGGTAATTGGTACAGTCTACAAATGCATTCACAAACACACACACACACACACACACACACACACACACACACACACACACACACACACACACACACACACACACACACACACACACATTGACTTAGCTCTCTAAATGAGGACACACCACAGACCACTGTTGCTCTATTTAATAACTTCCAGGGGCAGGCGATGGGTGGGCAATGGGGGTCGGCTTTCACATTTAATTGATTTTTGGCTAAGAGTCACACAGAGATGTTGTTGAAAAAGTTTTCGAGTGCAGACACCTGCGGCCACATGTTTTAAAACCTACCGATGGCATTTCAATACCTATAGGTAAAATGTTTATTTATTTATTTACTTTAGCTGAATATAATATAGGATAGAAATGATTTAAAATGAATAGATGCCTGAAGCTGATTTGTGATAAACCACAGTTTTCAGTAAGGCAGCGGTGTGAGGGTTCTGTCACTTCGGTCTAGTTTTGCTCTTGGGTTTGTGACAGAGCCCTGACACTGCTATATTGTCATGTTTGGTGTGAGCTCATGGCTTGTCATGTGTTTGTTTGTGCCATGTACTCTCCTGTCTATTGTCTTGACCCCGCCCCTCTTGCTACCTGATTATTGGTTCATTTGCCCCACCTGACTTCCCTCATTAAGTGCTTTGTTTGCTCCCTATTTAGTCTCCTTGTGTTTACAGTCCCGTGTTGGTTCGTTATTGTCAGTGTTTTTTTATTTTTTATTTATGTTTTTGTTATTAAGAAAACCTAAATTCTCCTGCATTTGAGTCCTCGCTCCTTTCACCCATACCCGATCGTGACAGAACCCTGACAAACGGCTTTTTGCACTAAGTGAAAATAACATTTTCTTAGTGATAGATGATATTTACACTAAGTGAAAATAGTGATATATTCTATTTACACATGTAAAAGTAGCAGTTCTTTGCAATACATGCAAATAGTAATTTGATGCTAGACAGATTCATACTATTTGCACCTCAGTGTTGTTGTACATTAACAGGATGCAATAATAACACAGAGTGTAAATTATTATATTTATTAAAATTATTAAATGGATGCCGCCTTAATGGAACAATAAAAGCCGTCCCTATAAATTTTGCTAGGCACTTTATTTCCACTTTTAGAACATTTTATATATTTTTATTGAAAGTAAATGCCTTTCCGATGTGATATGTGATGGGAAAAGGGAGAAGAGCGAGCTCGGCAAAAGACGGATTCAAACCCCGGTCGATCACGTCAAAACCTTGTTCCACAAACCTTACGCTTTACTGACTACGCCACTGAAGACATTTAAATACATACCGCTTTTTTTTTTTTATCTTGTTTGGCCCAACCAGGCATTGTTAGGTGGAGCTAGTGTAAATAACACTTGCCAGCAAGGCACACTATTTGCACTTGATGCCTGATTTAGACAACATATTGAAGCATCTGAATCCTCATTTCAGACATCACAATTTTTATTTGTCATCACTACCTTTTTTTCCACAGGACTTGTGAAGCACAGGTTTTTATTTTGTTAGTGATGTCATCATGAGTTATGATGTCACTGCTGGAATTTCTACGAAAGCTCACCAAGGCTGCATTTATTTGGTCAAAAATACAGTAAAACAGTAATATTGTAAAATACTAGTAAAATAAAAAAATATATAATTTAAATGTTATTTATTGCTGTGATGGCAACACTGTAAACCCGACTAAGTTGGCAAAAAAAAAAAAAAAAAACTTTGATTGCCTCATTTTTTTTTTTTTAATGATGTAATGTAAAGTTAGAGTAAGCAGAACTTGCTGATTTTTATTTTGTAATAATACCTTTTAATTGCTAATTACTTGAAATATTTGAGTAAGCTAATTCATACATTTAACTGTCATTTAAATATCATGTAATCTAAATTTTTTTGTAGTGGAAACTTGCCTAGCTTTAACTAGTTAATTCGATAAATGCCACCTTGCTAATTGCTTACACAATGCTTTGGTAGCATAGCATAACACTCGCTGAATGAGGACAGAACTATAGTACATTTAACATTTATCTGTTCTCAAACTAAGCTCATGCTCCACTCGTTGAAGTTGAAGTTGAAGTTGAAGTTTATTCGTCATTACACATGTACAAGTACAGTATAACGAAATGAAGTTTGGAGCAAGCCTCCGGGCCGCAGCCGATTATTCAGGCGCCGGCCCTACGCTCTCCAGAAATACAAGAATGCAATTTAGCAAGCATTACATAGCAAACACAACAAAACATAAACATAAACATAAACATAAACATGACACAGTACACGTGGTCACGTGATGGGATTTTTTGTATGGAGTGGGAGAGGAGATAGATAAACAGGCAGGCGGTTGGAGGGGGTGGGATCGGGTAGGTTGTGTATGGTGCGAGTGAGTCTGAGATTGTGTTGTGTGAGAATGTTAGCCATAACTTCAGATGTTTTCGAGTTCAGTTCTATGGTTTGTCCTTGAAGGAGATAAGGCAGTGCACAGGGAAGATAGCAGACAGCTGCCCGGCTGACCTCCCAACCGAGAGATAGGGACCAAGTGAGGTTCGTTGGGCTAGTTGATTAGGTCAGGCAAATACAATTTATTATTTTTAATCCATTTGATGATCTTGGTAATTTGTCGGATCATAATCAATCAATCAGATCTGGTCCTCAGCATTCGCGTCCGGTCTGTGCAGTTTCCCTAGACATTACGTCCAGCCTCATGGCCAGACCGGTTACAGTCCGTAAAAGTTCACCGATCTGACCCCCGATAGAGCCCACTCTTCCCTGCGTATCCGCAGTCCGGACTGCGTTGTTACGGTTCAGTTCCTCAATTCCTATCACTTTCTGATCTAATTCCTTCAAACGGTCACACACAACCCCGAAGCATTCTTTAATTTCCACAGACAGCGGCTGGGTGAATTTGCTTGCAGCTGTCTTACCAATCTTCCGATAGGTCAGGGCAATCCCAAAGCCAAAGAATAGGAACCCCGCCATCAATAATCCAATCATGTATAAATCTTCCGCATCCTCCACGGACAGAGCCTCGTCACCCTCCAAAAAAACCCAACATAACAGAAACTCTACTAAACTAGCATAACAAAACATTAAACACTACTAATTCTCCCACTTGACATTAATCTTGCACAAAAGACATTATATAATACTTAATTTTGGCATTTACGGTCCCTTTTGAGTGTCATGGCAGAGCATTCTGGGAAATAGAAATCCCAGCCCAGTTTCGGTTAAATTAAAGTTTTTCTAAATTAAAATATTCAAGTTAATAAAACTCAAAACGGTGAAACAATTCAGATTACTTAAAATGGGTCAGTTCTGAGTACTCAAAAGAAACAGAAAGTACTCATAAAAGTTCATTTGATGATCCTTCAGAAATCATTCTAATATGCTGATTTGCTGCTCAAGAAACATTTATGATTTTTATCAATGTTGAAATGTTTTAATATTTTTGTGGAAACCTTTCCAGGGTTCTTTGATCTATAGGAAGTTCAAAAGAACAGCATTAGTTTGAAAAAGCACTTGTAAAAGCCTTTACCATCAATTATTTTTCAATGTATTGCCTCTAAACATTTGAACTGCATTATAATTATTATTATTATACTTTTATAAAGAAAATAGGATATTATAATCGCTTATATTGTCTGACCTCTCCTATAGGGGTGTACTGAAGTAAAGCAAATAAAATAAGATATAATGATCCATGTTTCGACCCTGTCTCTCAGTTAAATCCAGGATTTAGAGGCGAGATTTACTGTGTGTTTGTGAGGAAGGTTCTGCGAGACAGCACAGGAAGATTGTGTGGCAATGAATGGTTTCCATGGCAACAGGAGCTGGTGCTTAAAGGATGCCTTGAAGAGTGGTGACATTACGCTTCCACCTCAGGAGAGAAACAGCAGTTCTAGCCAACTACATCTGCAGAGAATCAAATGCAAATGATCTTTTAGTTTACAATCGCAAACGTTGGCTTCGAGTCCCATCTCTGTCACTATCGATATATGTTAATTTTTTTGTTTGTAACAAACAGATCCATGGTCTTTGCACAGTGCAATTATAGTTGTCTTAGGAAATGCCTTTGCTTTGACTGAATCATAACAATTGGAAAAATGTAATTACTTGGAATCCCTTGTTGTGTTTTTAACAAAGGGAGGACGACTGAGCGTGTACAGACATTGAAGTAGAAACATTTTAAAACGAGCAAATGGATGATGTCCGGTTTTACTTTCTGTCACAGTTCACACTTTACACTGCTGTTTAACTCTCACCCCCAGTTTCACAGACAAGGCTTTTAACTGAAAGCAACTTGCACTGACATTCTTAAAGGGGACATAGTATGCCTCTTTTTACAAGATGTAAAATAAGTGTCCCCAGACTGTGTATGTTAAGTTTTAGCGAATGATTTATGTGAAACAAATCATGTTTTATAGCCTGTTAAAAATGCCACTCTTTTAGGGGTGAGCAAAAACCATAGACTGTAAAAAAAATATAGACGTAGTGTCTGTGATGTCACCTGTAGGTTTCTGAAGAGCGTTTTTGAAAAAGTCGGCCGTTGCTTGTCACCTGTCACTCAAATGGCCACGCCCTTAATTATGCAGAACTTTAAGGTTTAATATAATTTAAATGGATGAGTTATAAAAAAAAAATCACCCCCCTCACAGTTGTCATGAAGGGCAAAATTAGTCTTATAGACCAAAACCACAATTTGTCCCAGGCTGTAAACATGTTTTATTTCTGCTGTAAAGTTGGGCATTTTAACATGGGGCTCAATGAGATTCTGCTCCCTTCTGGAGCCGGTCTCTAGTGGCCAGTCGATGAACTGCAGTTTAAGTCACTTTCGTATTGGCTTCAAGAGAAACTGGGGGAGGCTGCCGCTTGGCGTAGTTTTTGCGTATGTCCCTTTAAATGCAAATGAGCTGGTGCTCCCTGCCTGTTCTTTCAAAAAGAGGGTGGAGCTTCAATAGCTTGTGTAACTACAACAGAACATGTCATAAACAGTTCGAACCGGAGTTGGACAAAAAAAGCCATAGAATAAATACTGCATGGAGATATTACAGTTTAATTAGGGTTTTAACTTATGTTGCCTTCTTGCTTTTATCCACTATTAGTACAAGCATGTTCTAGCGGACCCTGTATGAAAGATGGCCAAAACTTTACTGATGAGTTTTATGAAGTTTATTGTTCATCACACAAAAGATGAAGCGTCTGTTTTCACTCCAGAAAATCACTGTAAGAGCTAAATAAAACACAGCACAAGAAGTGCGCATTAAAGTCTTATCCGTAGACTCTCTCTCCCTTGCATTATCATCAGCATATACAGCGAATTACACAAAACACTCCTTACAACTAACAGTATACAAATATATACTGACATTATGCCTTTTCAGGGGTGTAAAGTGCGTGCACTTTCATTACTGCCATGACCAGTATCGCTCCGGAGACTGTAAGCTGGATCACCAAAAGTTGGTATTGATCCATCCATGAGCTTTAACTTTTTAGCAAAACCGGCCTTGAATTGTCCCTCGATCAGGCAATGCACATGCACTGCTCACAAGACATTGTTGTCGATACAGCTGCTCGAGCATGGAGGAAATGGACATGTTCAACTGACTGAGGGCGGAAACTATCCTAACACGGAACAGTCCGACAGCGCCGTGGGTGGAAACGCTCCTTAATATTATATTAGATCCCCTTCCTATGTCAGAAGGGGAGAGAAATGTGAGTGGCTCGTTTTTTCACATGCGTGCAGAGAAAGGCTTACCAAAACAAAGTTACTGGGTTGTCCTTTTTCACATTTTCTGGGTTGGTAGATGCACCGGGACCCGATTATAGCACTAAAACATGGAAAAAGATCAGGAATGCACATCAGGAATGAATCTAATGCATGTTTGTAAAAGCTATAAATGTCCTAATTGAACTAAGGCCTAATCCTGGCTTAATCTAACCCCTGTCTGTGAAACCGGGCTTCAATGTCTTTTACCTTCAAGTCCCTTTATTTTCCCTCAACATCAGAAACTACATTCTCATATTATGTGGAACAATTGCTTTCATAAGAATATAGTCTGTGATGACTTCCATCTGCATATGGAGATATGGTGAAGAATTTTGATCTGTCACTCTTCCCAGAGATGACACGGTGTTTCGAGTGCCTGCATATGAGAACTCAAAGCAAACCTTGAGGTATTCGCAAAGGAATTGAAGATATTTATGCACACTCACGTGTTGTCAGCAGGGCCATGCACAGGACAAGCAAACACAGCGAGCGTGGCTTCTGCAAACTTTATTTGAAGGAAAGTGCAGTTGCATTAACAGGCTGCTGGTATAATGTATGACACGCCACGTGTTTCTACCTGTAGAGCGTTCTTTGAGCAAAAATAGACATCATTAATCTTTTTTTCAGTTTTAACTGGACCACAGGACTCTTTTGTTATACTTTTTGTTTTGATGCATTTTAATTACTGTTTATGGCTGTGACATTTACTTACATTTAACTTTTATTGTTCATAATGACTCGTTTAGCACCTGAGGCTACAATTATTATTATTCTACACAGGTTTTACTATCACTTCAGTAGTTTTAGAAGGTAAATAGATGCACCCTTTCAGCAGTTATGTGCAGCGTAGCTGGAGGGTAACTAATGATTTGAAACCCTCAAGCAATGCAAACATAGTTGCATGCATGCTTGTTTGCATATCAAATCGAGCACATAGTCAATTAAATTGCCCACATTGGTAGTTATAATTCTAGAAACATTCTACTTTCGAACATGTTGTTTTGTAGTTTGGCTTTTACGTTATAAGACATTATACAGAGGCGAGAGAATGCATGCACTTCACTATAGCTTTGACACATTTGACATTATTATATGAAAAAGTTTTACAGGTTTTTCAAGGGGATTTTCATTGTCAGTCTCCTTTGTGCACTTAAAATAAAATGAGGTTGCTAGGTGAATCTTGATGGACCGTCTTTGTTAAAAAAGTTCAATGTCAAAGCCCTTGTGTTTCTAAAATCTCTTGCAGATCCAACAAAACTTCTGTTAGCCAACCATATCCGTTTTAAGAAAAAGTGTCTGAAATGACTAGCAAATGAATTCCCTGTCTAGCCAGGATCAGGAGATTGTTCTATTTGTGTAAAATCAAAAGTTTTTATTTGTCTCCTTGAATCCTGAAAAGCTTTTTAAATCAAATGCAATCTCTGTTTGGGACCATTTTTTATTTGATACTGATATTTAATTGTTGTGGTGAAAAAGCCTTATATGAATAATTTATGCATAAAGCAAGGGAATTTACAGGGATGCATAGGCATCGGAAGGAAGCAAAAAAAAAATGTGGGTAGGTCCTCTCACAGAACATTTTACTGGAGTAGATGCCATTTACATTAACTACAAATATACCGCCTTGTTTACTAAACGTCTTGCTTTTACTAAACACATTTGTGTAGGGGTAAGACGCTTTTTGTCGCAAATCGACCCGACGTTCGAATCTGCCTTTTGCAGAACTTGCTGTACTCCCTTTTCCCATCACATATCAGATTGGAAAAGCATTTATTTTCAATAAAAATTAAGAAAATATTAGAAAAGTGAAAAGGTAAACAGACATGTGCTGAATTAGAGACGGGTCCAATATCATTGGTCTTAAAAAGTGGGTGGGTCTTGTCCCGCCCACATACAATGGTTCCGACGCCCATGCAGGGATGCATCTATGAATGAGTATAGATTTGAAATCGTTTTTCTGACTCAGTCAAGTCTTGATTTCCCTTATGTGCCATTTTATATAGTTTTTCAAAATAATTTTGAGCTCAGGCAAAAATGGATATGACAGGGCTTTAATTTTTGGGTGTACTATTCTATAAGTGTACTATAAGCGTACTATAGTGAAAAACAGTGATGTTTTAATCACAGATCTGAGTTAAGTCTAGTTGACCTCTTTTTTTGAGAAGACTATATTAAATGAGCTTGCTTGAGCCAAATGAGTATGTTTGGGTTTTTTTGAGTGTCTTTGGCACTGATAAGAAAAAAAGTGAGTTGATCACGCTGGTGTGACGGCCGCCTCGAGGGGGGTAAAAGGATTAGTTCACTTCAAAATGAAAAGTTCCTGATAATTTACTCACCCCATCTCATCCAAGATGTTCATCTTTCTTTCTTCAGTGGAAAAGAAATGAAGTTTCTTCCAGGATTTTTCTCCACATAATGGACTTCAATGGGACCCAACGGTTGACGGTCCAAATCAATGCAGTTTCAGAGGAAGGGCTTCAGAGGCTCTGCACGATTCCAGAGGAATAGGGTCTGATCCAGACAAACCATCAGACATTTTCTAAAAAAAAAAAAAAAAAAACATTTATGTACTTTTAACCATGGATGCTTGACTTGGAAAGGTCATGCGTGACAGAAGTACCTGCACACTGCATACCAGCTCATTGTCCATGCTTTACTTGTGGGACTTTACAACAATGAAGAACCCTATAAAACATCTAACAGCATGGCCAACTATCTATTCTGCTTATATTGATCTCTGATGTCAGGGGTGGATTTGAAGTGTAAAATATACAGAGTGTGGAAGAAGAGGAGAGTGACCCACACGTGGATCTCTAATGGACACTTCCCACCTTCTCTCAGTGGGTACTTGAGCTGAGTGTGTTTCTTCCCTTGCCTTTACGAGCCACAGTTCATCATCTTCTCAATTTGCTGCAATCTTTACTTGTCGACCTTGACATCCTTCCCTTATTCACACAACTTTGAAGAATCTGTGAATGCTATTCAAGTCAAAAACTATGCAAACTTCCCAGATTTCAAGGAGATAATCAAGAAGAATGGGCTGCTTATGTTAGCTCGTTTGCATAAACTTGGACTAAAAGCTTACTAATGAACAGTTGCTCTTATTTTCCTCAAATAAGAGAGTGAGACTAAAGATTAGAGGGTTTTCTTCTTGACATTGTGTTTTTTTTACATTGAATCTGTGATGTGTATTAGCAGAAACGCCAAACCCAAACTCTGATACCGACTGATTACATTTTGTATTGTTTGGTAGTGTTTCTAAAGACCTTGAGTGATCCATCCATCCATCCATCCATCCATCCATCCATCCATCCATCCATCCATCCATCCATCCATCCATCCATCCATCCATCCATCCATCCATCCATCCATCCATCCATCCATCCATCCATCGCACTATATATCTATCTATCTCTCAAAAGCTAAAGCGCTATCTATCCATCTTTTAACCTGCCAAAAGCAGTGCTTTAATGATTAGAAACTTCACATAAGATGGAACGGCATGTAAGGACACTTGGGGAAGTACAGCTGTACATCATATTTTTGATGGAACATTTCACCGGCTGTACATGATGAGATGAGCTGTATCTGTAATTGAAAAGTGTGCCAGTAAGAGCTTAGTAAGAACTTTTGAGTGACACTAGCTCTGGGCTCTGTGGGAGTGACCCTGTTTAATGCCAAACCAGGAACAAGGTGTCTCCTCTATCACTTTCCAAGAGAACACCCTCAAATATGCTCCTCTATTAGTTTTCTCACTGTGATCCTGCACTCTTAAAAAAAGGATACAAGCCTATATTTCCTCATGCTACACTTTTAACACTGTGCCTCCATTTCCATCTCTTTCCCCTTCAACCACTTGGATAGCAGACCAAAGACACATTCTATATAGATTTCAGACTTTTTTTGCCACTGCTCTGCACTGCTACTTGTGGAGAGCCCGGACTAATGAGATGGCACAGACTGCGCACTTGTCTGGTCATGACAGGAGCTGAGATAGAATAGAAGGGCTTATGGTGCTGGTAATGGGCATTTCAGCAACACAATGGTGTGGTGAGGTCATTCAGCCACACACAACAGTTGTGTTGATTCCTGGTGTGCTGTGTGTTGGCTTTGCCTTATATTAAAAAAACAAAAACACGACAAAAGAAGAAATGCTTCAAAAAACAAACAAACAAAGCAAAACAGCAACAACAGAAACATTGCATTTACAGATTTCTGATTTATGCCCCAAGAAGAATTCTGTTATAAAGATATATTTCAAAGATTATAAAGGCGTATACAGTGTATCTCAACACTCCTTGCATTTATGGATTTTGGCAATTATATTTATATTGACTTACAACCCGTACACATGGAGACGTGTTTAGTTGTATACAGGGGCGGAGCCAGACATTGTAAGCATTCGGGGCTTAGCCCAAATCTAGTTTGTCTGATGACATTTTAATTTGGCGTTAACAGCTTTACTGACATTAAAGGAACTTTGTTATAGTATGAGCTGGAGTAAAGTTCATAAAATTATCAGTGTTTCCCACAGGATTTTGTAAAACTATGTTGGCGTGGTTGAGTGAGTGACAGGAGGCGTGGCTGAGTGAGTGACAGGAGGCGTGGCTGAGTGAGTGACAGGAGGCGTGGTTGAGTGAGTGACAGGAGGCGTGGCTGAGTGAGTGACAGGAGGCGTGGCTGATTGAGTGACAGGAGGTGTGGCTGAGTGAGTGACAGGACAGAAGAGAGAGAAAGCACTGCCGATATAGGTGTATGGATACTGCGGAAAAGCGGCATTGAACCATTTAACATATTTCAGTAGAGTTATGTATCGAAAAATTTTATTTTTACAGCACTGTTAAGAAACCTCAAACCTGAACGATTTGGGGCTTTTGACAAAACATTCGGGGCTCCTGCTCCCTTAGCCCACCCCTAGCGCCGCCCCTGGCTGTATACGTAAAATTGTTGTATTGTATCAGGGATTTTCGTGCAGACGGATCTGGTGTTTTGGGAGCCTGAAAAAATTTGGGAGCCTATTTTTTTAAACCGGGTCCCAGAGTGGATAAAACTGAAAACGACACCCTTGCGTTTTCGTGTGTACAGCCAATCTGTATATTTTGTGAAATGATGATGTCATCACCCCACATCTCGACCCTAGTCAGAAACCACATGCTCCAAGTCTTCTTCTCCATTTTTAGTGTATCTTTGTGGCAGAATTACAGCGCCACATACTGGTCTGGCATGTATAGTACATAGTTTTGAGTCGGTGTCAGTGGTTTCGTGTGTATGCAGATATTTCTTGAGATGTTGCCGTGTTTATGGAATTTTTAAACATTCTTAAAACCAGATACATTTATTTTTATTTTTATTATTATTTATAAATAAATGCTGTTCTTTTGAATGTTGTAGTCATCAAATGAATCCTAAGAAAAAGTATCACAGTCTCCACAAAAATATTAAGCAGCAAAACTGTTCCCTTTCAGTCGGTCACGTTCAACGTACGTCGGAACTGACCGACGAATTGGGATCTGTTTTCAGAGACCAATCTGCTTCGAGTGTTTCTAAACGAGCCAATGCCCATTGGCATGCGGTCCACGCTCCGCCCGCCGTGCGGGTATAAATGCGGAAGTGGAATACCGCATCCTCGCTTTTCTACTGAGGAGCCAAACTAGTGACTTGGTCCTTCAGCGGAAGCACAGCACCTGGCGACGGGACGTACGTCTCCGTTCCCTCCTTCAGGGAACGAGGGTTACATACATAACTGAGACGTTTTCAACATTAATAATAATAATAATGAAAAAAAATTCTTAGCAGCAAATAATCGTATTAGAATGATTTCTGGAGGATCATGTGACACTGAATACTAGAGTAATTGCTGTTGAAATTAAATTACATTTTGAAATATATTAAATAGAATATATATATATATATATATATATATATATATATATATATATATATATATATATATATATATATATATATATATATATATATTTATTTTTTTATTTTTATATTATGTTGTCAGAATCATAGTTCTCTCTTGATGTGCCATATCATTGTCTACTGTCAAAGCAATGCTGTCCCAAAAAAACCCTTATGCACTTCTATAGTAGCATATAATTGATTATTTGCTCCAGATTGATTATTGGACTGCCAGTATACATCAGGCGTGTACCGGTTCTCGGTAGAAAATCAAACCGTACAGGTCTCTACCCACGGTTCAGCACACACTTGCACTGCGGTTCATCTCAAATCTGATGACACATCTATAATATGGTTTGTTGAAAATATCAACTTGTAAAACAAACAGACAGAGGTTAAGGTGTGTTTCTGTCGATGGATACACATTCTGGCTTCCCATTACATTACAACAGCGACGATCAGAAAGCGTGGACACAACAGTCACTCTTGTGTGCGACCATGACCAGTCATTACACCAGCACCACCTGAACACACACGTTGCTGAAGTGTGCGTGTGTGTACTCATCTGAAGCGTCGCAGATAGCACGCAAATATTGAGTTCTCTTTCACGTCTTGCACTTGAACGGACAAATTCACACAAAAATGAAGTCAACATGCCCGTCTTGGCGAGTAGCAAACATAGCTGGTTATGTCTTAAGTAAACCGCAAACCGTTGAGAAAGACGTGTGTTCGTGTGTAGTGTGTACTTGATCTGTGCATTATTTCTTAAAGGGACAGAAGCCTTTTCCTGCTGTCTGTGTTTTAATGTTCATCAAACAACAGATGACAGATCACTCACTGCTCTCGACGGAATAACTATAGTAACTTCAATAATGATTCATCTTTATTTAATTTATACAGTGAAGATTATAATATGCAATGTTATTATTTTATATTTGTTTACTTTATTCAGTTTCTGTACCTGAAAACTGCTATTAGATACCTGAAAAGCACTGTTTATTTATATGCATCTTTTTTATTTGACAGTTGAATATAGTTAATAACTAATTTCCCTGAACACAGCACCGTACCGAGCCGTAGCGAAACCGAGACTCTAAAGCCGTGATAAATTTAACTGTTACACCCCTAGTATGCATATGTTTGCAACCCCACAATTTTTACAGTATTTGTGTACATATGCAGTATGCAAATATCGAATTGCAAGGTGAACTCTTTTACCAGGGTACAGCTGTATTTGATAATAAATGTGCTGTCATGAACTCAGAGGAGCTTTCAGACAGCTTAGCACACGGTCTGTCTTCACCTTGAATGCCTTAGAGCAGCACATTAAAATGATTGGGTGGAATAAATTTGATAACTAGATATGTGAGCGTAACCACATTACGTAGGGCAGACTCAAAGACTTGTTTATTTAATGGAGCATAACGTATCGTTTCACATGCGGTAATATGATTGTTTAATACACATAAATGTAATGGGTGTGGCCATTCCAGAAGTGAGACAAATTGAATTTCTGTTACCTGAAACCAAACGACAAGTGCCATCATTGTTTTTATGTTTCTTTCCAACATTCGGTCTGTTCCAGCCTTCACTAGTCTGCAAATAGAAAACCCAAATTGGTTGATGAGCGTTTTGCCCTAGGTCAGAATGAGATGGTAACATGCCCTTGGAGAATTGCTGCCACTGTCTGTCAGAAAGAGGGTTGGACCATTTGAGGTGAGCGAGTGCTCTTGAAGGTCAGGTCATTGTTTTTCATTTAGTTCATGAGATATACTTTTGTTTGAAAGCGTAGGCTCACTCCCAGCTCAATTTGGTCTGTTGTTTGTGCGCAGAATATTTAATAAAAGCCTTTCTTTCTTTCCATCTGCATGGCTGAGCTGTTGACTCTGCTCTCCGTGGTATAACCCTTGCGTTGTTTCGCTGGGCACCCAAGGCCCTCGCAATAATGTCTATAATTAGATCAGGTTTATTTAGAAATCATATTTTTCACAGCTGACTGCAACACAGAGGATGCTATGTCAGAGCAGAGTGGTGCAGATGTGATGATTTGATTATTGCAGATCTGTCAAGATTTTATCATTTACAAAGTTTCGAATGCCTGGTTTGACAATGACGCAACATCTTTGTTTGAAAGAGTGCGGCGTCTTGGGAGGTACAGTATTCAGAGAACTTCAATAAGACAAAGAAGCCTTACTTTCATTACCTTGCGCTGGTTCATGGAAAACTTGCTCAGTGGTTGTCACTAAAAGAAAAGGAGAAAATACTACTTGCTAAACCCCCTTGACAATTGGCAGCTTTTTGACACCGTTGTAATAGTTTAGTTATGTAATTTGTCAGCTCAGAAGCACAAAATCAAGGTTAATTATGAACACTACTGCTTCCTACACCTCTTTTTGTCACATTATTATTTTCAAGGTATAGTTCACAGACAAATGAAAAAGTCTGGTATCATTTACTCATGCGCATGTCTTTCAAAAACCCATTTGACTTTCTTTGTTCCACTAAACACAAAAGGAGATATTTATAGCGAAATGTCCAAACGGCTCCTTTACACACAATATATTTTCAAGCCATTATTTTTTAGTGAAATTTCAGTCTGTTCCTCATGCAGAGTTATTATGTGGCTATATGACTACTATACTATTTTCTATGATGCTTTTTCGATCTACTTTCATGCTAAAAATCTTGCCTTGAAAATTATTTGACAGTAATTGATTTTTATTTTTATTTTTCAGATAAAAAAAAAAAAAAAAAAAAAAAAAAACAGTTGGATTTGGAACAACATGAGGATGCCAGTATTTCTTCATTTTTGGGCGAACTGTCCTTTTAAGTCTGTTGATCTTCAGTTCAAAGTGTTCAAATTTATACATAAAAGACTGGATGTGTTTCTGATATCTGAGAAATGCATTGAAATGTACAAATAGTGTTAAGTTGAAAAAGTAAGGAATCGTTGACAGGCCTGTCTCTGCCTTCTTGAGGTAAACAACAGCAGAAGGTCTTAATAACATTGATAAATCTGTCTTTAACCCAGCTCTGACCAGAGGTTAACTGAATGGGTCTGACATTGAAGAGCACACACACTAGCCATCTGTGAACATCTGTTATTAGCAGGGAAGGAGAGACTGACATGTTAACTTCAGGGGAAAGAACAGCCAGGTGAGGCCGAGATACTCTGTCAATCCAGTAGTCGGCTAATTGCCAGATGAAAGTTTGAACCGTATCGACTGTGGCCTTGACACCTAGCCTTACGTTTTCAACCCCTAACCCTTAGAATTAAAACAGCTCGCTCGTGACAGCTTGGACACTGTTAGATGATACGGCCAGCTAGCTTTCAACTTCAGACACTGATGCGAGAACTAAAGAAAATGGAAATATCTTCCCTCTTGTTCAGTGCCATAATGTGATAGGGTAACGCTTTGAAAGCAATTTGGGTTTTTTACGAAGCATTACACATTTTCTCGAAGCTTAAGGGAATTTGAAGGTTTAAGAGCTTTTTTGGCACGACCTAATCATGCAGATTTACAACGCATACAGTCAGTCTGTGTATTGCCTGAAGGCACCATGCATTTACATCTTGACTTTATGATACAAAGCCTTTTTTGAAGTCATTGATCTGTTTCTGTTGAGGAATACTAAGCCTGTACGCATTATTTTAATGATTTATTTATTGAGCAGTCGTTAGCCACAGATGTGAACAGAAATAATGGCCACAAGACTGAATCTTTTTGCTATGGGCTCAATGTGGGCCAA
Source organism: Paracanthobrama guichenoti (assembly GCA_018749465.1). Classification (NCBI taxonomy): domain Eukaryota; kingdom Metazoa; phylum Chordata; class Actinopteri; order Cypriniformes; family Gobionidae; genus Paracanthobrama; species Paracanthobrama guichenoti. Next base: position 22,147,717 of record CM031944.1, on the reverse strand, counting down.
ATCTGACTTACCTAGTTTTTTGTCCCAGCTGAATGATACAGTAAGTAGATGACATAAATATGGTTGGGTACCGTTCACGTTTTAACTGGTACCTGAAATTCAGTGCTGGTACCCAGCAGTACCTTTTTGAAGACTTTAAACATTCATTTAATTTATCTTTTCATTTAATTAAACTAATATTTTTTGTCAAACAAAGTGCTGCACACCTGAGCTTTATACTGTTAAAATTAAAACCTGGAAGATAAAATATGATTTATTACTTAAAAAATAAAGTTTTGATAATTTAGTGTTAATATTATTATTACATTGAGGCGTATCTAAATTCTAATATACGACAGTAATATATTTATCAAGTTAAACCACACTTTTATTTTGATGGGTTGCCGTGAAGACCTTTGAGTTTCTGTGTGTTTATGATATGACTAGTTTTTCTCAAAAAAACAAAACAAACAAACTGTAAAATGCTCATGAAGTGACTCTCAGAGCGGCTCTGGAGATGAAGCTCATGCAGTCATGTCCTCTATGAGACGGCAGAGATGGAAACACGCGACGGTCACGTGCGATTCTGTGTGCGTGAGGTCAATTAAACTGTGTGTCTGTGCCGTTCATTCACACAGAAACACACAGGACATGCAGGATTCATATTTAAATAGTCTTTTTGCAGTTATTCACAGACACTAGTCTATATCACCAGATACATTCTCAGGTACTGAAATTTTGCACTGCTTGATTTAATGTGAAAACTCTGTAGTACCGATGTAATTCTGTGCTCTTAAAAGTACCGAGTTTGGTACCCAACCCTAGACATAGAGTGTATATGGTTTGCCTTGGCTGAAACCCAACAAGCCCACTTTTTAACTCAACAAGCAACAATTTCAAACTTTTTTGGAAAGGTGTAATGAAAACAAAATAATCCTTCCAGTTTTGCAGGAGGCTTCCCTAAGAAAAGGTTGCTTATGCTGTACAAATGCAGTCGCTTGACTTTTTTTTTCTGTCTTCCGTATTTGGTTGATGGACGGACCCTAGAGGCAGCACTCCAAATTTACATCACCTCATATTTTTTTTCAAGGTGTTTATTATTGGCTGATGGTGGCTTTGCCATGTGGCCGAGTCCCAGATGGAGGGCTCGAACTATCCTCTAAAGCAACACAAGTGTTGGGGGAAGTGTTTTATTAAGCTGCATCATGGAAGTTATGGCCTGCCACTGTGAGCAGTAATAAATGCAAGTCAGGGTGGAGGATTCCTCTGCGCTTATATACACAGTGATATGAACGGTAATGATGGCGTAGGTTTTACTGTATCAATTCGAGACTGAGTCCTCATCCTTTGTCCATGCAAAGTGGATTGTTTTGACAGTGCAGAAAACAGCATCTTCTCAACATATCAACAACATGAACGAATCTTTGCCAGGCCTCAGCTACAAATACAGTGTTTGAGGGTGGGTCAAAGTAGACATGGTCTGTGTAGCTAGTAACTGATTTGTAACTACACCATCGGCAACCAAAACCATCGTTCTCCATTGACAGCCATCAGAAAAAATATAATTTTCTGATGGCTGTCAATGGAGAAAGATGGTTTTGGTTGCCGATGGTGTAGTTACAAATCAATACTAATATATATATACACACACACACACACACACACACACATACATATGCATATATTTACACAATACTGCCAAAAGTTTTGGGACGCTTTGGGACCAAAAGTTCCTCCACACCAAACTCGCTCATCCATGTCTTTATGGACCGATGCTTTGTGGACTGGAGCGCAGTCATGCTGGGACAGGAAAGGCCCGTCCCCAAACTGTTCCCACAAAGTTGGGAGCCAATTGCTGTTGTTCCCAATTGCTTCCACTTTGTTATAATCCCACTAACAGTTGATTGTGGAATATTTAGTAGTGAGGAAATTTCAGGAATGGACTTATTGCACAGGTGGCAACCTATCACGGTACCACGCTTGAGTTCACTGAGCTCCTGAGAGCGACCCATTCTTTCACAAATGTGTGTAGAAGCGTCTGCATGCCTAGTGCTTGATTTATACACCTGTGGCCATGAAGTGATTGAACACCTGAATTCAGTGATTTGGAAGGGTGTCCCAATACTTTTGGCAATATAGTGTATATATTGCATTTATTTCATGATATCATTTTATTGTCATTGTTATCGGTTTTGCTATTACTGTTTTCATATTCTTACAAACAGTACTGTACATGTTATTTCTGTTTGCAGGAAATAAATGAAAAATGTTTGACAAAAATGTCATCGCCCCTTAGAATATTTTGTTGCATGAATATCTGAACAAAAAAAAATAGTTTTAGCTTCATGCATTCTTTTTTATCAACACTTGAATGTGGGTAAGTTTCATAAAAAAGCAACAGAAAGCTGAGAAAATGCATTTTTGTTAAAGACTACATTCAGATGGGATTCAGAGCACAGGTCAAAACACAGTAGATGGAGTCCATCAACACCCCTAAAGCTTGCAAAGCCCTATAGCTTATCCTGGGTCGACTTTCATTCAGAAATTTTAAATATGCATTGATTACATATGGTAACGCTTGTTTCTGCATCTTTTTCACAAGTGTTTTGATCAGGAGATTCAGTACTCTAACAGTGAAAACACAGAAAGCCGGAAAATTCCGTCAATGACCGGGAATCGTTGTCTCACAAATGATGGAAATTTCCATTAATAGCAGGGAAAGAGTTAAAATAGACAAATGTTAGTAATTTGACCAGGGGCTTGCTGATGTTTTGGGAAACAAGAGGTTTAGAGATTATTCCATCCATTTTAGCGGTCTGGGCACCAGCATGTTCAATAACAATTGGATCTACAAGTTTTTGGTGATCAAATTTCCCTTTTGCTGATCAAATAAGCCCTGAATAGCCATTACTGAACCAAATGCATGTAGTAGGTGTCATAAATACTATGAAAGCATACCCTAATATCTTTGAAATACACCTTGGCAGGAGATCACAGTATGTCAGGAGGTTAAATATACAGCTATAGATCTGTGTAGATGAGGCCATTAGAGCACTCAGACCCTAGTGCTAGTGCAAAAGGAAATGTGCCAAAAGACTTACACCTCGCAAAAGTCAGTGTTTATCATCACTGTAAAGCAATCATTTTAGATGACTGTTCTGCGTTAGAGAAAATAGCCTCTATCACATAAAAGCGTTTCCTTCTTTCCATAAACATAGATTATTTTCCTTCAACAATTTTATCCTAGCTGCCATCTTTGGTACTTGAAACCTTTTTTCATCATTCTTGCATTTTTCCCACCATAACACACAACAAGCAATCTAATAGGATAAAATGTTTTCTGAAAATATGATCAGCAATACCATTATCATTTCTCCACATAATAGATCCCACTGTCGTGCTTATCATTAGATTTAAAAACAAACACTCTTTCTGGCCGCCATATGTGGCGACAGATGTCATCACGCAGCCCCTGAGGGGGAAGACAGACGACCTGTCTACATAACTGAAGCTGAGAAATTGTAGTTTAGGGGAAACACAGACAGAACATTTGCATTCTCTACATGTCCTTCATCCAAGATTCATTCTTCTCTGAATGCTCCAGAGAGTCTGATGTACGCAAACTGTGTGAAAAGGTGGCAAGGGTTTGGCAAGGTTGTGAGAGCTTTATGAGAACAGCAACTGATGCCTGGGTTTGACTGGGAGAAAGGAGCTGTTCTCATTATGTCCTTTTATATCCCTATTTTAAAAATATGAAATATGTATTTCAAATAATTAGTACTTTGTGGAATTTAAAAGTTTTTTAAATCACAAGCTACAGTATAGAAACCTTCAAAAAATAGACGCATTTTGAATTGAAAAAGCCTTTTGATTGAGGCCACAAATGTAATATGAATAGTATGAATCAGCCTCTGTATTGTTGCCATTCAGAGTTTAAAGATGTATTTTTCACATGCTCAATAGGGTGGCAGTGATATGTTTTTTTTTTCTTTTTTTTTTTCTTCTGCAAGCTATCATTAGTGTAGAGAGAATATGCTGTGGAACATGTTGGACAGTAAATACAGAGGATGATAAATGTGCTGTAAATGAATAATATTTCATCTATATACAAAAAAAAAAAAAAAAATAAGTAAAATGTCTAAAACCTTTTGACGACTTTTGTCTGACTTATCCTAAATTTAAAATGCTGACAACTTTTGGTAATCATAATTATTCTAAGTTTATAATGTGATTACAGTCATTTTATTATAAAAGTATGTACTTCACTGATATAAACGTGTAAGCAATTGAGCCTCTTAAAAAATAAAATAAAAATGTATATTGTAATTTCATAAATGTCACTAATTCTCCCAGCTTAGCATTAGTTCACTTCAAATTTATAATGTCCTGATAATTTACTCGGCCCCATCTCATCCAAGATGTTCATGTCTTTCTTTCTTCAGTGGAAATGAAGTTTTTTGAGTAAAACATTCCAGGATTTTTCTCCACATAATGGACTTCATTGGGAACCAACGGCTGAAGGTCCAGATCAATGCAGTTTCAGAGGAAGGGCTTCAGAGGCTCTGCACGATCCCAGAGGAATAGGGTCTGATCCAGACAAACCATCGGACATTGCTCGACTTTGGTGTTGTTGTTCTTCACGCCGTCTGACATCATCACGTCGGAAAGGTCATGCGTGATGTAGGTGGAAGTGCCAACCCAGTGTTAAAATGATTGTGCAAAGATTAAATCAAACGCTCTTTACAAAAATAAAGGTAAAACAACGATGTTGGGTGATTTTAAAGTGGGAGGAGAACATGAGATGGAGTTTTTCAATTTGGACCTTCAACCTTTGGTTGCCTTTGAAGTCCCTTATGTGGAGAAAAATCCTGGAATGTTTAAAACTGAATTTCTTTTCGACTGAAGAAAGACACAAGCATCTTGGATGAGACTGGGTTGAGTAAATGATCAGGAAATGTTCATTTTGAAGTGAACTAATCCTTTAGCAGGTGTTTTTCTAGTGGCTTGTGCAGTTTACTTCTGAGTCTGATTTGAAAACTAAGGAAGTAGTAATTAGCCTGGAGTATATCACTCAGTCGAAATGCTTCCTCTAAATGACTTAACTGAATTTCAGGTTTGTTTGCATTTGGCTTACATTACATTTCACTTATACAAGTAACCGTAAATGTCCACTGGGTCCACTAACCACTTACAGGAAACTTTATGGATGGAATTTCCGGAACACAGCGCTAAAGCGAGGACCGGGCCGCTATAGCAAGGCAATTGTGTGATTCATTAAGAAAATTAACTACTTTCGTTCTACTCTTGTGCGTGATTTTGAAATTCATAGTAGTAGTAGTGTTTTTCATAGAACTGAAAGGTTATTGATATTTGAACAGTTGTATGCGTGTTAAAATAGTTCAGATTCTTTCCAGATATTTTAGGAAGTAATCATTAATTCTATTTTTGCGAGAGAAATCTCCTCTATTCACCATTAGGCCTGCCAGGAGTCCTTGGGTACAGAACTACATCAATAATAGAGGAAAGAAGATAATCTTATCTTCACATCTGGAGCCCTTATTAGACAAAATGAACTGCTTAAATCTGGAGCACATGCTGTCTCATCAAAACGGGAGATCATGGAATTATGGAGACATTTCCCCATTCATGCAGTTCATGGCATCAGACTTTTTATTTGATAGTAATTTGATGAATAATTAATTATTTAAATTATTAGCAGCAGTTAGTATGTGCAATATACCTGGTTTAAACCCAAAATATGTTCATGCAATTCTCTAAAGATTAATTAGGATGGATGCACAACGGTCCTACATAGTCAACAAGAAAGCACTAATCTTCTGAATGATTGCTCTTGTACTTTACTACATTTCAGCCTATAACAATGAAATGGTTTCCGACTTCCACACAGTTTCAGCCATCAGGACTAATTGGTCATGCACAGTGGGCACAATGTTTTCTGCAGGACTATAAATTATTAAATAAAAGAAGTCTTTTAGAAGTGCTGAACTTCAGTAAAGAGCCTCTTTGTCACATACAAGGCTTTTCCCATGTAAAATTACTCATGTAGAAAGGGACACATTTACAATTTGCTTGATTAGTTATGACGAAGTATAAAGTACTTACAATAAAGTATAAAATACTTACAAATCATTTTTATTCATAGTTAATATATTGTAGTCCCTACATTGCTAATACATTAATTGGCTGTATAAAAATAGAGTATTCTTTATTCATTGTCACTGTAATTAACCACATTATTACTGTTTAATTAGCTCATGTAAAGAGTTAGATAATGTTTTTCTCATGCTTTGTTAACAGCTTATTAGCTATAAATAGTTTTCACTTTAGATTAGGTCACAGAAAATGGGAAAATGACTTTAATTAAGTGTTTTAAGCCATCTTTTATTAGTCATTAATTGCATTAGTATTAAAGTTCGATCGCCAATGGACCAAGGGGGACCACACCCCAAGGTACGCTATCGGGCCGATACCGGGATGCTTGGGACGGCCCTGAACACACTGATCCAACAAAGCCCAATGAAGTGTCTGTCATCCCTCGGCACAGTGTGAATGGGCCTTTATATGCTGATTGGGTGCTCAAGAAACAGTTGTGCAGCATCTTTTTGTTGAAATATATATTATATATTTTAAAATAGTATACACACAGTCAAACCAAAATTTGTTCAGATACCTTCAACATTTTCTCACATTATCACAGTTTATTCGCTATAGTTTAGAAAATGGTAATAAAATATGACAAGCGGGGTGAAAAAGGTGACAAAAAAAACGAGAAAAAAGTACACAAAAAAGCTTTTATTATGTTGGGGTTATGATAGTAAATCTGCATTTGTTGGCAAAATTGTAATGTTAGTAGTGAAAATAACACCAAACAACTTTAAATCAAAATAAGTCATATTTCATAATAGTCAGCCAAGTCATAATATTTCTTTAACAGATGCTTACCTTAATAGGGTTGGGCAATATGACCAGAATCTCATATCACAATAAACCATAACGATAGGCTATTTACCATGACATAGTTATTTTTGCTTTAAATAAGGATTTTATGAAATCAACATTCTTGATACCATATAAATTTCAATGTCAATATCAATATCAATATCAACTAGCCTAAATAAATACAACTCAAGCTGAGTGAAGACAAGTAAACAGTTGGTGATGAAATAAGAATAAAAAAGTAATTACAAAACTACAGGAAAACAAATAAATAATAAATGCTATATGCATTGTATAAATGAATCATATGTATAAAAACACTGCATAGTCTTCATTGTGTAAATTAAATATATATTTACTCTGATTAAAGTTACAAAAGTGGATTAGTCAAGAGCATTGAGAGATTGTCTCTCTTTTGTTGTGTGATTAATATGAGTGACAGACAGCAGGAAAATGAGACACTGTCACTTTAAGGGTTTCTCTATGGCTCTGGGTCCATTATACTGTAACACTTGCGTTTTCTTTCTCAGTTTACTTGTTTACTTTCATTTAACACATAGATGACTGTTTACGAGGAAACTTGCAAAGATGGGCATTTTGACACATATACGTATGTATATTTAACCGTTCAAGGTCAATAAAGCGGCAAATATAACTCTATGAGAAGTGGATGTGTGTCTGCATCTCTGACTGCGGTCAGAAACAGCCTCTCGTGCAAATGGAGAAACGAGTCGTTTTTCGCTGCTGACTGCCATTCAAAGGCTTAAAAGTACTTGTTTTTACACCACAATGGTTACAAACGCATGCAAATGAAACGTTTTCGTGACCACGCAGCACAGCAACCTCACGTGAATGAGTAACTTCAGAAGGTGTCCGTTGATGTCATTCACCTTGGTAACCCCCGCCCGCCATTTTTCAAAAACTCATCGGATCTAGACAAATCACAATAATGACGTATTCACCGAAAACGGCGAATTCCGCCGAAAGGTGACAAGTTTGCACCCCTGGGATAATATCAGATAACTTTGATAGAAAGGGATGTGATGGATTACAATCAACCAATCAGCTGTTAGATTTAAGAACACAATTACATAATACCAGTTTAGCTCAACCAATGACGAGCGACGCTTCATTTAGTTCAGTCTGTGGTGTCAAAGGTCACATTAGCAATTAAAGAACAAACACTGAAGCAAAACATGCTCAGCTCAAAGTGTCTGGATCATTTTGCTCCCACATTTTTATACATTTTACTGCTAGTCACTGTATGAATAATTTTTGGGTATAATATGTCACAGTTTATTTTGCTCTCCTCACTTACTGAAATGAATTATAGTGTCCTGCACACATTAGTTAAACATTATATCTGGAGTCTGAATTATTTTTGGTTTCACTGTATGTATCTTTTTCACCCTTGATTCACTAAACACACTAAACACAAGAATTGGACTCCGTTTCACACTGCAATACCACATGCTGTTCTCTCTATTGATAATGATTTGGTCCCTACAGATCTGCAGCATTTTCTCTTTATTTGTGTTTTGCTTTTAATGTGATTCCTTTTTAATTCAGCTTATAAAAATAGCTGCACTCACTGGGTAATTAATTTGTAGCATTTTATATATTATAATGCATTCACATTAAATGTTAATCTTCTTTGTCCGGGAAAAGCTGACGTTTTAAATGCATTTCATGGTCTTTTAACACACTTCTCCGTGGGGGGCTGTAGTGCTAAGTGCATGTCAGCTTTTGCACTCTTATAGTGTTCCAGTGTTCTTTGTTTTTTAATTGCCCACTTACATAATTGTTTCATTAGCTCTTGCTGAAAATAGTTGCCTGAGAAGTCGAAGACAAGATGTGTGTGGGCACCTCTGCTGAACAGGGCCAGTAAATATTAGGTTAATTGAGTCTCTTACTGTAGCACTTAGGGCTCAGTGCTGCCATTCCGTATTATTTGCATATATAGGAGCACCGCTGCAGTCTCGGCAAGAGGGAGTCCCACTAGGTAAAGCGTAAGAATTGACTTGTCATTGCTCTGTGGTTGGGAGAGCAGAGTTTAGAATAGCACACTACCATACTTACTTCCTTTGCCATATGCAGATATTAGGAAAAACCTGGCATTCAGATATTCCAAAAGATACCAGGAAATTAGCATGTTCAATAAATGAAAATTTTAAGTAAAGATAGTTTGACTTCCCATGGAACTTTGTAAAGAAGTGATTGTTAACTATTGCAGTTATGCTATCAGCCAACTTTGCGTGTGTGGACCATTTTTGCACAAATAAACCTCACGAGGGAGTCTGCCCTGCGACCCCATTAAACGGTTCACACTGCAACCCCCCAATGTTCAAACCAGAAATATGCATTTGTAACCTTCCTTGAGGAGTTACGGCACTTTATGTTTTTCTACTTCAAGCACTGAGTCAGGGGTGGTATCACAGAAAAAAGTTTGGATTCATTTCTGCCCAAGACTTCAAATGAAAATCAGACCACTTTATATTAGGTGGCCTTAACTACTTTGTATTAACATATGCATTAATAATTTAACACAATTTACTTATTGTATACATATGTGTTTTTACATTGTACTTACATAAAAATAAAAATAAATATCTGCATGTAATTACATCTGTAATTAATTTCTGTAGTTAGATTTATAATTACAGTTTACGCAACCCTACCCTTAAACTTACTCACACCACACCTGTCCCACCACACCTGTCCCTAACTTTACCCTTAAACTTACTCACACCACCACACCTGTCCCTAACTTTACCCTTAAACTTACCCACACCACCACACCTGTCCCTAACTTTACCCTTAAACTTACTCACACCATCACACCTGTCCCTAACTTTACCCTTAAACTTACCCACACCACCACACCTGTCCCTAACTTTACCCTTAAACTTACCCACGCCACCACACCTGTCCCTAACTTTACCCTTAAACTGACCCACACCACCACACCTGTCCCTAACTTTACTCTAAACTTACCCACACCTGTCCCTAACTTTACCCTTAAAATTACTCACACCACCACACCTGTCCCTAACTTTACCCTTAAACTGACCCACACCACCACACCTGTGCCTAACTTTACCCTTAAACTTACCCACGCCACCACACCTGTCCCTAACTTTACCCTTAAAATTACTCACACCACCACACCTGTCCCTAACTTTACCCTTAAACTTACCCACGCCACCACACCTGTCCCTAACTTTACCCTTAAACTGACCCACACCACCACACCTGTCCCTAACTTTACTCTAAACTTACCCACACCTGTCCCTAACTTTACCCTTAAAATTACTCACACCACCACACCTGTCCCTAACTTTACCCTTAAACTGACCCACACCACCACACCTGCCCCTAACTTTACCCTTAAACTTACCCACACCGCCACACCTGTGCCTAACTTTACCCTTAAAATTACTCACACCACCACACCTGTCCCTAACTTTACCCTTAAACTTACCCACACCACCACACCTGTGCCTAACTTTACCCTTAAAATTACTCACACCACCACACCTGTCCCTAACTTTACCCTTAAACTGACCCACACCACCACACCTGTGCCTAACTTTACCCTTAAAATTACTCACACCACCACACCTGTCCCTAACTTTACCCTTAAACTGACCCACACCACCACACCTGTGCCTAACTTTACCCTTAAAATTACTCACACCACCACACCTGTCCCTAACTTTACCCTTAAAATTACTCACACCACCACACCTGTCCCTAACTACCCTTACTGACCTTAAACTGACTGTCCCACGCCACCACACCTGTGCCTAACTTTACCCTTAAAATTACTCACACCACCACACCTGTCCCTAACTTTACCCTTAAACTGACCCACGCCACCACACCTGTCCCTAACTTTACCCTTAAAATTACTCACGCCACCACACCTGTCCCTAACTTTACCCTTAAACTGACCCACACCACCACACCTGTCCCTAACTTTACCCTTAAACTGACCCACACCACCACACCTGTCCCTAACTTTACCCTTAAACTGACCCACACCACCACACCTGTCCCTAACTTTACCCTTAAAATTACTCACACCACCACACCTGTCCCTAACTTTACCCTTAAAATTACTCACACCACCACACCTGTCCCTAACTTTACCCTTAAACTTACCCACACCTGTCCCTAACTTTTACCCTTAAAACTGACCCACACCACCACACCTGTCCCTAACTTTACCCTTAAACTGACCCACACCACCACACCTGTGCCTAACTTTACCCTTAAAATTACTCACACCACCACACCTGTCCCTAACTTTACCCTTAAAATTACTCACACCACCACACCTGTCCCTAACTTTACCCTTAAACTGACCCACGCCACCACACACCTGTGCCTAACTTTACCCTTAAAATTACTCACACCACCACACCTGTCCCTAACTTTACCCTTAAAATTACTCACACCACCACACCTGTCCCTAACTTTACCCTTAAACTGACCCACGCCACCACACCTGTGCCTAACTTTACCCTTAAAATTACTCACACCACCACACCTGTCCCTAACTTTACCCTTAAACTGACCCACGCCACCACACCTGTCCCTAACTTTACCCTTAAAATTACTCACGCCACCACACCTGTCCCTAACTTTACCCTTAAACTGACCCACACCACCACACCTGTCCCTAACTTTACCCTTAAACTGACCCACACCACCACACCTGTCCCTAACTTTACCCTTAAACTGACCCACACCACCACACCTGTCCCTAACTTTACCCTTAAAATTACTCACACCACCACACCTGTCCCTAACTTTACCCTTAAAATTACTCACACCACCACACCTGTCCCTAACTTTACCCTTAAACTTACCCACACCTGTCCCTAACTTTACCCTTAAACTGACCCACACCACCACACCTGTCCCTAACTTTACCCTTAAACTTACCCACACCTGTCCCTAACTTTACCCTTAAACTGACCCACGCCACCACACCTGTCCCTAACTTTACACTTAAACTTACCCACGCTACCACACCTGTCCCTAACTTTACCCTTAAACTTACCCATGCCACCACACCTGTCCCTAACTTTACCCTTAAACTTACCCACGCCACCACACCTGTCCCTAACTTTACACTTCCCTAACTTTACCCTTAAGCTGACCCACGCCACCACACCTGTCCCTAACTTTACCCTTAAACTTACCCACGCCACCACACCTGTCCCTAACTTTACCCTTAAACTTACCCACGCCACCACACCTGTCCCTAACTTTACCCTTAAACTTACCCACACCACCACACCTGTCCCTAACTTTACCCTTAAACTGACCCACGCCACCACACCTGTCCCTAACTTTACCCTTAAAATTACTCACACCACCACACCTGTCCCTAACTTTACCCTTAAACTGACCCACGCCACCACACCTGTCCCTAACTTTTACCCTTAAAATTACTCACACCACCACACCTGTCCCTAACTTTACCCTTAAACTTACCCACACCACCACACCTGTCCCTAACTTTACCCTTAAACTTACCCACGCCACCACACCTGTCCCTAACTTTACCCTTAAACTCACCCACACCATCACACCTGTCCCTAACTTTACCCTTAAACTTACCCACGCCACCACACCTGTGCCTAACTTTACCCTTAAACTTACCCACACCACCACACCTGTCCCTAACTTTGCCCTTAAACTTACCCACGCCACCACACCTGTCCCTAACTTTACCCTTAAACTTACCCACGCCACCACACCTGTCCCTAACTTTACCCTTAAACTTACCCACGCCACCACACCTGTCCCTAACTTTACCCTTAAACTCACCCACACCATCACACCTGTCCCTGACTTTACCCTTAAACTTACCCACGCCACCACACCTGTCCCTAACTTTACCCTTAAACTTACCCACACCACCACACCTGTCCCTAACTTTACCCTTAAACTTACCCACGCCACCACACCTGTCCCTAACTTTACCCTTAAACTTACCCACGCCACCACACCTGTCCCTAACTTTACCCTTAAACTTACACCACCACACCTGTCCCTACCTTTACCCTTAAACTTACCCACACTTGTCCCTAACTTTACCCTTAAACTGACCCACACCACCACACTTGTCCCTAACTTTACCCTTAAACTTACCCACACCTGTCCCTAACTTTACCCTTAAACCGACCCACGCCACCACACCTGTCCCTAACTTTACCCTTAAACTTACCCACGCCACCACACCTGTCCCTAACTTTACCCTTAAACTCACCCATGCCACCACACCTGTCCCTAACTTTACCCTTAAACTTACCCACGCCATCACACCTGTCCCTAACTTTATCCTTAAGCTTACCCACACCACCACACCTGTCCCTAACTTTACACTTCCCTAACTTTACCCTTAAACTAACCCACGCCACCACACCTGTCCCTAACTTTACCCTTAAACTTACCCACGCCATCACACCTGTCCCTAACTTTACCCTTAAACTTACCCACGCCACCACACCTGTCCCTAACTTTACCCTTAAACTTACCCACGCCACCACACCTGTCCCTAACTTTACACTTCCCTAACTTTACCCTTAAACTAACCCACACCACCACACCTGCCCCTAACTTTACCCTTAAACTAACCCACGCCACCACATCTGTCCCTAACTTTACTCTTAAACTTACCCACACCACCACACCTGTGCCTAACTTTACCCATATCCACCTCAATATCAGCAAAAGTGTTTTGCAATACAATATGAACACAATAGATACATTGTACTTATTTTTTTAATGTAAGTGTGTAGTAGTTAAGGCCACCTAATATAAAGTGGGACCTGAAAATCTTTGGGGGTGTATTCAATTACGTGTGAAGGTGGTTGTGACAGTAATATGTGCACTTCTGATGAGGAACTGACCCTGAAGGCATACATAGTCTCATAATTAAACGAGCCGTCAGCTAGATTCAGATGGTGGATGAACCAGAAGACTTTTCTGGAAGCGCTTTTTCGAAGTGCCACAGAAATCTTGGTTAATGAGGTAGTTGATGTCTAACTATGCTCGTCAGGAACTTGTTTTAACTTTTTGGAGAGAACCCATTGTTTGCAGTAAACAACAGTAGGTGGGCTAATATTTCATCTACAGTTATAATGCCCCCTGCATGAGCTCTTCTGCAATTAGCAATGCAGTACGTCTTAACTCTACAAACTCTCCTACTGTGCTGAGATGTGGGTTACAATGGATTGCCATTCTGCTTGGCCACCGAGCGCCCTAGACACAAATTAACATGAAGGCCAGATTGTAGAGTATACAGTGGATGCTGAATTGAAGCATCACTTGCCAATGATATTTCTGTGGAGAATGTGGCGGCTTGTTTCACTCAACAGCGTGAACAGTGTTTGAGTGACTGACGTGCTTTATTAACACCAGGGCATGTTTTATTATTTTTCTTGTGCTGATTGCTTCACCTGACAAAATATGTTTAGTTTTCATTAAATCTAAAGCAATTTCTTTACATTTATTTCAGATCTTGATTGTGTATGTGCAGAGGCAAACACACCTCTATTCAGCATACTATCCATTTACTGTGAAATATAAAGACAATATGGGTTTGAGGATGATGGATATGAACTAGAGCAAGCTTATGTGCGTTGTTTTGAATGATGAAGTTGTGAATAATCAAGTATGATTAATCAAGTTTTCCAGTCGTGATTAATCAAGTTCTTCCAATATGCTAGTGTTGTCGTTTAGAGATGGAGAAATGCAGGCTCTGATTACCTGCGGAACTAAAGCAGGTCATTTGACTATTTGTCACAAAGAGTAAAACTTAATGCTTTTTATTGTGAAAGATGGTTGAAGCCGCTTACAGCAGAGGTTTGTAGCTTAACTGTTAAACAGCATTATTATATTTTAGTGTAAGAGGATGTGTGTATACAGTTTTTATCTGTGTATGTGTTTCTGAGCTGGAATGACATTGTGTGTTCCATTTGGATTATACCTGTTTTTTTCCTCATCTATTTGACATATGGCTCATGCAAACACAGATTTGCTGTTGGATATCTATTCATATTGTCTGTTTGCCTGTCTGTCTTGTTTGGGAGAATCATGGACATCTCTTTGGCTGTTTGTCAAGGACACTGGTTTCTAAATGTCACGCTAATATTTTCCAGTCAGTATGTGAGATTTATTTTAAGCAGCTGCTGTCAGTTACAGTACCAGTGGAATATGATTGGACAACACATGGCAATTGTTAGTAACAGGACTGAGAATGTTACAATTAGCATAAGCAAATTAATCTGCAATATTACTTGTAAAAATAAAAGCTTTTTGAAACAGTGGCATATAGCTAGTATGCATTTACATAATAAGTAACAGTGTTCCTTTGTTACTAGTTCTAACGTGAGTGTCGTATTGTTTCTTATTTATTTACACACTTGTGCAGTCGAACTGTTGAATAAACGCAATATCACACTTGCATGCGTTATTGCTCTATATCAGCATTACCTACGGCTAAACCACAGCCATGCTGATATAAAGCCATATCACACTCTATGTATAATAACATATAATACCCATTTGTAAGAACCGGTTATTATTAACCCATTTAAGCCCACCGGCAACTATAGTTGCCGCAGTTTATAGTTGTCATTTTCCCTTTGTAAGTATTTTTTCTAGATGTTATCCATGTTTTATGTCTCAGTGACAACCAAATAAAGGATTTCAAGAAGAAAAAGGTATTCACTTCCTGTCACATGACTTGTAAGTACATACATAGGGTATATTGTGTTAAAAGGTTAATAAATCAAGGTTTTTGGTCTTGTTTAGTGCTTTTTGCTTTTATAATATTCCACCTAAAACATAACTTAACCCTTTAATTGACATCTCTACTGTACAGCAGACCTTAATTTGATAGGGAAAATATTTTATGATATTATGTTTTGTAAGGGCCATAATCCAGTTTAGATGTGTTTCATTCTAATCAGTCAAGGACCCTAATTCATTTTATGACTAGTAGCTTATTATAATGTGTAAATTTACATTTACGTTACTATATGAAATCACCTACTACAGTCAGCCATTGAATACTATGGGACTATTTTTTTATTAATTTTTTTTTGTTTTGTTATATAGATGTGATATAGATTTGTTTGCATCGAATGTTCTTCAACTTTTATACATAATACATTTGTTTATGAATAAAGATTGATCTGTTGAAAGCAGTTATTTTGAGGTAGATGCCAAATGTTCTCCTCCCATTTGATATTGAAGGGGTGCATACAACATATTTGCCCACTGGCAACTATAGTTGCTGCACATTCAAATACGATTTTCAAGAAAAAATAAAAAAATAAACCTGGGGACAATAAATGCAGAGCATGTTCACATAGGACACTATTAACATGACTATATGCATGAAACGAAACAAAAGTTTGGGCACAGATGGGTTAAGTATCGTAATTAGACATATATTGTGGATCTGAAGAGGAAGGCATAATTCTAAGGGAACAATGTTTAGCTCGGAATAACAACAAAACTTAACGAAATGACGAATTAAAGAAACGGAATAACGTGATGAGAAGGAAGCAAAGGGGAGATTAGAGTTAATATCAGTGCTTCAAAGTGACAAGACATGCAGTGCTCTTCAGTCTGGCATGTCATGTCATTTCCTCCATTCATGTCTAAGTATCTGCTAATTTCAAGGCAGAACGTTGAGTATTTTTGGATTTGCAGATAATCTTCTTTTGAACCAAAGATCAGAAAGTCTCAGGAGTAATTTCATGTGCTTTAGCAAACTCTCACATGCTATTAGCTACAGATGCAAGTTAGATGCCTGCATCCTTTGAAACACGTTACTGATGTTGAGCACTCAGTCTATCTATCCGTATCAATTTGAGGATGTTTCTCCACATTTGATGCTAAAGTGATCAAAACACTGATCGTGACATTCCATCAGTGTCTGCCAAATGAGCATACAATGATTTAATGATTTAATTCTTTTTCTGAAGTAGCAATTTAGGAAAATTACCTAACATTTTCTACTTCAGCCAAGAATGTATTAAAAAAAAAGATATGGCACCAGCCATCCTCCTTTATGAAGTTTTCTCCTTTGGATCCCTGCCTTTGAGCAGTTGTCTGTGGTATTGCTGTCACACCACAGAAATTGCAGAAGCAAATAAAATGCATGATTTTGTTTGAGATGATATGCTATGCAATAATCATACAATTTATTCACAGTCATTTGCTGTAGGTATCTGTGGTAACCTTAGAAGAGAAGTAAAGCACTTCAATATTGCTCTGTTACCCCTTGAAGAGCATCAATGAGCTTTTTTTCTGCCTCAGCTTATTGTTTGCCTCAAATGATTCTCAAAACAAGAAGTCTTATGACCATTTGTGCAAAATTACTGTCTTACCACATGTCGATTTCTCTGTCTGTAGAGACAAATCCACTTCTCACGTGATGAGAGGTGGAATGGCAAAAAGAAACATTTTCATGTCTGTGTTTCGGTCTTAGTGCTTCCATTAGCAGGTCCTTGCTTCTTTCATCCCACCAGTCCCCTAAGCCCTGTTGGCTTGATCCAACACTATAAATAGACTCATGCAAAGACCCTCCGGCCTTTTTTTTTTTTTTTTTTTTTTTTTTTTTAATGAGCGTTCCTTTACAGAACCCTCTGTTCTCGTCTTTTACCACATCAGCACCTGCTTTAACTCCATACTGGCCTCAGGTGTAGCTTAAGGGAGGCTGTGTGCCAGTGAGGGAGCTCTGGGTGCATGCAACTTAAGTCTAAGCCCTGTAACCGTCACCTAATCGGCCATAATCGACCAGCCTTGGTGATATAATGCATCGGAAGGGGAGGCTGGGGCTAGTCGTCACAAGGTCTACAAGTCAGGCATCGAAAAATTTAATTACACACGTGTTTTCTATAGCAGGGGTTTTGTTCTCAGGACAAGGACCCTCAGGACCCTTTTTAGTTTTATTTTATTATTATATGTGACCCTGGACCACAAAACCAAAAAATATTTATACATCATCTGAAAAGTTGAATAAATAAGCTTTCCATTGATGTATGGTTTGTTAGGATAGGATAATATTTGGCCGCAATACAACTATTTGAATCTGAGGGTGCAAAAACATATTGAGACAATCTCCTTTAAAGTTGTCCAAATGAAGTCCTTAGCAATGCATATTACTACTAATAATACATTTCTGATATATTTACTAAATCTCTTCATGGAACATGATCTTAATATCCTAATGATTTTTGGCATAAAAGAGAAATGGATCATTTTGACCCTTATAATGTATTGTTGGCTATCGCCACAGATATACCCGTGAGACGCAGCGCTGCTGTTGGGCTCCAGGGGCACATATATTACGTATGCATGCATCAATATATAATACTTTAATTAATAATTTGTAATTAATGGACATGTGTATGGTAAACATACTATGAATATTTATAATATAATTTGTATTTAATTGTTGAACCATTTTTTTTTCTGGGCAATATTAGTGAAATTTTTTAATGTAGCATTTTTGTAGCCAAGACTTTAAAATTAGAATAGAATTTAAAAAACCTTGACATGAGGCATGACTGAGTAAAACTGCAGAAAATCAAACGAGCATGCTAATGCCTAAAAACTGGACATGTATGCGATTAGCCACTAATTTGAGCATGGTGTTATTGATAGCTCTAATGCATATGTTTTACAGTTAAGTATCTGTGATCGACACTGGCATGCCCACGCTTCAGCCTAACTGCCCTGAAAATGTCTTCTGAAGCCCACCCGCTGTGTTGCAAATGGAGAGTCGGTGCAGAGGGACTTGCTTTGTTTGCCTCCTGCTGGTTCGGGGGAGGCAGAAGCCTCTTTGTCATGCAGGTGGTTATATATATATATATATATATATATATATTATCCTGAAAAACTTTGCTGCTTCGGCAGAGCTCAGAGCTTAAAGCGGTGTCCCCAGATTAGCCACACGGTGTACATGATCAGTGGAAAAAACCTTCACGCACTTGACTGAATATGCAGACGCTCCACTGGCATCCCACCGAGGCCAAGACTAGTGATAGGTCTATTGTGACTCCCCCTGAATATTTGCGATAAGACTCGGTAACAGTGCTCTGTGGTGTAGTGCAATAGCAGGGTTGTGTCTGTCTGATGAGCCTCATTGAATTGCATTTGTCACATTACCTACGATTTTCTACAAGCACACAGTCCAATCTTTAAAATATGTAACGGTTTAGCTTTTTATGTAATGTG
Organism: Paracanthobrama guichenoti; assembly: GCA_018749465.1. Classification (NCBI taxonomy): domain Eukaryota; kingdom Metazoa; phylum Chordata; class Actinopteri; order Cypriniformes; family Gobionidae; genus Paracanthobrama; species Paracanthobrama guichenoti. The sequence goes on along the minus strand of CM031944.1, from coordinate 22,128,511 downwards.
ACATTAGTGCATATTTGCTGAAAATGCATCAATATGACTTTACTTTGGCCTCTTTGACTCTTTGTTTTCTTTGTGGGTTTTGCATGCAGGTTTTGTTATTAATGTCCGATGCATTTGTGTGTGTTTCTTCAACTATAGACACTTTGGACCCTGTGGTCAAGTCAAGTAAAGTAGTAAGAGTATGAACAGTGTTTTAAGAGAGTTTGTCTTCTAACAATCTCCACCAGTTGACATATGTACATACACACATCTTTTTTTCTCTCACCACGTTTTGAGTTTAACAAAATTCTTTAATTAAACTCACTGTAGTGGAAATTACATTTGTAATTTTTTATCAAAATATAAAATGGTTGGCTTGTCTAGTTCCACAGCTCTAGTTCCATTTTATGTATACTAAAAACACACAAATAATATTTTCATGCTTTTTTCATAATTTGACAAGATTACTGCGTGATTGGAAATGGCACAAAGTAATATTCACCTTGATTTTACTTTCTCTTCATATAATATGTTGCATTTTGATAAACTAGTTTTGAGTTAAGTAAGTTTTGAGATAAATAAATATATATTGTCGCTGTCAGGCAGAAGCCTCATATCTCAAACACTACTTGTCAGGAAATGGAAAAAACACTTTAGTTGTTTTACATAATTAAATACAGCATTATTAGATATTGATTATTTGATTTGATGTTGATATGATGTTGGTATATATGGTCAGACACTTGTGCATGTGTTAATATTTTACCAAAATCAAGCTCAAATGGAGTTTTGACCAATGAATTTCAGAGAATTTGTCAAACAGATGTAAAGCGTGACCAATAGTAATGATTTATGGAAGCAATAAAAAGATGACATATGGAGGTTCACGCCTGACATTGATGATATGGTTTATTTTTATTTGCTCTTTTCACAGATAATTTTTTTACAGTTGAAAATAATATACTAGAGAAATATTTCACTAAATTATTAAACACTTGAACTACAGTACACAGTATTTGTGGTTGTTTTTAGTAGATTATGGCAGATTAGAGAAATGACATGATTTAAGAGAGATGTTTGATAACTGAATTAATTGGCATACAACTGATGGTTTCTGACTTGTAGACCAAAACGTGAAGCCACAACATATGACCCAACCGCAGTATATTGTGCATGGTCCTATATCTGGTCAATTGCCACTTTGCTTGCATGTTCACTGTAACGCATTAACAGGCTCAAGGTTTAGTGCCAACATTTAATGTGAAGGAATCTATGCTCAGCAGATTCTCAAGTGTGTATGTGTTTTCCTCCCTGCGGTGTGCATTATTTAACACTCCAAGTGGCTCAAAAAATAGCAGGTGACATTGGAGGGTTGGTGGTTCTTATTTATAGAGAGTTTCTAAATGTGAAGAGTATGAATCTAGCGGTTATTGTAGTGACTCTACAGTTGTTGATTTCGGTTTGAAACTCAAATCAGTTTTTAAAATAGGGAAGGTACCCACTCAGTCTATTAAACAGATTGTTTAAACCTGGGTGCTTAAAACAAGTCAGCCCGTAGAACAAGACAAAATACAACTACATTCTGATCTGATGCAATGCATACTCTGAAATGAAAACTAGTCTTATGCAACTGGCTTCAAGTGATATATGTGTGTGTGTGTGTGTGTGTGTGTGTGTGTGTGTGTGTGTGTGTGTGTGTGTGTGTGTGTGTGATGGGTAGGTTTAGGGGTAGGGGTAGTGTAGGGGGATAGAATATACAGACAGTATAAAAACCATTATGCCTATGGAGAGTCCTCATAATGATAGGTACACCAACATGTGTGCGTGCATGCGTGCGTTTGTTTTCATCAGTCACATGTTTCTTTGTCTGTGTTTCCCATGGACACTAATCTTCCACCACAGCTGCACATCATTTAGTTTGTTACCTTTGTTTATTTAGTTCCTCTGTGTTCAGGCTTAAGTTGTTGGTTATTGTTTGTGTGTGCATGTTACGCATGCTGTTACTCTGATACCATCTAGTTTATAATCCTGTCTTCCTCATTATCCGTGTGACAGAGAGCGAGAGATATTTTTTCCCTTTTTCTGGGCAAAATGCATAAATGTAAAAAACATTGCTTGCTTTGGGTTTTGCGTGTCAATGAGGACATCAGAATGTGACATGATTGATGTAATATGGCCAGTCAGTGCTGTCAGTTGTGACTTATGATATACTACATATTGTGCTGTTGTCAAAGGGATCATATCATTCAATCTGCCAAGAAACAATCATAAAGGACAGCAGAAGGAAAAAAAAAATGTTAGTTTACAACCAGCTTAAAAACTGTGATCTCTCTTGGATCATTTATTTAAAATAATGATAATTGTTTGGTCAATCGATTGTAGAATGTCATCTGGTGCAAAGCCCCCTAAAGTTAAAATCTTAGAATAACTCCTGATAGAATTAATATCTTTCGCTGTCGACTATTATAGAAAAAAAGTAATTGCGTTTAACTTTTAATGTTGATTTAACATGGAATGGTTTAAAGGCACATATTTTCTGTCCGTCGTGCTCAGTCCTAAAGCTAATTATCCACCATGAAATATTAAACATGGCTTTGAATCCTTAACAAATGACCATTTGCTAGCCATTGTGCCTCGAAGTGTTGGATGGGCTTACAAAATAAAACTGACTTTGACTGATTGCATAGTCCCGAATTCTTATTCATGGGGAAAATTGGCACCATTAAAGGAAACATACCTTGGAACAGGCTGGTGGAGGTAAACCCTGATCTGCTGTGAACAAAACATCTCACGTTGAGTCGTCATGTTCACCTCACGGTTCTTGTTTCTCTAATGCTGTGATAACTGAAGATGGCATCTGTGAATTTGACAATATACAAGCATGCATTTTAATTTTGAAGTGTTGGGAAAATTCAATATATTATATATAAAACGTGATCACATATTTTACCAAAAAAATAATAATAATAATAATTATATATATATATATATTATAATAATTTTTGCATTTTAATATTATTTTGTTATTTGTATTTATTATTTGTTTATTTGTTTATTTTTATTATGATATATTTTTAATGTGTAGTAAAATCAGGTAAATCCATTTCTGAAACAGTTTGTAAAAATGTCACATTTTAAGAACCATGTTAAAGAGTTCCTTGAGTAAAAATAAAATAAAATATGCAACGATAAAGCATATGTTCATATACACCGATCAGGCATAACATTATGACCACTTTCTTAATATTGTGTTGGTCCACCTTTTGTTGCACTGTGATTGAAACTGAGATGCTCTGTGTATTCTGACACCTTTCTATTAGAACCAGCATTAACTTCTTGAGCAGTTTGAGCTCCAGTAGCTCGTCTGTTTGATCGGACCACACGGGCCAGCCTTCGCTCCCCACGTGCATCAATGAGCCTTGGCCGCCCATGACCCTGTGGCCGGTTCACCACTGTTCCATCCTTGGAGCACTTTTGATAGATCCTGACCACTGCAGACCGGGAACACCCCACAAGAGCTGCAGTTTTGGAGATGCTCTGACCCAGTCGTCTAGCCATCACAATTTGGCCCTTGTCAAACTCGCTCAAATCCTTACGCTTGCCCATTTTTCCTGCTTCTAACACATCAACTTTGAAGACAAAATGTTCACTTGCTGCCTAATATATCCCACCCACTAACAGGAGCCGTGATGAAGAGATCATCAATGTTATTCACTTCACCTGTCAGTGGTCATAATGTTATGCCTGATCAGTGTATATGCATATACATATTCCCCTTTCACATGTCCATGTGACCCTGGACCACAAAACCAGTCATAAGGGTATATTTTCTGAAATTGAGATTTATAGAGCATCTGAACGCTGAATAAATCATCTCTCCATTGATGTATGGTTTGTTAGGATTGGACAATATTTGAAAATCTGGAATCTGAGGGTGCAAAAACATCTAAATATTGAGAAAATCTCCTTTAAAGTTGTCCAAATGAAGTCCTTAGCAATGCATATTACTACTAATAATACATTTCTGATATATTTACGCTAGGACATTTACTAAATATCTTCATGGAACATGATCTTAATATCCTAATGATTTTTGGCATAAAAGAAAAATGGATCATTTTGACCCTTATAATGTATTGTTGGCTATTGCCACAGATATACCGTGAGACGCAGCGCTGCTGTTGGGCTCCAGGGGCACATATTTATACTCTTTCTCTCTGTTTTTATACAGTATATACATTATCCATTATCCCAGTGTCTTTCAAAAGATTCTTCTTGTAATCTCAGTTTGAATGTAAGTCTTTCTATATATTGTACATATCGTTCCTACTGAATTCTTGTTGGGGGAAGTTGTTGGAGCCATAGGCGAGTAATCGCTTTTTCCACTACTGCTAGTAGTAATTATTTATTTGACTGAATCTTTTACATTGCCAAGATATAGTATGTATTATTTAACCTGATTCCCCAATCTCAGTCTCTAAAATTTCCTCTATATTTGAATGTATTTCTGAGCAAAACCATTTTAAAACCGGACAGAATTGTGATCATTTGAGAGTTGTGATTTGCACCATATTGCACCATACTGGATGCTGGTTTTCTTTTGTACAAACACAGCATGCCTAGTCTCAGACAGTGATAATTGCTTATAATAATTGCTTACTAGCATATACATGGGCATGAGACTAAGGGCCAGATTTACTAACAGCTGACTGCGTCTCTGTTGTACGATTTGCGCTTCGTCAGTAGATTACGCGCAGAACTTTTCTCTCCCATCGGTGCTTTTTTGGAATTGCGCTCTTTGCCCTGTTTAGTAAATCTGGCCCAAATTCTTTAATCCATAGAGAACAAAAGCTGATTGTAACTTTAGTCCTGCCTGCATGCATCTATTTAAACACAAAACAAAAATAAGTTTATTTTAAAATTGTTCAGAGAGAGAAACTCTTTAAATGAAAATGTGAATCCCACATAATGGCAGGCCGTCACTCTGCTTTTTGAGACGTTAGCCTTTGTTCTGTCCACATTATGAGAATTTATATGATGCCAAACACCCTGGCCAGCTTTAGAAAGGTTCTTCCTCAGAGGCAGTCTTTGTAAATGGCTGTATTTAGCCAAAGGCCAGATTGTATATTTGGGTCTGTGGCGCTCTGTAAGCACAGACACAGTGAAAGAGAGGGGAGGGCAGGTTCTAACACTGCATCAGGATGTGAGATGAATAGTACTAGCTTTTTACCCCAGCCTGCTCTTTCTTCTTCTTCTTCTTCTTCTCTCTCCCTCTCTCTCTCTCTCTCTCTCTCTCTCTCTCTCTCTCTCTCTCTCTCTCTCTCTCTCTCTCTCTCTCTCTCTCTCTCTCTCTCTCCATCTCTCCCTTTGGTTTGTGCTTTCCTGCATTTAAACAGGCATTGCCCAATATGCATTTAAAAGAGAAAACGGCACAATCAACATTCAGCCTTCAGATAATCTGACAGTCTCAATAAAAAAAAAAAAAAATCCTACTCATTTTTTACACCAAAATTTTACACAGCTCATGTTTTAGACAGCATGAAAAAAAATTGTTCATGGGTGGCCGTACTAAAAGGCATACACAACAAAACTAAGCAGAACAGACAACAAAAAGAGAAAAGAGGGCAGCCCAGGATGGATGGGTAACTGGGCATCATTATTCTTATCTTAAAGGGATAGTTCACTTAGAACGGTCTGCCATCATTTACTCACCCCCTGTCATTCCAAACCTGTTTTTTTCACCTTATTTGATCACAAAAAGAGGTTTAAAACTGCTTTCGCAAACTATTCCTTTAATATATGGAGCTGCCCTATGAAGTCCCCTGACTGGACAGGATTTGTGAATGTGTTATCATGGCCTGTGGGGTATTTTTTAACCTGTGAGCAGTGACCCTTACAAACACCTGTTTTCCTGCTCATGGCAGATGTGATGCCGAGCTCCTCTGACATTACAACATTTCTTTTTCTTTTATGTTTATTCTGCCGGTTGTTTTTTTTTTTTTTAAATTAATTTATTTTTTTACAAATTTGGATAGGTCGAATGATTGACAGCAATTGAAATGCAAAGTCTTCTGGTTATCTTACAGAATGTGTGACCTGTCTGGATATTAATAAAATTCAAAGTCAGATATCTAACAGCTAATTAAATGCAGTTAATTCATTTTTAACTAGTGGGTTCTTGATTTTGTATTATTCATGCACATTTTGATGAAAAAAAAATATTATTAATATTAAGTTATAATTTTATGTCAAATTAAGCTGATTTTAGATCAAAAGTACATCCTGCTGAATGTAGAAATGAGGCCAATTTTATGCATGTTTCTTCAACTTTGGATACATTTACAGGTATCTCCAAGGGGTTGAATTTCATCAGCAGCTTTTTGGAAACAATTGCGAACAACAGCAATTCAGCCACAAAGTGGTAGGCCACGTAAAATCACAGAGCGGGGTCAGCACATGCTGAGGGTCAAAGTGTGCAGAAGTCACCAACTTTCTGCAGAGTCAATAGCTACAGACCATCAAACTTCTGTGGCCTTCAGATGAGCTCAAGAACAGTGCGTAGAGAGCTTCATGGAATGGGTTTCCATGGCCGAGCAGCTCATCCAAGCCTTACATCACCAAGTGCAATGCAAAGCGTGGGATGCAGTGGTGTAAAGCACGCCGCCACTGGACTCTAGAGCAGTGGAGACGTGTTCTCTGGAGTGACCAATCACGCTTCTTTGTCTGACAATCCAATGGACGAGTCTGGGTTTGGCGGTTGCCAGGAGAACGGGACTTGCCTGACTGCATTGTGACAAGTGTAAAGTTTGGTGGAAGGGGGATTATGGTGTGGGGTTGTTTTTCAGGGGTTGGTCTTGGGCTTAAACCCTACGGATTAAGAATGGGATGTCATTAAAGTTCATGTGCATGTCAAGGCAGGCGTCCCAAAACTTTTGGCAATATAGTGTATCTGTCTGTCTGTCTGTCACATTATGCAAAAAGTAAAATTGTATGTATTTGGGATCCTTAGCTTGTATTTGGGATGGCTTAGCAAAACAAATGAATTGTGTTAATCACAGAGTTCTGTCAAACCAAAACATCATTGTGGAAATGATACTGTGGTGAAAATGTGCATGGCTTTTATATGCTGTATACATACCATATATACATAAACAAACAAACAAACACAATGGCAAAAACCACATCGTTAGTAGACAAAGAATCTAGTAAGAGTGTGAAAGTGTGTTTTAAAATAGTTTATTTTCTAAAAGTCTGCAGGGGCAAAATTGCTAAAAAAACACAAGGAAACAGCAGTAATTTATTCCTGTTACATGCCTTTGTTTGTGTTGTATCACGCATGTTGTTTAATTAATAAAGGTACCGTACCACTCCGGACCCCTGGGACTGTGTATGACGGCTAGTGATGAACTGCCGAGTCACTCTGGCTTATGCCTGCGCATATACAACTCATAAAGCGGGTCAAGGGTTCTCCTCCGTGTAGCAGTCTGCAAGCACCATTTTGAAAGATGTCGTCTGCCTTCTCTTTGTCTAAACATTTTTACTAATGCATTAGAGGCAGCACAGGTCGAAAGCTTTGTTTTTCATTTGTTTCAGGAGTACATCAGTGTGTTTAAGAACAAACGCTTAATCGGACAAACAAAAAGAGAATTCTAAAACAGCCATTAAAAATTAAAAACATGTATCCAGTGTATCATCCCACCCAAATAGTTCAATAAACTGTCATAAAATGACACGTTACCCTTTTTCAAAGTCTTATCGAAATCCTCTGTCCTTACATATCAAACAGACTTTATGCAATGTCAAGAACATATGCTCAGTTTGCTTTGTGCTGTGAGTAGAAGGAAAGCCTATTCATCATTTCTCCACCTAAATTGTCTATTAATGTGATGTCCAGTAGCTCTATTCCTATTAATGCTCTAGTCATCTGTCACTGCATCCATTAACCAGACTTGTTTTTACTGTTTAAACTGATCGTATATTTATAAAGTGAAGTTCAAATGCCGTAGGGATTGCTTTGATATTCCTAAAAATGTCTGGAGTGATATGAATAATGTATAGTCACAGTACACTGTGTATATTTGCATGACAGGAGCATTTGTGATTTTTCCTGGAAAGCATCACACACTGCTCAGTGCAACACAAAACATTTTCTCGATTTTCTTCTGTTTATATTGGCAGAGATTTCTGGGAACTCTGAAGACATCCCCCTGGTGCGCTGGAGGCAGCAGTGGTTGGAAAATGGCACTTTGCTCTTCCACATCCACCATCAAGACGGCAGTCAGAACCTGCCTGGCCCGGCGGCCACCTCTTACCCCGCGAGTGATTCCGCCGAGGAGGAGCTTCGCATCCTGCACATCTCTGTCATGGTATGCAACCCAGTACATGATGTTTTCTGCACTAATTCTTGGACAAATTCCCTTTTATTTCAAATAGCAAATTATGCAAACCATTGTACCTTATATTTGAACACAATTAATTACAAAAACTTTCAACATGCAGATAAGAGTAAAGGTGTTTCTTCAACTACGGGGACTTTCAAATCCGTCGATTGTGGGAGGAAGAAAAAATAAGTTGTTTTTTGTAGCATTCTGTGACGGAAATTACTTTTAAATATTTTGGAATAAAATGTTTGACTCCATTGTCTTCCTAAGACTACTTTTAGTTCTATGTGTCTTAATACAGACAATTAAATAATATATTCACACTTCTGCATAATTTAAGAAAATTACAGCTTAATTGGAAACAACACTCAATAAAAGCATTCTGTTCATTTTTTTTTCTTCACACATCACTTTTCAAATTTCATCACATGATTCAAGATTCAAGTGAAGATACATGAAATCTCTTCACTGACACTGTTGTCTCCATGATAACATAATAAGTACAATTAATTTTGTTTGTGATTCCCTGTGTGCTTTGTACTAATAATGCACTAATTATTAGTCGTTATGGAAATTATTGAATTTGGGTATGGTATTTTGTGTAAAAAATTGCATAAATAATTTTCACACAATGAATATAGCATTTTTGGAGTCAGATAACAAAAATTATGGTTAAAAAAAGAAACGATGAAGGCTTATCAGTCAACTCATAAGACAGATACGAGTATATTATATACATACACTAGTCAAGTCGTCAACTTTATTTATACAGCGCTTTTTACAATGCCGATTGTTTCAAAGCAGCTTCACAGTGTTAACAGGAAAATAATGCAACAGAATTTGATTTGGCTGTACAGCCGCTCTGGAGAAAGAATGGGTCGCTCTCAGGAGCTCAGTGAACTCAAGCGTGGTACCGTGATAGGTTGCCACCTGTGCAATAAGTCCATTCCTGAAATTTCCTCACTACTAAATATTCCACGCTCAACTGTTAGTGGGATTATAACAAAGTGGAAGCAATTGGGAACAACAGCAACTCAGCCACGAAGTGGTAGGCCACGTAAAATCACAGAGAGGGGTCAGTGCATGCTGAGGGTCACAGTGCGCAGAAGTCACCAACTTTCTGCAGAGTCAATAGCTCCAGACCTCCAAACTTCTGTGGGGTCGTTTTTCAGGGGTTGGGCTTGGCCCCTTAGTTCCAGTGAAAGGAACTCTTAATGCTTCAGCATACCAATACATTTTGGACAATTTCATGCTCCCAACTTTGTGGGAAAAGTTTGGGGATGGCCCCTTCCTATCCCAACATGACTGCGCACCAGTGCACAAAGCATCAGTCCATAAAGACATGGATGAGCGAGTTTGGTGTGGAGGAACTTGACTGGCCTGCACAGAGTCCTGACCTCAACCCGATAGAACACCTTTGGGATGAATTAGAGCGGGGACTGTGAGCCAGGCCTTCTCGTCCAACATCAGTGCTTGACCTCACAAATGTACTTCTAGAAGAATGGTCAAAAATTCCCATGAACACACTCCTAAACCTTGTGGAAAGCCTTCCCAGAAGAGCTGAAGCTGTTATAGCTGCAAAGGGTGGGTCAACTCCGTATTAAACCCTACGGATTAAGAATGGGATGGCATTAAAGTTCATGTGCATGTAAAGGCAGGTGTCCCAAAACTTTTGTCTGTCTTATGAGTTGACTGATGAACCTTCATAATTTATTTTTGCTAATTTTCAAATTACTTTTATTAATTTAAAATGACTTTTCACAGTGTATTTATAATCTTCCGATCTTTCCTTGGAATCCTGCAGGTTTTCGTGTGAACTGAGCCGGGAGGAAAAAAAATACTTAGATAAGAAAAGTTTGAGTTGTGTGTGAGATGGAAAGGAAGATAACATTTGTCAGATTCAGTCAATTAGTGGTTACGCCTCCTGGCTTCATTTCTCCTCTCTCGGATCGTTATACTTCTGTCATCCCCAGAAGTAGTTACCCTAAGAACAATCGGAGCGAAGACTCTTTAGGGCATAAGGATTTTAAAAGCTTTTAAACACACTCAGTATAATTAGTGGAAAATCCATATTTGTAAATTGTCATGCTGAACAGCAGTGGGATTTGTATGGGGGCAAAGTTAGCGGTGACTAGCAGTGCAGCTCAGATGAATGGAGAGTTCTGAACACAGGTTGGATGAATGAGCTTTTGTGATATTCAAGCGTTTGGTATGCAAATATATTTTATAGGAAATGCACAAGTGACTCATTATTTTTATATAAAGCCAAAAAGGGACATATGGGGGCTCCAGGCTTTGCTGGATTTCCTTTGGTGCCTGATTTTCAAATCCTGTAATTGTACATTAGAGCAGTATGGCAGTTGTTTTGGATGGTTAGTTGATTCTCTGTGCAAAGCCACTGATTACTGAAAGATCCCTGTCGGAATATGATTCCTCCGAGCTCCGGGAAACCTCCTCTATTGAGTGAACCCTGCATGATCCCTCAGAAGCTGAAGAATATTGCATGCCTCCTATCTCAAACACAGACTCTGACATTGATATCCCCACAAAGATAGTTATTAGTATTCTAAAGGCAACATACAGGAAGTCAGCAGATGATTCAACCTCATTGAGGTGAACAACGGGATCCAAACCATTTTCTCTTCTCAGAGCATTATGCTTGCTTCATGAAGGACAGCACAGTATTTAAGCACCAATAGATTGTGTGTTTGATGTCCATGTAAACAGCTAAAAGATTGGGTCCTGGTCATTAATTACTTAATTATTCACTCTACAGATGTACAAACAAGATTTATTGTGCGATCACTGCTTGGTTGAGACACCACTGCCATTAAGGTTTTGTAGGGTGAAATTATGTAGGAGCTCATAAAGGTTTTTGCTAGACCAAATGATTTTACAGGTAATTTAGAGATGTTGCTTCTGATGATTGAGTTGATAGATTTTTTTGTCATAGGTATCATGAAAATTGATATACTTTTAATTCAAATTTGATTGTGTGTGTATATATATATATATATATATATATATCTACAAACAATACCCCTATAATGACAATGTGAAATACGTTTTTTTTAAATCTTTGCAAATGTATTAAAAATAAAAAAAATTAAGAAATCACATGTACATAAGTATTCACAGCCTTTGCTCAATGCTTTGTTGAAGTCTTTTTGAGTGATGCTACAAGCTTGGCACACTATTTTTGGGCGGTTTCTCCCATTCTTCTCTACAGGACCTCTCAAGCTCCATCAGGTTGGGTGGGGAGCGTCGGTGCACAGCCGTTTTCAGATCTCTCCAGAGATGTTCAATCGGGTTCAAGTCTGGGCTCTGGCTGGGCCACTCAAGGACATTCACAGAGCTGTCCCATAGCCACTCCTTTGTTATCTTTACTGTGTGCTTAGGGTCGTTGTTCTGTTGAAAGGTGAACCTTCACCACAGTCTGAGGTCCAGAGCTGCAGAGATGGTTGTTCTTCTGGAAGGTTCTCCTCTCTCAACAGAGAAACACTGGAGCTCTGTCAGAGTGACCATCGGGTTCTTGGTCACCTCCCTGACTAAGGTGCTTTTCCCCCAATTATCTTCATGACTTGGTTTGTGCTCTGACATGCTCTTTTTTTTTTTTTATCATGTCCAGTCAACTGAATTTACCACAGGTGGACTCCAATCAAGTTGTAGAAACATCTCTAGGATGATCAGTAGAAACAGGGTGCTCCTGAGCAAAGGCTGTGAATACTTATGTAGATGTGATTCGTTTTTTATTTTTAATAAATTTGCAAAGATTTCAAACAAACATCTTTCACGTTGTCATTACGGGGTATTGTTTATAGAATGTTAAGGGAAATAATGAATTTAATCCATTTTGGAATAAGGCTGCAACATAACAAACTAGGGCATTGTTCAAAGGCAGAAAAGTGATTGATCATTTCTATTTCAAAATCTGAGCAAAACAGGCCATATAGCTGCTTTGCTGTACATTGCTTGACGCTTGCTGAATGTGAGATTATCAGATGACCTTGAGTCCTCAACTTGCTTTCGAAAAACAAACCAATATGAACGTATTCAAATTTGCCAAGGATGCAAAAGAAGAAGAAAAAAAAAACTTCTCCTAAACCTTTTGCACATGTCCCACCCAGTTAATTTCACCATTTTATTCTTCTCATTTTGCCACTGTTTTCCTCAGAGCTCAGACTGTGTTATTGCAAGGTGGGAGAGAAGTGAGAGTTTTTCATTGGTGGTGCGATGGGCAGCTTCTGTGACAGATGGTACCTACGCCGCATCCCCTTCTGGCTTTGACTCGTCTCGGCCGGAGGGCAAGCTCCTAAACCTAGTACCCCCTAAAATCATGTCACTTCCTTGAGTGTTTTGCAGCGATGCCAGTCCCAAAGAAAGCGAGCCGCCAGTGTAGACACCTGCCACCAGTCCATGTCTATTGTGGGCCATACGTGGCGGTTCTTGGACCAGCTAGTTCTTTTGCTCAGCTCAGTGGTGCGCGGTGGTCGTTCAGTGCTAGCCTCGCAGTCTCACCGTGATAGTTTAGGTTTTGTGAATGGATAAGCACTCGTCAAATGTGCCTTGATGAAAGCCCAGCTGTGCTGTCAATTTGACTTTGATGAGGCTTTTTCTTCTTTTTTTAACAATCTATTCTTCAGCTCGTATCTCCAGCTGCTATCACAAAGGCCATGCTGTAAATTGAAAGTGTTTTTTTTTTTCATCGCAGCTTTTTCTTCCCTTAAGGGGGTAAAGTGTATCCTATTGAAAGCAGCAGTGGCTTGCTTACTCAGGCGGTCAAAGAGTGACCACCCTCTTCCCTGCCGCCGTCATTGGGCATCTGTAATAGTTGAGCAATTGAGGCAACTGCAGGGGTTTTCCACAAATGACCTAGTCACCAAATCCCACCTACAATCAAATAACACATTCCACTGCCACTCGTGGGGCATTAGATATTTAGCAAGCTATTTTTCCACCTTGTTCCACACTTATTTTGTACTAATATGTTCTCAGAAGTGGCTATATTCTCGACAGGGAGTTTTTTTGTTTTTTTTTGGTTTTTTAAGATACACCTCCCCCTCCATTCAGATGGCCATTTTACAAGCTCCAATTTGCTCTACTCAGCAAGCCTGAACATCCATAGGCTGCTCCTGACCCCAGTTTCTCCTATTTGCCAGCCTGAAGCTTGTTCCCCAGTGGTCTATCTTTCTGCGGATGGATGTCTCAGCTGTGCCGTGCCCTTGCGGTGATTTGCATGCTGGGTGGAAAGACGGGAATCTCATGTAACATAGTCCTCATTGCATCTATATCACAACACCTGACAGCCAGCCTCAAATTGGCAACAGAAACAGATGGTATTGTGTCATGGATTTAACACAATAGTCAATGCAATTTTTTGGTTTTTGTTTTATGAACACAACAATGAAAAAAAAACCCCAAAAAAAGACAACATCGGGAAAATATAGGGAGTTATTAATCCCTCAAAATAGACAATACATTTGTTGTGATGTACATATATGTGGAATTCTATAGAGTAATGAACTGGCAATAACATTTTAAATACTTTTGTGTATATTTTGTATATACAACACAATACATATATATATATATATATATATATATATATATATATATATATATATACACACTCACCTAAAGGATTATTAGGAACACCATACTAATACTGTGTTTGACACCCCTACTGTTTTGCCTTCAGAACCGCGCCTTAATTCTACGTGGCATTGATTCAACAAGGTGCTGAAAGCATTCTTTAGAAATGTTGGCCCATATTGATAGGATAGCATCTTGCAGTTGATGAAGATTTGTGGGATGCACATCCAGGGCACGAAGCTCCCGTTCCACCACATCCCAAAGATGCTCTGTTGGGTTGAGATCTGGTGACTGTGGGGGCCATTTTAGTACAGTGAACTCATTGTCATGTTCAAGAAACCAATTTGAAATGATTTGAGCTTTGTGACATGGTGCATTATCCTGCTGGAAGTAGCCATCAGAGAATGGGTACATGGTGGTCATAAAGGGATGGACATGGTCAGAAACACTGCTCAGGTAGGCCGTGGCATTTAAACGATGCCCAATTGGCACTAAGGGGCCTAAAGTGTGCCAAGAAAACATCCCCCACACCATTACACCACCACCACCAGCCTGCACAGTGGTAACAAGGCATGATGGATCCATGTTCTCATTCTGTTTACGCCAAAATCTGACTCTACCATCTGAATGTCTCAACAGAAATCGAGACTCATCAGACCAGGCAACATTTTTCCAGTCTTCAACTGTCCAATTTTGGTGAGCTTGTGCAAATTGTAGCCTCTTTTTCCTATTTGTAGTGGAGATGAGTGGTACCCGGTGGGGTCTTCTGCTGTCGTAGCCCATCTGCCTCAAGGTTGTGCATGTTGTGGCTTCACAAATGCTTTGCTGCATACCTCGGTTGTAACGAGTGGTTATTTCAGTCAAAGATGCTCTTCTATCAGCTTGAATCAGTCGGCCCATTCTCCTCTGACCTCTAGCATCAACAAGGCATTTTCGCCCACAGGACTGCCGCATACTGGATGTTTTTCCCTTTTCACACCATTCTTTGTAAACCCTAGAAATGGTTGTGCGTGAAAATCCCAGTAACTGAGCAGATTGTGAAATACTCAGACCGGCCCGTCTGGCACCAACAACCATGCCACGCTCAAAATTGCTTAAATTTCTTTCTTTCCCATTCTGACATTCAGTTTGGAGTTCAGGATATTGTCTTGACCAGGACCACACTCCTAAATGCATTGAAGCAACTGCCATGTGATTGGTTGATTAGATAATTGCATTAATGAGAAATGAGAAAACAGGTGTTCCTAATAATCCTTTAGGTGAGTGTGTATATATATATATATATATATATATATATATATATATATATATATATATATATATATAAATCGTTTATTTTAATTTAACAAATAATTTTTATTATGCAGTTATATAAAAACAAGTTTCCCACTCATCCTGGAAAACATCTCGTCTTATGTCTGTAACCCTTGTTCCCTGAGAAAGGGAACGAGACACTGCGTCTAATGACACTTTGGGGACACTCCCTTAGTGTAGTGCGTCTGAAGCATGAATGAAATCTGTCACCGATCCTGATTGGTGCTGGTATGTGACGGCATACCCGGAAGCTACAAAAGGCTCATAGCACAGACAGATTTGTGAAGAAACAGGCGCTCCCACTTAATGAGTTGTGGTGGCGAGATGCAGTGTCTCGTTCCCTTTCTCAGGGAACAAGGGTTACAGACGTAACCCGAGATGTGAACTCGAACTACGTCTAACGACACTTTGGGGAACGAATACCCACTATGCCTCACCAAAATCATGCCCGCCCTAGTGTGAAGCTGAATTCCAGGCATACTTAGGATGCAAGCACCCTGGTGCCAGGTACCGCAGGGAAATGCAGACTATAGAACCTGATGAATGTGAGCGGAGGCCATGCCCCTGGTGGAATGAGCCCTCACGGCTATGGGTGAAGACAGATTGCACATCCGATAAGCCATGGCTATAGCCTGGACAATCCAATTACTAATTGTCTGCTTAGATGCAGGCAGCCCTTTCTTGGATGAGCCAAAGCACACCAACAACTGGTCTGACTTCCTCCACTGTGAAGACTGTGGTAAATACCTAGTGCTCTGACCGGGCAGAGCAGGTAAAGTCTCCTTTCTTCCGCCGTCACGTGAGGTGGAGGATGGAATGCCTGAAGAACCACTGACCGAACCCTACTGGATGACACCTTGGGCACATAGCCCGGCCTAGGGTGTAAGATGGCTTTCACTCTGCCAGGGGCAAACTCCAGGCAAGTTGGCCCTATTGCCAAGGCCTGAAGATCCCACACTGTCCTCAGAGAAGTGATGGCCAGGAGAAAAGCCACTTTAAGGGTCAGGTTCTTTGCCTTAGCCGACTCCAGTGGCTCGAAAGGGGGCCTCAGGAAACCCTTCAAGCACCACCGCCAGGTCCCAGGTTGGGACTCTGGAGCGAGCCGCAGGCCTTATCCTCTGAGCCCCACGGAGGAACCGTACAACCAGATGATGCCTCCCCAAAGGCACTCAGACGCACCGATGATGCTACCGAAATCCAGGGCATGGATTCGATAGATGTGCTAAGTATGGTCTTTCCCATGACTTACACAACTTGTTGTGTAAATCAGGGAAGAATGGCAAGCCCCAGCGTGGAGGCTGAGCTCGCTTCTTGAAAAAGCGTCCGTCCAGCTTGCTTTTCGGCCGGACCTCAACCTTTTCCTGTGGCCAATCAATGTTCAGTTTTGTCACAGCTCGGGTCAGGACCTCCATAGGCTCCTCTTGAGCGGGAGAGTGAAGAGGCGAATCCGCCTGCACTTCTCCTGCCTCAATGCTAAGCCCATCTGACTCCTCAGAGCCAGACAGCTGCAGCATTCATCCACCCCGCGGGAAGAAGCCGCCTCGTGGGCTTCCGCACGGGGTGGGAGAGCATCTGAATCTTCAGACGAGGACTGGGAAGATGCCTCGGCAGTCGCATGTCCCACTGAAAGATCCATTTGTGAGCCCTACGTGTCCGCACTGCCTCAACAGACGCGGGACCAGAACCACAGGGTTCGCGAGCCTGGCCGGTAGCGGCAGCTTCTCACACTCGCTGCAGGCAGTCCCCTTGAGAGCTGTCTGAGCGTACTGCACAGCCAAACACTGCACACGCAGCTGGTGTGTGTCCGTGCCCGTAATATAGTGCGGACACGGGTGCACACACCTTCTGAACTGCTCGCCTGCCATGCTTTCTTATATATATATATATATATATATATATATATATATATATATATATATATATATATATATATATAGGACACACAACACCAAATAGACACACAATATTCACATAGAGTGCCTCACTGAAGAGCAAAAGCTGTCTGTACTATGTGCCGGCGTCCTTTTGTAGCTTCCGGGTATGCCATCACATACTACGTCATGACGCAGCACCAATCAGGATCAGTCACAGATTTTATTCATGCTTCAGACGCGCTATGCTAAGGGAGCGTCCTCAAAGTGTCGTCAGATGCAGTTTGAGTTCCCTCGAAAGGGAACCTGGAAAATTGATGACAAATTTTCCAGTCCTGGAAAACACATGGACAATTAGAGAAAGTGTAAAATGTCCTGGAAAATAACTGCTCACATGTATCCAGTGAATGTTAACTGGTAAGCACCTTCCTAGTCACATAGTGTTGTATAAACTTGCAATTGTGATTTATAAAGTTAGAACTGCAAGATATAAAAAAAAGCAATTGTGTGATATAAAGTCAGAATTACGAGATTAAGGTTTAAACGTGCAATTGTGTTATAGCGTCAGAATTGCATAATATAAAGAGTTTATTAGCAATTGTGAGATTATATCTTGCAATTCTGACTTCGGTAACACTTTACAATAAGGTTTCATTAGTTAACATTAGTTATTGTATTAACTAACATGAACTACCCATGAGCAATACATTTGTTACTATATTTGTTCATGTTTGTTACGTTATTAAATAAAAATCCAGCTGTTCATGGTTTGTTCATGTTAGTTCACAGTGCATTAACTAATGTTAACAAGATTTGAATAAAGTATTAGTAAATGTTGAAAATAGCATTAACAAAGATTAATGAATGTTTTATAAGTGCAGTTCATTATTAGTTCATGTTAACTAATGTAGTTAACTAATGTTATCTAATGAAGTGTTACCCTGACTTCTTTTCTCAGAATGGTGAGATATAAACTCACAATTGCATGTTATAAAGTCTTTTTGTTTGTGAGTTTATGTCTCACAATTCTGACTTTATAGCTGGCAGTTGCTGCATGTTTATATCACAATTATGTAAACTCGCAATTGAGAGGAAAAAGTCAGAATAGCGAGATAAAAAGTCACAATTACTTTTTCTTTTCTTTTTAATCTGTGGCGTAAACAATCTGCCATAGTCATAATGTATGATTATGAGCTCATATTAGAAACTGTTTTTATAGTGAAGTAATGGCAATAAACTGTAGGCCTTTTAGAGAGCAACATTTAGCGTGATCCTTGTCTTTTATTCCTGTTGTAGTAACATTGAAAATGTCCTGGAAAAGTCCTGGAAAATGATCGCTGAAAAAGTGAGTGGGAACCCTGAAAAAATAATTTTCTATATATATATTTTTTTAATGTTACAGTTTAAAAAAAAAATTAAGTTAGTTATGAGAAAAGGTCTGCGATCATATATTTGCTGATGATACATGATTATTTTGTATCTATTGTAATGACATTCATAAATTTTTGAGTCTTGTGTCCAAATATTTTGGTTGGGCCACTCTATTTGTAAAAACAAAGAAAAAGATCTCTTGTTGAGGTGAACTTGCATAATTTCTTAGTGTTGATAAGCCATAGACGTCCCCTGTGTTGAATGGCGGCTGAGAGATATGTAACTTATATCATAATTACGTTATTGATTGACGTACTTAAATCATTGCTTAAACATTCTCCGCTTCCTGAATCTTAAATTATGATTTCATCACTTTCAATATGAGTAACTTTGACTGTCATTATCTTTCACGTTTAGTTTTCAAAAGAAACATACTTAGTGACTTTTTGAATTGAGACTTATGCTTGTGGGTTTCTTTCCTTGTTGCTGCAGCAATAATCTGGCCTTTGGATTAATGTCTCAGACGATCTTTTATGTTGGTCTGAGCTAATAAATCCAGAATTTATGATGTGATTAAAGTCTTTCTTTGTTTTTGTTTTTTCTTTCTCACCGTTGCCTATAAAATGGAACATCACACCTTGTGCTGATGTAGCTCTTGGTAAACAGTGCTATTTTTCCCCTCAGCTGAAGTATGTATGTAGAATTTCCCACTCCTATGGGAATATTAGAAGATAGTGTTTCAGAGGAAACTGGCGGGGTGGCATTAGGGTGGATACGGAATTGGATATGAAGGGGAGCTAAAGCAATAAAGCAGAAATCAATTCGTTTCGCATTGGCTAACAGCCAGTAAAATAGTTACTTGACAAACACTCTGTGCTTGAAGGTGTGTCAGAGGAAACGCATGCTTCTTTCCTCCATTCTGATTTTCTTTTTGGGATGAATGAAGCTATGGAGCCCCTAAAGGGATCTTTGCAAAAATAAAACAAAAATATACAGACTTTGGGGTGTGCACTTTCAAAGTTGCTCACTAGAAATTTCCACGCACAAGAAACTTTTCACGTGAGCACGCATTATAATTTCCGGTTTATGTATACTATAACATATTTCATTAGTGGGTTATTTTCCTGTGTGCACGCAATAGTTTCTCATGAGCACGAGATACGTTTCTCATGCGCACGCAGAAGTCTGTTTTTTTTTTTTTTTCTTTGCAAAGGTCCCTTTCTGGGCTCCATATGAAGCTGATTTATTTACCTAAAGAGAATTGATAGTGGGTATTTTGAAGGAGGAAGTTGCTACCTGAACTCAACAGCTGCACTAAGTCCCAAAACGCTGACCTTTCCGAAATCATTTCCTGCATTACATGCTGTTCTTTTTCCAAGTCCCATCTAAACTATGCATCTCTGTAGGCACCTGCAAAGCAAGACCAGGATGCAAGTGTAAACATCCTGAAAGCTCAACTCCATTTATAAAACAGACCTGCTGGAGATTTGAGTTTCTGCCCTGTTAGCAGCCATAAGAGGAAAGTGATATATCTTTGCGTTAAACTCTTTCCCAAGGGCCCAGGGCAGCATGAATTTAACCAATGGCTAAGAATGCTGGAAAGAGGGGCAAGCAATGTTAAAAGCGGAGAAAGATGAATCTCTGAGGTAGTCACGATGATGACGCTCCTGAAATAGTTATTTTTAGGTTACACTGCAGTCCAGAGCTCTTAGCTGAGAGGTGGGTATTTATAATGCAGTTTACATGGACATTAAGAAGAAAAGTCTATGAATATTGAGTAATACATATGCATGCTCTTAAATGCACTGCCTTCCCCATGAGTGCACTTCTTTAGCTCATGGTGGTCTTCACTGCAGTGTATCACAGAAGAAAGAGGTTGTGGTATTTTGAAGCGTAAGGATTTGAGCGAGTTTGACAAGGGCCAAATTGTGATGGCTAGACGACTGGGTCAGAGCATCTCCAAAACTGCAGCTCTTGTGGGGTGTTCCCGGTCTGCAGTGGTCAGGATCTATCAAAAGTGCTCCAAGGAAGGAACAGTGGTGAACCGGCCACAGGCTCATGGGCGGCCAAGGCTCATTTCATGGAAACGGTATTCCCTGGTGGCTGTGGCTCTTCCAGCAGGATAATGCTCCTGCCACAAAGCACAAATGCTTCAGGAATGGTTTGAGGAGCACAACAATGAGTTTGAGGTGTTGACTTGGCCTCCAAATTCCCCAGATCTCAATCCAATCGAGCATCTGTGGGATGTGCTGAACAAACAAGTCCGATCCACCTCGCAACTTACGGGACTTAAAGGATCTGCTGCTAACATCTTGGTGCCAGATATCACAGCACACCTTCATGGGTCTAGTGGAGTCAGTGCCTTGACGGGTCAGGGGAACCAACACAATATTAGGATCATAATTTTATGCCTGATCGGTGTATACCAGGGTTATTATTGTCAACTAAAACCATTCAAACTTAAACTAAACGTAAATGTTTTCTTGGCTACAGGCTCAAATAAAATGTTTAAGTTAAAGTATTAAAATTACTAAAACTGACTAAACTAAAACTAAAAACTACAGTATTTAGATGTAAAAATAATTAAAGAATTACTAAAACAACAAAATTTAAATAATGGATACACACATGTACATTGTCCTTTTTGTCTTTTTTTTTTTTTTTCCTCTCTGAATACTGTCCATTCTTGTGCCAAAGATGGGGAGGATATTGGTTCCAAATAGCATTTAATGGAGGAAGTGTAATAAATAAGTCAATAAAACATGGGAGTCATGACCAGTTTAGTAAATCCTTTTTATCCCTGTGGGTTCTCCTTCACTACATGCACTTAGAGTTTAAGTGCTTGATAATACCTTGTTTTATGCCCACATGCACCCTTGAACGGAAAGGACATTTCCTTATGCCTTTCTCATTTATTCTGCAAACGCCACCTAGATCAGATAAAGGCCCATCTGGAAAACTGTCCTACAATGACCCACTCATTAATATTGGCTCAGTCCCTCGGTCTTACATCGCACACACTCATGCAGAAACAAACAAGAAAAAAAAAAGAAAAAAAACCCTTTGTCTTAAGAAATCACAATTATTTATCATCCTCATACTTTCAGAGGGATGAAAGTCAATGAGATTCATAAACAAAAGATTGTGATGCACATTTTGCATTGATTTTACAGGCAGAGCAGGAGGTGATTTATCATGAAGAAATGCACAACCGTCATCCTCTGCACAGTTGCATTCTTCAATAATCTTGACGAAAGTGTGCCTTGTTGAGATTGTTCTGCAAAACATATTCAGTTTAGTGAAAAATATAAGGCATGGTATTATATCAAATATATTCCTGCATTATAATTTATTTTATTTTTACTAGTTCTCTTTATGATTTTAACAAAATGCTTATTGATGCATTTTATGCTCAAGTTTTCTCTTATAAAAAAAAAAAAAAAAAAATACTTAAATACAGATTTAGCTTAAAGCTGCACTATGTAACATTTTTGCAGTAAAATATCCAAAAACCACTAGACCAGCGTTATATATTTTGTTCAGTTGAGTACTTACAATATACTTTGTACTTGATTCTATGACAGAATCAATTCCTGCAATATATTATCCATTTGGGGGGCTTACAGGATATCTGCTTAAAGTTATTAAAGAATGTGACAAACCCATGATAGCATCACTTGTATCCGTTGGCTAATTCAATTAGGTCTCCTCATGCTGCTAGATGTTTCGTTTAGTCGTTGTGGTTTGCCCTTCATAAAGAGATATCCCATCTGGTCTAATTTTAAACCGTCTGTAACATGCAGCCTTCCATAATTTTCTCCGCAGTGAAGTTACATTTTGCTTGTTTGGCTAATTCAAAGTGATGGACCCAAAGGAAATTGAATTACACAAAACCAATTATCTGTTGGATCTGGTGCTGTATGTGGCCGCTGTCTTGGTATGGTTTTTATCCAGCAGTCTTTAGTGGCATGTGAAGATTGTAATCACACTGTCTTGGGAACTTGTGCATTTTTCCCCACTATAATTATTCATAATCGTTGTCATTTTTGTAAAATGCACAGAAAACAACTAGTGCTCCATGTTTTTCTTCAGCTATAGCTACATAAATTCACTTACACTGTTACATCTCTCTTTAAAATCATAATGATTATTACATGCCTTTAAAATACCACACTATCCTTGGTGCAAATATAGCATATTATAGCTATAAAGTAATAAAAAAAAAAAAAAATTTTATTTCTGGACCCCCCCTCCTTTTTCCCCATAATTTCTTTTTCCTGGTAATTGGCCATGTACATATAATGCATTACCAGAAAACTGATGTAATAACTTTGAAACTGGTAAGAATTTGTGATAAATAAACAATTTATTGCAGTTTTAGTTCTTTATGAAGCACACACACATTTTTGTTCAACATAAGTGACCTATAAAAATAAAAGCTTTTTATGTATGGTAAAACAAATTGAACTGGAATGCTAATGCTCAGCATAATCCAACTAAATTTCTGACATCTACATGAGAATATTTTGGGATTTTTACATGTGGAATGGGTGATATTTCATCATTATTTAATTCAGTTTATTGCACATAAGTTCAGTTGAGTTGTTTTCTTATGCTTCTTTGTTTTCTATAATACACTAAATTGCCAAAAGTATTGGGACGCCCCTCCAAATCACTGAATTCAGGTGTTCAATCACTTCATTGCCACAGATGTATAAATCAAGCACTAGGCATGCAGATGCTTCTACACACATTTGTGAAAGAATGGGTCGCTCTCAGGAGCTCAGTGAACTCAAGCGTGGTACCGTGATAGGTTGCCACCTGTGCAATAAATCAATTCCTGAAATTTCCTCACTACTAAATATTCCATGCTCAACTGTTAGTGGGATTATAACAAAGTGGAAGCAATTGGGGACAACAGCAACTCAGCCACGAAGTGGTAAGCCACGTCAAATCACAGAGCGGGGTCAGCGCATGCTGAGGGTCACAGTGCGCAGAAGTCGGCAACTTTCTGCAGAGTCAATAGCTCCAGACCTCCAAACTTCCGTGGCCTTCAGATGAGCTCAAGAACAGTGCGTAGAGAGCTTCATGAAATGGGTTTCCATGGCCGAGCAGCTCATCCAAGCCTTACATCACCAAGTGCAATGCAAAGCGTCGGATGCAGTGGTGTAAAGCACGCCAGCACTGGACTCTAGAGCAGTGGAGACGTGTTCTCTGGAGTGACCAATCACGCTTCTCTGTCTGACAATCCCATGGACGAGTCTGGGTTTGGTGGTTGCCAGGAGAACGGGACTTGCCTGACTGCATTGTGCCAAGTGTAAAGTTTGGTGGAGGGGGGATTATGGTGTGGGGTTGTTTTTCAGGGGTTGGGCTTGGCCCCTTAGTTCCAGTGAAAGGAACTCTTAATGTTCCAGCATACCAAGACATTTTGGACAATTTCATGCTCCCAACTTTGTGGAAACAGTTTGGGGACGGCCCCTTCTTGTTCCAACATGACTGCGCACCAGTGCACAAAGCATCAGTCCATAAAGACATGGATGAGCGAGTTTGGTGTGGAGGAACTTGACTGGCCTGCACAGTCCTGACCTCAACCCGATAGAACACCTTTGGGATGAATTAGAGCGGAGACTGTGAGCCAGGCCTTCTCGTCCAACATCAGTGCCTGACCTCACAAATGCGCTTCTAGAAGAATGGTCAAAAATTCCCATGAACACACTCCTAAACCTTGTGGAAAGCCTTCCCAGAAGAGCTGAAGCTGTTATAGCTGCAAAGGGTGGGCCAACTCCATATTAAACCGTACGGATTAAGAATGGGATGGCATTAAAGTTCATCTGCATGTAAAGGCAGGCGTCCCAAAACTTTTGGCAATATAGTGTATTATACAATACAAAGCAGCATACATTATTAGTGGTGCAGTGCAGCAATCAGTGTTGTAGTACTCGAGACTCAGACTCGGTCTTGGACTCGGTCTCAAGACCATATTTTAATGGTTTTGGTCTTGTCATGGACTCGTGTGCATTTGGACTTGGTATTTACTTGTACTCGAACATATTAGGAATTGGGCTTATTCCCGAGTCCACTCGAGTCCCATTCAAAATATTTCATGATTATTACTGTATGTTAATAATTCTTTAAATTGATGTTTGATTGGCACGTCCAATGATTGGTGATTTTCTTGTGCGCAACTGCACATGACTTGAGACTAACGTTAGTGCAAAGACTCCCACCAGGTTCTCTCCCACACCTGTGACCCGCCAGCTCTCGCTTCTATGTTACGCTGTGTCCACCTGCCATCAACCTGTAGTGATCCCGCTTTCCAGAAACTCACATGGCTACATTTTTTGTCTTAACTGTGTAATTTGAATATATTTACTGTTTACAAAGTAGGACAAAAATGTCACAGAGAAAACCAAATCTTGTTTAATTAAATAATAAAATGAATACAGATATGATGACAGATGACAGTCTCAACACTGAGCATCTCCCCTCAAAAATGTCTGACAGAAGGCCGCCCGCCCTCTCTCCCTCCGGCACATTCACATTGCTTTAAAAAGGCAGCAATTTTTCTGCAGTCACTCTGTGCACGCCCTCCATAACTAAAAAGTGAAACAAATTAAGTTCTGTTAATGTTGTTTGTGGATTTTCTCTGGTCTCAGTCTCGACTTGGACTCAGCCCTCTCTGAACCCGGTCTCGACTCTGACTCAGCCCTGTCTGGTCTCGGTCTTGACTTGGACTCAGCCCTCTCTGGTCTCGGTCTTGACTCGGACTCAGCCCTCTCTGAACTCGGTCTTGAATTGTATTATCTCTTTACTCTTTATATTTATTTTCTTTCTTCCATGTTCCGTCCTCTCTCCCATTTTCTTTGCCTCTGTAGGGTGGGATGATTGCTCTGCTGTTGTCCATCCTGTGTTTGGTGTTGATCCTGTACACTCGTAGACGCTGGTGTAAACGTCGCCGGGTACCTCAGCCGCAAAAGAGCGCTAGTGCTGAAGCAGCCAATGAGATTCACTACATCCCCTCAGTGCTGATGGGTGGACAGGCCCGGGAAAGTTTGAGAAATTCTCGCGGGCAGGGCCATAACTCGAGTGGCACCCTCAGCATCCGCGAGACTCCAATCTTAGACGGGTACGAGTATGACATCACAGACCTACGACACCACTTGCAGCGGGAGTGCATGAACGGCGGAGAGGACTTCACCAGTCAGGTGACACGTACACTTGACTCACTTCAAGGGTGCAATGACAAAGCTGGCATGGACCTCACTCCAGGTGTGTGAGCTCACCACAAACTACACTGTATACATGTAACGATCTATGTTAAAAGTTAAAGGGATAGTTCACTAAAAATTAAAAAAAAAAAATATTCATATCATTCCAAACTTATGAATGGTTGTTCTTTTAATGCAATTACAATGAATGAAGCTTTAAAGAAGTAGAGGAGATTTTGATTCATCCCAGTTATTCAAATCTTTTGAATCTATTCACCAAAATGATTTGTTCAGATTTATTGAGTGACCATTATTTTAGACACACATGACTGTTTGGAATTAGTAGGATCTTAAAAACAAAAACAAAAAACAAAAAATGTCTTTGAAGGAAGTCTCTTATACTCACCAAAACTGCATTTATTTGATGTGGTCAGATTGTGAAATATTATTACAATTTAAAACTAGGAAAACAATTTAAAACTTTTTGTATTTGATTCTGTCACATTATCCTTCAGAAATCATTCTAATATGCTGATTTGGTGCTCAAAAAAGCATTTATTTTTAATATCAACTTTGAAAACTGCTGAGCTCATGGTCTGAAGCTCATGGCGCAGGTGCACTTTGTGTCCGAATCCACTTTTGCTAGTTTAACAATGGGAAAAAAGGTTGGTGTGCCCGGTGCATGGTCTAAAAGGGTTGTCCCTAGTCTCTTAATGAGTCATGGGTGTGTTTTGGGTGTAACGTGCAATTAAACCAATCAGAGTCTCATCTCCCATTCCCTTTAAAAGCCAGTTGTGCTCGCACCATGGGGGATTCACTATTTAGATTTAGGAATTTATGAATATTTATGAATACAGACACCCTCAACCCTCAATAATCAGTGTACGCGTGTTGTGCACCGCCTATAGGCTCATATTACTAACACACCCTTTAAATAACACACAAATACTGCACTATTGACTTTAGAGCAGGTTTGTGTTGGTCAATGGTCAGTTGTTTTCAGTTCCTCACAATAGCAACGCTCCAACAATGCTCCTGAACACACCTGGTGTTCAGACCAGACGCCCATGGGTGAACAGATGCGCCAGTGCATTTGATATTTAAACACCGGGACCCTGGACGTGAACATGAGAACTGCATCGGGCTGAAACTAGCAGAACACACTTGCGTGGTGTCGCATTGCGCCGGGTGTATGATAGGGCCCATAATGTTTCTGTGGAAACCATGCTAGATTTTTGCAGGGTTTTTTAATGAACCAAGTTAATAAAAAACAGGATTTATTTGAAATATCAATCTATTGTAACATTATAAATGTCACTTTTGATCAATTTAATCCATTCTTGTTGAATAAAATAATTTCTTTCTTTAGAGAGTTTCGAGAAACCTTATTGTCTATCACCAGTGATATAAATTTTTCTTTTGTTAAAAGGCTCTCACAACCACATAAATCAACAATACGCACAACAATCAACAATCACATAAAACATTATTAAAAGAGACATCTTAAACATTTTAAATTAATAACAATAGAAACAACAATTGTGCATAATTCTACAACCCACACAAAATCACTTAACCTTGTTTAAAATAGTTACTGCATTGGGCACAAAATAATTCCTATAAGCCTTCCTAGCCAAGGGAGTTCTAAACCGGCAACCTGATGGAAGTTGCTGAAAAGCATCATAAAGTGGATGAGTAGAATCTGTAATAATAGAAATCCTCTTTGCTGCCATATTATAAAGGTCTGAGAGGTGAAGCTGTGAGACCCCGGTAATCTTAGATGCCTGCTTAATAATTCTTGATATTCTTCTCTTGTTTTCAGCTGAAAGTAGGCTATACCACGAAACTAAATTAAAAGTCATGACTGATTCCACAAGTGACTGATACACTGTTGTCATAATATCCTATCCTGTCATGATATCCTGTGAGGCATTGATGAGCTTTCTTATAGAAAAAAAAACAACTACTATTTGCAAACATATGTATTAGTGTATCTTTTATGCATAATAAGTGTGAAGCATTTAATTGATTGTCTTATTATGCTTTATTAAAAACAATCATAAACAAATTATTCACACTGACTCAGTGAACTGAATCAGCCAAAAGATCTGACTCAAAAAACTGTGCTTCTGTCATAAACTCTCATGAATGTGCCAAAGATAACTAGGGTGGATGTCATGATTTTCAATCACATCACATTATGTCTTACATTTCAAGCTTTTTCTCACACAGCTATGGCTTCAGACGCCTTGGAATGTTTCATATAAGCCATATAAACCACTTTTATAACTCTTCTTGAATGCTTCAGTGCCCATTCATTGTAGTTGCATGTAAAAGAACAACCTGCACAGACTTCAGAAATGTCTCCTTTTGTGCTGTGTGGAAGAAAGAAACGCATTCAGCTTTGGAATGACATGAGGGGGATTCAACTATAAATTTAAATTTGAGCGACCTACCCTTTTAACATGCCCAGCAATATTTGTGCTATACATTTTCCAATAAAACCTCAGACAATAACCTTAATGATTTTAAAAGCATGCTTTAATTATTCAGTAAATTAATTCACACTCTTAAGTCAGTGTTTTGATGCAGTGCCTGATTTCAGAGATACATAAACAACTTGGAAACCAGGCCTTGAATGTATAAGTGGACGCACATGATCAAAGCGTGTTGAAGTTATTTTACATTTGATGTAGCTGTAAAAAAAACTATTTAGAAATTGAAGTTGTCATCTAAAATCCTTTGAATGTCTTTTAGCTTATGTATATATACACAACGTGATACAAACTTTTTACATCTAGGAACCTGTGAGATTTAAAATTGCATGTGCTAAGCACACCATTCGCACATTGCTGGCCCTGAAAATATTTATTTCACCTCGACAGCTCAAGAGTCAGCGGCAGAGCTCGCATTTTGGTTTGTGGCTGCAAGTGCAAGCTCCAGAAATTGGATAAAGCCTATATCAAAACAGCTGCAGAGAGGAAATCAACATGACATATTTATTTATTTAGCTAAAGCTATTTTTCCCAAATAATATCAAAGTAATAACGCTATAAATTCCAGCTAAGCGTGGTTGCACGGCATCCATGGAACCCATTTAAGCTCTGTAATAGTCAAGAATAGATGCGAGTCACATGACCAGACCTGAGTGTGTGCCAGATTGGCTGTGTCCATTGAACACACAGAATTTAGAATGGCCGCCCCTTATCAGATGTGAAATGATGTTGATGTTTGCCTTGAAGAGTAGCCCATTATAAATACCCCTAAAAAGCTTTGCAGGACAGGGGCGATTTCATGCTGTCACAGTAATTTGCCTAATACAATGAAACCCTGCAGTGCCAGTTGTCTTTGTTGTGCAATTTACTCATTATAAAGGGGCAGACTAACTACAGGGGATGGCGATGTTGCGTAATGGTGAATGACGGAATGTCATATCCTGAATCGCTGGGCTGTAAAGGCTCTCAATTGCTTTCGTTGTAACATAACCCTGAAAATACTTCGCATAGACCATTTAGACTTGTCCTTCTGAATGACAAGCGTTTACATAAAGTGTCTCTGCATGCCCTCGGCGGACTGTTATTTGCTGCTCATTCGTCAGTCTCTCTTTATCCCTAATTGTAACCTTTTTCCATCAGGGAGTGATAGTACAAAACTGTCCCTAATGAGCAAGTACAAGGATAACATCATAGCTACCAGTCCTGTCAACAGCAATCACCAGCAAAACACTCTCCTCCCACACAACACCTCCACCAACCAGCGCAAGCGCCTGTCCAGCAAAACGCATGGTGAGTCTGGATATCGGGGGAAACTCCTTTCTGTTTCTTACTGTTTGCCATCCACGGTTCGGTGTGTACTAACTTAGCATATTGCTAGCCGATTAGCCTGCTAACTAAGCCTGTATCCTACACAAGTCACTTAACCTACATATAATTGCAGCAATGTTTAGTGCAATTGCAGTATGTATAGAGTATGTATGATTTTTAAAATGTTTCTCTTATGCTATCCAAAAATACAGTAAGAACAGTAATATTGTAAAATGAAAATTACCCCATGATTTACTCACCCTCAAGCAATCCTAGGTGTATTTGACTTTCTTCTTTCAAACGAATACAATCAGACTTCCATCATAAAAGTGCATCTATCATCATAAAAGTGCATCATCCATCAAAAAAAGTGCATCCATCCATTATAAAAGTGCATCTATCCATCATAAAAGTGCATCCATCCATCATAAAAGTGCATCCATCCATTATAAAAGTGCATCTATCATCATAAAAGTGCATCTATCCGTCATAAAAGTGCATCCATCCTTCATAAAAGTGCATCCATCCATCATAAAAGTGCATCTATCATCATAAAAGTGCATCTATCCGTCATAAAAGTGCATCCATCCATCATAAAAGTGCATCCATCCATCATAAATGTGCATCCATCCATTATAAAAGTGCATCTATCCGTCATAAAAGTTCATCCATCCATCATAAAAGTGCATCCATCCATCATAAATGTGCATCTATCCATCATAAAAGTGCATCCGTCCATCATAAAAGTGTATCCATCCATCATAAAAGTGCATATATCCGTTATAAAAGTGCATCTATCCGTTAAAGTGCATCTATCCATCATAAAAGTGCATCTATCCATTATAAAAGTGCATCTATCATCATAAAAGTGCATCCATCTATCATAAAAGTGCATCTATCCATCATAAAAGTGCATCCATCCATTATAAAAGTGCATCCATCCATCATAAAAGTGCATCTATCCATCATAAAAGTGCATCTATCATTATAAAAGTGCATCTATCCATTATAAAAGTGCCTCTATCCATCATAAAAGTGCATCTATCATCATAAAAGTGCATCTATATCCATCATAAAAGTGCATCTATCCATCATAAAAGTGCATCTATCTGTTATAAAAGTGCATCTATCCATTATAAAAGTGCATCTATCCATCATAAAAGTGCATCTATCCATCATAAAAGTGCATCTATCTGTATAAAAGTGCATCTATCCATCATAAAAGTGCATCTATCATCATAAAAGTGCATCCATCCATCAAAAAGTGCATCCATCCATTATAAAAGTGCATCTATCATCATAAAAGTGCATCTATCCGTCATAAAAGTGCATCCATCCTTCATAAAAGTGCATCCATCCATCATAAAAGCGCATCTATCATCATAAAAGTGCATCTATCCATCATAAATGTGCATCTATCCATCATAAAAGTGCATCCGTCCATCATAAAAGTGTATCCATCCATCATAAAAGTGCATATATCCGTTATAAAAGTGCATCTATCCGTTAAAGTGCATCTATCCATCATAAAAGTGCATCTATCATCATAAAAGTGCATCTATCCATTATAAAAGTGCATCTATCATCATAAAAGTGCATCCATCTCTCATAAAAGTGCATCTATCCATCATAAAAGTGCATCCATCCATTATAAAAGTGTATCCATCCATCATAAAAGTGCATCCATCCATTATAAAAGTGCATCCATCCATTATAAAAGTGCATCTATCCATCATAAAAGTGCATCTATCCATTATAAAAGTGCCTCTATCCATCATAAAAGTGCATCCATCCATCATAAAAGTGCATCTATATCCATCATAAAAGTGCATCTATCCATCATAAAAGTGCATCTATCTGTTATAAAAGTGCATCTATCCATCATAAAAGTGCATCTATCTGTTATAAAAGTGCATCTATCCATCATAAAAGTGCATCTATCCATCATAAAAGTGCATCTATCCATCGTAAAAGTGCATCCATCCATCATAAAAGTGCATCTATCATCATAAAAGTGCATCTATCATCATAAAAGTGCATCTATCCATCATAAAAGTGTTCCAAATGGCTCCGGGGAAATATCCGACTCCTTCTAAAGCGAAGCCATGTGTTTGTGTAAGAAAAATATCCATATTTAACACATTATAAAGTAAAATACCTGGAGAAGAATGTCATATACACCTAGGATGACCTGAGGAGAGTAAATCATGGGGTAATGTTCATTTTTGGGTAAACTAACCCTTTAATAAATGTTTTCTATTTTAATATATTTTAAAATATAATTTACTCCTGTGATCAAAGCTTAATTTTCAGCATCATTACTCCAGTCTTACTGTTACTGTAGCTCAATTTAATGTCTTGCTGAATAAAAGTACTGATTTATTTCAAAAAGAAATGGTAATTATTATTATTATTATTATTATTATTATTATTATTATTATTATTTGTACAAATAGTACAAAAAAAAAAAAAAAGAAAAAAAGAAAAGGAAAAAAAAAAAGTAAGATGTCTTTTTATTGGCATTAATCAAACGGTACAGAAAGCGTGACCACAGAACCGTGAGAAACCTGAGCTGTTACACCCTCACTGAATATCCCCATCCATCCACACAGATCTCATTCCAACCACCGTCTGTCTGTAATCATAACCACACACAAATATTCCACTCTCTTTGCTATCCTGTTCTGGGTTTGAATGTCTCTTCCTCTAGCTTAATGCTTGGCTGATCAGACCACCAAAACTTTGATTTGAAGAGGTATTCATACGCTTTTGTGATATTCCTATGATATTGGTTGGTGGTGGAGGTCTACTGATATCTGCATGTATTTAAGCCGCATAGATTCAACTCTCTCAGATTTGCTTTGGGCACGAATATCTGATGTCCAGTGAAGTGTTTTCCTTGAGTAAGAATATGATTTCCTAGCTGGACAAATATTTGACTCTCTGCTCATGCTTTAATGCTTCATTACCTCAGTCCAGCAGACGTACGGTACCTCTCTGACCTTCAGACCAGCATTTTTTTTTAATACCCAATGCACTTGGTTTTTCCATTTACTGCATATGAATGTAAAGGTGCACTCAAGAATTCTTGCCTCATTAAAATGCTTTACAGAACTGAATAGAATTTTTTTTTTTTTCTTTACACTCACATGAAGACTTCAATCAAATCAGTAGCCTAATAAAAGTTGTGTGTGTATGAGTGGGGGTGGACATGCTGAGATCACAATCAGCCGAATGCTACTCACTTTATTCCCCCCCATTATAGAACACATTCACCACCTGCAGAATAAATGAATCATGGGTATATACAGTACATGGGCGTCGGAACCATTGTATGTGTGCGGGACAAGACCCACCCACTTTTTATGACCAATGATATTGGACCCACTCACTTTTACCGTCTCTAATTCAGCACATGTCTGTTTACCTACCCCTAACTGATTAACACTTATTAAACACGTTAGACGCTTTAATTCCACTTTTCTAATGTTTTCTTCATTTTTATTGAAAATAAATGCTTTTCCGATCTGATATGTGATGGGAAAAGGGAGTTCAGCAAAAGGCGGATTCGAACCTCGGGTCGATTTGTGCCAAACTTCATGTCTTGCATCTTACCCTTACACTATTACCACTTTCCATGAATCAGTGTTTTCGGTAATTTTGTCTGGCCCAACCAGACGTTTAGTAAACAAGGCAGTATATTTGTACTTAATGTAAATGGCCACTTTTTTTTTTTTTTTTTTTTGCTTCCGAAGCCCATGGGTACATATAAGCTCTCATGCTCACCCAGAATGCATTTATTTGATCAAAAATATACTGAAAACAGTAATATTGTGAACTACTGTGTTATTACAATGTAAAATAATTTCAAGAATTTGTACCAGCCATTACTTTTGTTGCATATCTGTCAACACAACACAGAATATTACTGACTTTAACTTTAAGTAATAGTTTAATACTTACAGTCAAATGGGAGCTGCTGATCTCTGTTCAATGATGTTTTATTAACAAAGTTCAGGAGGAACATTTTCAAATGATCTATTCAATCAGCACGAGAGGAGGCCTATATACAGTCAAACCAAAAATGGTTCAGACACAGATATAATGTTTAACTAATGTGTGAGGTAATCTGGGTTCAGCGCACCAAATATGCGTGCAAACTTTTTACTTCATCTGATTATTTGTAAGTGTGAACCTGTGCAACAGGCCATATTATTCCCTTTTACAAAGTCTTGATTTAGTTTTTGCGGTCTACTAGAATTTGATTTCATGATAAAAAATAAAAAAAATAATAATAAAAATTATTTTTCACATATTAAACATTGTTGCAGCACCTCCCTTCCCAGTCTGTCAGTAACTGTCAGGGCTGCGTTTCCCAAAGGCATCGTTAGCCAACTATGGTCACAAGTTCCGTCGTTATCAACGTCGTTCAACCAGTCGTGTTTCTGAAACCATCGTTCCACTGAGCATTCGCAAACAGCATCGCAAAGTTGTGTGGTCTGAACAACAGCTCTCGACCTGTGCTTAGAAGCAGAGTTTCTTGTTTGCATGACATGTGGACTCAATAAATCCTTATCTTGAGCAAAATAAGCAAACTGACATTCAGTACAATCGTTTATTTCAAATACATACAAATGTCATTTACGTCTTTAAGTTTTCAAGAGGTTTAAAGCACCTTTTTTGAAGAGTGCATATGTGCAGACATGCACAAGAACGAGCCTATGATTGAATCTGGAAATAAAGCAAAATAACTGAGAAAAATGAGAATTAGTTCTCAGATGCCATGTCTGTAATTTATAGCAAAACATCTAGCATAATTTTTATCTTTATTTAATTTGATCTCAAACGAATTCAATAAAAGCAGTTATTACTCCACCACCTGCCTGACATCATTAACCAACGTGGTTGAACGCCAAATTTGCGACAATACGGTTTCGGGAAACAGTCGTGACTAGCTAGTTGATTTCTTCAACGATGGATTGTACTATGGTAGCTAAGCCGTGAGTTATGCCATTGTACGGGAAACGCACCCCTGTTTAGTTCCTGTCTCAATGAAGCCCCTCCTGTGAAAACAGCAATGTGCTCTGATTGGTTGGCTACACCAGTGGTCAACCTCTTTGAGTGTGTTTCGGAAATGTCACGCCCCGTACCATCACCATGAGTGTCAACACACTGGCTGCGTCTGAAAGCTGAAAAGTGCTGCTTTCAGAGGACACATTTCAAGGTAGGAAGGCATCAAGACACATCCGAATCCAAAGTTATCTTCACTTCCTGTCTCCTGAGATACCTTCATCTGATCGATTTTTGAAGGCAGCATAGATGTATCCTTCACTGCCTTTGATATCCCACAATCCTGTACTTTCCATTCTGTGATAGCTGAGCTAAAAAATAAAGTTGGTGTCTGAAAGTTGGTGTTGGTGGTCAGTTTGTGTGTAAATGTAGGGCACAACCTAACGCGGGGTTAGTTGTAACACACATGGTTTAAAGCTTTCCACACATGCTAGCATGACGTACCTTAGTGTATTTACTAGTTGCCATATCAACACATATAGAGAACAAGTACATTTCTTACTTGTTAATTTTTCATCTCTGTTTTTTTGTGTAGAAAAGATATTATTTTAATCCGATATTATTTTAATCTTGTATCTATTATTTAAGAGTTGAGATGTTCTTTAATGCTGATCTAACAGCAGAAGACACGAGCCGGGGTTAATCCCAGTTGCACAGGCGGGGCATGTTGTCACTAGGGTTGGTCCGAATACCATTTTTTGAGCTTCGAAGCTTCGGTAGTAATCAACACTGAATATTCAAAGCTTCAGAGGGAGGGGGCTGAACATATTCTTCTCTCTAATAAAGGCAGGAATCTCGAACTCGCAATTTTGACTTTTTCTTCACAATTGTCTTTTTTGCGCAATTGCGAGTTTATATCTTTTCTCAGAATTGTGAAATATAAACTGCAATTGCAAGTTATAAAGTTCAATTCTGAGGAAAAAAGACAATTTGACAATTTGCGAGTTTATATCACAATTATTTAAACTCGCAATTGTGAGAAAGTCCTTTTCTTTTAATCTGTGGTGTAAACAGTCTGCCATAGGCCTCATTTACACTGCATGTTCAAGTGATCCGATTTTTCCCTCTCATGTGGCACAGATTGGATATGACGTGAACGTGTAAGCAGGAAAAAAATGCATGAATTCTGATATCCCCAGATCGGATTCAGGCCTGTGGTAATAAATCTGATATGATTCGGATACGTGTGTTTGCGTCTGCCATGTAAGCAGTTAAATCGGATATTCCCCAATAAATGCGAGTCGTACGTCATTGAAAAAGGGACGGAGGCGAATGACGTCAACTCAGGTGGACATGAACTGCGATCAAGGGCTCTGCTCTTTTCTCCGCCTTATGAGAGCAATGTTTTGCTGACCTTTAGAAAGATGCGGAAAGCAAAACACTGAATAATCATCCATTGATCATCCAATCAGTCTGCATCCATTGTGTCCATTGCATATCGTGCCATTTTACTTCCTTTTCCAGGTCAGAACGTCTGGGGCTGTTTTGCCAGTGTAGTGTAAATGCAAATATCGGATACGGGTCACTTTTAAAAGATGATGTAAGCAGGTCGTAAAAAAAAGAAAAAAAAGAAAAAAAAAATTCTGATATAGTCACCAAAGTGGCTTGAACATCGGAGTTGTGCATCAAGACCTGCAGTGTAAATGCGGCCATAATCATAATGCATGATTATGAGGTCATATTAAAAACTATTATATAGTTAAGTCATGGCAATAAACTGTATGCTTTTTAAAAACTTGGAGAGCAATATTTAGCATGATCCTTGTCTGTTATTCCCGTCGTAGTAAAATTGAAAATGTCCTGGAAAACTCCTGGAAAATGAAAAAGAGTGGGAAGCCTGAAATTATAGCTCTTTCTGAATTCCAAAATATGAGATCCAGATTTATCTTTTCATATACTGATATTGCCCTGTTTATTTATTGGGCAATATCACGGCTGGGCGATATTTCTTTTATTATTATTATTTTTGCATGATTACAGACAAAGTGGCTCTGTTCCTTTGAAACGTCCTCTTTTTTTCTTCTCTAATGAACACTGTATGACTGTTCAGATGAGCGAGCGAACACGAAAGCTGCTAAAGGCTATGTTTAGACTCCGTTCACGTCGCCGGAGCAGAATGTGTGTGAGTGCACAGATCCTCTCAAGTTCTTCTTCTTTTTCTCTCAGTCACACCTGCCTCTCTCACTTCATCTATTTATACCCCTCATTTTTCATTACACAAATTAGAACTGTTGCATTTGACGTTTTTCAGCTGTAGGTCAGCCGTATCGGCGTAGGTGTTTGTACTTTACCTTTCCTCATTGTGAGACCATTCTGGTGACACTGTGATTCCAAGAGCTTGCAAATGATTGAGTTCTAGCACCCTGAACGGTGGCACAAAATAACTTTTTTGTTGTAGGAGGCGTGTGCACCTGCACTGCATGCCGAGAAGCTGTCAGTGCTCCGTGTTGAATATTTAAACGAGCTCATCTTTTATTCCCCTCCACGGAGCTTTGCACCTTTGGCCCCTGCCTAATTGTGGAGGCTAGTGCACAATCCTCACCTGCTCTGTGAGGTTTACGGCTAATTCCTGTGAAGGTGCTTCTTTTGTTCTCATTTGTTACGAATACAAAAAGAGGCATTGTCGTGCCGGTATGTGTCATTTTGAAATGGTGTTACCATTTAAAGTCTTAAATGCCAGGTGTTTCATCAGCTTTTTGTTAGATTTTCATTATATAATAAAGCAGGAGCCATTTATTACGGTTTTACTCTTAAGGCATTTTGAAATAAATGAGTCAAATTTACTAACTGTTGCACGGTATTTAAGCACAAAGCCTGCAGTGTATTAATCTGGCTTTCGGTTTAACCAGGTATTGAAATATAGTGCAAACATGCTTTCTTACAATGTAAATTAGGCTCAATATGTATTGCGCTCTATTCACAAGTCACCGCTATTTACCTATAAGTGATTAGCAGTAAGCATCATTTTATTTAAGATAAATGTTTTTTTGTGTTTCCTATTTTCTATTGATCATGGCAGACATTATCCATCAAAATTTGATGGACCACAAAACCAGTCATAAGGGTCAATTTTTTGAAAATGAGATGAATAAATC
The DNA here is from genome assembly GCA_018749465.1 of Paracanthobrama guichenoti. Taxonomy (NCBI): domain Eukaryota; kingdom Metazoa; phylum Chordata; class Actinopteri; order Cypriniformes; family Gobionidae; genus Paracanthobrama; species Paracanthobrama guichenoti. The sequence goes on along the minus strand of CM031944.1, from coordinate 22,090,827 downwards.
ATCTCTCCATTGATGTATGGTTTGTTAGGATAGGACAATATTTGAAAATCTGGAATCTGAGGGTGCAAAAACATCTAAATATTGAGAAAATCTCCTTTAAAGTTGTCCAAATGAAGTCCTTAGCAATGCATATCACTACTAATAATACATTTCTGATATATTTACGCTAGGACATTTACTAAATATCTTCATGGAACATGATCTTAATATCCTAATGATTTTTGGCATAAAAGAACAATGGATAATTTTGGACCAGGCAATGTATTGTTGGCTATTGCCACAGATATACCCGTGAGACTTGGTTTTGTGCTCCAGGGTCACATTTGGGATGCTACATCAATGCAGACAGTGCATGCAACTAAACACAGTAATTGGTAATTCTTAGTGAATTCTTTCCAAAATGCTTACTGTAAAATCATTTTGACAGTGTACATGCTTTTAGAATACACATTGAGGACAACTGGTTTTTGTACGTTTTCTTTACAGTTTGTATCATTTGCGGGGATCACTGTATTGGGATGATGTTCTTATTTTCAGATCTGTGCTCTTTCTAGATTTGTGATTTCACTGCAGGGCCAAACAACCCCTGCTGTTCTTGTGACCTGCCTGCATGTTGTTTGCATCACAGCTTTGAATATTTCATGTGTTGCTTTATGGTGGTATGAAATGATATTTGCAAAAATGAGCATTGTGCACTTCATTCTGTACAGATGGCTCATCTATAAATTATAATTATTTGATTCTCTTTTGCACCAGCAGAGATGCTGTTAACGGATAGCCACACTGTTGTGTGGATTCGGAGTAACTCAAACATTATTTCTCATCATTGCGAGGCAGTCTAATCTACGGGTCAGTGCGCTCATGCATCTCTTCCTCACGCGCTGCATAATGAAAGCGTTTGTCTAGCTCTGACGGGTAAATTGTGTCTTTTGTGCACGGCGAAAAAAAGAGCCCACGGAGGCGTGCATCTTATCTCAGTCACACTCCTAACCTCCTGTTCATTACTTATATTTACTCAATACTCTTCTGAGAGGAGAAGCACATCTCACAGAACGATGATTACTGTATGGGTTCCGGCTTATTCTCTGTATGTCACATTGGTGTGCGCTGTGTGTATGTGATGGATGTTTGCAGTTATGTAGTTTCTAATGTGTTTTTCATGTTTTTGAATGCTTTGCGGACATTGTTGTCAAAATGTCAAAACGCTATTATATGATCATATAATGTGAATATTTCATCCTGTTGTATTCGGACTTGTGCTTATCATTGTATCATTTATTACATCATTTCATTCACTAGGGGTGTAACGGTACACAAAACTAACGGTATACAGTATATAAATAAAATAAAATAAAATTTTCTTCTCCCATTTTCTTTTTCTTTTTTTTTTTTTTTATTCAACAGTGTTTACTGAACAAATTGTGTCTGTCCTTAAATGAATTAAATTATAACTCAAAGTTTCTTAAAGATAATGCTGTAAACTATAGGGAGCCGTTACTCACACATTACTATAATATTAAAGGTTACCAACAGAGCCCAAACTATTAGCCTAAATTCAGCTGCTATTTATGTTTAGATATAATAATCAACACTCAAATAACACATTGTGTGCAAACATGTGAACTTCACATGAGGCAGTTTTTAACTTCTAACTTCTAAATCTAATTATACAATTATGTTTTTGACAGATTAATTAAAACCCACATTAATAATCCAGACATCAGTAACAGGTTCAGTAGAATATAATGAATATAACGGCTAATATAGGTCATATATTCAGTGAAAGAGTTGATTTCTCTAGTGAACTCACAGCTGTGGACACTGAATGACTCCTGATGGAAATGTGATGCTACGGGACATTGTTCTCAAGCTGTTTTATTGACGTCTTTCCGCCGTTGAAACACTGATTGAGCGATTACACCACATATGATGCGTTTCAGTAAGTTGTGATGTATCCTCAACACACCTTCAGATGTTCATTCATGTTTATTCTTTGACTATGACGAGATGATCGCGTTCACTCGCATATACAGTGATCAGTCACGCCACATTAAAGAGCGGCAAAACGCCATTTATCGTTTGAATTTCATGATAAAATGAATGTTTGTGTGGGAACTCGGATTGAAGTATGATCCGCACGTAAAACAAGCCGACTGTTAACTGTTAAAGATTGCATTCAGTACACATGTGCACTGTACCATGTACCGTGTAAGTGTACCGTTACACCCCTATCATTAACACTTTAGTGTAGTACAGTGATATCTAACATTACTTAAATAGCAGACACTTTTGCACTGTTTTTTCAGCATTATCTGTACGATTTTCCAGTTTGATATTTCTAATGAATCTGTTTGTTTGGGGGTTGGCTTTGTATAATTACTTGCTGTATTAATCAATAATTCTAGATAAGTAAACAAAAGGATTGGCAATTAGACAAAAAATCATCCTATTGTCATGCTGTCACATTGGGTTAATTTCAAACCCTCAGAATGACATTGTGTTTGGAAATGTTGTTGTATGTCTATTATTTTCCTTCTAAACTGACTTTGAAATAATCTAATATTTAATTGGTTTGTCAGTCAACAATTAATATTGACATTGTTTGTTTTTGGGACCAGCTTAATTTCTGTGTAATGTGTGCAACATAACTGGAAGGTTTGTCTGGACACTTGACAGTGGGCCTACATACTTAAAAAAGCTGGTTTGACGAATGAGTTGATGGATGGTTTTTGTGTGAATTCTACAGCGGGTTCAGCTTTCTTGAACCCGGATGGGGACTCTGGAACGGAGGCGGACAGTGAGCCGCAGTTGACCTTCTACACCGACCCAAACCGCAGCCGCCGTCGCAGTCGAGGTATGAGAAACGGTAACGTCAACACCGCGTGGGGCTCTGGGGGTAAGGAGGACTTCCGCACCATCGCATGATTTCAACTTGCACCGCCTGATTGTGGCCATTTGGTGTTCGTGTCACACTTTTTCCAGAACCCGAGCAAAGCATTTGTTGTGAAGCGGCTTGCCTTAAAACTACCTCACCAACGAGGCATGTCGTTTCGTGTGAGATTTGCCATTGATTTGCCATTGCAGTTGAATACTCTTAAAACTATTTACTGGAAAGCATAAATGCTTCACTTTTTTGTATTTTTTTTTAACTGTCCTCCAAATTGGACTGAGGGCCCCAGAGCAATTTTTAAGTTTATTAAGAGAAATCTTCTGAGCCTTTTTGTTGACTCCATGGACCTCCTCTGGAAATGAATGATGACTAAATGCAAGCTTAGAAGTATTTAAACACCTTAAGCTTAGCAACTCCATCTGTAGACCACCATTCAACATTAAGCACGGTAAATGTGTCTATGTTAAGTGCTAAGAGAGCATGTGACAAAACAGTTGGACAGTACTGTCAGACGCTAATGGCTAAAGTCTGTCTGAAACTAATGAATTGTCCCCCAAGGAGCGCTGCATTGTGTTCTGAAGAGACCTGAATGCAAAGCTCCCTAAACTCTTGAGGAGCTGCCACTTGAAAGGCGACTAACAGACAATCACTTGGATTTAATACTTTCTCTCTCTAATTACCAAATACTTAAACCCTGTACTTGTCAAAAACACTACTAGTCAGATGTGGCAGCAACAACACCTTTAATTGGACTTAAGTTAATAATAGACATTGCTTGTGTCAGATTTTTTTCCTCCTAGATCATTGTGATTGGGTAAGAGCAGTGTGTTGATTTTGATAGACATGTTTAGGTACGTTTACATTAAAAGAAGGTGTTAAATATATATGCTAATAAATGCTAATGGTTAAATATGCATACTATATATATATATATATATATATATATATATATATATATATATATATATATATATATATATATATATATATACACACCGTTCAGGCATGACCACCTTCCTAATATTGTGTTGCTCCCCCTTTTGCTGACCGATCGAGGCATGGACTCCACTAGACCCCTGAAGGTGTGCTGTGGTATCTGGCACCAAGCTGTTAGCAGCAGATCCTTTGAGTCCTGTAAGTTGCGAGGCGGGGCCTCCATGGATCGGACTTGTTTGTTCAGCACATCCCACAGATGCTCGATTGGATTGAGATCTGGGGAATTTGGATGCGGAGTCAACACCTCAAATTCGTTGTGCTCCTCAAACCATTCCTGAAGCATTTGTGCTTTGTGGCAGGAGCATTATCCTGCTGGAAGAGCCACAGCCACCAGGGAATACCGTTTCCATGAAAGGGTGTACATGGTCTGCAACAATACTTAGGTAGGTGGTACATGTCAAAGTAACATCCACATGGATGGCAGGACCCAAGGTTTCCCAGCAGAACATTGCCCAAAGCATCACACTGCCTCTGCCGGCTTGCCTTCTTCCCATAGTGCATCCTGGTGCCATGCATTCCCCAGGTAAGCCACGCACACGCACCCGGCCATCCACGTGATGTAAAAGAAAACGTGATTCATCAGACCAGGCCACCTTCTTCCATTGCTCCATGGTCCAGTTCTGATGCTCACGTGCCACTGTTGGTGCTTTCGGCAGTGGACAGGGGTCAGCATGGGCACCCTGACTGGTCAGCGGCTATGCCGCCCCATACGCAACAAACTGAGATGCTCTGTGTATTCTGACACCTTTCTATCAGAACCAGCATTAACTTCTAGAGCAGTTTGAGCTCCAGTAGCTCGTCTGTTTGATCGGACCACACGGTCCAGCCTTCGCTCCCCACGTGCATCAATGAGCCTTGGCCGCCCATGACCCTGTGGCCGGTTCACCACTGTTCCTTCCTTGGAGCACTTTTGATAGATCCTGACCACTGCAGACCGGGAACACCCCACAAGAGCTGCAGTTTTGGAGATGCTCTGACCCAGTCGTCTAGCCATCACAAACTCGCTCAAATCCTTACGCTTGCCCATTTTTCCTGCTTCTAACACATCAACTTTGAGGACAAAATGTTCACTTGCTGCCTAATATATCCCACCCACTAACAGGAGCCGTGATGAAGAGATAAACAGTGTTATTTACTTCACCTGTCAGTGGTCATAATGTTATGCCTGATCGGTTTGTGTGTGTATATATTATTAAAGCTATCTTCTAATACTTACAGAAAGGATGGAGGCCAAGGGACAAAAGCCAGATTATATTCTTATCTAAAATGAATTATTTTAAATAGTTTTGCCTGTGTTAATCCTTGAAAGATGTGATTGGCTGAGCAGAGGACCAAGTGCAGTATATTTCTCCTACTGTATGTTGAACTGAGAAAATGTGAAAGCACCAATTTCTATAGCGTAAATCAATGACTGAGGAATACTCCATAACACAAGGAAAATCTGCCCACATCAGTGTTTTGAAATCATTTATACATATTTCTGGCAGATGCGTGCAAATGTTTGAATCAATGCTTTTCGTTTTCTTTTGATCATGTGTCTTTAATTTTTTCAAAGTCAATTTTTTGATGTGGGATCTCTCAGATACAATCATGATGTCTTGCTTTAATTTTGCAAAACAGGGATTCCTCCTTTAGTATATGGTGTGCTGCATCATTAATGCAGTGCTAAGCATTTACATCGATCTGTAATTCATTTGTGACTCCTCTTTTTTTTTTATACATACAGTGCATATAATCATTGTACAGTAAATATGTCTGTGTTAATTGTATTTTAAACTTTATCATCATATATGTAACCCTGGACCAGTCATAAGGGTCTTTTTTAATTATTATTATTATTTTTTTATTTATACACCATCTGAAAGCTGAATAAATACGCTTTCCATTGATGTATGGTTTATGATAGGACAATATTTGGCCGAGATAAAACAATTTGAAAATCTGGAATCTGAGGGTGCAACAACATCTAAATATTGAGAAAATCTCCTTTAAAGTTGTCCAAATGAAGTCCTTAGCAATGCATATCACTACTAATAATACATTTCTGATATATTTACGGTAGGACATTTACTAAATATCTTCATGGAACATGATCTTAATATCCTAATGATTTTTGGCATAAAAGAAAAATGGATCATTTTGGACCAGGCAATGTATTGTTGGCTATTGCCACAGATATACCCGTGAGATGCAGCGCTGCTGTTGGGCTCCAGGGGCACATATGTGTCATCTGATATCATTTCATCTGTATTTCATTGCTGTTTCCAACCTGCTGCATGCTATTGTTCATGTTTATCCTGAGAGTTTTAAACATTGTGTTAATGAGCAATACAACTAGCGACATGAATGTCCTCAATATCTGATCATCAGTATTGTGTTCTCATGCATTTGTGAATTGGTGTGTTTGTCATCTTGTGCGTTGGGATAACACTCATACACCACCAGGCAGTGTCTTGTGCCTTGATTTTACATGTAGCAGATGTACAGGGCAGCACTACACCAAACCAGTTTGGCTGTATTACAAAAAAAATGGTCAAAAACAGCAATTTTTTCTTCATATTTTGCCATTTGCAGTATTTAGCATAAAAGCAGCAGGCTTCAAAAGGAAAACCGTTATCTCTCCACTGCTTTATTCGTGCCAGATCTGCCGCCGCTTGCAGAGTTTGGCTGGCTGGTTTGATCCAGTGCTCCTTTCATGGACCACCAACCCTGATGTGGGCTGGTTTTTAACTGCCTCCCTTGTGCCTTCCTGAGGTACACATAAAAATGTGAACTTTCCAGTCCTGTAGCATCGCTCTTTTATTGCTCTCTCTCTCTCTTTCTTCTTCACAGGTTCCCCACGGAGCCCTATCAACAAGACCACCCTGACTTTGATCAGCGTGGTGAGCTGTGTGATCGGCCTGGTCTGTGCGTCTCACCTCTCCTGTAGCCTCAACGTCAGAGTCATACTCCACGTAGCGGAGCACCTCATTGCAGACGGTAATCTCATCAGCCGCTCCGCTTCCCGTCCGGCCCCTGAGCAGCAGGGGTCCTCAGCCCCTCGTCTACCCCCCACCATTTCTACTGTATTAAAGCAAATGTCATACCGACTTCTGCCTGTCTCTAGTGAAAAGTCAAACAGATGTGTGCTGAAAGCATAAAAAGAACAATCGTACACAAATGCATATTCTCTAGTTGTGTTTCAAATGGTGTACACCATGTACTTGTACACGATGTACTTGGGCATCTAGTGAATGAATTTTTAAAGAATAGCATGGTCTCAAATGAAACACTAACGTTTATTTTTAATTGTAACACAGAAGGTTTTCAGCCACACATCCTCTCATTTGGTGTTGTCGTTAGCTAACCTGAGTCTGGTAGGTAACCTGTAAGTTATTATGAAAGCCCTTTCCTCATATTGTTAAATTTGCAAATATTGAAAAATGAATGACACTTGTTGGCTGATTGTAAAGCTTTTAACTCACATTTGTACGATTCTGTGTTGTCTATAGATGTTTTACTAGTTGCCACAACCACCGTCTTGACAATTAGGGCCAGATAACAGCGTGCGCCAGCGCAAACCCTCATTGCCGTTAAAAAAACTAGGGAAAAACACTTATTTCTTCTGCACCTAAAACTGCCCTTTTTTAGCTACATGTCTGAAACTTTTAGGCAAAGTACCGACATTGGTCTACTACAAATGGCAACAATTAAAATTTCTTCAACTATATCACAGACTTTATGAGGTGATGACAAATACAAATTGGTCCTTTGTTACAACCTACCCCTACTACTGGGTAACACACACTGGGGCAAGTTGCAACAGGTAGACAAAATGCACAAAAACTAAGGGTACTCCAAGTGATATGCCACAACAACAAAATGATTGGCTGCAACAATACAATATGTGTGAATGTGTGTATGCGCATATTGTGTGTGTTTGTGCATGCACACGTGTGCGTTTGTTTGTGCATGTCTGTACGTGCACACTCATATGGGTGTTTGTGTGTGTGTGTGAGCGAGAGCAAATTAACATAAACATAGGCATTCTGTAGAATTATTAAAATCATAAAAATGTTCTTAGTTGTATATCAGTGGATGTTTCTTTCAAAACACCTGTTACAACCTACCCTGCCACTGTCACCCATTGTTTAGCTAGCTGTATTAGCATGGTGCTTTGACATTAGCAGGAGGTTGATACACCATTCTTTTCTGATATAACTCATACAACATTATCTACAATGGTAGAAGTACTAAACAAAATATTATCTTGTTTTACTTTCTTACCTCAGAATTAGATTTTCTGCTGTAGCTTCAGGAAAGATAGCAACTCAGACTGGAAAACCTCCATGTGGGATCGTAAAGGAAGCCAGAGGAAACTGAAACTGTCATATGACTGCTATCTTATCCGTGATTCGTGGACTTGGTAGTGTTACAACTCTCCCCGTGTTACAACTATACCCGGTCTCCTACTGCCATGATTTACTAAAGACACGCAGTGATAAATTAGCGCTGTAAAGGCATGGACAGGGTTATTTTTGCAGCTGATCTTACTGCATATGCATTTGTAGGAGTTTCCCTTTCAGATGCAAAATTTATGGGAGGAGATTATTTAAATAAAATCACACAGTGTGATTTACTGAGGTTTGAGCTCGTCAATTTACTGGTGTTTGGCCATTATTTACCCCCCTAAAAGCATGTCTTAAAGCAGATGCTAACGGGTAGATTGTGATGGTCATTATGGAAATGATCCGTCCGTGTTCTGCGTCGTCAGTAGATCACGTGCAGAACTGTCCACTCCCATCAGCGCTTTTATGGGATTGCACTCTCACACTAATTTGCCCTGTTTAGTAAACCTGGCCCATAACCGCTAAGCTACATCATTATTAAAAGGCAAGACACTAACTTGTTTAAGAAGTACACTACAAGTTGTTATAAAAAAAAAAAAAAAAAAAAAAAAAAAAAAACTACATTGAATCTATTAAAAGAGTTAGATAAATAAAATGCAACAAATAAAACTAGGAACAACCTAATGTTGACTAAAGCCTGGACAGTTTGCTTAAAAACAGACTGCACAGAAACCATCAGAACGAGTACATGAATGACTGAATCCAAACAAACTGATTGAAGTGAGAGCTTGTGTGAGAGGAAGGACTATTGATTGATTATTTCCTTAGCCTGCTTGGCTGTGTGTGATTGTGTGTTGTGTGCGAGAGAGAGACGGAAAACGCTACACATTTTGTCACGCTACACTGCTACTTTTGGAAGAAAATTGCTTGTGATTGGAAAAAAAACAACATTATTTTGAGCTGAGAATTGTCACACTATGAAAATTATAGTTAAGTTAGTTGCGATAGGCTACTTTTAGTTCGTTACTCCCCAGAACTGCACTTTGAGACACAAACACGTGTACACAACTGTAAACAACTAGACACTTTCCCCAAGGGTTCTCTGTTTGTGCTTTGGACCTCAGTTACGTTTGCGTTGGATGAGCTTGTTATTGAATTTCAATGTTGCACCTGCAGTCCAAGAAAACAGGCCAGTCTCTCTTTCTCTCTCTCTCTTACTCTCTTTCCTCTCGCTCTTTTCTCAGCTCATTGGCATTTCAGCCGTCATTTCTAGAGTTGTGGCGATATGATGGATTGTGACTGGCTTTGCTCGTCTGTCATTTTGTCTTTCATGCAGAGCTCTTTTCTATGGGGTCTGGCGCTTTAGGGTAGATTAACATTCACATAGATGTCTAAGTGGAAGAAATCTGAAAAGAGGAGACTTGAAGGATTCACAGTTCGCCTTTTGAATTTGAAAAATCAGATTTAGGATGTGTCTATAACTGTCTAACAGTATTACAGAGTACTCTTTATGTGAAAGAAGATTTGATAAAACTTTTAGATTTTTTGGAATAAATTCAGTTCTTTGTGGCATATATTCAGAGTGATAGTGTAGAATACGTCACACTTCCAGCTCAGATGTTGTATGTGTGCTGTTGTATCTTATCCACAGCATATAATACAGCATATAATGCTTTGCTTTGAAAGCGTTGCAGAAAGTCCAAAACATAGTTTAAAGGGATAGCTCACCCAAAAATGAAAATTAGCCCATGATTTACTCTCCCTCAAGCCATCCTGTGTGTATACCTCTTTCTTCTTTCAGACGAATACAATCAGAGTTATATTAAAACATGTCCTGAAGAAGAGCTTCCAAGCTCTATAAGCATAGCGGTAGCGCACTAGCACAACATTGCTCATGTTATAGTCAGTGGAGCGTACAGCGGCAGGACAGCGATGCCGCGGTTCAGGCCTGATCGTGCATTCGTTTGGCGGGAGCTGAAACTTCCTGGTGGCGCTGGTGCCGTTCGTCTAGCGTTCCCAGCAGACGTTAGCTGTGACTTAAATGTTAAAGGGACATGAAACCCCCAAATTTTCTGAGATTTTAACAGAAGTGTGTGTGTTGAACATCATGGAATACAATGTTACCATCTGTTAGTTTTGAATGTGGGAGAAAACTAGTTCATTTGAAACCTTTTTTGCTCTATTTTCAACTTCCTGGATCAAAAACGAGTGTTTTCTTCCGCTTTGTATGAGTGTCTGCGCTGCCTACGTTCTCTTCAGTAGATCCTGAGTCTTCACACAAACGCGATTCATCCTCACTGTGAGTGTAACCACTCTTTACGGCCATTTAACCAACCAAACGGCTTATAAAACTCCACAAAATAAGCCTCAAAAGTTATCAAAGTTATGCAACAGCGTGTTCATATATATTTTTGATGCAGAGAACAATTTGCAAATGGCTGTGCATTTAATTGTGCCTTGAATTATAGCTGTCACAGGATATATGTATTTGTGTAACGGTGAGCTTACAAATGTATATTGTGTTGCGTGTAACTTAATGGTCATTTGCAGCGTGCATTTGTGGGAAGCTTTGATGCTTTTAATGAGAGCGAAATTAAATTGTCTGAATCAGAAGCCGTTGATGTGCTGTCAGTCTCCCCTCGTCCCCCTGTACTCCGCCGCTAAACCACGCCCACTTTTATAGCATTTTTCAAATCTGTGGTGAGAACTGATTGAAAGAGGGTGTTTCATGACCCTTTAACAGAAAAGTTAAACTGTGAGGCTACAGACAGTTCCTCTATGTACAGTAATAATTTGATAGGAATACAATGTAATACAAACCTTAATTTCATTCAGGAAGTTTTCTCTTAGAACAGAACACAAAATGACCGTTGACAAACGTATCCAGTTTTAACCAACATTGGGTTACATTGACCCAGCGATGGGTAGGTATGTGATGACCCAGCAGCTGAGTTATAGAAAAACTATCCAGCACTGAGTAAAAATTTAAAAAAAGAACCCAATAAAATGACCCAGCAGGCTGAACCCAGCATTTTTTTGTGTACTCTAATGAGGGTTAGTTAACGTATAATTGCACAGTTACTTATTAGTTAGTAGAATGTCTAAAGTGGACCATCAAAATAAAGTGTTACCCAGATTTTTTATTTCTGGATGTACTGTTCCTTTAATTCATTGAGTAAGAATTCAAATAATTGAAATAATTCATAATCCCCCATTATAGTTATTATGCTCCATGTACAGTAGATGGTTGTCCAAAGGTAAGATGGTACTACTAAGATGGTAGTCCATTTGTAGCTTCTAGTTTATGGATTAGATTCTGAACATCAATAAAAAAATGCCCCTTATGTGTACATGATTTCAAAGCTCACTAATAGAGCTGACTAATTTACTCGAATGTAACTCTTGACAGATGTCCCGTCTGATTCTTCTCTTCCAGGCTCCAGATTCGTTCTGCTTCAGGGCAGCCAGCTGGATGCTTCTGACTGGCTGAACCCAGCCCAGGTGCTGCTGTACTACCAGCAGAACGCAAGTGGCCCCTGGGTCAATGATCTGTGTGGCCGCCGTCTCTTGGATCCCTGTGAGCATCAATGTGACCCAGATACAGGTACAACACCACCCTGACATGATTCCTTACTTCACACAGCTCATCTAGAAAGTCTGACACCAACAGGGAGACACATTCCGAGGGGGATGCTTAAAAGGATAGTTCACCTTCATGCCGTTCTAAACTTTTTTTCCCCCTCTGTGGAACACAAAAGAAGTTTTTTTTTTTTTAAATGGCACTGCGAAAAAACCTTTTTTTCCATACAATGAAAGTCCAGTGTTGTTTTCAATTCCATTGACACACACACATCCTCTTCTCACGGAGCGCCGTGAGAATATATATATATATATATCTGCAAGTATCCTCGTAAACACAGTCATTTATGTCTTAAATGAAAGTATAATGGACCCAGAGCCATAGAGAAACCCTTAAAGCGACAGTGTCTCATTTTCCTGCTGTCTGTCACTCATATTAATCACACAACAAAAGAGAGACAATCTCTCAATGCTCTTGACTAATCCACTTTTGTAACTTTAATCAGAGTAAATATATATTTAATTTACACAATGAAGACTATGCAGTGTTTTTATACATATGATTCATTTATACAATGCATATAGCATTTATTATTTATTTGTCCTGTAGTTTTGTAATTACTTTTTTATTCTTATTTCATCACCAACTGTTTACTTGTCTTCACTCAGCTTGAGTTGTATTTATTTAGGCTAGTAGTTTTTTGTGATATCAAAAAATTATTTATATGGTATCAAAAATGTTTTTATAAAATACTAGCAACAATAACTATATCATAATAAATAGCCTATCATAATTGTTTATTGTGATATATTTGTGATATATATACAAACCCAATTCCAAAAAGTTGGGTTACTGTACAAATTGTGAATAAAAAAGGAATGCAATAATTTACAAATCTCATAAACTTATATTTTATTCACAATAGAATATAGATAACATATTAAATGTTGAAAGTGAGACATTTTGAAATGTCATGCCAAATATTGGCTCATTTTGGATTTCATGAGAGCTACACATTCCAAAAAAGTTGGGACAGGGAGCAATAAGAGGCCGGAAAAGTTAAATGTACATATAAGGAACAGCTGGAGGACCAATCTGCAACTTATTAGGTCAATTGGCAACATGATTGGGTATAAAAAGAGCCTCTCAGAGTGGCAGTGTCTCTCAGAAGTCAAGATGGGCAGAGGATCACCAATTCCCCCAATGCTGCGGACAAACATACTGGAGCAATATCAGAAAGGAGTTTCTCAGAGAAACACTGCCAAGAGTTTGAAGTTCTCATCATCTACAGTGCATAATATCATCCAAAGATTCAGAGAATCTGGAACAATCTCTGTGCGTATGGTCAAGGCCGGAAAACCATACTGGATGCCCGTGATCTTGGCCCTTAGACGGCACTGCATCACATACAGGAATGCTACTGTAATGGGAATCACAACATGGGCTCAGGAATACTTCCAGAAAACATTGTCGTGAACACAATCCACGCGCCATTCGCCGCTGCCGGCTAAAACTCTACAGGTCAAAAAGAAGCCATATCTAAACATGATCCAGAAGCGCAGGCGTTTTCTCTGGGCCAAGGTTCATTTAAAATGGACTGTGGCAAAGTGGGAAACTGTTCTGTGGTCAGACCAATCAAAATTTGAAGTTCTTTTTTGGAAAACTGGGATGCCATGTCATCCGGACTAAAGAGGACAAGGACAACCCAAGTTGTTGTCAGCGCTCAGTTCAGAAGCCTGCATCTCTGATGGGATGGAGTTCATGAGTGCGTGTAGCATGGGCAGCTTACACATCTGGAAAGGCACCATCAATGCTGAAAGGTGTATCCAAGTTCTAGAACAACATATGCTCCCATCCAGACGCGTCTCTTTCAGGGAAGACCTTGCATTTTCCAACATGACAATGCCAGACCACATACTGCATCAATTACAACATCATGGCTGCGTAGAAGAAGGATCCGGGACTGAAATGGCCAGCCTGCAGTCCAGATCTTTCACCATAGAAAACATTTGGCGCATCATAAAGAGGAAGATGCCACAAAGAAGACCTAAGACAGTTGAGCAACTAGAAGCCTGTATTAGACAAGAATGGGACAACATTCCTATTCCTAAACTTGAGCAGCTTGTCTCCTCAGTCCCCAGACGTTTGCAGACTGTTAGAAAAAGAAGAGGGGATGCCACACAGTGGGAAACATGGCCTTGTCCCAACTTTTTTGAGATGTGTTGATGCCATGAAGTTTTAAATCAACTTATTTTCCCCTTAAAATTATACATTTTCTCAGTTTAAACATTTGATATGTCATCTATGTTGTATTCTGAATAAAATATTGAAATCTGAAACTTCCACATCATTGCATTCTGTTTTTATTCACAATTTGTACAGTGTCCCAACTTTTTTGGAATCGGGTTTGTATATATATATTAGTGTTTACTGTGGGTCTCGTGTTTTGTCTAATTTTTCACCCCTGATTATTGTATGGAGAAAAAAAGTTGAAATGTTCACGTTGGAGCCCATATGGGCAGTTCTTCAACATACAGCACAATTGCTCTTTGGGATTACCCTGAATTGATTCGCTGCTTGTGGTCCTTTACTAATCCCGTACCCCTTTTTCTTCCACTTCACTTCCTGTCCTGTATGAAGGCAACCCCCAAAATAGCTCTTAGATTTATAAATCAGGGCCCGTATTTATCAAGCTTCTCAAAGTGCCATTTTAGTCTTAAGTGCTGAGACTTCATGAAATGTACTCCTACTTTCAAACTTAAGTATTAAAGCAAGTCATCAAATTTCTTAAAGGTAAGAATCACTCTTACTCTGCCAGTTATTTAAGACAGCTCAAGAGGTCTCTCAAGTGCTTAGGAGTTGCCAGTAGGGGCTTGTGATGGCACTGATGAGACAGAGACGAATCTTTCAGGAGAGGAAGAATGTTTTTGAAATGTTTGGTGACGAACAGTTAATCAAACGGTATCGTTTGGACAGAGCAGGCGTCATCTTTGTCAGCACTTTTTCCTCCCGCCAGTTCGGTTTTCTTTTGGAATCCATGGTGGCTGATTATATCATAAAATTTAGGCTATATATAGGCAGGTCAGTTAACAGCACACAGGTTTAAAATTTGTAATTAAGACATGGTGGAAAACGTGTTCATCCTTCATTTCCAATGTGTATATCATAATGCATTCTCTTGAAAATTCTTTATTGTCAAATGTGTGTTGAATGTAAACTCCTCTTAGGAATTTCACCATTCAATGTGAATCTATCTGAGAATATTCTTAAATAAGGAAATCTATTCAGTGATTGGTCATCATCCAAAATCCCGTTTGTGGCACAGCAAAGTGTCAGTCATGAATCATCTCTTAGACTGACACTTAAGATTTAGTCCTACACGTCACTTAAAGTATGACTGAGATGCTTGATAACTAACTTTTAAGCACATTTTTTTCACTCTTACATCAATTCTTAGCAGTGCTCCTGTGAGTAATTCTCAGAGGCTTCATAAATATAGGCCCTGATATTTGTCATTTTTGAACTATCCCTTCAAACTGCACTTTGGGAACTCTTTAAAAAAAAAAGAAAAGAAAAGAAAACAGAAAAAGTGAAAAGCATACAACATTTTGCCTTGCTTTGATTAGTCTGTATCTTTATCTAATTAATCATAACATAATCTTTTGCTCCACCACTCCGCCTAGTGAATGAGTGCCCATCCCCTCCATTGTGTAAAATCAATGTGCTCAACGAACTGCAGTTGCGACGCAGCTTCCTTTAAAGAGCAGGAGGGACAGGAGAGAGGCTTAGCTCTGATTCATCTGTCGTTTCATTGGCAGATTTCTCTGAAGGTATCTCTCTTGAGTGAGCAGTATTAAGTAATGAAAGCTTAATTGAGCGAGAGCTGTGAGGACAGTAATGCTTGGCAATGAATCTTGTAATGTAAGACTTGGGCTTATACAGTTTCAGTGACCTGGATTTGAATTATTATTTATTCTTTTTTTTTTATTCTTGGTTGGGCTGTAAATTAGGCAAAGCACAGATCAAATGGAATGCCTTAACTTTAGGACATTCTGAGCCAGGGACACATTGCTATTCTAGATGCTGCTTGATTAGATTCAGAAATACTGGGTTGCAGAGTTAAAAAAAAACAAAAACTTTTCACTCACCAGCTACTAAATTTTTAAGTTTCTGGCCATTCAGAACTTCTACTAGCCTCCCCAAAAAAATAAATGAATAAATAAACCAGATTAACTACGTCACAGTTTGTATATATACACTGAACAAAATTAAAAACGCAACACTTTTGTTTATGCCCCCATTTTTCATGAGCTGAACTCAAAGATCTAAGACTTTTTCTATGTACACAAAAGGCCTATTTCTCTCAAATATTGTTCACAAATCTGTCTAAATCTGTGTTAGTGAGCACTTCTCCTTTGCCGAGATAATCCATCCACCTCACAGGTTTGGCATATGAAGATGCTGATTAGACAGCATGATTATTGCACAGATGTGCCTTAGGCTGGACACAATAAATGCAATTGTGCAATTGCCACCAGAGCTGTTGCCTGTGAATTGAATGTTCATTTCTCTACCATAAGCCATCTCCAAAGGCATTTCAGAGAGTTTGGCAGTACATCCAACCGTTCTCACAACCACAGACCACGTGTAACCACACCAGCCACACCAGCCCAGGACCTCCACATCCAGACCAGCCACCTGGACAGCTGCTGCAACAATCGGTTTGCATGACCAAAGAATTTCTGCACAAACTGTCAGAAACCGTTTCAGGGAAGCTCATCCACATGCTTGTCATCCTCATCGGGGTCTCGACCTGACTGCAGTTCGTCATCGTAACCGACTTGGGTGGGCAAATGCTCACATTCGATGGTGTCTGGCACTTTGGAGAGGTGTTCTCTTCACGGATGAATCCCGGTTTTCACTGTACAGGGCAGATGGCAGACAGCGTGTATGGCGTCTCTAGTGGGTGAGCAGTTTGCTGATGTCAACGTTGTGGATCGAGGGGCCCATGGTGGCGGTGGGGTTATGGTATGGGCAGGCGTATGTTATGGACAACGAACACAGGTGCATTTTATTGATGGCATTTTGAAAGATACCGTGATGAGATCCTGAGGCCCATTGTTGTGCCATTCATCCACGACCATCACCTCATGTTGCAGCATGATAATGCACGGTCCATGTTGCAAGGATCTTCTTGCATGGCCAGCATACTTACCGGACATGTGACCCATTGAGCATATTTGGGATTGCTGTAAACGACGGTGTGTTCCAGTTCCTGCCAATATCCAGCAACTTCACACAGCCATTGAAGAGGAGTGGACCAACATTCCACAATCAACAACCTGATCAACTCTATGTGAAGGAGATGTGTTGCACTGCATGAGGCAAATGGTGGTCACACCAGACTAGTTTTCGGATCCCCCCAGAAAAAAAGGAGCAAAAACAAAAGTGTTGTGTTAATTTATTAGAAGGTTTTAAAGAAGGATTTAAAGAAGGTTTAAAGGGTTAAATTTGCTAATAGTTTATTTATATACACTTAACACAAATTTAACAGATTGCATTATACATTAATGTAATTAGTTTGATAAATTGTGATTATTTTAATCTATTGACAGCCAAAGCTTTTATGAAAAGATATACTTATACTTTTAGATATGCTTTTGAAAGGAACACAAGTTCATAGTTTTTCATAATTGTTCAGGAACTTTCAAGAATAGTCTTATTAATTGTCTGTTTTATGTGCATCCTTTCACATAGTTTCTCTTGGCACTTGTCATCTTTGGCTTGTTCACTGGGGTTTTAGGGTATTATTTGCTGTATAGAGCAATATTTGTTGTAAAAAGTTATATACAAATACATTTAAAATAACAATAAAAAAATCTTTTCAGGTTTATATATGCAACATTATCCTAATAGGTAGAAAAATAAGATGCACTCTGTAAAAGTTTGTGTATATTCAATTATTGTGTAAAAAAAAAATAATAATAATAATAATAATATATATATATATATAATTTTATAAATATATAAAGTATATAAAAAAGTAAAACAATTATTTTATTTTATAGATGTCAAATAGATGCCTTTATATTTTTAGGATACTTTAGGACTTTATATTTGGAGGTTCTTGGCTTCAGATTAGCATCATCTTCCAATTGCTTTTTGTTTTATTGTTAAAAAAAATAATTAGTTACACACACTACATAACTATAAAACTTGACGGTGTGGTATTGATGAATAATCTCAGGCAGTGGGCAGAAGTTTTTCTGTTTGCATCATAAATTTTAATGCACTGTCTGCATTTTGCCACTAAAGATTGCAAGTTTGTACGCCAAGATTGATCTGTTCAGTTTTATAGTTGTTCCTGTCAGGCAAAGCATAGTCAACAGACGGCCAGTTACATCAAAATGAATGGTAATACATCCACTTTACAGGCATTTCTCTTATCATCTGCAGCAGGAATCAGTCCAACATTGTTATCATTTGTTGATAAGTTCCTCCCGTTTGCATCCATAATTCAAAAGAGGAGCTCCATTGGGCTTTAAAAAGAGAATCTTCCAACCCTAAATGAATCAAAGTTGGACCGTTGGGAACCTGCCTTTGTTTTCTCACAAATGAAATCTAAAGGATGAGGACCTGGTACTGCCAAGGTTCAATAATTGCATTGTGCTTTTTTGTACGATGAATTCTTAATGAAAGGCTCAGCGTGTGTGTTTGTGGGGGGGCAGACTACTTATTCAGGGAAAACCGTAAGACTGTCTCAATCAAACAGGAGAGGGAGATACTGATGAAAAGCGGGATGGAGAGCGACAATAACTAGGGCTGTGTGCACTTTAAAAAAGATTGTGAATCAGAGGCGCAGAGGATGTGTAAAAACTGAGATGAGATTCGGACTGATAACAGGCCTCCCGGAGCCCCTGTTCACCTCCCTCATTCCCATCAGGCTTCAGGGGACATTTATTAAACAAGAACATGCAATGTTGTGTCTCAGGCTACCTGATCCTTGCACTTTTGTTTCATTAATTTGACTGAATAATAGATCTCCTACAGACTCACTCTGTAGTTGTGGAAAGGGATTACTCTGGACTTAAAAACTTCATTAATAAGTAATTCTACACAGTCACTCTCTCTGTCAAAATCCAATAGTAGTGATTTGTTTTACACACATGCACACACACAAATATAAATAAAATCAGCAGTATTTTGTATAGAACAACATATGGCACCTTGTTTGCGTTTTCGCATAATAGGTCAATTTTTAATAGACTGGTTGAAGTTGTTGAAGTAATGAAGTAAATAGATTTGGTTTGTTTTTAACATGCTAAAATAAAGAGGGGTAGTTGAACATGGACATTAAAGTTTTTGTTTTGTTTGTTAGTTTGTTTGTATTTATTTTAACAAGTGCTATAAAATTAAGTAAAATCACAGAGCGGGGTCAGCGCATGCTGAGGGTCAGAGTGCGCAGAAGTCACCAACTTTCTGCAGAGTCAATAGCTCCAGACCTCCAAACTTCTGTGTCCTTCAGATGAGCTCAAGAAGAGTGCGTAGAGAGCTTCATGGAATGGGTTTCCATGGCCGAGCAGCTCATCCAAGCCTTACATCACCAAGTGCAATGCAAAGTGTGACTGCATTGTGCCAAGTGTAAAGTTTGGTGGAGGGGGGATTATGGGGTGGGGTTGTTTTTCAGGGGTTGGGCTTGGCCCCTTAGTTCCAGTGAAGGAACTCTTAATGCTTCAGCATACCAAGACATTTTGGACAATTTCATGCTCCCAACTTTGTGGGAACAGTTTGGGGATTGCCCTGTTCCAACATGACTGTGCACCAGTGCACAAAGCGTCAGTCCATAAAGACATGGATGAGCGAGTTTGGTGTGGAGGAACTTGACTGGCCTGCACAGAGTCCTGACCTCAACCCGATAGAACACCTTTGGGATGAATTAGAACGGAGACTGTGAGCCAGGCCTTCTCGTCCAACATCAGTGCCTGACCTCACAAATGCGCTTCTAGAAAAATGGTCAAAAATTCCCATAAACACACTCCTAAACCTTGTGGAAAGCCTTCCCAGAAGAGTTGAAGCTGTTAGAGCTGCAAAGGGTGTAAAGGGTGGGCCAACTACTAAAGCTAGCAAAGACTAGATTTAGGTTAAAATAGATTTTTTGTTGTTGTTTAATAGCTGGAGATAATTACTTTTAGGTTCACCATTTGTAACTTCAACTTCCAAATTTCACAAATCTCTTAATTAATTTCAGGTTTTGAAAATGGCATGCACAATAATTAATCATAATAAAAAAAAAAAAAAAAAAAAAGTAATGTTAACAGCTTAAAAGCTTGAAAAATGTGTTCTTTACTTCCTGCTGGGGTCCTGATTGGCACCATTTGCAAGAATTCCCTACAGATTGTCCCCCACAAATCCACAAGGCTCAATAAATAGTTTAGTCTATAGAGTATAGGTTTTGTTATATAGGCCTCTCATGACTTACAGTATAGAAAAAAAAAATACTTCTACATATATTCTGTGAAGAGATAAATAAAAAAAGGTAGGCCTATGTATTTCTTATGCATACAGCTCTGGCTGAGTGCCTGCTGGATATCAACAATGATCAGTCAATCACAGCCACTGGATACATGTTTCCTGGCAAAATTGTCATTTACCACCTAGAGTCATAAAGGCTCCTTGCATCTCATTTGAATTGATAAAAATGCTATTATTACCTACGGTACACGGTTAATTTCAGTTTTACAAATTATTTTGGCAAAGTTAAAACAGTTAACGATGCAAATAATAGCAGTGCTAGACATTATTCTTGGCCTGCCATATTGTGCTTATGATCAGTAATATATCAAATAAAGTGTTTATGACCCACTTTTGAATGACTTTTTTGCTGGACTATACTTTTGCGGACAAATGCACTTTGAGAAGAGTAATTTAACATGTATATCCGTGAAGGTGTGCTGTGGTATCTGGCACCAAGATGTTAGCAGCAGATCCTTTAAGTCCTGTAAGTTGCGAGGTGGGGCCTCCATGGATCGGATTTGTTTGTTCAGCACATCCCACAGATGCTCGATTGGATTAAGATCTGGGGAATTTGGAGGCCGAGTCAACACCTCAAACTCGTTGTTGTGCTCCTCAAACCATTCCTGAAGCATTTGTGCTTTGTGTCAGGAGCATTATCCTGCTGGAAGAGCCACAGCCACCAGGGAATACCGTTTCCATGAAAGGGTGTACATGGTCTGCAACAATGATTAGGTAGGTGTTACGTGTCAAAGTAACATCCACATGGATGGCAGGACCCAAGGTTTCCCAGCAGAACATTGCCCAAAGCATCACACTGCCTCTGCTGGCTTGCCTTCTTCCCATAGTCCATCCTGGTGCCATGTGTTCCCCAGGTAAGCCACACACACGCACCCGGCCATCCACGTGATGTAAAAGAACACGTGATTCATCAGACCAGGCCACCTTCTTCCATTGCTCCGTGGTCCAGTTCTGACGCTCACGTGCCACTGTTGGTGCTTTCGGCGGTGGACAGGGGTCAGCATGGGCACCCTGACTGGTCAGCGGCTATGCCGCCCCATACGCAACAAACTGAGATGCTCTGTGTATTCTGACACCTTTCTATCAGAACCAGCATTAACTTCTTGAGCAGTTTGAGCTCCAGTAGCTCGTCTGTTTGATCGGACCACACGGGCCAGCCTTCGCTCCCCACGTGCATCAATGATGTTATTACAATTTAAAACAACTATTGGTAATGCTTTAGATTACAGCCTGGACAGTTGCTGTGCAAGTAAAACTAATTTTACTTTCAGTAATTATAGTGTAACCTATAAAGTATGTAGCCTACATGTTGGTATAAGGGAACAATATGTAATGCTTGGGGAATAAAGGGGTAATAACCAGGAAAATTAACAAATTATTCATACTGTAAGTATTTTAGAACTAATGGGTACTTATTTTACTGTTATGATAGGCAACAATCCTAGTACAGTAAACTATATTAATCTATCATAATTAATGTATGATTTAGTTTTAAAGATTGCCTTGTAATACCTTTAAAAATAATAATTAACAGCTTTCTCTCCAATTAGCATTTTCTCCACCATACAGTTGCCCTTCAATAAAATAAAAAAATAAAAAAGATTCTGTTTTTCTCTAGTTACTCAGAGCATCAGTGTTGAAAATCCAATATTAGTTTGCATAATGCAGAATTTAAGGTCACTTGTATTGCATTAGCAGATCTCTGGGCACATAATCACTGGCATTGTCAGCATATTGATGACTACTGCTTTGCACCAAATGTCAGCAGATATCAAATGTTTCTTTAGCCTTTTCCACACAGTGTCCTCCCATTTGTTTCCATGTTTGGTAACACCATAGTTCCTCTGTGCTCCCTCTGTATTTGCATCAGTCTCATCACACATTTTTTTTTTTTTTTTTTTTTTTGGGCTGCCTGTTTCTGCTCCGGGTGCAGCCTTGTCAGTCCCATGAACCCAAATCATGACCGACATGCCTGTGGTTTGCCCTGACAAGACTGATCAGTTGAACTCTGAGTGATTAGATCTGTCTGAACCATGAGCACTGCTGAGGAGAGCTGACACAGGGAATCTGCTGTGCATGCATATATGCTTCAACACACACAAGAGCACCCATTTACAGCATTGCACGTCTGGAGAAGCTACAAATTGATGTAAACATGACAATGGGGTCATTTTATCTTGACCCTGAAGGGGATGAATTAATATCAGTCACAAAGAGAGGTGATTAGACTACAGATAGGGCCATGGTGTGAATGTGAGGGGGGTAATGCCAAAGTACAAAGTCATGTGATGGGGTAAAATCTGTCTGTCATGTTCATAGCTGCTTCACACATTAGTCTGAATGGGAGGAAGTCTGGTGGAAGTGAACTAAAGCACGTAAATAACTCTCTGGCTCAGGAAACATGGCTTCCTGCATCTGAATGACTTTGAAATGTTTTAAAACACAAAATGATCTGTGAGTCAGACAGTTTTTAGCAACCACTCAGCTCAGTTTAATGAAAGGTGCACCACTGGATCTTGCAGTATTTACTAAGAATTTGTTCGCTAATGATCTAAAGAGAAGATGATGTACTTGTTACAGTTGTAAATATTATATTTATATCAATGTAAAAATTTTCAAAATGTGTAAACTTAATGTGACTATTGTTAGTTAGTTAGTTAGTTCGTTAATTAATTACTTAATTCATTAGTTAGTTAGTTAGTTACATTATCCTTATGTCTTTAACTTGAAAATATCAAATTGAACTGGAAGACAGATTGGACAAAAAGAAAAAGGAACTTCATTTCGGAGGTCCTTTCAGAAGCTCATTTCAGAGCTGGACGGCAGAATGATCAAATATTTCATATTGTGTGTCATTCCCTGTACATTTACAAAGCAATATGTGTTTAAAACATACCTAGGATTGCAAAAGTAATAGAAAGTACACAGAATGTCATACAAAATTAAAATGAGACATTTTCTGAAATCTTAATAAAGGTGTTATTGCATTCAGAAACCTATAGAGCATAAAAGAAAGTGTCTCCAGTCACACTTATAAAAATATTGAATGCATGTTTACATTTACAAACTCATCAAAAGAGCTGAGATGAACACATCCAGTTATGTACAGTGTTTTAAGGAAGTCCCACAGTAATTTATGATGATTTTTTACAGTATTAACAGTATTATATTGGCAGAAAGCTGGTACCATCCTAACTGACATCCCTCATGGACACATACTGTAACAATTAGGGCTCAGCATAATGTTATTAAACTTTTATTTCATTTCAATTCTTATTGTTGATGATGGTTTAAATACACTATATGTTTTCTTTCAGGAGAATGTATCTGTTTCGATGGCTACATGAAGGACCCTGTTCACAAGCATCTATGTATTCGCAATGAATGGGGCCCAAATCAGGGGTGAGTACCATAAGCATGTCGACTCTGATATACAACAGCGCCACTACGATCAGCTATCTGCCACCTCGAAGTTGGTCGTGATTCTTAGTAGTAAAAATGTCTCCAGTTCTGATAGCCAGCCAGGTGTTAGGCACTGTAGGGAAATTATATTGGTTTGTTTGAATTAATTAGCTTTTTTGCATGATGATGTTCCTCTGGAATTGAAAAAGGGATTAGTGCAGTAAAGCTCTGGGTCATTTTAGATTTGCGTGACAGGGATTTGCATTTCAGTACACCAATGAGATGCATGTATTGTGCATTTTAAATTGTGTTACATGGATAAGAAATTATGTAATTCATCACTTGTGTGCATCGTCCAAGAAAATAATCAAAGTGAATCTAATTATTTTTAAATTCAGCTGTACTTCTTTTTAGTTTCAGAACTTTTTTAGCAGTGGATTGAATATAAGGTCTGCATCTGAACAGATGCTATCTTTAATAGCATGTCAGTATGCATAACCAAACTTATGCTTCTTAAGTCAACACATAGATGAACCAAGCACACATATGAGAGAATGGCATAAAATATGAGAGTGTTTCGCTTCTTAACAGTCCAGAAATAATGAAAGCACTTAAATGTTAGGAGCACAAGTTTCTAATCCCGGGAAGACTTGTATTTAAAGATGTTTGAAGTTAATTAGACCATCCCTGAGGAGAGTTTCACAAGCTCATCTGGGTTTGAGGCTGTCACTCTGGAGCGGTTTGATTAAGACTTGGAGGTGAGGAAATCCTTGGCATTTTAATTGGGAGGGAGATGGGAGTGATGACGGTTGGTGAGATGGATCCGATAATTAGAAATCAAATTGGAACAATCAGGAAGATTGCCTTAGGGGAGTGGAACAGCACTGGATGTGCATGTTCCCTTTGTGCCATGCTGTGAAGGTGTGAACAGTTTTTAATTGACTCTAACACTTAGTGGAGGAGAAAGAAAGTCTGATGCCAAATGCTTTTAATGTTTCAAAGTGTGAAGACATTTCTTAAACTCTTTCCTGCAAATCCATTTATAACTTACTTTGTGGCACAGACAAGAATTTTACATGTTATAATGAAACTGACTTTAATGTTCGGTTTATTTTATTTTATTATTTTTAGGGGTGTACCGTTTCAGCACAAGACTTCCGGCACGGTGCAGTGAACGGTACCGAATGCAATCTTTAACAGTTAACAGTCGGCTTGTTTTACGTGCGGATCATACTTCAATCCGAGTTCCCACACAAACATTCATTTTATCATGAAATTCAAACGATAAATGGCGTTTTGCCGCTCTTTAATGTGGCGTGACTGATCACTGTATATGCGAGTGAACGCGATCATCTCGTCATAGTCAAAGAATAAACATGAATGAACATCTGAAGGTGTGTTGAGGATACATCACAACTTACTGAAACGCATCATATGTGGTGTAATCGCTCAATCAGTGTTTCAACGGCGGAAAGACGTCAATAAAACAGCTTGAGAACAATGTCCCGTAGCATCACATTTCCCTCAGGAGTCATTCAGTGTCCACAGCTGTGAGTTCACTAGAGAAATCAACTCTTTCACTGAATATATGACCTATATTAGCCGTTATATTCATTATATTAGCCTAAATTCAGCTGCTGTTTATGTTTAGATATAATAATCAACACTCAAATAACACATTGTGTGCAAACATGTAAACTTCACATGAGGCAGTTTTTGCATTAACTTCTAAATCTAATTATAAAATGATGTTTTTACTCCAGTTCGTTGTTGAAATATAATCATTCATACACAGTGGCTGTCATTTTCTCTCCCTGCTGTACCAAACCGTACCGAACCGTGACTTCAAAACCGAGGTATTTACCAAACCGTTACAACCCTAATTATTTTTGCCCTTTCCTGTGGTAATGTATTCTCCGAACGCTCCCGCTTTTGGAACTCCTATGAATTATGAATTCTGCAGGACACATGTTGATGTTTAAACAGCAGTAGGTGATCTGGGGTGTGAAGTGGTCTAACCAGGCTGTGACTGCTGTTTTGCTGTGAGTAACAGCTTACTTAGAGAGGCATCAGCTCCTTGTCTCCTCTCTTATACTGCAGCGACAGCCCCTGTCCCCACAGCTGCCTCTCTGCATTAATCTCCATCAGTTCACATAGAGCTTTGGGTAAATACACACGCTATACACGTCTGTACGGCACTGACTGACAGAGATGCTGCTGTCGGTCACAGTTTTTACACACAACATCTGCTGGAGGCAATTCTGTGATGTTCATGGTAGGAATGAAATTGGTTTGATGTGAGTTAAGGAACTCCCTTTTATAAGATGGTTATGTTTTCATCACAAAGTCATGCAATTTTAAAGGTCATGTGGCTTAGTGGAGACTGGAACTGTTTAACAATGAATGAACAGTCCATGGTGTGACATACAGTTTTTGTATTATTATTTTAAGCATTAATTATTAATTCTGTTTTTTTCCATGTCTATTTTGCAGCCCATGGCCATATACAATCTTTCAACGTGGCTTTGACTTGGTGATGGGAGAGCAGCCATCTGACCGCATTTTTAGGTGAGAAAAAAATCAGTTTATTTGTACTATAAAGCTTGTGACCCAGTTTGAAATGAACATTTGGAAGACGTCTTAGTACAAAGTATACACTCAAAAAAAAAAAAAAAAAAAAAAAAAAGGGGGAATCGGGAATCTATAAAGAAACCCTAGAGTTCCTGACTCAATTTTAAAGAACACTTTGCAGCAAAAAAGTTCAATATAGAAATGTCTTAAATATTTTGCATAAACAGATTATTTATTATTTTTTCTCTAGTGATAAAGTATGTTTACAAGTTGCTTAATTTATAAAATGTTAAGAAAAAGAGAAAATTAGAAAAAGAATGTGAAAATTAAGACTTTAATTAATTAAAACTAAATCTAGAAAATTATCCCGTGATGTGAACCCCTAAAAGGTTCTATATGTGAAGCGCCTGACAGAACCCTTTATGGTCCTATATAGAACTTATGTACATAAGAGTGTATGAGAATAAGCCCATGAAACCCACCCTCAAGGTGTATATGACTTGCTTCTTTCAGACGAACACAATCAGAGTTATATTAAAAAATGTCCTGGTTCCTCCAAGCTTTATAATGGCAGTGAATGACTGTTTCTGTTTTGAAGTCCATAAAAGTGCATCTATCCATCAAAAAAATGCATCCATCCATCATAAAAGTGCATCTATCCATCATAAAAGTGCATCCATCCATCCATCGTAAAAGTGCATCTATCATCATAAAAGTGCATCCATCCATCATAAAAGTGCATCTATCCATCATAAAAGTGCATCTATCATCCATCCATCATCCATCCATCCAAATCCAAAAGTGCATCCATCCATCATAAAAGTGCATCTATCATCATCATCCATCTATCAAAGTGCATCCATCTATCATAAAAGTGCATCCATCCATCATAAGTGCATCCATCCATCCATCCATCCATCCATCATAAAAGTGCATCTATCCATCATAAGTGCATCCATCCATCCATCCATCCATCCATCCCATCATAAGTGCATCCATCCATCCATCCATCCATCATAAAAGTGCATCTATCATCATAAAAGTGCATCTATCCATCATAAAAGTGACAGATGGTCAGCTAGTTTTAAATATGGATATGTTTCTTACAAAACCACATGGCTTCACTTCAGAAGGCCTTTATTAACTCCCTGAGCCATGTGGAGCACTTTTATGATGGATGGATGCACTTTTATGATGATAGATGCACTTTTATGATGGATGGATGCACTTTTATGATTATAGGGTGAGTTCATTTTTGGGTGAACTATCCCTTTAAGTGTATTTTAAATGACCAATACTTTTTGGGGCTATTTTATTTAGCAAAATGTGCACATTCCATTATATATGACGGCAGAAAATGAGCTTTGAAAAAAGGTGCTGACAAGTATGTAATAGGTTTCTGTTGAGAGCTTGTGAAATGCAGTACACTTATTTTGTCACTTTGGCTAAGATGACATTTCTTTATTCATCTTCAAAGCTCCTTTCACAGTTCAAATAAAAACTTGAAAATGGAAAAATGATGTAATTACTTTTAATACTGGGCCACCGAATGTGTTTGCCCACAAATACAAATGTTATCCATGTACAAAGGCAGGGATTTAGACAATGTTTACCTCTGGCTACTGGAGACTCAAAACTGTTCGGTTCATTGCTTTATGCACTTGCGATGTTTCAATCTGTGAGGTGTATGTTTTGGAATATTTAGCTGTGCTAATCCAATTGCAGCAACATATGGTTACCTTCAGTTTCCATGCATAATCTTCATGTGCTGAATTATTCATAGATCTCATCCATGACATTGCAAAGTCCTTTGATTGTTGAACCCTAATTCCTTTGCACAAATTGCAAGCTATTTATTTACAAATCTTATGAATTGGTGTTCTTTCACATTTGAAAACAACACCTGAAGGACATCTTCTAATTGGAATCTGTGTTATACCCCCAAAAGGTGTAAAATCTCATATCCCTTGGCTTTGGGCTACCAAACAAATACATTTCATTGGGACAATTAAATGTTTTATTTCCAAACAAATCTGAATGTTTGAGATGGCTCAAATGAAAGATTTATTTTCAATTTCACAGAGCTTTTCCTCATACATCATTGATTTGTGCCATGAATGAATAGAAAAGGCCATAATCAATTTTGAATGCTTCACTTATTCATTTATATATCTAGCTTTCGATATCAGACTCAGAAATGATGTGACGGATATTTGTTCGAAAGTGGCATTATACAAAAGTGAGAGATGGAGAGAAGATGTGTTGTTATGGTGCAACCAACCATCGTTATTTTTATAAAGTCTGTAATCTGATTTACTTTCCAATCCGAAAATCATTCAAAGTTAGAGAATGAGCTTTTCACACTCAAATCATGCTTTATGGTGTCTGTAAACATCCAATGCAAACGTTGTTACCCTCATGATTGTGCTGCTTTTAACAGAACTGCACTTTATGGGTATTTCTCTTCCGTCCCGTTCTGAGGTTGTGTCTTTGTTTGTCATTGAGCCAGTGTGCTGAGATAGTTTAAAAGGTACCCTGATGCTTTTTGATAGATGTGATTTACCCTTTTAACTTCCACCTGCGAGGCGGGAGTTTTATCCTGGTCTCAGTGTTTTGTTCAATAATCCATTTACAAGTCACTTTCCTGCTAAACTCAATTGAAGCTGCTTCACACTAGCAGGCAACAATATTCAAATGTGTCAAGCTCCACATTATTTCCCTTTTTTCCTAAATATGCATATTTCAAAACAATTTGGTGAGTTTGCAGCAAATTTGTGGTGGGTGAACATACCTTTTGGGGATGTCATGGAATTATTAATTATCTCAAATTTTTCAGTCTCAAATTCGGCAAGAAATTTTGACTTTAATAGATCTTTTTACCATTACCAGCCAGAGAAAACGCTGTGCGCACGTGAAATGAACAAGGCTTAATTGGATTAAATGTAAACGGTAGCTGATGATGGATGATATATTGACAGAAATGAGTTTGTGGTTCCAGCTGATGAGGCACACACACTACCCCAGGTGTGATGAGAGAGATTCATGTGGAGAAATCCAGACTGCAACTGCAAAACAGGCTTACTGTGTATTGCAGCATATTGTGGTCAGAATTCAAATGCAATTGCATTTGCATTTTCTAGTTTAAACTATATTTGCATATTCCCCACAAGTGACAGTCCTCTTGTTATCGGTGCATTAATAAAGAATGCTTTTTTGTCCTATCCACTAGTACATGTGATATTTAACACATCTCATGTAACATGTTAATAGGAATGGTCTCATGCGAAAATGCAAACTGAAGATGTTACCTGAAAAAAAGGCAAATTTAAACAGTAAATGCATTTTGATTTGCATGCATTTTTTCAATTTTTATTTAAATCGTTGAAAATCTGATGTTATTGAAAAATCACCAATTTAAAGATGACCATAGTTGTAATGTTGTCCACTAAAGGCACGTTGAGGATGAACCCAAATGCAGTTTTATTACAAAAGTGTCAAAAAAAATTCCAAACAAACAAAACCAGACTGTAGCCCTGTTGGGACGGTAACTGTTTCTCCTGGGGTCGTCAGGTATTTTCATCACTGACAGGGGCTAGTCTGTGATTTTCTTGCCGCCTGAATCCAGAACGTCCGTGTTTTTCTCCCACCACCCGTGTAAAAATCCCCGGCCGAATCACTTTCTGTTTTTAGACGAACACAAGGTCGTGTGGTGATTTAACTGCCGTCTGAATCCACATCTCTGAGTTTAAGAAGAGATCGCTTTAAAATGCACTGTTTATATCCTGTTTGACCCCTGCGGGGCACCGTACGGTTGCGCTTCGCTGTCATTTGGATGCATTTTAAACATCTAGACTTTATCACTGAAATGCAGAATAAAAGAGCAATATATTTCATCACCGCTCCAAAAATAAAGAGAAGAAAAGCACGTAAACATTTGAGATGGGCCGTTATTACGGCAGCGATTATACATGTTAAAATAACCGCAGCATTATGATCACCTCATGTGAATAAGAGGCTGTGTTCACTTATTTCTGCTATAAAATACAAGACAGAAAACCATTTTAACTATGTGTGTCTATATATCTTCCTATTTTAAACCGATTTATATAATAATTAGGATATTATTTTCCTATTATTAAATTAAATATGCATTTATTCTTATTATACCAAGCATGTGACATTTTATTTACAGCAGACAATCATGTTATTGAGCACGTGAGCGGCGTTCCCGATCACAGAACTCGCTCCTCCTCCGGGAATAAATCACCATCCGAATGCACGAGTTTATCACTGAGGTGACATGCAAATTTCCACTTGAGAAACAATTACCGTCCGAATAGGGCTAATGACTTAAACAGATCTGAACATGAACCAGGAATAGAAACTCACCAAAAGTAGGATACAAAAAAAAAAAAAAAAAAGAAAAAAAAGCTAGATGAGGCACAATAGAAACATGACGGCTATAGGCAAGAGTTGCGTCCGAAATCGCATACGCTCATGAGTAGGTACTTGTTTTGAATAAGTAAATACTTCTAAAAAGTAAGTTCTGCCTTCTCGTAGTGGATCAGACACCTACGAAATCAAAGTCGGATACCAGGGGATTCACTCTGATGCGCTGTGTTGCTAATAAACTGGATTCAATTTAAGTTCTGTTGCTTTTATATGAAAATAATTACGCTGAGCAATACACCTAAAATACTTCCATCCCAAAGATGTGTTTTCCCTCAGTTTTTAGTTTAATATAGACATAATGTAGATTTTTTTTTGACAACTATCCCACAGATGAGTTGAAACATGACATCACAGTTTTAAAATCAAACATTATAAAATACAACAATTAGGGGTGTAACGATACCCTCATGTCACGATTCAATACATATCATGAGCTCAGTATTGTTACATGTTGTGTTCTCCTGTCACATGTTCCTTTGTTCTGTTTTCCCGCCACTCCTGCGTTTCCATGGTCACCCTCATTATGAGTTCATTTGTCCCAGCTGTGTCCTGTTAATTAGTCTAGTCTAACAGAAGAACCGACCGAAACAGTTTTTTTTGCGCAACGTTTTCTCCTTTGTTTTGAGTTTTTCCCCGTGTTCCCCATGGCCTTTCCTGCTGTTCGTCTTCCCTGCCTGGAGCAGGGAGACCGCCCGCTGGAATTGCATACACGGGACTTCCTGGACCTTGCGTGGCAGACGCACTTCCCTGACTGCTCACTCTCTGGGTTTTACTATGCTGCCCTGAGTGAGCGGTCGAAGGCATGCGTTCCAGCGGTCAGCCCAAAGGAGGATTTCGTCGCCTTCGTGGAGTTGGTACTGGTCAATAACAACTCGCCCTTTACCATCGGCCACACTGAGGACAGCATGACCAGTACCACTCCACCACCGCCAGAGACCAGCCATCCACCACCCACCACGACCGGCACGAGGGAGTTGCCTGTGCCCACCGCAGACCGTGGAGACCGGCCTGCCGCGATCGACGAGCTCAAACCCAGGCAGAGGTTGAGAGGAGTCATCGCCCCGGAGCCCGGACCACAGCGAGGGTCTGACCAGGTGCGTGAGCCGGCAACATTGTGTGTCGGGGAGGGATTACTCGTGGAGCTTGAGGGCTGGGAAGGGAGCCCTGTCCACCACCCAGCCGCGGTGGAAGTAACGGGGGCCTCTGGCGGTTACCTCGAGGAACTACAAGACATTTTCAAGGAGGACTTTTTTGGAGAGGCTATCCCCAGTCCCCCTGTGTCTCCAGTGCTCCCTGTATCTCCAGTGCTTCCTGTATTCCCTGTCTCTCCAGCGTCCCATGTTTCTCCTGAGTCTTCAAAACTCACACCCAGCCTCCCTCTCCCACCTCCTCAGTCAGCCAGTTCCTCATTCCTGCCTACACTGCTGTCCTTCATCCCCTCTGCTCCTCCCACATGCAGTGTCATCTCGCCTCGGGTCTTCTGTCCAGCAGTTCCGCCCTACACAGAGGATCCCCTGTCGTCACTGCCAGTCTCCTCACCCTGCACTCCACCACGGCCTGTCGACACTTCGGCTAAGCCTTGGCTCCTCCCTCCCTCGGCTCCACCGGACACCTTCGGTCATACGGCTTCTCTGGGCTCCCTTGTCTCTCCGGCTCCGCCTTGGTCAGTCGTCGTCCTGCCTACACCTTCGGTTTCGTCTGGCTCCGCCTTCCCCCCAGCTACGCCTTCATCCTCGGTCGCACCGGCTCAGCCTCTGTCCTGTGGTGTTCCGGCTCCACCTTGGACGCTCGTCGCTGCGGCTTCACCTCGGCCTCCTGGGCCTCCGGTCTCGTGCGGGCTCATCGACCTGGCAGCTCCTCCAGTGGCTCCATCATCGCTCGCTGGCATCATTCTCCTGTCACATGTTCCTTTGTTCTGTTTTCCCGCCACTCCTGCGTTTCCATGGTCACCCTCATTATGAGTTCATTTGTCCCAGCTGTGTCCTGTTAATTAGTCTAGTCTAACAAGTATCATGATACGATATTATTTTGATACTCAAAGAAAAAAAAATGTAATGTTGATAAAAATGCTAGATTACAACAAATGGCTGTCCCCTCAAACAGTGCCCTATTTGAGGGTATATGGGGCGATTTCAGATTCAGCCATGAACTAAGGAACCTCATGGCAGGATCACACAATTATGTGACCCTGGACCACAAAAACGGGTCAACTTTTTGAAATTGAGATTTATATATCCTCTGAATAAATCATCTCTCCATTGATGTATGGTTTGTTAGGATAGGACAATATTTGAAAATCTGGAATCTGAGGGTGCAAAAACATCTAAATATTGAGAAAATCTCCTTTAAAGTTGTCCAAATGAAGTCCTTAGCAATGCATATTACTACTAATAATACATTTCTGATATATTTACGCTAGGACATTTACTAAATATCTTCATGGAACATGATCTTAATATCCTAATGATTTTTGGCATAAAAGAGAAATGGATCATTTTGACCCTTATAATGTATTGTTGGCTATCGCCACAGATACCCGTGAGACGCAGCGCTGCTGTTGGGCTCCAGGGTTACATGACAAATTATAAAATAAAAGACATGGAAACATCAATGTGAACCCAAACTTCTGATTTCAACTAAGAATATTTTTGTTGGTGCACTGATGTCTGTGAGGTTTTAAATGAAATAAGTCAGTTGATTAATAGATTTTGCTTTCCCCAGCTTCTGTAATAATGCGTTATACAGAGATCCCCAGTTTCACTAGAGGCAACAGATGATGAGATTCCTTCAACTGCTTTTATCATCAGTTCTCAGATGCGTTCGGCTCTGTATGTGCAGTGAGAGTGCAGAGTGCTATAATTGAAGAACCTGCATTTGAACCTAGGCAAATAAATAAATTAGGCATCTGGCAGTGGCTTATTTATTCAAACATAGGGAAAAGATGCAAGTTTAATAGACTTAACTGTAATCAAGAAAAGCAATTTATTGCACTGTTGTAAACAGATGGAGAGTTGCATTCATAGTACACATGAGGAGGGTAATCGGAGGATTATAGTTGCTTTTCTCTTTTTTTTAGCAGTTTATTCAGGGTCTGTTTAGTTCAGTGTAATATGTGATTCTTGTTTGATACTTTTTGACAGGAATAACTTGATTTCAGCAAGGTGTCAGGGTTCTGTCACTTCAGTCTGGTTTATTTCTTGGTTTTGTGACAGAGCTGTGACACTCCCATATTTGTCTTGTCTGTGTGTGAGCGTACGGTCTCGAGTGTGCTCTAGCCGTGTGCTCTCTTGTCTGTATGTCATGTTGGGAGCGTGGTGTTCGGATCCGGGCACTCGTTTCGTGTCGGGGTTCGGACGTTCACAATTCCTGTTCTGTCTTTATTGTGTGTGCACAGGTTGTGTCTTCTCTCACGCCGTGCGCTCTTGTCTCGTGTGTTTTGGAGTGCTTGGTTTATGTCTTCATTGGCCAGGCGCTCTTTTGTTGTCATGTTTTGTGTTAACATGCAGCTTATGAGTGTTCTCATTGGCTGCGTGTTCATGTCTTGTTTTGTTTGGGCACATGGCTTGTGATTTGTGTTTTCTGGCCATGTGCTCATGTGTTTGTCATATTTGGTGTGAACACATGGCTTGCAGTCCAGTACTTTCCTGCAGCTCAAACAATAAGAGCGTGGCGCTAGCAACGTCATGGTCATGCATTCGATTCCCAGGGAAAGCAAGAACTGACAAAATGTAAAACATGTGTACCTTGGGATAAAAGCGTCAAATGCATAAATGTAAATGTTGTCATGTATGTTTCCTTTGTGCCATGTGCTCTCCTGTCCATTATCTTGTTATCTGCTTTGTTTGCTCCCTATTTATTCTCCTTGTGTTTGCAGTCCTGTACTGGATTGTTGTCGTATGTGCTTCATGTTTTCCTGCTCCAAGACCAAGTCCAAAAAAAATTATAATTTTTCCACAAAAATGTAAACCGCACAATATTAATAATAATATTCATAATTTTAGAATTCTGAAGGATCATGTGACACTGAAGACTGGAGTAATGATGCTGGAAATTCAGCTTTGATCACAGGAATAAATTACATTTAAAAATTTTTTATAATAGAAAACAGTGTTTTTAAATGTGACACTGGACCACCAAACTAGTGTGGAGAATTGAGAATGTATACGTCATATGAAAGCTGAATAAATCATCTCTCCATCGATGTATGGTTTGTTAGGATAGGACAATATTTGAAAATCTGGAATCTGAGGGTGCAAAAACATCTAAATATTGAGAAAATCTCCTTTAAAGTTGTCCAAATGAAGTCCTTAGCAATGCATATTACTACTAATAATAAATTTCTGATATATTTACGCTAGGACATTTACTAAATATCTTCATGGAACATGATCTTAATATCCTAATGATTTTTGGCATAAAAGAAAAATGGATAATTTTGACCCTTATAATGTGTTGTTGGCTATTGCCACAGATATACCCGTGAGACGCACAACTTGTGAAGTGCTCCAGGGTCACAAATTGTAATAATATTTCACCTTATTACTGTTTTTTTTTCTGTTTTTTTCTGTATGTTTGATCAAACACATGCAGCCTTAGTGAGCTACATGAACAGCAACAACAACAACTGCATAAATAAAGCCAGCAAAGACTAAAACAATATTCCTATAAGAGTAACCACATAAGTTATTCATGCCGCAATATGTGCTGGGAGCTCGCAAACCCTTAGCAAATCAGCAACATTATTCATTATAAAACTGTTAGCCCAGTTTGGACAACATTTGGGTGAATATTGTCAGTCTAACAAGTGTTTTGAAAATGATTCACAATTCTTAGTTGGCTCTATGTGACTCAAAAGCCCTGTACGCTTGATAAAATGTCATTTTATTCTCACAGTGTAGGTGTAAATCACATCTACACATGCATAACACTGGAAAACTAAAAGAGCTTCCAATTAGGCAATCAGATAGTATTTTTGCTGGCATAATGCATCTTACGCAACTAGAATTGCTGAGGTGATTGTTTAGCTCATATACGCACAGCCTTCCTGAGGTGCATGGGTGGAACATAAAATAATAGTTGAGTTCACAGGGGAAAAGCAAATGAATAAAGGAATGAATCAGCAAGTGAATGAATCAATGAATCATTCAAGCACATCCTGGCTATTCTGAAGCACATCTTCAGAGAAAAAAAACCTGTTTATACTTGTGTCTTAGACACTTTTTTTCCATTGTATGCAAGTCTGTTCTGGACAGAACTGCATTTATTGATTGAGTGTTATGACACGAAGTCGAAACCTCAGGACTTCAAAGTGAATTGAAGTGAAGTAAAGCAGAGCTAGCTTGTAGATGTGCCAGTTTTCAATTACTCCTACAAACTCTTTGGACCTTCTGTTCTGAGTATTATTTTACAATGCTCAGTTGCTTTGTTTTTGTAGTCCTCTATGAATATCCACCCACGAGTTGATCTTATCCGCCTGGACGTCTCTCAGCAGTAAAACCAAGGTCAGATAAGCATTCCTGTAATGACTCAAGTTTTAAAATGTGCTACTGTTTTAGAGTGAGGGTCAAACTGGAAATGCTGTTATATGCTATTTTTCAGGAGAGTTGGAGAGTCAACTTAAGAATACACTCAATTTGAACCTTTAGATGGACTAGTAAGAAAACACATTATTTGTTAAACCCCTGCACAACTGTGCAGAGGCGGATACAATAAACGAACAAATGAATAAATGTCTTTACATACTGTACATGTGGGAGTCTCTCATGGGGATGTATGGATTTTTTTCTTGGCAGAAATCATTCTGTAAATATGAACAATAACGTCTCTTTTTTCTGTCTGACGATGTGTCGTTCGGTGTTAGCCTGGACACCGCTATTTTTAAATTCCTACACAGAATTTCAACCGCCAGGAAAAACTGGAGAAAAAAACTTTTCCTTTCTTTCTTTAAATAAAAAGACAATAATTTTAAAACTGTGTCATCCAAATGCCAATTTTCTTGTCTCACAGTGTAGGTTGAAATATTCACTCTGCCTTTTTGTGTTTCAGATTCACATATACTCTTGGAGAAGGCATGTGGCTGCCACTTAGCAAAAGCTTTGTCATTCCTCCAGCTGAGCTGGCCATCAACCCTTCTGCCAAGTGCAAGACGGATATGACTGTCATGGAGGACGCAGTGGATGTCAGGTAGGAGATGACATTTTCAATCTAAGTTTCAAAGAAGAGTAGCTGAACAGCATGACATATTAAAATGTATCAGTTGCTAAATAAAATTGTAAAACAGTCAGACAGTTTAGACCAATCATTTGAGCAGCCTCCCTATTGTGTTATAATTGGTCCTTCACTCTTAGAAATGTTGCCATCCTTTATTTTATCATACATGCGTTTTATATTTTTAATATAAGTATGTGAAAGTCCATGTATAGAAAGCTTTAAAGTGAAATTTTTACAAATCTTTAAAGGGGTCATAGCACACACACAGTTTCTGCCAGTCTCGTGTTAATCTGGAGTATCTCTAGAGTAGTGTTGATCCTTCATATCTCCCAAGAGTCTTTAGTTTATCATATTTATAAAAGACAGATACACTGTACCGATTCTTTCTGAAAACAGCCGAGCTCGTGGAGGCGTGCAGTGGGCGGAGCTAAAGAGACACACACACACACACACACACACACACACACACACACACACACACACACACACAGTTTCTGCCAGTCTCGTGTTAATCTGGAGTATCTATAGAGTAGTGTTGATCCTTCATATCTCCCAAGAGTCTTTAGTTTATCATATTTATAAAAGACAGATACACTGTACCGATTCTTTCTGGAAACAGCCGAGCTCGTGGAGGCGTGCAGTGGGCGGAGCTAAAGAGACACACACACACACACACACACACACACACACACACACACACACACACACACACACACACAGTTTCTGCCAGTCTCGTGTTAATCTGGAGTATCTGTAGAGTAGTGTTGATCCTTCATATCTCCCAAGAGTCTTTAGTTTATCATATTAATAAAAGACAGATTGAAAACAGCCAGCTCGTGGAGGTGTGCAGTGGGAGGAGCTAAAGAGACACACACACACACACACACACACACACACACACACACACAGTTTCACACACAGTCTCGTGTTAATCTGGAGTATCTGTAGAGTAGTGTTGATCCTTCATATCTAGTCTTTAGTTTATATTTATAAAAGACAGATACACTGTACCGATTCTTTCTGAAAACAGCCGAGCTCGTCCCAAGGAGGCATATTTATAAAAGACAGCAGTGGTGGAGCGTGGAAGAGACACACACACACACACACACACACACACACACACACACACACACACACACACACACACACACACAGTTTCTGCCAGTCTCGTGTTAATCTGGAGTATCTATAGAGTAGTGTTGATCCTTCATATCTCCCAAGAGTCTTTAGTTTATCATATTTATAAAAGACAGATACACTGTACCGATTCTTTCTGGAAACAGCCGAGCTCGTGGGCGTGCAGTGGGCGGAGCTAAAGAGAGACACACACACACACACACACACACACACACACACAGTTTCTGCCAGTCTCGTGTTAATCTGGAGTATCTCTAGAGTAGTGTTGATCCTTCATATCTCTCAAGAGTCTTTAGTTTATCATATTTATAAAAGACAGATACACTGTACCGATTCTTTCTGGAAACAGCCGAGCTCGAGGAGACGTGCAGTGGGCGGAGCTAAAGAGACACACACACACACACACACACACACACACACACACACACACACACACACACACACACACTCCATGGATAACTCTCGATTCACTTTATGTTGGTGTTGTTCACATTATATGTACTTGCGCGCCGATTGCCAACAAAACACACACATTTGCTGCAGTTTCACTCGCCGCCTGAGGTTTCCACTCATGACCGGGAACAAACACACACACTTGCAGAACTCCGGCAACACAAACTGCATCCGCTGTTCCCTTAACGCTGGGTTATTTGGGAAGCTGAACAAGCTGATCTTTCCCTCACACCAGAAACACACTTCTTTAGTGACATTGTTGATCTCGTGTCTAAAAACACAACGGCAGCGCCGCCGACGGCTCCCGTAACCTGAACGAAGCTCGCTGATGTGTGTGTGTGTGTGTGTGTGTGTATGTGTGTGTGTTCATCTGGGAGAAGGACCTATATAAGGAATTCTGCCCTTTATGATGTCATACAGGGCCATACTAAAAAAAAAAAAAACTTTCTGAAACTTGTGTGAATCCTGAAGGAGTGTGTTTGGCACAGAAATACTCCGTCACACGTCCAACTCGTGTTTTGAAAATTTGTCCACGTTTATCATGAGAATCAACTCTTTAACAGTGTCAATAAGGCAGAATGCAGGAAATACCATTACACCCCCCTTTAAATAAATCTTTAAAAAGTTCATTCTGTGGATCTGTCAGCCCCTCTTTCCCAAATTAACAGGCATAACTACATTTGTTCCAATTAATTTGTGTATTGATTCAGGTCAAAATAGGGTGGAAAATAACTAAAGAGTTAATTCTGTATTTGACACAGTGAACATTAGTGCGATTTAGCTGTCTTTAAAAAAAAAAAAAAAATAAATAAATAACAAAACCTGTATTGTCACAATATTGTGTACATTTTTACCACTTGAAACCAGACCTGCACCGTTAATGAACATTTCTAGTGATTCCTATGGGATGTTCAATAAATGTTTTCTGAGAGAACAACAGTAACCGGGGTAGGCTGAGCTGAGCAATTTATATTATTCCGTCTTGCCATATTTCACTAATAAATGTCAAAGATAATGATATTTAAATGTGGGTTTTTGCCAGACATTATATGTGCTTGCTCGAAAACACTGGTTTCAGTCTAGTTTGCAGTTTAACTAAACTTTGCAAAAAAAAAAAAAAAAAAAAAAACTTTAGGAAACCACAAGGGCAACTGTGCACGACAAATGAAAGTTTGCTGATCTAGGATGTCTTGGGTGTCTTTAAGTTGACTGGATAATTACAGTAAATTACAGCAACATGCCTGTTCGGTGCCTGTGGTTGCAGACTTTTAAGTAGCCTCTGTGCTTTCGTTAACAAAAGTCATTATATGGATACAGTTTGAGACTTTGTAAGTTAAATAAGGCTCCAAAGCACTTGTGTCGAGACCTATGCCATACCTTTTAGTTGTATATTTCTTCAGATATCCTGATCTCTGTAGTGAATTTTAGCACCTATTGATTTAATTTAGACTTGTGAGAAGTATTGTACATCTTGTGATTTGTCAAATATGATGATGGTTTGTTGATAATGTATTCCACTGAGCCTCTTTATTGATCTGCACCTGATTAAAGTTTCCAACCAAATGAGGTATTTTTTTATTTTTTTATTTTTTTGTAAATCCTCAAAATTGGTGTGGCTTGACATTATCCAGACCTTGCAGGGGCTTTAAATGCATTTCCAAAGGGCACATGCTGATTTGATTAATTTGTTTTTAACCCAAAATTGATTAATCTTGTGATTAGTCTCACACTAAATTATCATGGTAGCTGGTGCTTAAAGGAAGTTTTAAATATTTCAGTGCTCAGGGCCGTAAAGGCAGTAAAATGGAAAAGTTACTTCTGAAAATTCAATTATAGATATGGTTTTGTTCATAAGAAATAATAAAGTTGGAAATAACCCATAAAAAGTGCTGCTGTTATCCTCAGAAAAAAAAAAAAAGAAACAAAAATTGTCAGTGTCTGATAATTAGAAGAGGCCTTACTGTTAAAGTTAGAGCTAGTTAGTAATTTTTGTCTCTAATTAACTCACTGTCCTTATAACACACACACACAAACAGTTAACATACTGTACACACACAATTAATTTGTTTCCATGTCTGTTCATTTGTCTGTTATTGGGTTTCCAACTCATATTTGTTTTTAAAGACATGCTCATGAAGGATTTATTTAATTATATACACCCATCAGGCATAACATTATGACCAGGTGAAGTGAATAACACTGATCTCTTCATCATGGCTTCTGTTAGTGGGTGGGATATATTAGGCAGCAAGTGAACATTTTGTCCTCAAAGTTGATGTGTTAGAAGCAGGAAAAATGGGCAAGTGTAAGGATTTGAGCGAGTTTGACAAGGGCCAAATTGTGATGGCTAGACGACTGGGTCAGAGCATCTCCAGAACTGCAGCTCTTGTGGGGTGTTCCCGGTCTGCAGTGGTCAGGATCTATCAAAAGTGCTCCAAGGAAGGAACAGTGGTGAACCGGCCACAGGGTCATGGGCGACCAAGGCTCATTGATGCACGTGGGGAGCGAAGGCTGGCCCGTGTGGTCCGATCAAACAGACAAGCTACTGGAGCTCAAACTGCTCAAGAAGTTAATGCTGGTTCTGATAGAAAGGTGTCAGTATACACAGAGCATCTCAGTTTGTTGCATATGGGGCGGCATAGCCGCTGACCAGTCAGGGTGCCCATGCTGACCCCTGTCCACCGCCGAAAGCACCAACAGTGGCACGTGAGAATCAGAACTGGACCACGGAGCAATGGAAGAAGGTGGCCTGGTCTGATGAATCACGTTTCCTTTTACATCATGTGGATGGTGTGTGCCTCACAACACATGGCACCAGGATGCACAAACAAGTCCGATCCATGGAGGCCTCACCTCACAACTTACAGGACTTAAAGGATCTGCTGCTAACATCTTGGTGCCAGATACCACAGCACATCTTCAGGGGTCTAGTGGAGTCCATGCCTCGACGGGTCAGGGCTGTTTTGGCAGCAAAAGTAGGACTAACACAATATTAGGAAGGTGTAATGTTATGACTGATCAGTGTACACAAGTAGGCTACATGGTTGATGTGGTTTCTTTCCTCTATCTTAATTTTTATTCCTTTGAAAGGTCCTTTAAGTGTGTCCTACTGATCTCCCGCAGAGTGGCTAGCTTCACACGGTCCACTGTAGAGAATTTGGCAGGCCATGCGGTCCCTTGGCCCCGGGCTTACTGAGTATTGCCTCAAATCCAAGTGTTTTGAGATCACTGGAATATTTTGAAGTAACACACATTAAAATCAATTAGAAAAACCAGTGCTGTTTTGTACAGACAAAGACAATTGAAACATTCTTTAAAATATCATAATTTGTGTTCCAAAGTCCTACAGGTTTGGGATGACATTGAGTAAATGAATTTAGATTTCTGGGTAAATCCCTATCCCTTTTAAGGATTATTTCATTTGGTCGTAGTACGGTATATAAAACCCATAGGGGTGTTATTAACGCTATTGAAAATAAAAGCACTTATATTTATTTATAACCTCCAAGAAAGGTATTATGAGTTATTAATTAATTTGGCTGGCTCATTTGGAATTTAGTCTAGAATTTTTTGACTTGGCGTAGCCTACTTGTGAAAGGCTGAGGGAAATTATATATTTAAGCATCATTTGACCACTGATCATCTTTGACCACTGTTAAAGCTGTAATTATTGCTTGGAGAATTAAATATTAGGATAATAACAGATTTTTATAGTAATTTAAGTGTCTGTGGACTGCAATTCCCAGCACTAGTCAGAGCCTGCTTGTTTGGAAAATTACCATAGCTGTCGACTCCATACATCACACAGCAAATATTTGTTCATTTCAAGCACAGCAAACACATTTCGCTACTGTTGTGCAAGCGAACCAGTACACTCCTTCTACTCC
The DNA here is from genome assembly GCA_018749465.1 of Paracanthobrama guichenoti. NCBI lineage: Eukaryota > Metazoa > Chordata > Actinopteri > Cypriniformes > Gobionidae > Paracanthobrama > Paracanthobrama guichenoti. Next base: position 22,048,389 of record CM031944.1, on the reverse strand, counting down.
CAGCAGCATAATCTGATCCAAGGAAAAGCAATCTTGGAACTGCACAGAACAATCAGTTTAGAGAGAATACATTGTAGACTCTGTATTGGTGTCTATAAGGTAGATGTTTGGCACGCCATTGCTTTTATGCTTGTGTAGGATTCTTCAACAGGCGGTCGACGACCAATAGGGGGTCTGCAGCAACATTGCAGGGGGCCTACCAAATTTAGTCTGATCTCCACGTTTTCTGAGGGAAAATGAAAATACGCCTAAAACAATATTAAATATTAAATTCAGCCAAAGGTAAAGTTCAAGAGTTAAGTATCAGCCTCAATGTGCCTTCTTGATAAAATTAAAATGTACCGCTACATCAACTGAAAGAATATCAGTTTGGCTAATGGTGGTGATTTTTCAGTTACTTTTTTTTAGAGGTTACAAAAGTTATACCAGTCAATGTCTTGGTATGCTGAAGCATTAAGAGTTCCTTTCACTGGAACTAAGGGGCCAAGCCCAACCCCTGAAAAACAACCCCACCCCATAATCCCCCCTCCATCAAACTTTACACTTGGCACAATGCAGTCAAGCAAGTCCCGTTCTCCTGGCAACCGCCAAACCCAGACTCGTCCATGGGATTGTCAGACAGAGAAGCGTGATTGGTCACTCCAGAGAACACGTCTCCACTGCTCTAGAGTCCAGTGGCGGCGTGTTTTACACCACTGCATCCCACGCTTTGCATTGCACTTGGTGATGCATGCGCTGACCCCACTGAGCCCTCCCCTCGGACAGCACACCAAATACACATACTTTTTACTCTGATCTTTTTATATCGTGGTTGAGTTGCTGTTGTTCCCAATTGCTTCCACTTTGTTATAATCCCACTAACAGTTGATTGTGGAATATTTAGTAGTGAGGAAATTTCAGGAATGGACTTATTGCACAGGTGGCAACCTATCACGGTACCACGCTTGAGTTCACTGAGCTCCTGAGAGCGACCCATTCTTTCACAAATGTGTGTAGAAGCGTCTGCATGCCTAGTGCTTGATTTATACACCTGTGGCCATGAAGGGATTGAACACCTGAACTCTCTCCTATCTCCTCACACTCGCCTGGTTACTATCCTAACCAGAGATACGGGGGAAGTACTCTGGGTTCTGGACAAATTCTAAGCTCTGAGCCCTCCCATCGGACAGCACGCCAAATATACATACTTTTTACTCTGATCTTTTTATATCTAATTATTTGTAACTGTGAACACATGAAACCAAGAATAAACAGACCAAAATGACATTATGATAGTGCCTTAGGAATGTTGTTATAATGCAAACCCGATTCCAAAAAAGTTGGGACACTGTACAAATTGTGAATAAAAAAGGAATGCAATAATTTACAAATCTCATAAACTTATATTTTATTCACAATAGAATATAGATAACATATCTAATGCTGAAAGTGAGACATTTTGAAATGTCATGCCAAATATTGGCTCATTTTGGATTTCATGAGAGCTACACATTCCAAAAAAGTTGGGACAGGGAGCAATAAGAGGCCGGAAAAGTTAAATGTACATATAAGGAACAGCTGGAGGACCAATCTGCAACTTATTATGTCAATTGGCAACATGATTGGGTATAAAAAGAGCCTCTCAGAGTGGCAGTGTCTCTCAGAAGTCAAGATGGGCAGAGGATCACCAATTCCCCCAATGCTGCGGCCAAAAATACTGGAGCAATATCAGAAAGGAGTTTCTCAGAGAAAAACTGCAAAGAGTTTGAAGTTCTCATCATCTACAGTGCATAATATCATCCAAAGATTCAGAGAATCTGGAACAATCTCTGTGCGTAAGGGTCAAGGCCGGAAAACCATACTGGATGCCCGTGATCTTCGGCCCTTAGACGGCACTGCATCACATACAGGAATGCTACTGTAATGGGAATCACAACATGGGATCAGGAATACTTCCAGAAAACATTGTCGTGAACACAATCCACCGTGCCATTCGCCGCTGCCGGCTAAAACTCTATAGGTCAAAAAAGAAGCCATATCTAAACATGATCCAGAAGCGCAGGCGTTTTCTCTGGGCCAAGGTTCATTTAAAATGGACTGTGGCAAAGTGGGAAACTGTTCTGTGGTCAGACCAATCAAAATTTGAAGTTCTTTTTGGAAAACTGGGACGCCATGTCATCCGGACTAAAGAGGACAAGGACAACCCAAGTTGTTGTCAGCGCTCAGTTCAGAAGCCTGCATCTCTGATGGGATGGGGTTCATGAGTGTGTGTGGCATGGGCAGCTTACACATCTGGAAAGGCTCCATCAATGCTGAAAGGTGTATCCAAGTTCTAGAACAACATATGCTCCCATCCAGACGTCGTCTCTTTCAGGGAAGACCTTGCATTTTCCAACATGACAATGCCAGACCACATACTGCATCAATTACAACATCATGGCTGCGTAGAAGAAGGATCCGGGGACTGAAATGGCCAGCCTGCAGTCCAGATCTTTCACCATAGAAAACATTTGGCGCATCATAAAGAGGAAGATGCCACAAAGAAGACCTAAGACAGTTGAGCAACTAGAAGCCTGTATTAGACAAGAATGGGGCAACATTCCTATTCCTAAACTTGAGCAGCTTGTCTCCTCAGTCCCCAGACGTTTGCAGACTGTTAGAAAAAGAAGAGGGGATGCCACACAGTGGGAAACATGGCCTTGTCCCAACTTTTTTGAGATGTGTTGATGCCATGAAGTTTTAAATCAACTTATTTTTCCCTTAAAATTATACATTTTCTCAGTTTAAACATTTGATATGTCATCTATGTTGTATTCTGAATAAAATATTGAAATCTGAAACTTCCACATCATTGCATTCTGTTTTTATTCACAATTTGTACAGTGTCCCAACTTTTTTGGAATCAGGTTTGTAATAATAATTATAATAACAACTATTATTATAATTTTATGTTGTTATTATTATTATTATTATTATTATTATTATTATTATTATTATTATTATTATTATATGGAATAATAATAATAATAATATGCTACATTTTTGCTAACATCTCCAGTTACAATGAAAGCGTTAGAACAATAACAGAGAGATAATGGCTGATTAGTGCCTTAGCTTCTGATTAAAAAGTATTATGTATCACATTTGTTTCAGAGTGAATCTTCTGTTACATGGATGGCCTTCTTTATTATAGTCTTAAGTGAAGGTTCATTTTAATTACTTCTTGCCACTGTTGAAAAGATCAGGCTGCACTTTTCCAGTGTCTAGTCTGAAAATACTTGCTTTGTATTTGGAGTTAAGCTACTAATTAGGGCTTCCACAGACTTTCTGTTCTAAGCCCTGCCAATTGAGATGCTTTGTTCACAGAGGTAGATTTGTCTCAATTTGTTCAAAGTGCCCTCATTACCGTGGAACGGGAGTCATTATATATTCAGCCTTATTACGATAACATCTTCCCCTAACAACCATAACATCACGGCTTTAAAAGGTCTGCTTTCTCTGGTACTCCTAGTATTTAGCTAAGATTGGTGGGAGTGGGAACCTGAGGTGAGAACCGCAATGTTCTTTATTAAGTAAGGTGGGCATTCACTGAAAATCTCCAGTGAATCTTGTTAACTGTGATGCTGTTACATGAAAAAGCAAGTGCAAGTAATTCCCAAATATTCTTCGACTGCATTATATCAGAGAAATATGCTATGATTTTTTCTCCCTTTAATTATTATTATTTTTTTATTATTTATACATAATCATATACATTTATACACTATGTAATTTTTAAACACTGACACTGACATGTCTCCAGATGACTCTGGATCATCAGCCCCTTCATAACAAACAAACGACAAAATAAATAAATAAATCTTGGAACGTAAAGGCAGTATTTCTGTCTTGAAGCTGAAATCACAGTAGCAGAACTATGAATCCATTTATCACAGCACTTCACTTCTCCAGCAGCCGGGTGATTTCACACTCTTAAAATATATTAGACAATAAAAGGTCACTGGTTTGCTCCTTCGTCATGACCACTGCCCATTCATATTTCATAGTAATGATAAATATTTGGATGTTTCAAGTGCTCTAGAAAGAGGAGGGGGAAATATCCCCCAATGCAATTTTCCAGCCACATAGCTGAAACCAAGGTCAGAGCAATGGAGTTCATCTGTTCAAGGTTTAGCCATCAGTGCTGTTGTTTACTTTTGCTGCTCTGTAAAGCTTTTCCCTTTAACTGGATTTATGATAGTATAGAGAAGACAAAGAATAGTAATTTTCTACTTCACATTACTTGCCTCTTTAATATCCAATTCTTGACGTGTATGTAATGTTCTGTGTATTCGATAAAGTGAATATAATATAATAACAAGCAGAATATATTCATGCATTTTCCTAGGGGTTGTTTGCTGTATAATTAACCTGCCATTACTAACTGAGTTTTCTATGCATCATTGTTCATCAGGGAGGAGCTGATGATTTCTTCGTCCTTCGACAGTCTGGAGGTGCTGCTTGACTCTTTTGGGCCTGTGCGAGACTGTTCAAAAGACAACGGAGGCTGCAGCCGAAACTTCCGTTGCATCTCTGATCGCAAGTTGGACTCCACTGGCTGTGTGGTGAGTTGTCATGTTATATCACATAATTAGTCACATTTATTACATATATCAAAATGAAGACACTAATTAATTCATTCAAAAACATTCATATCTTCTATGACTTTAGAAGTCCATATATTGTTATTTTTATACCCATATTACAATTGCTCCAATGGTAGGAATCTCTTATCCGATATTAACAGGGGTGTGCGGTCCATATAAACTGCGAATGCTCTGCATACCCAAGCCATTTCATGGACTCGCTAATTAACATTAACACTATACGTTACTATAAATCAGGGGTTTTCAAACCCTGGGTCACTTAAAAAATGGATAATCGCCAGGATGATCTAAGGAAAATAGAGTTTTCCTTAGTCTGGGATATTCCCAAGAAAGACGGTTAGAGTTAGGCCAGAATGATTTGTCTGCGATGGTACGGTTTAAACACACAGTTACCTGACAAATATTTTTTTTAAAGTTAGCCCTGGAGGGTACTGTTTAAACATACAACAAACAAACAAGTAAGTCCGATCGATGGAGGCCCCACCTCACAAGTTACAGGACTTAAAGGATCTGCTGCTAACATCTTGGTACCAGATATCACAGCACACCTTCAGGGGTCTAATGGAGTCCATGCCTCGACGGGTCAAGGCTGTTTTGGACCAACACAATATTAGGTCATAATGTTATGCCTGATTGGTATATATATATATGTGTGTGTGTGTGTGTCTGTGTATATATATATGTATGTATGCATGTATGTGTGTTAAACTTGCAGCCCCAGTTATTTGAGTTGTTCCCTTGTCTGTCTGTCACCCTTTGGATTTACGCGTTCATCTCTTTTCCTGCCACTTCCAGCCCTCTTCTTATCTCTCGTTTGATGCTTTCCCTGTTTACTTGTTTACAAACTGTCATAGACTCAAAACAGAGATAAAACAAACAATTTCTACGCCTGTTCCATCATAAACTTCACAATGTTTCTGCAAATGTGAAGAAAGAACACCCTCTTGTACTCAATTTCTATAAAAAGCATTTACTTTTATAAGTTAGGCCTTCCTTGTCTGCCGAAGGAGTTTATTTCGCTTACCATGGAAAATCTTGTTTGTTTCTTCCATTTCTTCTTCTTTTACATCACACTCACGCTCTCTTCCTCTCCCTTTACTTGTGGCTGTTAAGCAGCCATGAAATGAGCCTGGGTCTCTGATTTCACTCACCATCTGGCTGAGGTACGCTTAAAGTGTTTGATTTCTCACTCTGGCATGCGCCGTGATTAGTGTGTTTGGCTGGCCTTGCTGATGGGAGGATTGTTTCAGCCAGGGTTTATGAAAAGTGCTGTGTCTCATCCATCTTTCTGACACTCACTTCATTCATGATCTCCTGCTCATGTTTATAAACATGTGAATCAGGATTTGTTCAGGTGTGTGTTCAACACAAGCCTTATTGGATATCTGTTCCTGTCCATGGTGTTGTTTAATTTGAGAGATATTTGCAATGATTGTATTTTTAATGAAGCCTTTGAATCCTCAGTGACAATGGGTGTCAAGTAGGGGTGTGACGAAATCTCGCAATATTAAAATGTGACAAGATTTCTCGTCGAGTGAAAAGCTGTCTCGCGATATCGCCATGACGAAGCGTGAGGGTGACATTAGCATAGATTATGCCACCGCTGCGTTTTACATATCACCACTGTCGTTTTGCTTTGTTTTATAGAAATAGATTCATTTAATTCAGTTGGATATCTATTGTAAACATCTGCTCTGCAGCACCGCCGCTCCCTATACACAGATGGTGCGTCCCAAATCGCATTCTATCCGTCCTAAATAGTATTCAAAAATATAATTAGTTTGTCCCAAATCGTAATATGTCGAAATGAGTATTCCAAAGATACCCGGATAATCTACTATCTCCGGTCAGAATCCGAAGTGCAGATCCGCACACACTCTAACAGCTGATATTGTCCACAACCCATTGCAAGTTGGACGAGGATTCGATTAGAACTACAAGTGCGGATAAAAGTGTTAAAAAACTACAAACATGGCGGATGTACGATTCCGATTGTTCAGTAGAGAGGTTTAGATAAAGATTTTTCTTCACAAAAAGAGTACATACTTTTAGGTTGTCGTATAATTAGGCGAATTGGGACACAGCAAGGGTATGTGCGATCACAAATTTGAAAGCGAAAGTAAAACACAAGCTCCCTGATGAGCGCAAATGAGGCTGCATACAATAGCCTGTCTCCCAATATCAGAGCTATCATCTTATCAGCCACATCTTAGCTCTGCACATTGAATATTGAGAGAGTACTTTGATTATGGTTGTATTTTTGTTTGTGCTTAATAAGACTAAGAGAAAACTGTTATTTTTGTTATTTATACAGTTTTTATGTCTATCTTCAATTTGTGGAAAGGAGTTTAATTAGGAGGTCACAGCCTCAATCAGAAGTTCTGGACGCTCATACAGTAAAGGTGGGCGTACACTGTGCGCGTTCAGACACTCGGGAGGTTGTGGGATATTGCACACACTACGAGTCAGTTAACTTGATAATTGCATCAAAGCAGCACGACTGTACTGCACGGCGAGCCGGCGGCAATCACGTGAGCTTTCACGATAAACACAGAGACCGGAGCTTTCAGTGTTGCAGCTATCTTCAGATAGGAAAAAGAAAGAAAAAATGATTTGTGTGCAAATGATTTGTTGAAAAGCAGAGAACAGCAGCCATTCCTTTCAACAGAAACAACCAGAGAGAGAAAGAGAAAAATTGTGTGTGTGTGTTTGTGTGTGTATGTTACAGTGTATGCACACGCTGTATGGTTGCAGCCACTGAGCTATCTGAGCTATAGCCTAATAATACTAGATTTAGCCTATGTGATGTGGTTGTGCATGATTTGGCAATAGGGAACAGCCTATACACTGTTGAAAATCAGGCCATGTTTTAAAAACTATTGGGAGGTTGTGAGGTGCTCGTAATGTGTTCAGCTCCTCTCGTAATTCCTCTCACACGCTGCGAGCCGCGACCATACGAGCATCAACGTGAGTGTGAGTGCGAAAAGCAGAAAAGGAAAAGTGAAAAGTGAGATCTTGAGTTCGCAGACGACAGCAAAAATCTGTGTACGCCTTAAGATCTGAAGAGACTCGTGTGAAATCATACAGGAGAGAAGTCAGTCAGTTGAGTTTGTGGCTTTTACAGTGCTTGTATATTTGTTGTCTTTCAATGCGTATGATAATTCATCATTAGAAAATAGAACTGGAATGGCATTCATTACAAGATGATGAGTTAAAACATTTCAAAATGCACCTGCAGACTGTTTTTCCAGTTGTACATTTTGTCATTGAGGATTTCTTAAAAAATGCTGTGCAACAATCTCATCTCGTCTTGTTCTCGTGAACCCAATACCGTGTCTCGTCACACTCCTAGTGTCAAGCATCTTTCTGTTGTTTTGCATTTACTGTTGGTCATTCAGCAGACGCTTTTATCCAAATGTTTTGTTTTGTTTTAACAATGTAGTAGTTCTTTAAATTAGTGTACTCTAGTTTTTGTTTAGTGTTCAAATCCAGACCAAATATATGCATAATAACTCACTAAACTTTAAAGCCAGTGGTCACCATGCTTCTCTGTATCTATTGTTCTATTGGGTAAAATCATAGGAGCAAAATGAGAATGGGCAGATCAAATTCTGATATGTGACCTTGGACCACAAATCCAGTCATAAGGGTACATTTTTTTAAATTGAGATTTAAACATCACCTAAAAGCTGAATAAATAATCTCACCATTGATGTATGGTTTGAAAATCTGGAATCTGAGGGTGCAAAAACATCTAAATATTGAGAAAATCTCCTTTAAAGTTGTCCAAATGAAGTCCTTAGCAATGCATATTACTACTAATAATACATTTCTGATATATTTACGCTAGGACATTTACTAAATATCTTCATGGAACATGATCTTAATATCCTAATGATTTTTGGCATAAAAGAGAAATGGATCATTTTGACCCTTATAATGTATTGTTGGCTATTGCCACAGATATACCGTGAGACGCAGCGCTGCTGTTGGGCTCCAGGGGCACAGATATTAATATAAATAGCTGTTTTTATTTTCCGATGTTATTTCCTGTGGGCTCATTTTGTAACACTTTATTTTTTACCAACTATGTAGCTCTTATTTATGTAAATATATTTACAAATATCACTTGGTTGTTTTTTTTTATTGAGCATTACACAGTAATTAATGTGTTTCTGTGTCTTCTGTGTTATACTCGTGAGATGTAGGCTTATGTAAACAAATTGAACGGATGGATTTATGATGAGGTGTAACACTGATTTCTTCTTACATGCATTTGCGTACTGAAAAGTGATTGATTAATCTCTTCTGTCTTGCATCTATTTTTATATATTTTTTGCTACCTTGCAAGCGCTGTTATTTCCTTCAGGTAAAGCTGGATGGACAGCCCCAAACCTAATACTAATGAAACAGATGTTATGGCCTCCTCAATATTTTGCAGAAATTTCAACTCTAAATTCATCCCGCTCCTCTTAATCAGAAAACACCCTTCTGTTGTGCCCATAGCTTGATGTTTTGTAATTAACAGATGACTGAAGCTATAAAAATGATGCTTCAATCTGTCCAATCATAAGAACTTGCTACGGCCCCCCAGAGAGCCTCATTCCCCCCCTAATCAATTAACACCTTGTCTGAGGACAGCAGTGCCACTGCTGCTTCTGTGTTTTAATATCGCAGTCTGCGTGAGCGGACTCGCTCCGATCTGCTCTGTCTAGCTGATGTATAGCACTCCTGGGGAGAGGAACAGTGCGCTAGTTTGGAAATACTCTGATAATCGCTAAATGATGATGTGATTAATTAGTTCCTTTCCCTCCAGCACACTAGGTGTTGAGTGCTTTTGTGGGACACATCGGGGTGCCCGTCGTCCGTCCAGCCGTCAACATGAAAAACAAATTGGATCCTCTCTAGATCTGAGTAAGCCAGCCAAGCGTGTTCAACAGAGACTATTTGATATTGCTGACAGATACTGGTACAGTAGCTGTCTGTATATGAGTGAATTATGTGAATCAGGGCGTTTTTAGGCACAGGCAGTCGCCTAGGGCGCCCTCAGCTGGAGGGGGTGCCAATGAGCGCATATCTGGCACTACACTTTAGCAGGGGTGTGTGAAAAGGGTGTCACGGCCAGTGTTGCCAGATTGGGTCGACGATTTCCAGCCCAAAAGCTCACTAAAACCCGCCCAATCCAAGAAAAAAACACCCAAAATTTGAACTGCCTAATGTGATATATTTTTATTGCCATGTAAATCAAGGTTGATTAGCACCATTTTTATCTCCTTAAAGGATCATGAAACCCCATTTCAGCAGCAGTCAGTTCTCACCACAGATTTGAAAAATGCTATAAAAGTGGGCGTGGTTTAGCGGTGGAGTACAGGGGGACGAGGGGAGACTGACAGCACATCAACGGCTTCTGATTCAGACAATTTAATTTCGCTCTCATTAAAAGCATCAAAGCTTCCCACAAATGCACGCTGCAAATGACCATTAAGTTACACGCAACACAATATACATTTGTAAGCTCACCGTTACACAAATACATATATCCTGTGACAGCTATAATTCAAGGCACAATTAAATGCACAGCCATTTGCAAATTGTTCTCTGCATCAAAAATATATATGAACACGCTGTTGCATAACTTTGATAACTTTTGAGGCTTATTTTGTGGAGTTTTATAAGCCGTTTGGTTGGTTAAATGGCTGTAAAGAGTGGTTACACTCACAGTGAGGATGAATCGCGTTTGTGTGAAGACTCACACAAAGCGTTTTTGATCCATTACTGCATCTCTCACTTACTGTATGCGTTCTCACTGTTTGAAGCGCCAGTCAGAGGAAAATGCCTATCAACGCGTGCTGTCATGAATAATTAAGCGTGTGCTGTCATTAATTAAACAACGCATCTTCTCATAGGATAAAGACACGCAGTCTCATGAATAATTATGAGACAGTGATGAGTCATCGCCGTACTATAGTACAAGAAAACGTCACAACCTGTGACGTTGACATGAAGACGAATTTAATCCAGGAAGTTGAAAATAGAGCAAAAAGGTTTCAAATGAACTAGTTTTCTCCCACATTCAAAACTAACAGATGGTAACATCGTCTTCCATGATGTTCAACACACACACACTTCTGTTAAAATCTCAGAAAATTTGGTTTAGGGTTTCATGACCCTTTAAAACAAAATAATGATGGCAAAATAAAATAAATCAGTTTCCCAGAAAAACGGATCAAAACAAATACATTCAAATCCAGTCATGCATGACTAAAATGTCCTAGTGGAAACTGTTAAAATCACAAAATTAACTGATGACTTTAACCCTCAGAAAAACACATGCATCATTTTCAAATGTCAACAGTAAGAATACACTAACTTAAGTACAAAACGTGTCCAATATGAGAGATCGGAATAAACAACATAATTAGCAGGCATTACACACACATTAATGCCCAGACCACAGGCAAAATGTGTCATTCATTGATACATACTATACGATAATCCAACAACAACATAATTTACAGCAACAAGAATGTGCATTTACCTTTGTGTTGTGCTTTAACTTCAGACAGAACTACAGTAGCGTTATGTCTTTCTTGAAGTACATATTTGTAGAACATTACGCAGAATTTAACAGTCAAAATGGATTGATCGTTGATTCAAACCTCTTTCAGCAGCTGTCGGGATGAGTAGAGCGCAGTTAAAAGCTGAAGATGTCCTGACTATCAGGCCAGTGTGCACACGATGATGGACAGGAGTCATAATCCGATATTCGATTTCAAGTCATTCAACTGTGCTCTCAGGCCGCGTGTCCACTGAAGCATTTTTAGCCGGCTGAAAACGCCTCTCTGTGAGTGCTTTCTCATCGCAGTGTTTTTTTAGTTGAGACTCTGCTTGTTGATGATACGGAATACCTGCAGAAGTGTTACTACTATCTTTATTTCACAGGTAGTTTGTTTCTATATTGATTCTATATAAAATTGCCGATACAATGTAAAGTATTTGCTCTGGCTCGTGTTTTAAATTATTTTGTTCTGTTATTATGCTGCTTGTTTTCATCTGTTGACGTTGTACAGTACAAGCAGAATGTGGCAGTTGGTCGGTGTTGTATTTGTCCCGCCCCTCCTCCACTGTGATTGGACGGCTGGGTGAAAAGTGACAGTGATGAGCGCTGCATTTTACTCAAAGTTGAGCTTTCTTCAACACTCTGCGACCGGTAAAAAACACTGAACGCTCAGCGCTTGAGTGTGAAATACTCGCTCAGTGCCTCGTTACGCTCATGGTGTTCTAAAAACATGGAGCTCCCATTGAAAACAATTGGATACGCCAGCCAGCCGCGTGAAAAAAAAGCTTTGGTGGACACACGGCCTTAGAGTTATTTATATTTATAAAGAGTCTTCGAGTCACAGGTGTAATCCACGTTTTGAGAGTTGGATCACTCTCCCACTCTTCACTGTAGATACAACTTCCTGTATATTTATGCCACTCTGGCATTGTGATCATTTGAATATACAGCTACAAGTTCACGCTAAAAACCTGCCATGAATGATCACGTCTGCCTGCTGATTGCTGACTGGCTAAAAGTATGTGCTAGTCAGCAACGTCAACAACAATGCCAGCTGACTCTACAGTGGGCCTGTGTGTTTAGTAATGTCATGATGACTGGTTCGCTGTGAGCGTACATGCACACTTGAGTTTGTTATTAACCAATTAAACTGTACAGTTTAGATGCTCGTAAACTGCCAAACTGACCCCAAACCAGCCCAAATTTTGCCCACCCGCCCAATCTGGCAACACTGGTCACAGCCACCCTGAAATATGATTGCCACCCCCACTGGTTCCCCAACACTATTGGGCCAGAGTACAGAGTACGGGCCTGAATATATGTGTATAAAATCAGAATGGCAATCAATTCCACAGGTAATACAAATGCGCTGAAGGGGTTTTATGCCAAAAGACCAGAAACTCAATTTTAAAATAATACATTTTCACCCCAAATATATTTTTAAATTATATAACAAACAAATATTTAATATATACATTTATGTATTTAAGCTTTTACAATTATTTGACATTTATTTAAATTTTCATAGCTGATCAGTTGCGGCACATATGCATTTTCATAAAAATAAAATAAAAAAGGAACTTAGCATTATGACCTGAGTGTGCTTAAGTTCAGGTCATCCACTGGTGGTAAAGTTCTCTGCTTTTTACTGATGCATTCCATCTCTCCATCGACAGCCCACTCACAATCTCCCCAAATGCTGTTCTGTCTCCTATCATGTTCTGGCTGTTAAGCACTTCTGAGTTCCTAGTCAATACTTGGCAAAGGTCTCCTGAGTGCAATCTCTGTAGGAGTGATCCAGATGCTCAGCAGGGAGGAAACACCACTGTTTTTTTCCCTTTCCTCCCAGGATCAAAAGGTGGTTTTAAAGGACTGTATCCATCTCTGTGACTATCTGCTATAGAGGGACAGTCTGGGCCAGCAGGGATACTCGGCCATGCTAATAGAGCGAGTTATAATCCCTAAAGCAAGACTTGTAATATGACTGCGACTTTTGGGTTGACCATTGCCATACTGAATAAGAAGAAACATATTATATTTGCACAAACCTTACCAGAAAACACCTTTTCTCTTTAATTAGTTTGTTAAGTCTGTCATTGATTAAATGTAGTGTTATTAATAAAAAATAATAATAATAATTGTTGCTATCATTTTGGCTCTGTTTTTCTTAAGCTTTATGTGGTAATTACACTGATTTGATGATTGCTTAGTTGTAGCAGTCAGCAGGCAGTGCAAAACTGTTAAAAATAATGACAAGCAGTTGTTTAATTATCAGGGTGCAAACAATTCTTACATTCTCACATTCTTACAATTTGGACATTTTGCAAAGTTTGTCAGCAATTCTGATACCTTGTGGTTTTGTGCATGGGTTTATGTGGCAAGAAACAAAGCACCTGTCAGTCTTCCACTTTGACACAATTCTCTGTGTGTGTGTGTGTGTGTGTGTGTGTGTGTGTGTGTGTGTGTGTGTGTGTTTCTATAGGAACTGCTAATGACCGTTTTAAATGTACAGAAGCTGCTTATAAAATCAACAATTCATATGTCTATGTTTCATGTTATTATGGGGGGTAAAATATGGACAATTGTTCTTTCTCCTTTGTTCTCTCCCTCCTTTAGGTTTTCTTTTCTTTTTTCTTTTTTTTTTGGCAGTTTTTAGATTTGCATAGCTTGTCCGACAGTCTGAAAGGGATTTGTTCCTATATGACAAAATCACATGGGCAATTCTCTTAAGCTTTGGAAAGCTGTGGGACTAGATCCCCATTTGGAAATGAGATTAAAAGGCTCAGTAGTTCAGGGCTTTTTCAGTTTATCTTGAATTTAAAACCTTCATGACTTCTCTGGCATCATTAACTGTCTCACCATGTCGTCTGTGCTACAAAGTGCTTTTCAATCAAGGATGCTTTGAGCTCAGAGAGAAGACTGCAATAATATTGAACTATGACTCAGGAATCGCATTATTCGCTGTTAGATGGACGCAAGGGCATTCCAGAACAAGTTTGCAGGGTTTTTTTTGTTGAATTGTACAAGCTGTTCTAGCCATTTTCATGCACGCTTTCATTCTCTTCAAATCTGAGCAGTGCATTTTAAATAATTATTATAAATTGCCCATTTCCTCACACTAATGCTTTGACTCATCCATTCTTTTTAAATCTGGTCACAAAGAAAAGATTGGAATAGAAGGCAGAATCAATCACCGTAAATATGTATTTGACCTCAGTTTGCACTGAGGCATTTCACATTTTAGTCCACTAAAAAGGCTATTAAAGAAAATGTACCATGTACAAAAACTGTGGCATGGTTTTTCTCTACAGTGTAGAGTCACTAAAGGACATTTACATTGCATTGGACTCTACCACTAACAGTTGATTGTGGAATATTTAGTAGTGAGGAAATTTCAGGAATGGACTTATTGCACAGGTGGCAACCTATCACGGTACCACGCTTGAGTTCACTGAGCTCCTGAGAGCGACCCATTCTTTCACAAATGTGTGTAGAAGCGTCTGCATGCCTAGTGCTTGATTTATACACCTGTGGCCATGAAGGGATTGAACACCTGAACTCAGTGATTTGGAGGGGTGTCCCAATACTTTTGGCAATATAGTGTAGGTGGTTTTGAAAAATGTATATGCATTTACACTAAATCCCTATCTTATAAAATGAATATTTCTGACTTCTGAATCACAGCTTATTTATAAAGCAATTTTTTTTTTTTTTTTTTTTTACATTTTTGTATGAACTTACTCGATAATTTGTATTCAGTAGTGCACTGTCATAATGTCAAATGAGGATGAGCAGTTAAATCAGGTGAAAAATTTGCTTTCTGTCGAACAACCCTCCCCTTTCCTTGATAATGTCCTCTGTTCAGCTGATCAAACTGGGAATTTGTGATTTAAGGAATCTGCCACAGATGAGTTAAGAGACTCAGTGCCCTGCGCTCTCTACATTGCTGGTAATAAATCAGGTGTCTTGTCAGCTGTAGCTTACTGACAAAATCAATACGGATGCATCCAGGGACAAGATGTGCTACTAAGATGCATTACCAACATCTGGGCTTTGATCCCTAATACGAATGAGGTCAAGTGAAAAGGTGGCGGTCAGAAAATGTGTTTTACACCCAGCCTGCCACCAAAGAAACTGAGGAAGCGAGGTGGAGAAGTTTATATAATAGTGAGATGGACCGATTTTTTTTATTATTATTTTTTTATTAATTTGTATCAATAACCAAAAATTATTAGCAATTTAATTATATAGGACAAAGAGTCTTCAGTTTAATTTTGTTAAAGAGCTATACAATTTTACTCTCTCTTAATGCATTTTTATTATAACAGCTGCATAGTCATGAATCAACACCCACTGGGTTAGAAAATTATGCCCTTTCAACCTCTCATTTTAATGATTTTTGAATAGTGAGGGACTAATTGTAGATAAGCTTGTTCTTCTGTAGAAATTTCACTGAAAACAAAATAATGAAGTATTTCAGTTTCTTTCTTGTTTCAAAATATGGCTTCCTTCATAGGTTGTGGTTCTTTTGCAGGAAAATTTTTCTCAACATTTTCATGTTATTTCATGTAAGCATCTTGAATCTACTGTATGGGCACCCGCCGCTAGAGGGATGGTATGAAGCTTATAACTTAAGGTGTGAAAGCGCATTTTATCCCAGGCAGGTAAAAACCAACCTAACAAATCCCTTTAGAAGCCAAAAACTGACAGAAAATGTTGTGTGAGCTTGGCATCACTAGCTTGGGGGAAAGACAGAGGAAAAGGGTGTAAGGAAGTGTAACTAGTGTTATTTTTAAAATGAACAATTAAAAAAAAAAAAAACATCAATAAATATTCCATTCCAACTTTTTTTTTTCCACAGAAAAGTTCATGTCACATATACCTCTTCTTTTGGTAAGGGCAAACTTGGCAGAGTTCTACTGTATTTTAAAGGTTCAAGATTCAAGAGTTTTATTTGTCACACACACAGTTATATACAGAATATACAACCGGCAGTGAAATGTAAACAGGTCCGCTCCATGGACAGTGCAAATTCACAGTTAAAACCACAACGAGGAAATTATAATAGAAATAGAATAAAAAAGTACTATCTATATAGAAATAATCTGTAGAATTATAAATAAATCAAGTCAAGTAGAACAAAAGAAAATAAAAAATAAAAATAAAGAAGTGGAATAAAATAAGTGAAGTAAACTGTGCAGTGAGTAAACTGTAGACTTATAAATATGTGGTTAACAAATGTATAAAGAGTATAATGTGCAAACAGGTTTATAACAGGTTGTTACACAGTAACAACAAGAACAGAAAGTGCAGTGCAATGTCAGTGTATCGATGTTTATCCTGAAGTGAAGTCATGTGATGTTAAGTGACTGAGTTCAGGAGTCTGATGGCCTGGGGGAAGAAGCTCCTCCTGAGTCTCTCAGTTTTGGCCATCAGGCTTGGAAGCGCTACCAGATGGCAGCAGCGTGAAATGAGGGTTTGCAGGGTGATTAGAGTCCTTGATGATCTTAGTAGCTCTACCTTTGCAGCGTTTGGTGTAGACGTCCTGCAGAGACGGGAGAGCTGACCCTGAGATACGCTCGGATAAGCGCACGACTCTTTGCAGGGCTTTGCAGTCATGACTGGTGCTGTTCCCATACCACGCTGTGATGCACTGAGTTAATACACTTTCTATTGCCCCTAAATAGAAAGTTTTCAGGATAGCTGGTGAAACCCTGAATTTCCTCAGCTGGCGCAGGTGGTACAGTCTTTGCCTGGCTTTTTTCACCTGTGTCTGAATGTGAGCAGTCCAGGTCAGGTCCTCTGAGATGTTTACACCCAGGTACTTGAAGCTGCTCACTCTCTCTACTGGTGACCCGCTGATCATGAGGCGGGAGTATGTCCGTTGCTGTCTCTTCCTGAAGTCCACAATCATTTCTTTGGTCTTGCCAACATTCAGAGAGAGACAGTTGTCCTGGCACCATGATGTTAGATGCTCCACCTCGTCCAAGTATGCCGTCTCATTGTTGTTGGAAATGAGGCCCAGGACAACAGTATCATCAGCAAATTTGATGATCGAGGTGGAGCTGTGTGTGGACAAACAGTCATGCGTGTAGAGAGAGTAGAGCAGGGGACTCAGGACACAGCCCTGTGGAGCTCCCACACTCAGGGTGATGGAGGTGGAGGTGAACTGGCCTACT
Source organism: Paracanthobrama guichenoti (assembly GCA_018749465.1). Taxonomy (NCBI): domain Eukaryota; kingdom Metazoa; phylum Chordata; class Actinopteri; order Cypriniformes; family Gobionidae; genus Paracanthobrama; species Paracanthobrama guichenoti. Next base: position 22,031,026 of record CM031944.1, on the reverse strand, counting down.
CTCGTTTTGTTTCATGAACTGGCTTTTTTTATACTGTTGTATAAAAAACGTATGATGTTTACTTATAATGAATAAGTAATAGGCTATTTTCTACCCTGGTTTTGAGTCTCTCTCCTGCACGCTCGGTTTTTATGGGCGTGCCGCACTGAAGACTTGGAAGTAAACGCCCATGGCTAGGATTGGATAAGATTTACATATTTAATGAGCTCCAGCTCAGTACATGTGGGAATTGTTTTAAAAGCGTGTGAAGAAAACGGCAACCGGAATGACTCGCCCTCAGGGCTCGCAAAACGTCTTTATCAAACAAACACAATGATTTATCTCTCATCTACCCGCAATTGATTGGAATGTTATTTTTTTATTACTTGGCCCGCCTGATCACTGGATATAAGTGCGAACTGTGCAACACACATGCACACACACACACACACACGCCAAGTACTACTTTTTAAAGCAATAAAGTAACTTATTGTGTTACTTTTTAAGAAAAGTAATGTGTTGAGTTACTTTTTTTCGCCTGGGCAGGGCTTTTGTTTGCTTTTGGGTTTTTTTGGGGGGGTTTTTTGTTCCATTTTTGGGCAAATGTAAAGACAAGAAATTTTTTTTTTTTTAAATGTTTACCTTGAATGCAATGTAAGTCGCTTTGGATAAAAGCGTCTGCCAAATGCATAAATGTAAATGTAAATAAGCCTCAGGCTGAAGGAAATGCAAATTCACTTCTGTACAGTTGACCGCGCAACTCTAATGTTGCGTTCACACCGAATGTGAATTGAGTTGAATCTATCGCATCTAGTTGGACACTTGAACATTTTTAATCCACTTGCTCATCCAATTCGCTTGATTATAAATGATTATAAAGTGAGCATTTGAAGATAATAGATACTCATTTGAAGCAAAATTTGCTTCAATTAGTGAATGCACAAAAAACACCAAATAAAATCACTTACACAAGACACTCAATTTGCCTCTTTCTGAACGAGGCAAAATCACATCCATCGCACCATGCTAAACACGTCTATCGCGCCGAAGTACCTCCAGACGCACGTTAATTCATCTTTACATTGACTTAACATGGAAGTCACTCACTCCAGACACTCAATTCGTGTTCGGTGTGAACGCAGCATAACAAACCTTTTAGCTGTGCTGCCATTCTGGAAGAATAGGACGCAGGAGAAGAATTTTTGTCAATAAAAACAAAAAATCTAAAGTCATTTTTGCTATAGTTTAACTGAATCATTTAAGGTCAGCAACAAGTACATTGGTCAACAAAGTGAGATTAAATGCATAAAAAATGTTTTATTTAACACATTTCATTATTGGAGGTTTGCATAGTATTCTGATTTTGCATTATTTTTGAGGAATACTGAATCTTTTTTGTGCAAGTGAGATGAGTAAATGCCTGCTCACATTTAGTCTAGAACTACAATAACCCTCATGTTTACACACAAAGCCTCTGCAATTACCATTTCTCTCAACATCGGGACAAGAGAGCGTCAGTCAATAAATGGGAGAGCAAAGTAACTTGCATTACTTATTTGAAATAGTAGAAGTAACTCAGATATTTTGTTGTAAATTTTAAATGTAATGCGCTACTTTACTAGTTACTTGAAAAAGTAATCTGATTACGCAACGTCTCGGTTACGTATGTAACCCTCGTTCCCTGAAGGAGGGAACGGAGACACCACGTCGGAGTACCGACGAATAGGAATCTCGCTCGCGAGAGCCAATCTACTTCGAGTGTAACTAAAACGAGCCAATGCACATTGGCATGCAATGATTGCACCAGGTGCTCATGCCACGCTGTGCGGGGTATAAATGAGACACAGGTGATTGCATCAAATTAGCCTTTGCTGAGGAGCCGAGTAGGTAGGCAGGCACCCCAGCAGGGTACAGAGGACATGGCGACGGGACGTGGAGTACCGACGAATAGGAATCCCTACCAAAGTGCCATGGCCTCTGCCCCCTTCCAGTGCCCAGTGTGAGCCACCTGAGCTCTCTTACCTGATGAAACGGGGCTCACACCAGGAAGTCCATCACTGCTGTTCCGCATGACCCTGTTCAGTGATTATTGGATGACACTGGGAAAGCGTGCACTTAGAAAAGGGGCCGCCATGGAGCCCACATCGTACCCGGAGGAGTTATGTGGAGTACAAAGCTGAGCCGTAGCCCGCAAGGGAGGAGGGGCTCAGTCCCGGTGACGGGAAGGCTCTCCCAAAGGGAAAGACACGGGCTTCCCGTAGGAGCGACCGTGGAAGATATATGGGATCCCCGCAGGGTCACTCATATAAGCCCAGCCCATTACCGGTTCTCAAGGATTCAGCGGCAAGGGGCCTGATGCCCGGCGCCCGCGACGTCCGGCACCGAGGAGATGGAGGACTCACAGAGTTTGCTTCTGGAGAATATGAGCGCCGAGCGCAGCAAGCCGACAAGAGCCGGGGCCTCTCAGTGCTTCTACCCGTTTGAGGTGAGAACACAGGAGGAGACCGGCTCTACACGTAGGCTATAGAATCTAGCGAACGTGTTGGGTGTCGCCCAGCCCGCAGCTCTACAGATGTCTGACAGCGAGGCGCCACGTGCCAGCGCCCAGGAGGATGCAACACTTCTAGTAGAGTGTGCTCGCACTCGAGCGGACAGGGCACACCTTGTGCTTGGTAAGCCAAGGTGATGGCATCCACTATCCAGTGGGCCATCCTCTGCTTGAGACAGCCTTTCCCTTCTGCTGGCCTCCGTGACAGACAAAGAGCTGATCTGAGGTTCTGAAGCTTTGAGTTCTATCCACGAGATCCGCAGAGCGCGGACGGGACAGAGCAAAGCTAGGGCTGGGTCTGCCTCCTCCGGGGCAGCGCTTGCAGGTTCACCACCTGGTCCCTGAAGGAGTGGTAGGAACCTTGGGCACATAGCCAGGCCGGGGCCTTAGTACCATGTGGGTATTACCCGGCCCGAACTCTAGGCACACGATTCGTCGACCGAAAATGCCTGCAGGTCCCCTACCCTCTTGATGGAGGCCAATGCAGCCAACAGCAAAGTCTTCATAGACAGAATCTTTAGCTCTGCTGACTGCAAAGGCTCGAATGGGGCATTCTGGAGTGCTCGGAGCACCAGAGCAAGATCCCAAGAGGGTATGGAGGGGGTCGAGGAGGATTTAACCGTCTCGCCCCTAAGGAACCTGACGACCAGGTCGTGCTTCCCAACCGACTTACCTTCTACGTGGTCGTGATAGGCGGATATAGCAGCAACATAGACCTTGAGGGTGGAGGGTGACAGCCTACGCTCCAACCCTTGTTGCAGGAAGGAAAGCACAGACGCGATCGAACATCTTGGGGGTCTCTCGGCGAGAAGAACACCACTCGACGAACAGGTTCCACTTCGAGGCGTAAGCCTGTCTTGTAGACGGTGCACGTGCGAAGTGATGGTGTTAACTACCTCTTGGGGTAAGTCACCTAGAACCTCCGCGCGTCCCGCCCCGGGCCAGACATGAAGCTTCCACAGGTCTGGGACGCGGGTGCCACAGGGTGCCCCGTCTCTGAGTCAGAAGGTCCTTCCTCAGAGGAATCGGCCAAGGAGGGGCTGTCACGAGGAGCATAAGTTCTGGGAACCAGGTCCGGTTGGGCCAGTACGGCGCCACCAACAGGAGCTGCTCCTCGTCCCTCCTGACCTTGCACAGTGTCTGTGCAAGTAGGCTCACTGGGAAAACGCATATTTGCGCAGCCCTGGGGCCAGCTGTGCGCAAGGGCATCCGTGCCAGTGTACCCTCGGTCAGCGAATAGAACCACTGGCAGTGGGACGTTTCTGGGGAAGCAAACAGGTCGACCTGTGCCACCCCGAACTGTCTCCCGATCAGCTGAACCACCTGGGGTGGAGTCGCCACCCCTGGGAGCGCAGCTCGTGAGAGCTCGTCGGCCACACGGTTGCGCACACCAGGGACATGAATGGCCTGGAAGCGACCTCAGACACTTCTGACTCCAGAGGAGGAGATGGCGGGCGAGTTGCGACATGCGACGGAGCGCAGACCACCTTGTCGGTTGATATACGCAACAGCCGCAGTGTTGTCGTGTGGACCAGTACATCTTTGCCCGTAACCGCCCTTTGAGGCGGCTCAGAGCAAGATGTACTGCTAGCAACTCGAGGCAATTGAAGTGCCAATGCAGGTGCGGGCCCGTCCAAACCCCTGACACTTCATGCCCGTTGTACGTGGCTCCCCAGCCCATGGCGGAGGCATCCGTGAAAACCACAGTATGCCTGGACACCTGTTCCAGGGACACTCCAGCCCGAAGGAACGAAGGGTCTGACCACGGACTGAAGGACTGGCGACAGGCCGGTGTGATGCTCACCCGGTGAGTGCCGTGTTGCCACGCCCATCTCGGGACTCGGCCGTGTAGCCAATGCTGAAGCGGTCTCATATGAAGCAGGCCGAGCGGCGTAACTGCCGCCGCGGCTGCCATATGCCCCAGGAGCCTCTGAAACCGTTTCAGTGGAACCGCCATCCTGCCCTGAAACGTGTTCAGGCAGTTCAGCATCGACTGGACATGCTCCTCTGTGAGGCACGCTGCCTGCTCGACCGAATCCAACTCCATACCGAGAAAAGAGATCCTCTGCCCGGGGGCGAGTTTGCTCCTTTCCCAGTTGACCCGAAGACCCAACTGGCTGAGGTGTCTGAGCACCAGGTCCCTGTGTTCGCACAACTGATCCCAGGACTGTGCTAGAAAGAGCCAGTCGCCGAGATAGTTGAGGATGCGAACGCCCCGTTCTCTCATGGGCACGAGGGCCCCCTCCGTGACTTTCATAAAGACATGGGGGGACAGGGCCAGCCCGAAGGGCAGGACTTTGTACTGATATGCTCGACCCTCGAATGCAAAGCGCAGAAATGGCCTGTGTCGAGGAAGGATCGAGACATGAAAGTACGCGTCCTTCAGGTCGACCGCTGCAAACCAATCTTGGGGACGGATGCATTCGAAAATGCGCTTCTGCGTGAGCGTCTTGAACGGTAGCTTGTGGAGGCTCCCGATTCAGGACTCGCAGGTCCAAGATTGGCCGTAACCCACCGGCTTTCTTGGGTACAATGAAGTACGGGCTGTAGAGGCCGGTCTTCATATCGGCTGGAGGGACCGGCTCTATCGCGTCCTTCGCCAGCAGGACAGCGATCTCCACACACAGGACATGGGCATCTGCAGCATTCACCGACTGCTGCCCGCTGGCGAAGAGGGAGGATGAGTGTGGTCCGCCGTTTGACCGGCCACAACTCTCCGAGCCCCCTGCGGACCCGGAGATGGAAGGAACTGCTCTTGTGTTGAGAATTTGGGTACCGCTGGGGCTGAGCCTAGCGGCGGAACAGAGACAAAATGGAACACAAGATTCTCCTCCCGGCCCTCCACCGGGGGATGGAGCGGTGTGGTCACCATCTCCAGAAGAGCAGTCCTCCTCACCTCCGGGTCGCCCGTCTCGTGGCAGCCTGCCCTTGGCCTTGCCTCCCCTCTTGGCAGGCGTCTGGACGGGTAGGGCGGCCTGCTTGCGCCCGGCTCCACAACGCCACTTGGGTGGAGGCTGCTGCTGCGGCGCGGGAGCGGAGGCAGACGCAGGCGGCCGCCCTCGGCGACGAGCAGGCTGAGGCGTTGCCGGCGGCGGGGTGGAGACAGCAGCTGACCGCCAAGCCAGAATGTGACTGACCGCCTCAGTCTGCTTCTGTGCGGCCGAGAACTGATGGGCGAAGTTCTGGGCCACGTCGCCGAAGAGGCCAGTCTGGGAGACGGGGGAGTTAAGGAACCTGACTTTGTCGGTCTCCCTCATGTCCGCCAGACACAGCCAGAGGTGGCGTTCCTGGACCACCATAGTGGACATCGCACGACCCACGGCCCGCGCCGTAACCTTCGTCACACGAAGCGCGAGGTCCGTTGCGGTTCTCAGTTCCTGGAGAACTGCGGGATCGTGACCACCCTCGTGCAAGGTCTTCAGAGCCGGGGCCTGATGGACCTGCAACAACGCCGTAGCGTGTAAAGCGGAGCCTGCCTCTCCACAAGCCAGGTAGGCCTTCCCGATCAGATCGGATGAGTACCAGTTGCATAGCAACGGCCCGTTCCACGGGGGGAACCTGCGTGTATCCCTTTGCAGGTCCGCCATCGAGGGTGGTGAGGGAGGAGGATCCACTAGGCCAGTTTCGGGCAGTAAAAGGTGCCGTCCACGACCTTGTGAGCTCCTCGTGCACCTCCGGGAAAAAAGGCACCGGGGTGGGGCGCTGAGAACCAGCATGGGCCACCCCGAGAAACCAATCATCCAGCCTTGAGGGTTCGGGACACGGTGGAGGGTTCCACACGAGCCCGACTCTCTCGGCGGCCCGGGCAAGCATAGCCATCATCTCCGGATCAGTATCGGGCACAGCGGGTCTACCCGGAGGAGCCCCTGCGCCGACACATCCTCTCCAGAGAGTTCTGACCCTCCCTCCGATGCAGCGATGGACATCTGGTCCTCAAGGGGAGCCCCAAAGGATACGGATGGTGCACATCTCGTGGACGGCCCACTGCGTCCAATGGCAGCTCTACTGGCTGCGGAGTGCGAGAGGATGAGGGTTCCTGGGGTTGGTTCCTGGGGAAACGCGCTCACCGTAACCCTCAAATCAGCCGGGCTACTGCCTGAAGTAACTCTCTGAGGAGAGTTAGATCGCGGCAGAGGCACAGAGGCTCCCCCTTGCGAGACGGAGCCGCGATCGCAACTCTCGAGATGGTCATGTTCCCGCAGTGAGAACATGATTCATCCACCAGCGCTGCCTCAGCGTGCTGAACGCCCAAACACGAGATACAGCGCTGATGACCATCCCTCGGTGACAGGAAACCACCGCATCCAGAAACACACAGATAGAATGTCATCTTGAAAAAGACGCAAGCTCTATCTGTGTAAGCTCTTTCAGAAGGACGCTCTCCTTGGTGCTGAAGCACGCAGGGGGAGGGGTCGCGGCGACACCGTCAGGGATAGTGCAGCCTGACGTGCGCGCTCTCTCACACGAAGGTGCTCTCTTACCAGCCGTGGGAACGGCTTTTTAGCGCTCTCCACCTAGCACACCGAACCGGCTGTGAGAACAGCCTTTGTGATCGTTCTGTTCAAACAACAAAGAGAGATGACACACCAACACCGAATGAAGAGATCGCTTCCGAAAGGCGGCTTCCGTCTTCAGTCAGGACTGCGAAGTAAGGAGTGATATCTGTAGTAACCATCTACCACTCGGCTCCGAAGCAAAATGCTAATTTGATGCAATCACCTGTGTCTCATTTATACCCGCACAGCGTGGCATGAGCACCTGGTGCAATCATTGCATGCCAATGTGCATTGGCTCGTTTTAGTTACACTCGAAGTAGATTGGCTCTCGCGAGCGAGATTCCTATTCGTCGGTACTCCGACGTGGCGTCGAGAGTGACCGACTGAATGGGAACTCAGGTTACTTGTAATGCATTATCCCCAACACTGGTGAACTGACCTGTACTTAAACACAAATACATAATAGTACAACACATAGTAACACCGGCATAAGCAATACTCATGTTTATGGCTGTGGTATAGCCATGCATGCTGAAATTGCCTCATGCCAAAGACAAACGGGATATTATGACTTGTTAGATAATGTTTGAAATTATTTTTTCTCTCAGTGTCCTCCAGGTTTGAGCCCGATGAAGGATGGCACTGGTTGCTATGACCACCACATTGGCATTGACTGTTCTGACGGCTTCAATGGGGGCTGTGAACAGCTGTGCCTTCAGCAGCTGGCACCTCTGGAGGAGGACCCTACTCTCTACAACATCCAGATGTTCTGCGGGTGAGATTACACACTTTACCCCACATACTGGACATGCTAATAGTGCTTTCTTGACAAGTATTTCTTTTATGGTCACAGTTATGCGTCTGTAAAACAGCAGGAAGTGTTCTGGTATTCACACCTGCTACTTTTTGAAGACTGAATTTCTGCTGTTTTCTTTTGAATAATGTCCTTTAGTATGGTTATTTCATTTGATTATGCATGTAGTTCACAGCACCTTAACTCATTTTACACATTCTTTCTTAATCCACGGTGGCTGTTTGTCTGAGTGTGAATTGCCACACTTTTTACCTGTTCCCACATTTCTGTCTCTATGTATATTTAAACTGAGCGTGAACATGGCTTAAAATTAAAAACTGGCAAACCTGAACTTGCTGAAACATGCTAATACATCACATTCACACATTCACCTGCAAATAAAATGTGGTTGGTGATGTGCGCAAGATGAATTTACAGCCTCTATATTCTTTTTCTGTATATTGCTAAAAAAATATTTTGTCACATACTGAGAAAATGTAAAAGAAGTTGCAGTTTGTATTAGGTGTGACCAAAAGGGTCAAAATAAACATAGCGTCTCACATTAAGGGTCGGTAAGCATTTTAAAATGTTTTTCTCTTAGGAGTAGAAGTCTCTTAGGCTCACAAAGACTGCATTCATTTAATCAAAAAATACAGTCATCATCTTTCTAGCATTATTCCCACCCATTTGCAGGATCTGCTTCACACACACTTGATTTGGCATATGTTTTATGGCATATGTTGATGCCCTTCCTAACACATTCACACTCACACACACTACGGATAATTTGGCATATCCACACTGACACTGGGAGAACATGCAAACTCCACACAGAAAGGACTCGAACTGGGGACTGAGCCACCGTGCCACCTTAACCTTCAAATACAGGAATGCTTCACCAATCATTAATACATATTTGGGTCTTTAGTGACCCGGATCTATATCTAACACGGATGGATCTCTACCTGTTGCGATACTATAAAACTCTCCTGATATTAGAGTAACAGTTACAGAAGAATAAAATAAAGCATATTTTGTTAACTTCTGGAGCTTGTAAGGGTTCAGTTTGAGCAGATGTTTTATACCATCATCACTGTCCTCATATTCACCATCTCATATTCTCAAAACTATCACCTTCAACATCACTGACAGCTTCTTCACCAGATCCACCATCAGTGACAGTAATATTTGATATTATTAGTATTAAATCGCTGAGCCATTTCAGATGTTGCTGATGATTCTTCCTATTCTTTTGTTTTCTGCCTGCGGTAACTATGAGTGAAACGTCACTTCATCAATGTGTATCAGACATCGCCACCTTGTGGAATAAAACTGAATTGCACTTATTCAGTCATCAAAGATTCAATTATTGTGCAGAAAATAATATACTTGCACTGTTACACACCTCGGATCGTTAGCGACCTGATACAATTTATACACAAACTGAATGGGAAAACAGGCATTCTTTTATAATTGTATTATTTTTTTCCTGTTATATTGTTTATAATGAACTGATTGAGGAATACTAAAAAGGTAGTATCAACCTAAAAAAGATGTCTTTAGGTTATTCAGTTTCAAAAGTGAATGAGGAGGAGGGTAGTGAATGACGTCCCGGGTCACTAAAGACCCGAGGTATGCGTTTAAGTGTACAGTAAAAAAGTAATATTATAAAATATTATTGTAGTTTAAAATGTATGTTCCCTTTCGAGGGAACTGTACGATGCATCTGTTTTGATGTCCAGCTAAGTCTGATAGCATTGCCGCAATGTCACCACGTGACGTGACAGCGTACCATGGAAGCTATAAAGGGTACAACACAGCCTTAGCTTCTGTGCCTTCAGCAAATGCATGTCCTTTGTCCTTGTCTATTTATTATATATCCAAGGCCTACGAGGCATGACCTTCCTTTGCCTCTGGCTGTGAGAGCCCACTCCACCAGAAGTATGGTCACATCTAAGGCTCTTCTGTAAGGAGTTTCTCTCCTTTCTCGTCAGATTTTATAGTCTGGATTTGGACTCTGCACCTGGATTCCAAGTGCTTTGATATATTTTTAACCATGATACATGTTAAGATTCATCTTAAATTAATAAAAAGTTCAAAAGAACAGCATTTATTTGAAAGATTTTTATTTTTTCAATGTAAAAGTCTTTACTGTTACTATTGTTCCATTTTAGTGCATCTTTAAAAAAATTAAAAAAAAAAAAAAAAACAATACTGACCCCAAACTTTTAGACGGTACTGTATATATGCCTTTTTTAAGGGAACTCAACTCAAATGTTTTCCTGTCATGTCTTGGTGGAAGTACTTTTATTCTGACATGACATCACATGCATCACACATCACTAACCATTCCTTCAACTTTCATGTGCCATCCGCAGAGAATATGTCCCAGTCAGAATAAATAGAAACCTTCTTACACATTCTTCCCTGCTAAAACAACTTTTTTTAGAGTCTCTGAGATCATTCGCTGACTGTTATAGGCACGTTGCATCGACTAAAGGTGACAAATGCGCATAATTCTCTTTTTCTCTGGAGATCCTGATAATGCGACAGGCAATCTGAAGCCACTTAAATCGCTGTCTGTGTTACGGATGTGCAACTGAGAGGATGTGTCTCACCTGCGCTGATGACAGTTTCCTGTAAAACTGTAGTGTGTTACTAAGAGAAGTGAGACTGAGCGTTTAAGCCCTGACACCTCTTTCTCTCTGTTGCTTGTGTAGTTCAGAGCAGACGTGACAGCTACGTTTCAAAGTCCCATAAATATAAACGATATCCTGTGCGCTGTCACACTATTAGGATGATACTGTTTTGCAGTAAATAAAAAGAATTGCCAACCTTATATTTAAAAGGGATGGTACGCTGTGAGATCATTACCTGTACCTCTGGGTATGTTTGAATGCTGTACACATTGCTCTTTTTTATGAAGTGATGTCTTTATGTTTTAGGATAAAAAAATTAAAAAAGCCTATGTGACAAACACACAACTAAAAAAACTATTAACACTTTATTAATCCACAAATCCATATGCTTACATAATATACACTCAATGCTTTACATAATACAAATTGTAATATTTCCATTTTCTTTTCAAGCCTTTTCAGTTGATTACAATCAACACACACACACACACACACACACACACACACACACACACACACACACACACACATCTACTACAGATATCTTACTACATTTTAAAACATGAATAAAATAAAAGTTTTAAATTTGTCAATGTAATTTGTCCATTTAAAAACTAGGACCCACTTTATATTAGGTGGCCTTAACTACTATGTACTAACATTTAAATTAATCATTTGATACAATGCACTTATGGTGTACATACATGTTTTTACATTGTACTTACAATAAAATAAAAAATAAAAAACCTGCATGTAATTAAATCTGTAATTAATTTCTGTAGTTACATTTATATTTACACTGTTGACACATAACCCTACCCTTAAACTTACCCACGCCACCACACCTGTCACTAACTTTACCCTTAAACTTACCCACACCACCACACCTGTCCCTAACTTTACCCTTAAACTTACCTACACCACCACACCTGTCACTAACTTTACCCTTAAACTGACCCACACCACCACACCTGTCACTAACTTTACCCTTAAACTGACCCACGCCACCACACCTGTCACTAACTTTACCCTTAAACTTACCCACACCACCACACCTGTCCCTAACTTTACCCTTAAACTTACCCACGCCACCACACCTGTCCCTAACTTTACCCTTAAACTCACCCACACCACCACACCTGTCCCTAACTTTACCCTTAAACTTACCCACACCTGTCCCTAACTTTACCCTTAAACTGACCCACACCAGTCCCTAACTTTACCCTTAAACTGACCCACGCCACCACACCTGTGCCTAACTTTACCCTTAAACTGACCCACGCCACCACACCTGTGCCTAACTTTACCCTTAAACTGACCCACGCCACCACACCTGTGCCTAACTTTACCCTTAAACTGACCCACGCCACCACACCTGTCCCTAACTTTACCCTTAAACTTACCCACGCCACCACACCTGTGCCTAACTTTACCCTTAAACTTACCCACACCACCACACCTGTCCCTAACTTTACCCTTAAACTTACCCACGCCACCACACCTGTGCCTAACTTTACCTGTATCCCACCTCAATATGAGCAAAAGTGTTTTGCAATACAATATGAACACAGTAAGTACATAGTAGTTAAGGCCACCTAATATAAAGTGGAACCAAAACCTAATTTTTTTTTTTTTTTTTTTTTTTTTTTTTTTTTTTTACTTTTAAACAAAATACTGGTTGCAGCAACTCATTCATCACCAATTTTGTGCATATACAAGTCAGCAATACATTAATTTGAACTGTTTTATTGGCAATGCATACTGGGTTTTAGAAATGCTCAAATCAAAGATCATTTTGATTTGACTTGGTTGGTCTTATATTCTGATAGTATAATTTATTTATTTTTTAATTTTTTATTTTTTGATGATGACTTTACTATTATTCTAAAAATGTAATAATAAAGAATGAATTGGTGGTTCAGAGCAAGTATTATCTTACTTTAGTAGACATCTACACTTCTTTCTTCTATCCCTTTAGCTCTCATGTCTTCTCTTTGCCATATGTTTGTAGATGTATTGAAGATTATAAGAGAGGAGCAGACGGCCGCTCGTGTCAGCCACTGTCAGAATCCTGCACTGAGGGAGTGGACTGTGGGGACACCGCTGACATCCCAGCCAACCAGACCGTGTTTGGGGACCTCTTCTACGGCTACAATAACCACACCAAAGAGATTACATCAGGACAGATCCTTAAGGCCACCTTCAGGTAAACTTTTACAGTATGCTTGATTTTACCTGCCACAGATGACAGATGACTTATATTCACCAATTTGTAATAGCAAGATTGTTATATAATGATAATGATAATGTGAAATTTGGTGTTGAAATTTCTCTTTCTCTGTGATTTTATTAAATCAACGGTTCCTATTTTCAGTTGTGCCCTAGCGTCAGTTCTGCAGGTCATGTTAGTCAATCTCGCATCAGCTGACTGTCAGCTGATCACGTCTACCTATAGGAACACCACGCCTATCACAGCACGCATATATAGGCTCCTTCAGTATCTCGGCACACATATATAAGCTCCTTCAGTATCTCGGCACACATATATAAGCTCCTTCAGTACTGTCAGCTGATCACGTCTACCTACAGGAACACGACGCCTATCATGGCACGCATATATAAGCTCCTTCAGTACTGTCAGCTGATCATGTCTACCTATAGATACACAATATCTATCACAGCACGCATATATAAGCTCCTTCAGTACTGTCAGCTGATCACGTCTACCTACAGGAACACGACGCCTATCATGGCACGCATATATAAGCTCCTTCAGTACTGTCAGCTGATCATGTCTACCTATAGATACACAATATCTATCACAGCACGCATATATAAGCTCCTTCAGTACTGTCAGCTGATCACGTCTACCTATAGGAACACGACGTCTACCACGGCACGCATATATAAGCTCCTTCAGTACTGTCAGCTGATCACATCTACCTATAGATACACAATGTCTATCACAGCACACATATATAAGCTCCTTCTCCAGAGCTCAGAGCTTTACCCTCCTCCATCCAGAGGCTCCTCCTGTCATCCAGTCAGGATTTGGTATTCTGATTTTCCCTGAATCAGACTAAATTCCTGAATTATTTTGTACATTTAAATTCGACAATAATAATATCTGCAATACATTATACTGGTTCTGTTCTGTTTACCCTAAGGAGGGTTATTGCTGCTCTCCCTGCTCTTATCCATGCTAGGCTGCCCAGAACAGAACCATACCACCAATCCAAACTATATGCTGACAGTCAATCAGTCATCTTTGACGATAGTGGTCCTGACAGATATTAATAATACCCCACTGGAGCATGTACAGTATGTTACAGTTATCCTAACAGACTTAAGGGGTGTTTTTTTAGGTTTGGTAAGTGGATTTAACTGTTAACCATTACACATGGCCTTCAGTGGCTTATTTTATTTCAGAGCTTTTGCCAATTATATTGACAGGACAGTGGAGAGGTGACAGGATATGATAGGGAAAAGAGAGGATGATGTGATCAGGAAATTACAGGTCGTAGCATTACCTGCACTTCATGCACTACCTGCCCCAGCACATCTCTGACCGAAAGTGCCCTATTGGCTTTTATTTAATGATGGGAATACCAATATGATAAAAGTCTCTCAACATACTCAATTATAACATAATATTATAATCAGTGTTGGGGAAAGTTAATTTTAAAAGTAATGCATTACAATATTGTGTTACTTAGTTACTTTTTTATGAAAAGTAATGCATTACATTACTTTTTAGTTACTTTTAGTAACACAGGAGAAGAAAGTTAAACACATTTCAATTAAAACTGCAAAATGAAACAAATGTGAGGTGTATGTAATGAGTCCACTGCAGGCAAGTTGATAGAACCCAAGTGCAGCTTTATTTACATCCAAACATGAGCAAACATAAAACAAAGAAAGGCTTGGCTAATATGGCTTGAGAAACTTTGACTTACCAACAATAGCCTCCAGGGCTTTCTACAGGCCAGCCTGGGCTAATAGCCTCAGACCTGTAGCACCGAGCCCAAAACCACAAGTTTTCCAACAAAATACGACCGGAGCAGCTTTAGCACTCGCTTTAGCAGGCTTATCATTTACCATGTCTACTATGTTAATGGTTAGTGCAAATAGTCTTTTACATCACTATTTCTGCCTTATACAGTGGTCAGAATCCACATCGGATCACAAACAGAAGTTACTTCAAACACTTGCTGCTGTCTGAAAGCGAGTTGAGCTAAAATGGTTTTAAAATGACTATAATGCTGATAATCTGGTGTATAAAATCACCCGCGGCGCTGGCGCTGCCGTCTCCAAACTCAGGTAAACTCTGCCTTTATTCGTAACCACTCCTCTAGCCCGAGCTGGCCCACTTTGGACCAAGGTATTCAGCAGGCCAAGAAACCCTGGCCGTTGGCCCCAAGGAAGCCCATGTGACAGTGGAAACGTGACTGGCCCCGGCTCACATTAGCATGTCCGCTTTTGGCCCAACAGTGGAAACGTGGCTAATGGCTACATGGACACCTGTGCACAATCAAGACAATAAACCAGTCAGAACATAACAATATAGAACACATGACAAGGGATCACATGACAAGAACATGACGCAAACAAGGGAAGCACATGGCAAACAGGAAACATGACTATGATTAAATTTAAAAAAAATAAAAGACATGAAAAAAACATGAAAACAAAACTATACATTACAGTGTAACTATCTCTGATTTGTATGCTTTGATATTAATATCATAAAGTGTATGTTCTGCTATATACAGTATGTTTTCTGAAATATACTGCTATTACACCATCCAATCATCAAGGCTAATTTAACAAAAGCACAAATCCTGTCTAGCTACACACAAAGACTCTTTAAAGGTTCCTCTAATTGAAAGAGCCCGGTGATGTGCTCTGTGGTCAGCTCGACCTAAAAGGTCACCATGCAAAGTTGTCAACGGCCTTTAAATTAAACACAGACACTTACAGAGGCTATTTCCTGCAGCAGTTTATCCATTTACTCCGGATGGTTTGATTGGCACGGTAGGGGAGGAGGGAGGCCTAAGTGATGGGAGACATAGTGGGAGGAGAGTTAATATTATCAAGAAGCTAAATCTCAAAAGCTCTGATCTCATTTGGAGGCACCCAGAGAGACGTTGAAAAGCACATGCCTCATGCTCTAGGACTTTCTCTCTGTGCTGTTCTCTTCACCTTTTGAGAGGCCTTGTGCCTAATGTGAGCTCTAATTATGTGGAATGGTGAGGAGTAAATTAAAAGTGACCATAAGCACGTTTGGTTTAATGGGGCTTAATTGGACCAGCTGAAGCTACTGGATCTTCAGTTGAACAAAAGGAGGCTACGGCAAGTTCATTAATCCGTCATAGAGCGTCGTAGGGCCGCGACAATTAATTTCAGACCTGAGGAAATAGTTGAAAATCTGCTGCTCAGGAGAAGCAGCAGCTGGAAATGAAATGTTGTTTGATCTTTTAGGATGAGGAATGGAAATCTTTGTGAATGAGAACTTTAGTGTGGATAAACAAAACACTGATTGGGTTCTGAGACAAATGCATTCATTTAGGTTGACCAAGGTAAGACTATGAGGTTAAAAAAGAAAAATAGTAAAGATTTATGTTAGCTGTTTATGCTAGCAATGTTATTAAAGAGTTTTTTTTTATTTATTTTTTATTTTTTTGCATTTCACTCTGATGGGGGAAAATATTGTTTGATAATAGTGCCATTTACAGACACTATAGTTAATTTCTGTAAGTGAGGAGAGACAAATAAAGTAAACTGACATATTATACCCACAAATTCCACCTCAAACACACCCCCATCCTGCCATTGGTCAGTCTAACAGATAGTCCCACCCCAAACACACCCCCATCCTGCCATTGGCCAGAACAGATAGTCCCACCCCAAACACACCCCCATCCTGCCATTGGCCAGGACAGATAGTCCCACCCCAAACACACCCCCATCCTGCCATTGACCAGGACAGATAGTCCCACCCCAAACACACCCCCATCCTGCCATTGACCAGGGCAGATAGTCCCACCCCAAACACACCCCCATCCTGCCATTGACCAGGACAGATAGTCTCACCCCAAACACACCCCCATTCTGCCATTGACCAGGACAGATAGTCCCACCCCAAACACACCCCCATCCTGCCATTGACCAGGGCAGATAGTCCCACCCCAAACACACCCCCATCCTGCCATTGACCAGGACAGATAGTCTCACCCCAAACACACCCCCATTCTGCCATTGACCAGGACAGATAGTCCCACCCCAAACACACCCCCATCCTGCCATTGACCAGGGCAGATAGTCCCACCCCAAACACACCCCCATCCTGCCATTGACCAGGGCAGATAGTCCCACCCCAAACACACCCCCATCCTGCCATTGGCCAGGGCAGATAGTCCCACCCCAAACACACCCCCATCCTGCCATTGGCCAGGACAGATAGTCCCACCCCAAACACACCCCCATCCTGCCATTGACCAGGACAGATAGTCCCACCCCAAACACACCCCCATCCTGCCATTGACCAGGACAGATAGTCTCACCCCAAACACACCCCCATCCTGCCATTGACCAGGACAGATAGTCCCACCCCAAACACACCCCCATCCTGCCATTGACCAGGGCAGATAGTCCCACCCCAAACACACCCCCATCCTGCCATTGACCAGGACAGATAGTCTCACCCCAAACACACCCCCATTCTGCCATTGACCAGGACAGATAGTCCCACCCCAAACACACCCCCATCCTGCCATTGACCAGGGCAGATAGTCCCACCCCAAACACACCCCCATCCTGCCATTGACCAGGCAGATAGTCCCACCCCAAACACACCCCCATCCTGCCATTGACCAGGACAGATAGTCTCACCCCAAACACACCCCCATTCTGCCATTGACCAGGACAGATAGTCCCACCCCAAACACACCCCCATCCTGCCATTGACCTGGAGCAAATTGACCAGGATTGGTGGAGCAAAATGATGAGCATTTGAGCTGAGCATGTTTTGCTTCAGTGTTTGTTCTTTAATTGCTAATGTGACCTTTGACACCACAGACTGAACTAAATGAAGCGTCGCTCGTCATTGGTTGAGCTAAATTGGTATTATCTAATTGTGTAACAGCTGATTGGTTGATTGGAATCCATTACATCCCTTTCTATCAAAGTTATCTGATTTTATCAAGATGAGTTTGTTCAGTTTAACTCTGAGTTCTTTTATTAGCATTTTCTAAACTATAGCGAATAAACTGTGATAATGTGAGAAAATGTTGAAGGTGTCTGAATATATTTAGTTTTGTCTGCATTTGATGTTTTAGTACTTCATTCACTAAATAAATTATGCAAATCTGTTAAAGATGCAATACACCCACAATATATGTGTTGGACAGATATAGAGGATTAGGCAGACTGCCACAATCTGGTGTGATTTAATGGGATCCAGACACCTGAATACAGAATTCAGCTTTGCCATCACAGGATGCTCTTATACTGTATTTTTTAATTTTTTTATTTTATAAAATAAATGCAACCTTGTTGATCATAAATATTACCGACCCTAAACGTTTGACCAGCAGTGCCAGGCAAATAGTATTTTCTGAACTGTTTATAATAGGCCAAGGGTGTATTTGTGCTGATATTACAGTGCAATTTTAACACCGTAACATGTTTAATGGATTTTGAGTGCTTATTGAATAAGGCAAAGGTTTGTGCGCTGAAATACTGCATGCACAACTGTTTAGTGAATTCACCCCTGAATCTTCTCTAAAAGAGAAAGTGAGATGTAAAATGGCAAATGATTCATATTTTGGTATTACATCAACTCACCTGCATGCAATATACACATTCATGAGGAATTAAACATAAACTTACAGTGGTAACTCTGATTCATCTCTTTCCAAAATGATGCAACAGGGAAAAGAGTGAGCAACTGCCAGATAAAACCCATCCAGAGAGGTTGAAGATGTTTATTATTCTGTTTTAAACTTACACATGCCGTGTGTTTCCTTTGGCGCTTCACCAAAAGTTACTACCCACAAGTCTGGGGTGTCACGCAGCAGCTGCTTTTATGATCTGACTCATATCTGAAAGGCATGGTTACATTTCTATGCTGTTTAATCCTGAACGTGAGGTGCAACACATTTCCTGTGACAACCTTCCCAAAAAACTATGCAGAATCTATTAGCTCCTGTTTGAGGCTCTTCAGGACACTGAGTTCTCTGACAGATGAACATGCCATTGTGAAAGCCCTGTATTTCAGCAAGTGTGCACTGTTGGATCTTTGCTCTATCTGTAAAGAAACTTTTATGAAGAAATGCAGAGGATAGACAGGACACAAGGGGACCTAGAGGAAAGATTTATTGCTTTTCATAGCCAAGATATTCTGGAAATGGAACTGTTTGAGATCATATTGATATTTCTGACTTGCATTCAGAATCTAGTGTTTTGCCAAAAGTTGAAACATGAAACTCCTAACCCTCATGCTGTTCCAAACCTTTCTTTCTTGTGTGGAACACAAAAGATATTTTGAAAAATGTTTTTCCTCAATTTTGTCCATGCAATAAAAGTCACTGGGGTCCAATGTCGTGTGTGCGTGTGTGTTTTATAAGAGAGACAAATAATCAGTGTTGTTACTTATACTTTTAATCTTTCTCACTCATGTTTATTTATTTATATTTTTAATTCTATGGCATATTTATATTTCCACAAATTATTAACATGCATGGATATGGTGACATTGGATTTGTCCATTTCGCTCATTTCCATCTCAAAATACCAGCCTGTTGTGCCTGTTAATTGTCAGCTTAATTTAGCTTATAGTTTATCTTGGTTTGGTACTGCACATTTGCTAGCCAACTGCATGTCCGTGCTCATCATTTTAATTATATGTGGTCTTTTGAGATGTAGCATCTGGCACGTTGCAAGTCGAATCGGCACCTCCCCAAGCGGTAATTGACATGTTCCAGTGCCATTTCCACATAAAATTGTATATTAGTGCTATTTATGTCCCAATTATAATTTTCTGCTGCACAAATATGTTTGTATTGTTTCTGTCTTGCTCTAATAATAACAGAGTTTTGGTAAAAATGTGTGATTTTGGGAAGCACTCTAAGCTCTGAACACGTACAATCAGTGGTTTTGGAAAAGTGCAAATTAAACTTGACAGGTGAGGTTTGTTAAGACACACTTTGATGTTAGCTTGCTGGAAGTTTAAAATCATTTTAAAAGCTTGAAGTTTGAAGGTTTTACAGGCTGTACAGTCAGTCAGATAGATAGATATATAGATAGATGGATGATGGACGGATGGACAGACAGATAGATGGATGGATGGATGGATGGATGGATAGATAGATGATGGATAGATAGATAAATGATGGACGGACAGACGGACGGACAGACAGACAGACAGTCAGACAGACGGATGGATGGATGGATGGATGGATGGATAGATAGATAGATGATGGATAGATAGATAAATGATGGACGGACAGACGGACGGACGGACGGACAGACAGACAGACAGACAGTCAGACAGACAGATGGATGGATGGATGGATGGATGGATGGATGGATGGATGGATGGATGGACGGACGGACGGACGGACGGACGGACGGACGGACGGACAGACAGATAGATAGATGGATGACCTTAAATGTTGAAAAGACTGTAACTATGTTCTTTACAAACAGGAGCAAACTCAGGGATTGTCCTGAAATCTTAGTAAATGGGCAAAAAATCAACAATGTGGATGAATTCAACTGAATTCAAATGAATTCAATGAGTTTTAAAAATCATGTTAAAAAGTTGAGTAACACACTGAAATGTAACTTCATAAACTACAGACACATAAGAAACTCTAACATACATTTTTAAATGCATTGATTCTCCCACATTTTTTCTATTGCATGACAAGTTGGTCTCAGGCATGTAAAACAGCCTTAAAACCACTTGAATTATTATATAAAAGTGCCCTTAAGTTTCACGACAAAAAAAAAAAAAAAAAAACACGTCAGTATCATCACTGTCAGATACTCACCAAATATAGTATTTTAAATCTTGAAATTGTAATAATGCACACAAATGCATGCCTATTGTTTAAAATCATTCATAATGCTACTGCTCCTCCTTTGAAAAAAAAAAATGGTTACACTCTGCTCAGAAAAAACAACAAGAGCTACCCGATCAGTTACCAGGGGAGAATGCAGTATTCCTAAACGCAGGACTTCATTTGGTAAATAATCTTTTTCTTTTATTGCCATAAATCAAAGGAACACACTTCCAACAGAGCTGATTACATGTACGGATTTTAAAACATTTTCATGTCATACAAAACATTGGAGGCTGTCACAGCAAACAGACACAGCTTGTAGACACTTGTGTGTGTGTGTGTGTGTGTGTGTGTGTGTGTGTGTGTGTGTGTGTGTGTGTGTGTGTGTGTGTGTGTGTGTGATTTGGGGGGCATATTTATTTATAAAAGGTGGTGGGAGGGGGGTAAATTGTTTTAATGATGTGGAAATGTGTGTATTCATAACTTTGTAATTTATATTTTGCACAACTGTGAATTTAGTAACTGTTAATTTATTGTATGTTCTGTCTACCTGCCCAGGGACTATGGGTGGAAAATAGCAACTTGCTAAAACCCGGTGCAATGCATCTCTCCTTGTTATATACAGGGTTAATGTTTTATTGTGCACTGTCCCTGTTCAAATAAAATAAATAATAATAATAGACAGACAGATAGATGGACGGATGGATGGATGGATGGATGGATGGATGGATGGATAGATTGCTTTTGGTTTCTTGGATGGTAGTTACAGAGGACATCAGAACGTCTACAGAGAGAGAGAGAGGGGGATACAAATACTGACAATCCAACTTTTACTGCACATTGTTGAAGTTTCACACACACACACACACACACACACACACACACACACACACACACACACACACACAGAGACATTTGCACGGTGCATTCTCCAAGTACGGTACATACACTGTGTGTGGGTTACGCACTGGATGTTACGCTCAAGGCTGTGCTACAGTCTTTATCTATCCAGAAAGTCCCTATGGCACTGCTGCCAAAACTCTATCGCATGTTGAGCAGCAGTCAGTCAGGTTTTTCTTTCTTTTCTTTTTTTTTCTTTAAAGGTAGTGTTTTATCTTTGTACCATAGCTTAGATATTAAGCAACTTATGTAAACATTTTGTTGAGATCTTAATTAAATACTGTACACAGGCTTTATAGGGCATTTCAAACGGTGTACCCACGCCTACTTCCACCCACTTATCTTGTGTGCATTGCCAGGATTTGATTTTGAGCATCATGAGACTTTCCACCTAAAACATATGCCCTTTCCTAATTACTTTCCCTCTCCTCTGGGTTCCAGCCTTAACCAGTTTCACTTCTATTCCTTCCCAGCATGATTTGAGCTGGTTTTAATGAATTTTTTAGTGCCCTTTGTTCTCATTAAGAGTTTTCAGAATCATGATTAGGTCTACCTCTCTTAAAATCTCCCAGTTGGATGTTTCTATCCACAGCAAGAAACTCAAAGTGCTACCTTTCTCCCAGCACTAAATTAAAACATCACACATGGGCCTTGAACAGTCAGATTATTTTTTTAAAGCCTTGAGCTGTTTCCATATGGCTCATCTTTTCAAGCACTCTTATAACTTTTCCTTATAATTAGAAAAGGCAGGATGGGGGTGTGTTTGGGGTGGGACTATCTGTCCTGGTCAATGGCAGGATGGGGGTGTGTTTGGGGTGGGACTATCTGTCCTGGCCATTGGCAGGATGGGGTGTGTTTGGGGTGGGACTATCTGTCCTGGCCAGTGGCAGAATGGGGGTGTGTTTGGGGTGGGACTATCTGTCCTGGCCAGTGGCAGAATGGGGGTGTGTTTGGGGTGGGACTATCTGTCCTGGCCAATGGCAGGATGGGGGTGTGTTTGAGGTGGGACTATCTGTCCTGGCCAATGGCAGGATGGGGGTGTGTTTGGGGTGGGACTATCTGTCCTGGCCAATGGCAGGATGGGGGTGTGTTTGGGGTGGGACTATCTGTCCTGGTCATTGGCAGAATGGGGGTGTGTTTGGGGTGGGACTATCTGTCCTGGCCAATGGCAGGATGGGGGTGTGTTTGAGGTGGGACTATCTGTCCTGGCCAATGGCAGGATGGGGGTGTGTTTGGGGTGGGACTATCTGTCCTGGCCAATGGCAGGATGGGGGAGTGTTTGGGGTGGGACTATCTGTCCTGGCCAATGGCAGGATGGGGGTGTGTTTGAGGTGGAACTATTTGTCCTGACCGATGGCAGGATGGGGGTGTGTTTGAGGTGGGACTATCTGTTAGACTGACCAATGGCAGGATGGGGGTGTGTCTGAGGTGGGACTATCTGTTAGACTGACCAATGGCAGGATGGGGGTGTGTCTGAGGTGGAACTATCTGTCCTGACCGATGGCAGGATGGGGGTGTGTTTGAGGTGGGACTATCTGTTAGACTGACTGATGGCAGGATGGGGGTGTGTTTGGGAAAACCTCTTTGACAGCAGGTATTATTTTTGCAGTTCTGTTTAGTGGTTTACAGGGTACAAGCTAAAAATACTGCCATTTTAAATGAATTAATTCACCTTTTTAAATTATGATTAATTATGTGTGAAATCATCTCTTAATGATATTAATTGACAACTGGATATCTCATTATCTTGCCTGAAATTGAATATCAACTTAATTTTCACCCCTTTAGTTTAAAGTTACTTATTTAAATCGAAAGAAAACAAAATGTACTTGCTGCAAAAGTTTATTTCTCATTTTCCAGCAATTTTATTGTGTTAGCTTTCTGAGTCTACCATTTATTTAGATGGCTTTTCAAGACTTCCAGTTGAATTCTGTCATTATTATACTCTATAATCTGCCATAAGCTGTTGCTGGACAGCAACAGTTCACCTATTTTTATATGCAGAATTGTCCTATTGTCATTTTGAATTATTTATATTATCCACTTGCTCTCATTCGACAGATATTCCCACCTGAGCATCTCATAAAACTTGCATATTCTGTCTATAATTACATGCAGCTTGATATTATTGCTGAAATATCCTTCCTGTATGTCTGTTCGTTGTCGACCCACATGATTAATGAAGTTACATGGCCTTGAGTTTATTCTCAGGAGACTTTTCTGTATGCAGTATATATTTTTAGGTAGGGAAAGTTAACATTTTTGTAATTTTGTAAGCTAAAATATAGAGAAAGTTGTGGTAAGGTATTAAGTTTGGTTGTGTTTACATTTATATTTTATATTAATTGTATTATTTGTATCATTATGCACCAAAATTCACAGACATTTTAATTCACAGGGGTTATAGTCGAAATTGTTACCCGGTATTAATTTCAGAAACTTAAAAAACTGTATGTATCATTTTCATTAAAATTACTGGCCCCTAAGTTTATTGCACATTTCAATTTAGCTGCACCGGCTCCGTGGGGAACTGAACCTTTTATCAGATGTGACTTTGACAAGCAATAACGCAGAGCTATTAATATTTCAATATGCGAGTATCTATTGAAGCGTGAGCTTCAAGTTTGACAAGAGAAACAACTTTTTTACATTTTTATTAGATGTGGGGAGGGAATCCCCTGATGTTCAGAGAAATTTCTGCAGAATGTGCTCTGGTGTGCCTTCCAGCACACCCAAGAGGATGTATTTGGGAATAGTTTTTGAGGTTTATGCCAGATTTAATTTGGCCTAGAAAACCTTCGCTTGAATATACATCTGTGAAATCTGATATATCATGTTCTGGGTTACAAATATTATAGGATATTGTTATTATTAAGCCAAGGAAATGGCTATTTTCTTTATTAAAGGCAGGAAGCGGGTTTATTTAGCACTGTAGACATACTGTATAGGACTGTTTGTCGAACATAAATGACAGATTGTTCCACTTTCAGTCCCTTTTCATTTCTATATTAACATAAAGCACATATTCCAAGCCTCTGGCTTTTTTTCCCTGTTTAAGCCCCAATTATTTATACAGTGCTCTGTGTATTCAGAGATAATATAATTCCCTCATCCAAGTCCACTTTTAAATCGGATACGACAGTAATGTTTAAAAAGAGATTTAGATTGCATAATGTTGCCTGGTACAATTTCCTGAATGCTTGCTCATTTACGAGATGCTCTAGTAAACAGCGTTCTAGAATCATGTGCATTCTGTGTATTTCCCTTGTGTGCTTTCTAGGTGTTTATTCTATATTCTCCTTTCCTCCTTTTATTCCTACTTTTCTTTGACATACATTGTTTTTAGATCACATCATTCAGTTTCCACGTATGTATATACTCAGTCCCAGAATATTTTAACCTTGATCTAACTTAAGATACATAGAGAAATATTGAGTCAGACCTTCTATAAATGCACAGTTTGTGCATTTTTTTGTGCATCTTTTGCTGTTATATCAGTTTATCCCTTCCCATCAGTCCTTTCCAATGCATATTTATTATTTTCTCACATTGCTTTGAAACTAAACTATATCTAGTTTAACCCATCTTCTCACTTGTTTTATCTCTATATTCTTGTTTAAATTCAAACTGTATTTTCCTACTCTTTCCTCCAGTCTAGAGTACTTCAGCAGATCTCATTTAGATATACACGTTGTGCCCTGCTTTATTCAGTTGTTCTCTTCTTTCAACTTCTCCCCACAATGTTATGTCATTATATAAACTTTTAACAACGTTTCAAATGCATCCTATCCACTTTGACTTAATTTACTCCTTCACCCTCCATTTATGTCTATTTAGTCTGACGTAGATGTCACATCATTGCAGCAAAATCTATTGGAAAATGTATTTTTCATTTTTTATTGTTTTCTTTCTGTGAACATTGTTCATGACAAGCTCATATGTTAAATGGGTCATGAACTGCATTGTTTTATAATGTTTCCTGGGGTGCACTTATAATGTTAGTATGAATTTTACATCAAAAATAATTATATAAATAATTTATAAATAAAAAAAAATATTCCTCTGATTTGAAATCTCTGTTTGAAGGGGCGTGTCTGCTGAGCTCTGTGATTTCTGTACTCTCACAAATGCCTTCATCATAACTAGCAGTGCAAACATGTTGTAAATAATGGGAGTTTTGGCAAGCATAAGCATTAGCGATCCTAGCATTAGGACTCTTTTAGAGGTAATGTTATTTTTAGTCCAGTGATCCTGTATCGCTCTTCTCTCCTCGTCATCTCACTAACACTCCAGTGGGCAGGGTCAAAGTTGCAATGATGAAGTGGGCGTTGATTTTTTTTTTCTACAGAAGCAGTCCTTCACCTATCTATTATTGGCATGAATGCAGCAACTCGATTTCTGCACTCTCACAAATGCTTTCATCATAACTAACAGTGAAAACATTAAGTAAATAAGAGATTTGTTGACTATAACGGGAGTTTTGGCAAGAGTCCAGAACTCTTTAAACTCGCTCTTTGATTGACAGCTCCAGCGATTGTAAAGGGAGCGCTCTTTGATCCCATTCAATTTAATCAGTTTAAATAACAGATTATTTTTATCCTACTAAGAGAAGTTGAGTGTTTAGTCACTGGTTTGATTTACTGACACATAGACAAAGAACATCTGACTATACATGAATCATTACATATCAGAAATCACTGGTCTCAGATCAGGCATTAGAATTAACATGGTTACTCCCATATCGTAAAAGTCTGTTTGCAAAGCCTGCACCAAAATTGCGACTGATTTCCCAAAGAATCCATAGTTAATTGTACCGAATACAAATAAATAATGCTCCACTGAGACATTCACATTGTTGACAATAAATAAGCACATTCCTAGCATTAGAATCCTTTGGAAGGTAATGTTATTTTTAGTCCTGTATTGCTCTTCTCTCCTCGTCATCTCACACCAGTGGGCAGGGCCAAAGTTGCGATGATGAAGTAGGCGTTGATCTTCTCACCATCTATTATAGACACATTCCACAATGAGTCGTTCTCTGGGATTGGTTACAGTAAAAGCTGTTTTTGTACTTATGAAGAAGTTTTAAGTTCTGAAACAGGATATTCTTATATTATGATGACCTCTAACATGTCAAAAGCTCAAGGAAAATTTGACTTCTCAGTTCATGACCCCTTTAATGTTTACTGTTTAGTTAAGTGTACATTATCCATATTTTACAAGATTGTTTTATTCGCTCTTCATTTAGCATTATCATTCAATTGTTTCATTGTATTGATAACATTGCCACAAAGCACCACCTAGCAATTAGCATTTTTATTTATTTATTTATTTAGTAAGATATAAACAGAACAAAAAAAACAAAAAAAAAATGTAAAGGGTTCAAATGTAGGATTTATGTAATTGACAGATGACCCTTCAAAGAAAGAAGTGTGTTTTGAGTGGACTGTGTTCTTTATCTTCTGCTATCTAGGCAGAAAAACTTTGCCCGTGGCATCGAGCAGCAGCTCCCGGATGGCATGGTGGTGGCGTCTGTGCCGACTGAAGCCCAGTGTCATGAGGAGCTGTCTGACCCAGTGCCCGATCCAGAGTACCTCACTGGTAAGAACTTGTACATTTATGATTAATCACGCAACACCTCAGTGACTACATCAGTTTGTAGTCTCTTAAGAAGCCACTGACAACCAAGAGAAAAAAAAAAAAAAAAAAAAATCTTAATTTTTTATTTATTTTTATGATTCATGTGATTACCTAATCAATAGGGGGTGTAACAATACATTGTTAGTCGATATATCGCAATATAAAAATGCGACAATATGTATTGTTGATGTACGATGTGATTCACGATATAGAGTTGTTTTATCCAAGACTCAGCTTACTGTATTTATAAGGTATAATTCACACAAATCATGTTCTCACCCTCATGTCCGTTTAAAGTCCATTCCTCTAAAACTTTAAAGATCAAAAAAATATAAAGCCATCGTAAAATTAACCGATCGAGTGTCTAATCCAAATCCAAGTGTTCTGAAGAGCCACAGTGGCTTTATATGATGAACAGATTTACAACACGCATACTGTAGTAAACTCGGACGTACAAATGCTTGCGTGACGCACGAAAACAACATGAGAGTGAGTTTACATTTTTGGATGAGCTAAACATTACAGTTTGGGAAAAGAGATGTTGACACACTTTCTTGCGATTAGAACTGAGACTGATTGCATTGATCGTCTGAAGCGCACACACTCCTCAAAGTGAAAGCACAAACATCATTTAAATCTTTCCTGTAGCTTTCCCGGAGCTCAAACGACAAGAGCGTTGCGCTAGCAACGCCAAGGTCATGGGTCAAGGTCATCGATTCCTAGGGAAAGCAAGAACTGACAAAATGTAAAAAAATTAAAAATAAATGTGTATGAATGCAATGTAAGTCGCTTTAGATAAAAGCGTCTGCCAAATGCATTAATGTAAATGTAAATCACCAGATCACATTTAGTTTGCATTTTAGATGGTTTATTCTTATGTATAGTGCATTATAGCGGGAGAGGCGGGACATAGCGAGCACCGGGAGAGTGTGTGTGCGCGTGGCGCGAGGACTACGTGAGGGGAAAAACTAAAGCTCACGGAGATTCAGAGACATTACTACATTAAACGACTATATATAATGTTGAATATAATGTATAATAATGCAATGGTGGAATAGAACCTCTTCTTTATTTTGGTTTAAAATATTGTGTATTGTATCGTATTGTATCGTGAGTTCTGTATCGTGATTTGTGACACGAGTGTATCGTTACACCCCTACTAATCAAGTAATTTTCTTAATCTATTGACAGCCCTATATTATTGTTCTGTGGTTTCAAAAGCAGTTCAGAAGGATGATCTGTGTAATCTGTGGTTCATTTGAGGAGCATTGTGTTTTTTGATGGTGTCGATACTGGCAGTATTACATAAGCTGAGTGACAATATCTTATTATAAATATTATAACTCCTTCACTGAGGTCACCGTATAAAAACAACTGGCTAAAAGGCTTTATCTTGTCAGTCAGTGACATGAAAAAGCTTGGTGTTGTGCTCTATTGGCTCAGGGTGCTGAGTCATGCCGTATAGACATCAAATATATCTACATATTAACAGAATGCGGAATATATTTTTTACAGATATGTGTTCTGTTCTTGTCTAAGTATTTTAGATGTTTTCTAAATTGTGTCCTTGTTTGGTATTGGTTGTGTTTGGTTATGTAATAAGTCGTGATGTGAGGATTGCCTATTCTGTACTGCTGGTCTTGCATTTGTTTAAAGGGGTCGTATGATGTGATTTCTTGTTTTTCTTTCTCTTTAGTGTGTTATGAGGCTGTTTGTGTAGGTATAAGATCTGCTGCGTTACAAAGCTCAAAGTCTCAAACCCAAAGAGATCTTCTTTGTAAAAGTTAAGGCTCAGCCACACCTTCCTAAAATGCTTCGTTCAAACACGCCGCCGCAAATCTACGTCAGTTTCATCACACCGGCCAAATGTATACGCAAAGAAAGAAGGCATAACTTTTATTCTCACTGTAGTCGCCGGCGCCGCCATGTCGTGGAGACGCTGTGTTTTTCCTTGGCCTTCCAAATAATGGGGACAATGATAAGACAGTGGCTAAACTTTAGTTACAACTCTGTTCCAGAACATTACAACCCAAATTTTCGACTGTGTGATGCACATTTTTCTGAGGACTGTTTCTAGCACTTGGGAGAGCACAGGCCATTTCTACGTCTTTGTCGTTTCTATGATAACAAATGCAAATGTACCAATCTGATACGTTCTGGTGCAGTCGCGCTGGCAACGCTGATTGATCAGCTTGACATCTGCATCATCCGGATCAGATTTGGGCTCGAATTGATAAGGTAAGACCGACATTATCATCTGTCAATATTGAGTTGGGAGCTGATGTTCCAAATATGGTAAGGGGCGTGACATTTCCACCACACACTTAAGGTATTCGGGGCAATCACAAGGCCCTGGATCGCTGGCCAATCAGAGCACACCGCACTTTTCAGAAAGATGAGCTTTGTAAAAATCGGAAAGGCGGGGCATATAGAGGAGCAACAATAATATAGTGTATGTGTAAAATTATTACTTGTTAAAACACATTGCATTAAACCAAAAACACAAAATAATGTTCTTTTTAGAACCATCATATGACCCCTTTAAGTAGAAATGAGTGATACAGGTCATGGGACTGAAACATTGCTAAATAAATTTTGATCACTTTTGCAAGCTGGGATAATGTGCAGATTTTATGTTTACTAGTTTATATTGGGCTTTAACTATTGAGTTTGTCCTACGAAGAGGGAAAAAAGAGGATACCTTTTAGCGCAAATATAACTATTGCATATGTACAAACCCAATTCCAAAAAAGTTGGGACTGTACAAATTGTGAATAAAAACAGAATGCAATGATGTGGAAGTTTCAAATTTCAATATTTTATTCAGAATACAACATAGATGACATATCAAATGTTTAAACTGAGAAAATGTATAATTTTAAGGGAAAAATAAGTTGATTTAAAACTTCATGGCATCAACACATCTCAAAAAAGTTGGGACAAGGCCATGTTTCCCACTGTGTGGCATCCCCTCTTCTTTTTCTAACAGTCTGCAAACGTCTGGGGACTGAGGAGACAAGTTGCTCAAGTTTAGGAATAGGAATGTTGTCCCATTCTTGTCTAATACAGGCTTCTAGTTGCTCAACTGTCTTAGGTCTTCTTTGTGGCATCTTCCTCTTTATGATGCGCCAAATGTTTTCTATGGGTGAAAGATCTGGACTGCAGGCTGGCCATTTCAGTACCCGGATCCTTCTTCTACGCAGCCATGATGTTGTAATTGATGCAGTATGTGGTCTGGCATTGTCATGTTGGAAAATGCAAGGTCTTCCCTGAAAGAGACGACGTCTGGATGGGAGCATATGTTGTTCTAGAACTTGGATACACCTTTCAGCATTGATGGTGCCTTTCCAGATGTGTAAGCTGCCCATGCCACACGCACTCATGAACCCCATCCCATCAGAGATGCAGGCTTCTGAACTGAGCGCTGACAACAACTTGGGTTGTCCTTGTCCTCTTTAGTCCGGATGACATGGCGTCCCAGTTTTCCAAAAAGAACTTCAAATTTTGATTGGTCTGACCACAGAACAGTTTTCCACTTTGCCACAGTCCATTTTAAATGAGCATTGGCCCAGAGAAAACGCCTGCGCTTCTGGATCATGTTCAGATATGGCTTCTTTTTGACCTATAGAGTTTTAGCCGGCAGCGGCGAATGGCACGGTGGATTGTGTTCACGACAATGTTTTCTGGAAGTATTCCTGAGCCCATGTTGTGATCTCCATTACAGTAGCATTCCTGTATGTGATGCAGTGCCGTCTAAGGGCCGGAGATCACGGGCATCCAGTATGGTTTTCCGGCCTTGACCCTTACGCACAGAGATTGTTCCAGATTCTCTGAATCTTTGGATGATATTATGCACTGTAGATGATGAGAACTTCAAACTCTTGGCAGTGTTTCTCTGAGAAACTCCTTTCTGATATTGCTCCAGTATGTTTGGCCGCAGCATTGGGGGAATTGGTGATCCTCTGCCCATCTTGACTTCTGAGAGACACTGCCACTCTGAGAGGCTCTTTTTATACCCAATCATGTTGCCAATTGACCTAATAAGTTGCAGATTGGTCCTCCAGCTGTTCCTTATATGTACATTTAACTTTTCCGGCCTCTTATTGCTACCTGTCCCAACTTTTTTGGAATGTGTAGCTCTCATGAAATCCAAAATGAGCCAATATTTGGCATGACATTTCAAAATGTCTCACTTTCAACATTTGATATGTTATCTATATTCTATTGTGAATAAAATATAAGTTTATGAGATTTGTAAATGATTGCATTCCTTTTTTATTCACATTTGTTATTTGTACAGTGTCCCAACTTTTTTGGAATCGGGTTTGTATATGAAAATGTGATAAAATATATTTATTCAGTGTGAGAAAGACATAACTGAGTATTACTGAATAAAATATACAGTTATACAGCTCCCACTGATCCTGTATTATTTAAGACAACATTGATGTTTGTTTATCTAATTTTTGAGCTATTTAAACAAATTGTAATTTTTGCCACTTTCCCCAAGTGTTGACAAAGCTTTGAACACATTCTATTAGTTTTACAGATTATAAATGTTTGTCTTGATTAAGTAAGCCTCTTAATCTTGCCCTTGACCTTATAAATCCACAATAGTAACACTCTTCACTTGGATTTCCTGTTTAGCATGATCACAACAAAGCCATTCAGCATTTCCATAACTCATTGAATAAATCAGAGGCTGTAGTTTGGGTCCAGGCTTCGCTGCACTTCAGAATACAGCACAGCCTCTCATACCTAAATGTGTATTTAATTGTTTATTAAGAAAGAATGATTATTCGAAATCAATCCTCTCAGTAATTCAGATCAAGATGCTTCACATTCATCTTCAGTGTTTGTGTGTGTTTGTGTGCATATGTTATAAGTACTTGCAAACAGTTGACTGGTTCACATTATCTTCTGCCAGATCAAGTGGATGATGAAGAGGCATAAAAACAGAGAGGGTATTTACAAAATAATTTTTCAGGGGCTTCTGGATGCTGCTGACTCTGTCAGGACTCATTAGCTGACCAATCTAACTCCTTTCTGGACTCACCGCAGTACAAGTATTCTGCGCGGCAGCTCCTTACCCTAAATCCTGTCACGTCGAATGAGGCTTCAGAATGCTGCATCTTTCATCATACTCTTTCCCTCTGGCTTCGGCCACCCATATCAGACTGACAAAGAATGAAGGATTATAGTCCTTAAGGTCTGATGTAAAATTAACAGCAGGAAAGGCCAAACAAAATAGAAATATTACGTGCTTGTTTATTTTTTCTTCATCTGGCAGTTGTTGCCAGTTTCAGCATGTACTGTATCTTTTCATTAATGTCTTGTCAAAAGTCCTTGACAAGATCTGAGTCATTCTTCACTTTATGCATGGTTAACAAATCTTGTACTTTAGACGTTCCTGGCATATATTAGAGTTGTTACTAGGGTGTCAATTAATTAAATATAATGGGGTCTAATGTTATTTCATGCATTCTGCCTTATTTACACTGTTAAAGAGTTGATTCTCATGATACACATGGACAACATAAAAATAAAATAAAAACAAGTTGGACGTGACAGAGTATTTCTGTGCCAAATACACTCATTCAGGATTCAAACCTTTTTCTTTTTTTTCATGTATGGCCCTGTATGATGTCATAAAGGGTGGAACTGCTTGTATGGGCACTTCACCTGAATGAGTGCACACACACACACACACACACACACACAGAGCTTCGTTCGGGTTACGGGAGCCGTCGGCGGAGCTGGTGTTGTGTTTTTAGACACAAGATCAACAATGTCACTAAAGAAGTGTGTTTCTGCTGTGAGGGAAAGATCAGCTTGTTCAGCTTCCCAAATAAGCCAGCGTTAAGGAAACAGTGGATGCAGTTTGTGTTTCCGGAGTTCTGCAAGTGTGTGTGTTTGTTCCCGGTCATGAGTGGAAACCTCAGGCGGAGAGTGAAACTGCAGCAAATGTGTGTGTTTTGTTGGCAATCGGCGCGTAATGTGCATATAATGTGAACAACACCAACGTATAGTGAATCGAGAATTATCCAGGGATAATGCCATGATGTGTGTGTGTGTGTGTGTGTGTGTGTGTGTGTGTGTGTGTGTGTGTGTGTGTGTGTGTGTGTGTGTGTGTCTCCTCCTGCACGCCTCCACGAGCTCGGCTGTTTTTAGAAAGAATCGGTACAGTGTATCTGTCTTTTATAAATATGATAAACTAAAGACTCTTCGGAGATATGAAGGATCAACACTACTCTATAGATACTCCAGATTAACATGAGACTGGCAGAAACTGTGTGTGTGTGTGTGTGTGTGTGTGTGTGCTCATGACTCTTTAGCTCCACCCACTGCACGCCTCCTCGAGCTCGGCTGTTTCCAGAAAGAATCGGTACAGTGTATCTGTCTTTTATAAATATGATAAACTAAAGACTCTTGGGAGATATGAAGGATCAACACTACTCTATAGATACTCCAGATTAACACGAGACTGGCAGAAACTGTGTGTGTGTGTGTGTGTGTGTGTGTGTGTGTGTGTGTGTGTGTGTGTGTGTGTGTGTGTGTGTGTGTGTGTGTGTGTGTGTGTGTTATGACCCCTTTAAAAAATAATAATTACATTATATGTTGGTTAAAATGCAAATTGCATTTATCAGCACTTGATGAGAAAAGCTTACAAATGATAAATTCAGAGACAGTAAAGCACGGAATAGACATTCACAAACATGACTTTAGTAGTCAGTGTGTATGTTTCTTGTTTATTGAACAAGCCTGTCAGCGGCCTA
Source organism: Paracanthobrama guichenoti (assembly GCA_018749465.1). Taxonomy (NCBI): domain Eukaryota; kingdom Metazoa; phylum Chordata; class Actinopteri; order Cypriniformes; family Gobionidae; genus Paracanthobrama; species Paracanthobrama guichenoti. The sequence goes on along the minus strand of CM031944.1, from coordinate 21,997,188 downwards.
TAGTCTACAAAATTCTATTTGCTTCTGATTGGAGCTGAGTTTAGGCAGGCTTTTGCCCAGCATATTTTTCAGTAGTACTTCAAACTTTAATTGATCTGATATGCAAAAAAAAAAAAAATTATTATGTTAATCATTTTGCGTTTATTAATTAATTTAAGTGAGGTGTATGATTAACACAAACAATAACATTTTGAAAATGAGATAATGGGATAATAAACTTTTTTTTTAGTAACTTCATAAAATAACTCATATTGTTAACTTAATAAAAAGTAGGTATTCTCTAAACAACAGGTCTAAATATCTGACAAAACATTCCTGAATTTATATTGTTTTAAGGATGTTTAGATAAGTTTATTTGAAAAAGACAAAATAAATATTTATATTTATATTTTTGCAGAGTAAACAGTGTAAATAAATATTTTATTTTATCACATTTATTATTATATTTTTATTTTTAATTGTAGTAAACGAACACTTTAAATGGCTACAATGCAAAAAATGCTTTTCTTACTTAGTATTTTTGTCTTGTTTCCAGTATAAATATTTTTACTATATAAGTACAATCACGCAAGATATTTTTTCTTTCTTTCTGTAAAATCAAATCAAAATGAAGTCAAGATTCAAGATTCAAGAGTTTTATTTGTCACATACACAGTTATATACAGAATATACACTCACCTAAAGGATTATTAGGAACACCATACTAATACTGTGTTTGACCCCCTTTCGACCTTCAGAACTGCCTTAATTCTACGTGGCATTGATTCAACAAGGTGCTGAAAGCATTCTTTAGAAATGTTGGCCCATATTGATAGGATAGCATCTTGCAGTTGATGGAGATTTGTGGGATGCACATCCAGGGCACGAAGCTCCCGTTCCACCACATCCCAAAGATGCTCTATTGGGTTGAGATCTGGTGACTGTGGGGGCCATTTTAGTACAGTGAACTCATTGTCATGTTCAAGAAACCAATTTGAAATGATTTGAGCTTTGTGACATGGTACATTATCCTGCTGGAAGTAGCCATCAGAGAATGGGTACATGGTGGTCATAAAGGGATGGACATGGTCAGAAACAATGCTCAGGTAGGCCGTGGCATTTAAACGATGCCCAATTGGCACTAAGGGGCCTAAAGTGTGCTAAGAAAACATCCCCCACACCATTACACCACCACCACCAGCCTGCACAGTGGTAACAAGGCATGATGGATCCATGTTCTCATTCTGTTTACGCCAAATTCTGACTCTACCATCTGAATGTCTCAACAGAAATCGAGACTCATCAGACCAGGCAACATTTTTCCAGTCTTCGACTGTCAAATTTTGGTGAGCTCATGCAAATTGTAGCCTCTTTTTCCTATTTGTAGTGGAGATGAGTGGTACCCGGTGGGGTCTTCTGCTGTTGTAGCCCATCCGCCTCAAGGTTGTGCGTGTTGTGGCTTCACAAATGCTTTGCTGCATACCTCGGTTGTAACGAGTGGTTATTTCAGTCAAAGTTGCTCTTCTATCAGCTTGAATCAGTCGGCCCATTCTCCTCTGACCTCTAGCATCAACAAGGCATTTTCGCCCACAGGACTGCCGCATACTGGATGTTTTTCCTTTTCACACCATTCTTTGTAAACCCTAGAAATGGTTGTGTGTGAAAATCCCAGTAACTGAGCAGATTGTGAAATACTCAGACCGGCCCGTCTGGCACCAACAACCATGCCACGCTCAAAATTGCTTAAATCACCTTTTTTTCCCATTCTGACATTCAGTTTGGAGTTCAGGAGATTGTCTTGACCAGGACCACACCCCTAAATGCATTGAAGCAACTGCCATGTGATTGGTTGATTAGATAATTGCATTAATGAGAAATTGAACAGGTGTTCCTAATAATCCTTTAGGTGAGTGTACAACCGGCAGTGAAATGTAAACAGGTCCGCTCCATGGACAGTGCAAATTCATAGTTAAAAACACAAGGAGGAAATTATAGTGAGTAAACTGTAGACTTATAAATATGTGGTTAACAGAAATGTACAAAGTGAGTTTTTGCTTAAAACAAGCATGATCTGCCAATGGGGTAAGAAAAATAATCTTGTTTCAAAAACAAAAACAAAAAACAAGATTTCAATCAGAAACAAAATTATTTTTCTTACCCCATTGGCAGATCTTGCTTGTTTTAAGCAAAAACTTGCTTCATTTAGATTTTTTCCCCATAAAACAAGAAAAAATCTAGTAAAAACATCTTGATTTAAGAATGTGGACTGGAAACAAGACAAGTAAGAAAAGCGTTTTTTGCACTGTAGTCCAGTTTTGTCCTGTGCTAAAATTAAAGAAGAAAAGGCTGACATTTATCACATTTTACAGCAATTTTATTATGGCCAACTTGATTCCCCAACCACCATTCAACTCCAATTTGTAATCCAGTCTAAAGGTCATAAGTGTATGAAATGGTCCGGTGTGTGTCTGTAATGGTCCGGTGTGTGCCTGAGCTACCGGAGGGTGCAGGTGCTTTCGCAATGGTTGACATAGCTGGTTTTCAGACATAATGGTCATGGCATCAGGTGAGACTTATGAGAGGTCATATTGGATTCTTGCGGGAAGATTAAAATGGGTAATCTGGAAGAGTCATCCTCTGTCAGTCATGCTTGAGGCCTTGGCTGTGAAGACAGAGGTTATTTATCTATTGCAGTGTGACGCGCGGCCGGTCTGAGGCGTATGAAGCAGGTGTTTCAGTGCAACGCTCTCCAACCCTTCTGACTCATTCCCCTGCACCTGATGCTCTCCAAGATCCTCTATTGCAAGAACTGTAAATTATGCCTAATGCATGATTCATCAGTCATATTAGACACGTGTGTGCCATTCAGACTTTTAATTATGACCATGGAAAGCTCTTTGGAGTGCACATCTTAAGTCATCTCCCCATCACCACCATTCACTCAAATCAAGTAAAGCTCTTTTTGTCGTCATACAAGATTGTTTTTGTACTTCATGAGGCTGTTACAGTAAATTTAAATACATAGCAAGTGGGATTTGAAAAGAAAGGCAGAATAAGACATGGTAGCATAATGTCGTTTCAAACCTGTGTGACTTTCTTTATTCTGGGGAACACGAAAGAAGATGTTTTGGAGAATGTTTCAAATAAAGTCATACCGGATTGAAATGACATGAGGGTGAGTAAACAATGGTTATTGGGTAAACTATTATTTTAAGTTCTACTGTACTAATGATATGAAAACAGTTACACACTATCATTCAAAAGTAGTAGTGTATGTGGGACATTACAGGACTTCATGTATCCTTTTTGTACCTCTAAATAACAGTTTCCATCAACCTATTTTTATGAGATTTTTGAGATGAACTGGGCATAATTCTAAAAATGTGCATTGAAAAATGTATGTGCTCAACTGAGGTGGACAATTTTTATCTGATACAAAGACACGCACATAAACTATGCACATTTACTAAATGAATCCCTCGATGTGCAACTTTGCATCAGCAGAGGATGTGATTGGACAAGCCAGCAGACCGATTTCATTGCAGACCATCTCATATGTCCATTCGTTCATTCTGAAATGCCTGAGCCAAAGTCTGTTGGGTATAATTACACGTCTTACACGATTTTGCAACGCAAAGCAAGATAACATGACACAAGATAGCAGGACAGCGTTTATTGCGTTTTGTAATTTATGATGTATGAAAAACAGCCACAGTGGCTTCCCCCAATTGCAGCAACTTCCATTTTGATGCAGATATTTTGCTCCAATTTCCCAGAAAGTGACGATTTTGTTCTCTTGAAACATGGTATTGAAATGGTGTTTTATTCACAAATGTTTTATGCAATATTCCAATATTATTACACAGGGAATACTTGACTGTGATTGGTCAATCGTGCCGTCCAGTGGTATGTTATTCCCAGATAACATACGCTAAAACATCTCGGTTACGACTGTAACCTTAGTTCCCTGAATAGGGAACGAGACGCTGCGTCACCTCTTTGGGAACGCCTCTGCGTGATTGCGTCGTGAAGCACGTATGTCATCAGTCCAATAGAGAGATGGAGCGTCATAGGTGACGTCATAGACCCGGAAACTATAAAGCACACCGGCAAACACACGCTGTTAGCTTCTGGAAAAGGCCTGAAACAAGGCGCTTGCGGGCATGCGAGGAGTATGGCAGGGTGACTTTCAGTCGTAACCGAGACGTTCCCTTTGGGAACGAGAATACCCACGTCCCCATACGAGGCCGGATGCCCGCCTGTGGCATAGAGTTAAGAGGCGAGCATCCGAGACCCCGGAGTAGCATTAACGTCAAGTTCATAGAATCTAATAAAGGTGTGCGGAGAGGACCACCTTGCCACATCACAAATATCCTGCAGGGAGGCCCCTGCCGAAAGTGCCAGAGAGGCGGCCATACTCCTAGTGGAGTGGGACCGAACAGCCAAAGGAGAAGGGTGTCTGGCCGCCAGTGAGATGGCCTCGACCACCCACTTGCTCATTCTCTGCTTTGAAACTGGGCCCCACCTCGAGGGTGGCCCGAAACAGACAAACAGCTGATCGGTTCTGCTCCACAGGGCAGCTCTGTCGACATATGTGTCTAAAGCACGAACCGGGCAAAGCAGATTCAATTTTTCCTGGTCTGACGTCGAGAAAGGAGGACAGAAGGCCTGGAGGACAATAGGTCTCACAGGATTAGTGAGAACCTTAGGAATATACCCAGGCCTCGGAGCGAGGAAGGCCTTGGCCATACCCGGGGCAAATTCCAAGCACGAGGGTGCAACAGAGAGGGCTTGTAAATCTCCTATTCTCTTCAAGGAAGAAATAGCAAGCAGGAGTATAGTTTTTAAAGTGAGAAACTTTTCAGAAACTTCCTCGAGCGGCTCGAAGGGAGCCTCGGAAAGGCCCTGCAGGACGATGGATAGGTCCCAGGCCAGCACCCTGGTGCGTGTCACAGGCCTTAGCCTCAGGGTTTCACGGAGGAAACGAGTTACTAGTGGGTGTCACCCCAGAGAAATACCACTCAAAGGATTGTGGTAAGCTGCTATGGCCGCCACATACACCTTTAGTGTGGAGGGAGCTAACCCAGCAGAGAACCTTTCCTGCAGGAACTCCAGCACCACGCTCGCAGGGCAGTTAACTGGATCCCACAGGCGATCTCTACATATGTGTGTTAGAGGTGCGTGTGTGTGTGTGTGTGTGAGTGAATATATGTGTGTGTTAGAGGTGTGTGTGTGTGTGTGTGTGTGTGCGTATGTGTGTGAGTGTATGTGTGTGTTAGAGGTGCGTGTGTGTGTGTGTGTGTGTGTGTGTATGTGTATGTGTGTGTGTTAAGATAACAAAAAGGTACGATTTCAAAACAAATATCTCTTTTCTCCACAATTATACACTCTCAGACAAAAAGGCGCAGTGCTGTCACTGGGGTACAAAAGTGAAAAGGTACATCTTTGTACCTTACTCACCTCTAAATAGTACATATCAGTGCTTTAAGAGAGTGTATGAGTACCTTAAAAGGTACGCATCAGTGCTTTAAGAGTGCGTATTAGTACCTTAAAGGTTCGTATCAGTGCTTTAAGAGTGCGCATTAGTACCTTAAAGGTACATATCAGTGCTTTTTTGTACCTTTTTTTCTGACAGTATATGTGGGGAAATGCCATGTAATAATATGGTATGGTAATGGTATGACTGTACCGTATCCCTTAAATGTCTGTCTAGTTTGAACTTGACCATTGCTAGCAACTGTTTCTCCTCAGCTTTGCATTTAAAGAGCTAATAAAATATTTTGACTCAGATCAATATTTCATGTCAAATTATTTACTTACATGGCAAGTAGCTGTGTAATAAGCGGGATAATGTACATCCAGTGGGATAATGTACGTCCAGCCGGTTGTTATCGCAGAATAAACTCCTTCAAGGTGAAGTGTTTCTTTCTTGTTGCTTATTGTAACTTTGTTGCAAAATTGTTTGAGGCAGCATTTAAGTGGGGTAAAAAATGTTTAAACTCCTGTTTTAAGAAAAGCTTTTGTTTCTCGCCCATGCCCTTAATACATCATCCCTGTGTTTTTCCCTCGCCTGTCTCGAGGCATCAGTTCTGAAACTCACCTGAGGTTAAATTAGTCACTAGCTCAGGTAATTGGGAACGGTACGGGCAAGTGGCACATACCCGAGCAGTCGTTGAAGTTGTCAGGACTCTGCCACCCTCCCTTGCTGATTTGGGCAAGTTGGTGCGACGGTCAGTATATTTGTCACTATGTCAGCACTCCTGGAGCCGTTCCTCCCAACCCTCTCAGGGCAATGCATTCATCTTTCTATTCATCTCTGGGTTGGAAGTCATTCATCATAGGAACGGAGGACTCCATCAATTATTCCAATGGGAAAGGAAGAAGGCCGAGAAGCTTTGAAAGGCAAATACATCTTGATTTAATTGGAATGCAGGTAGAAAGCACATTGGCACTAAGCAGATTTCCTGCTGAAAGAAAGAAAGGAGGGAAATCATCTCTGCCTCCTGATGCATATGGTGACTCACATTCATGGCCACAGATGGAGATTCTTTGAGGGTGGGGGTGTCCGGGTTAAGCAACACTTGTCTTTGTGACACACAATTCGCCTGGGGATTCTTTTAAAGGCGCAAGCACGACGGCACGGTTTCATGGCAATCGAAATGAAAATGCTAAAAGAATTCACTTCAAAACGCACATTACATGATGCAAAAACACCACAGGTGCTACAGCCTGCTGGGCAGGTACTGGGTGGTGAGCGAAGGATGAATAGATGCCATTGATCATCAAACACAAAGGAGGCTGCAAAGAGAGTTCACTGAAATGGCTGACACATGGATTTCTCACCGCTTCTTAAGAATTAGCTGTGCTTGGGCAATCTCCCGAATGCAGCTCTTGAAGACAGCACAGAAGTGACAAGGTCCAGATTTAATCGGATGGATCCAATCAAGTTAGGCCTTTGTGGGTGCGCTGCAGTGGGAGTTCCTCTAATCCCAAAGAATGGCCTGGCAGGATCGATGAGCTGGAGATTTCCTGTTTCATGTTTGGATCTTCTTTCATCACCGCTCATGTGTGCAGATGCCACCTTGCAGTTTCAGTCCATGAGTTTTTATTCGGTACACGTGAAGAAGTGGAAGCGATGAGTAGCTTTTTAATGCTTGGCAGTATGTTATTTCTGCTTGAGTTCTATCATGGACAGTTTTGCTGTCTAGCAGAAGGAGTGTGTGAGTTGATATGTGACCTTGCGGTGAATTTTAAAACTTTGTTGGCATCTTCTGTGATTTGTTATTTTTAATCTGTTATCTCTAGTATATCTCTAGTGTGTTACAAGGTTGTGGATAATTCAGAGTTGAAGAATTGGCTCCCTTTCTATTCATGAGTTGGAATTTAAATGTACACTGATCAGGCACAACATTGACATATTATGATGTCCTAATATTGTGTTGGTCCTCCTTTTGCTGCCAAAACAGCCCTGACCCGTCGAGGCATGGACTCCACTAGACCCCTGAAGCTGTGCTGTGGTATCTGGCACCAAGATGTTAGTAGCAGATCCTTTAAGTCCTGTAAGTTGCGAGGTGGGGCCTCCATGGATCGGACCTGTTTGTTCAGCACATCCCTCAGATGCTTGATTGGACTGAGATCTGGGGAATTTGGAGGCCAAGTCAACACCTCAAACTCGTTGACACAATGCTTAGGTAGGTGTTACATGGTGTCAAAGTAACATCCACATGGATGGCAGGACCCAAGGTTTCCCAGCAGAACATTGCCCAAAGCATCACACTGCCTCTGCCGGTTTGCTTTCTTCCCATAGTGCATCCTGGTGCCATGCATTCCCCAGGTAAGCCACGCACCCGGCCATCCACATGATGTAAAAGAAAACGTGATTCATCAGACCAGGCCACCTTCTTCCATTGCTCCGTGGTCCAGTTCTGATGCTCACGTGCCACTGTTGGTGCTTTCGGTGGTGGACAGGGGTCAGTATGGGCACCCTGACTGGTCTGTGGCTATGCCACCCATCCAGAATGCACTGTGTATTCTGACACCTTTCTATCAGAACCAGCATTAACTTCTTGAGCAGTTTGAGCTCCAGTAGCTCGTCTGTTTGATCGGACCACACGGGCCAGCCTTCGCTCCCCACGTGCATCAATGAGCCTTGGCCGCCCATGACCCTGTGGCCGGTTCACCACTGTTCCTTCCTTGGAGCACTTTTGATAGATCCTGACCACTGCAGACCGGGAACACCCCACAAGAGCTGCAGTTTTGGAGATGCTCTGACCCAGTCGTCTAGCTATCACAATTTGGCCCTTGTCAAACTCGCTCAAATCCTTACGCTTGCCCATTTTTCCTGCTTCTAACTCAACTTTTTTTTCATGTTTTAGAAAGTCTCTTTATTTGATCAGAAATATAGTTAAAACAATATCTATCTATCTGCTGTCCATCTATCTGTCCGTCCGTCCATGAATGATTCTCATTCTAGCTCTGCATCCTCTTTTTTTACCTAATTCAAACCACTCTGGATGCCACACTTGTATGTATGGGTCCATAAAAGAGAAGTCAGAAAAAGAAATCCCCCCGCAGGAGTCTGTGACCAAATCACATCTGTATTTTGAGATGCATACTCAAAGATCTTTAATAAATAATGATTCAGACTTACATTTCCTGTAAATGGGATGCAAGCCTACATTAAACAAATTAGTTAATTTGCTTAATTGCAATACAGTCTGTATTTTTTTCCAATAAACTACATTACAAAATACCTCCCAGTAAAAATAAATTAATAAAAAATAAAACTCTAATGACTTCCAAGGCTGGTTGAGTATTTGTTTAGCCTCAGTACACAGAACACGGCTCATGTTTATTCTTGCTATGACAGGTGCTCCTTTAGGATGTTTTCTTCACGCTGAGGAACTTCACATGCTATCTATACTTTATTAGACCTGTCAGTAATTGGAATTGGAAGAGGAGGTCACACCTTCAGGGGATAATATTTACACAGTTTATTGCAAAAATAGGACATAAAATAAATTACATGAATGCATTTTGATTATTACAAAGCCACTGCACACTACTTTCAAGAATAAAAAGGTGTTAAAAGCTCACCTTTAACATTATCTCTAGTTAAGCATCAACATCTCAACAAAAGCATTTTTCATGCATGACTGTATTTTCAGTTTTTTAGTTGAGCATTTTTGACATTTAATTCTCTGCGTTTGAGTAGAAATCACACAGAGCCTTGCTGTGGCTGTTTAATTGCTATATAATGTCAGAATACATATTTTTTTCATCTTTGTTTATTTATTGTTTATGCATTTCAGCGACAGCATGTTGTGTGAGTTTTGCTGTTTGTTTAGTCTGCTGCATCTGTCACATTTTAACATACAAATGTGGATTTTCTGTCTACCGTAACGCTGCAGTTGTCGAATGCCAAGGAAATTATACCCTTCTCTAATTGTTCAGTTCAAAAAATGAATTAGAGGGTTAAACAGCTTTTCTTGTTCCACACGTCTCTGTAAATGAGAAAGCATTCTTCACAATCTGACTTGTTCTTTACCTTACATGCCCCTGTTTGTAGGGAGAAAAACATTGTGCAGTTGCTAAGTCAATGTGACATTTTTGTCGCACTTATTACACCAGCTTGTGTTACAAACAGAGTTAAGCAATTAACAAACGTCTATGGTAATTTTTCTATTATTATGCATCTGCATCCAGTTGTGCGTGAACTAGGGGTGTAACGGTACACGTATTCGTACCGACAGGACTTCCACTACGGTGCACGTGTTTACCGAACGGTACCAAATGCAATCTTTAACAGTTAACAGTTGGCTAGTTTTACACACGGATCATACTTCAATCCGAGTTCCCACATGAACATTAATTTTATCATGAAATTCAAACGATAAATGCCGTTTTGCCGCTCTTTAATGTGGCGTGACTGATCACTGTATATGCGAGTGAACGCGATCATCTCGTCATAGTCAAAGAATAAACATGAATGAACATCTGAAGGTGTGTTGAGGATACATCACAACTTACTGAAACGCATCATATGTGGTGTAATCGCTCAATCAGTGTTTCAACGGCGGAAAGACGTCAATAAAACAGCTTGAGAACAATGTCCCGTAGCATCACATTTCCCTCAGGAGTCATTCAGTGTCCACAGCTGTGAGTTCACTAGAGAAATCAACTCTTTCACTGAATATATGACCTATATTAGCCGTTATATTCATTATATTCTACTGAACCTGTTACTGATGTCTGGATCAATATTAATGTGTGTTTAAATAAATCTGTCATGAAAATGAGAGCCACTGTGTATAAATGATTATACACAGTGGTCCGCCCACGCCCCACGGCCCATCTATGCCATGCCAGGGTCCATGTCCTGTACCTCTGGTCCTGGCCTGGCCTGCCATCCCGCCCCCAAGACTGCCCTCCTAGACTTTGGTTAATATAGTTTGGGTTTGGTTCACCCTTTCTCCACCCTTAGAGGAGGAGAGCTGTCACAGTGTTTTTGGGTTTTGTTCTGATCTTGTTTGCCATGTTCACTGTCTTGTTTCCTGGTTTGTCATGTGATTCCCCTGTGTTCTTATGTCATGTTGTCATTGGTTCATTGTTTGATCATTGTTCACAGGTGTCCCTTGTCTAGTCATTAGTCAATGTGTATTTAAGTATTCACCATGTGTATTCAAGTATTGTTTGTCGTGTTGTGTCGTGCACTTGGGTTCATCACAGTTTGCCTACAGTGGACCTGATGTTACAGAAACCTTTAGTTATAATTGAATTAATTTAAGGAAAGATACTATTTGTTCAATAAACCACTGTATAATAAAAATTACACCCCTAGTGTAAAAACTTAAACTCACCTTTCTGCTGCTAATTGTCTTTCCTAAATAATAAATAATGTTTTTTTTTGCAATTTTGTGGATGGAATTAAGCCTATACACACATTTATTTGAACCATCAACACAACTTATGTGGTTTTACTATATCCGCTCATAAAATGTTTTCAACAACAGTGTGAAATATAACCATAATTTCAGTTGAGAACAGAACTTGATGTGGCATACACAGAGAGAGGGAAAAAAGAAGCCTCATTAAAATTCAATTTTGGGCGTAGTCCTCAATGGTAATCACATTTGGGGTTTAATTTATTCTTTGACACTGATTAATTGCATAGAATTGCTGGAGCCATTTCCTGCTGTAAACGTCAATTAATTAGCCGACAACATTAGATGTGATAATTAATACAGTGGGTGCCACAGCATGGGCCCTGGATCCTTCATGGGTGGCCCTTTAGATGCCTGTGGCCGATGCAAACATCCCAATTTTCGGCATCTACAGGGATGTGGAGGTATGATGAGTTGACTGAAAGTAGGAACTTCTGTCTAGTTAAGGACGTGGACAGCAGCGGTGGTGACAAACATCCGTTCTCCCTGCGGTCTTGCTGGTTTGGAGAACCCTTGCTGATCACTGACATCAGTCTGAGTGGCAGTGATTCATTCCGGAGCACATAGTCCCTCTCCCAAAGTCCCTCTCAATTAAAATGGCAGCATATGGCCCAGTGACCAGTAAAGCACAGAGGCTGCTATCTGCTCTGATGTCTGGAGATTCTGATAGAGACGTCCCTCAGTATGGCTGAGAGGGAAAGTGTGTCACCTTGATCTTTTAAGATGTGTCCGCTCCTCCTTGAGTGTCTATATTTGGAGCAGATAGATCCTCTTGATGGATGGTGTCCTGTTGGCCAAATAGTTTGCAGTGTTAATTTGTTTGCATGACTTTTTGACTCAATTACAGATGTATTCTTCCTTCATGTATGCTCATTTAAATGATTCATATTTTCACAGATTCTGCAAGCGGTTCACATACTTTTTTCTTGCAACTGTATGTCTTAAATGTCACTAAGTAGCTTTAATAACCAGAAACATTTGAATATGCTTGTGTTTTCACATATTTACACCTCACAGCATCATTGACAGCACACAATAACACAGCATGCAAACTGTCATTTCATTTCACATGTGATATCTTGCTGTCCTTATTATTTGAAAGAAAGTTAAAGTTCTAAAAAAAATGTTCTCACATCACTGGTTTAATGAGTTTCCTGACTTGAATGAAAAATAGGATTTGTAATTCTTACTTTTTTTTCTTGTTTTTACACAAAGAAGGTGTTAAAGGTGAAGTTTAGTGTTGAGATGCGTTCTCCTACCCCAGCATGATTTGCAGAGACAACTATGTAGTGAACTGTTTTTAGGTTCAGTTATTCAAAAGTGCACTGTAAACTGTTAGAAAAATATCTTACAGTGAAATAATCACCACAGTCACAATGGTTTACTGTAATACATATAAAATTTGCTAAATATATATATGCAGTAGATGATTTTACAATAGGTGAAAAAGCTTTTTTTTTTCTTTTTCTTAGCGATAGATGCTATTTACTAAGTGAAAATAGTGAAATATTCTATTTACACATGTAAAAGTAGCAGTTCTTTGCAATATGTGTAAATAGTAATTAGATGCTATTTATACTTTATTTTGACAGATACACACTATTTGCACCTCAGTGTTGTTGTACATTAACAGGATGTGATGGGAAAGGGAGAAGAGCAAGCTCTGCAAAAGGCGGATTTGAACCCGGGTCGATCGCATCAAAACCAAGATCCTTAAGCCTTACACTTTACTGACTACACCACTGAAGACGTTGAAATATGAGTGTTTCACAAAGCGAAGCTAGTGTGAATAACACTTGCCAACAAGGCACGCTATTTGCACTTGATGTTAATAGACACTCTGTTGTTTTATATATCAAATGTAAATGTATGTCCTTGTTACACTTAATTGTTTTGTGGTTAAATACATATAAAAAATCATATAAAAAAAGAGACCAAATACATTCTATTTTGTATGTTTACACTATGTAATGTTCTATTCATTAAAACCAAGTATAAATTTAATCAAGTAAAAAAAAAAAAAAAAAAACTTGTCGCCATGTTTTCAGGCCAGTTCAAGTTTGATTTTGATGTGACATAAAGCGGGGATATGAGTTGTTTACTTACTTATTAATTTGTCTTCCCATTAATGCCATCCTCGGGCAGATACCAGAACGTGCACGAAAACAAGAGGCATGATTTATCGCACGAGCCAGTAATATCCAATCATAACCAATCATATCCAATCATAGCTCTCCCGTGACTTTTCCCCATTCATTTCAATTACTTCACACAAAACGCACGCTTTGTCAGTATTACGTCAATGGGGAGAGAGGAGGCATGCCTGCGGGTGTCGCTGTTGGACACTGTTACTTTAGATAAGCGAGTGACTTTTACACTGTTTAAATGTCACATTTTGTAATATTTGCAATGTTTTATTTTTGTAATATAGATAATTTTCTCATCCAGTGCCGACTCGGAGGAAACACCCCTGATATTATTATATATAAAATATACATGTGGCTGAGAGGTCTTTCCAGCCATGCGATATTCAACAGGATCCTTCAAGTCCTGAAAGTTGCGAGGCGGAGCCACTCTGAATCAGATTTGTTGTTCCAGCACATCCCACAGATGCTCGATTGGATTGAGATCTGGGGACTATGGAGGCCAGGGCAACACTTTGAGCCCTTCATCATGTTCCTCAAACCATTCCTGAACAATGTCGTGCAGTGTGACCGAGTGCACTGTCTTGCTGAAAGAGACCACTTCCACCAGGGAACACCATTGTCATAAAGGCTGTACATGGTCTGCAACAGTGTTTAGGTAGTAGCACGTGTCAAAGTAACATCCACATGGATGGCAGGACCCAAGATTTCCCAGCAGAACATTGCCCAGAGCATCACACTCCCTCCACTGGCTTGCCTTCTTCCCATAGTGCATCCTGGTGCCAAACTTTTTTTGTAACTTTATAGTCTTATCTGTGCTGAGATTGAGTCAGCTTCACAGCTTTACCATTAGCCCTCTATTAGATAAGCCTGTTGTCGTTTTAGTTGCGTCCCAATGTTCAATCATTTCCCCTGTAGTCATCCGTTCCTCCGCTCATCCAAGAGTGAACTCAGGGTGCAGCTATTAATGGGGTTTCATGAGCCATATGATATCTTCTACCAGTGCTTGTCACTATGAATCTCCCAGCGAGAGGATGTTAAACAGGGAGATTCTCCCACGCCATCATGAGTTATGGGCTGTCGCCCCACTGTTTAGCGTGTAGAGAGCGAACAATTTGATATTAAGATTTTCTCTTGTCTTGTCCCTTTGATATATGTCTGACAGTGTACGTGTGTGTACATTTGTTCAGCCCTTGTAAACAAATGTATACTAGTATGTGTTTATTTAAGTCTTGTTTTCTTGTGCTCACTTTCATATTCAAATGGTAGCGTGGGCCTTGATTGTCTGCCTGCATGCCTGATCATTCCTCGCTAATGATGCCACCACCCAAAGGCACACGGCAGAATGGCAAAGATGACTACAGCCTCTGAACTTGTGTTTGTTATGTGAAGTTCAGTCATATTAATCATTCTGTCAGACAATGAGAGCAAGGCGCCCATGGGGTAAAAATGAGACATGGCCCTCTGAAGCCGAGGGTTTAGCAGAGTTAAAAGAAAAGGGGGGCTGTGCGCTTGACGCTTGTTATTATTTATCCAAACTCTGACGTGCGCTTCACTGACACTGCCGCACTCTACAGGGGCACGCGCGGTTTCTCTTTTAGGTAGTTTTAAGTGGAAACTGCACAAGGTGAGGATAGTGCAAGAGCAGCGCATTTAGAAGCTTATTCATCACATTTGTGCTCCGTGTCAAAAAGCCGTCTGCCCCAGAGAGCAGGGGAGCATGTGGATATTGAGGTGTTAGGCTCCAAACGAATTGGGCTCTTTGTTCAACTGTGAGCCAGTTAGTGTTTTTACATGTACGAAACACTAATAATTATGAAAAAGAAGCTTATTATAAATAATTTATTAATATTAATTATTCATAATTTGGCCATTTCTAATTATTCGGGAGGACTTGTCCCCCTCAGTGTCTATAGTGTTATGCCCTGGTATGTTAGCATGCACATGTAAACACACTCATTGTCTGACTTCCTCATTAAGAATCTGAGAATGTCCCGCTCATTAAGACCAAAGGCTTTGAGCTGATGATGTTGTGCTTTTGTCTCCTGCACATGTGCTCTGTTTATAATGGGATTCCTCCTATCAACACCTTACAGATATTATGAATTCATTATTTCTGCAAATCCGTCACTGGTATGTTAGCACTGGTCTAAAATGAGTAAATCCATGATAATGTCAAGAGGAATTAATTTTTACAGACAGATCAGAATGCTTATGGTTTTATAGATATGTCAGATCAAGTTTAGAAAGCAATATGCCCTAATGCCCAAGCAGAATGTCGCAGACCAGAAATGCTCTGATTGTGTGCGATCAGCCAGATGTGCTATATATTAAGGTGGGGTTAAATTGAAACATGGCTGTGTATTCCCTAGACGGCAAGGCACGGCTGACAGTTGCTGTAGGAGACGAGATGATTGATTATACACCGCCTGCTCAACATATGGCGATATGTGGGATTTTAGCTCACAGGGTAACCACGGGTAGAAAAGCGATGCCTTATATGTTAAAAAGAGTTGGAAGATAAATGAAGAATGCCGCAGTGGATTTCATTTACACAAATCTGCTGAGCTGCTCTGTCTTCTAATAATAATACTATGGTTATCCTCTTTGTCTAGGAATCTTTTGACATAATCGTCAATTAAATTTTATTATCATACTTTAAAATAATCCACCCATATTAGCAAGTGTGATTTATTCTCAATGTGTAGAAATGTATCAGAAATCCTGTATTACTTTTTATTTCAAGTCAGTGCTTTCATTTTCCGGACTCATTTTTCGAATTGACAGAAAAACTGTTTGTCTTTTGCGCCTCATTTCATTTTGTGTAATCCAAATACTGTGATTTTCAAACAACAGCGGATCCGGGCACATTTCTGCAGCGATGCAGTCATGCGCTAATGAAAAGCAGAGAATGTGCCCAATTGAGCAAGGTTAGGATTAACAAACACTATTCCAAAAATCATTTCATACTGGGATTGTCAGTGTATTAAGGGATTCACAGTCATACATTTACACTGCAACTGTCAACACAACACAAAGCAGAACCTGTGCAAGTTCCTCATATTATCATTTAGTTTCGTAAACTTACTTGAAATCCATATAGTCTTATATTTGTTTTTAACATATTTCTCGTCTTCTGTATATTTTAGGTATGGTAAACTACAGTGAGGTCACTGGTTACCCACTGGTTCAGCACTGGAAGCTACGGTCCATTATGTACCATGTGAAGCTCAATCAGTGGACCCTCTCCCAAGGTAAAACACCCTCACTCTTCATCCATTTACTTGTATTGATCAAGTATTTACAACAAAACACATGCACAGTACATTCTGTCGTTTGGAGGAGGTTTCAGGCTAGCTGGCCAGATCGTCTTTTGGTCTGGTAGACTGGAATGATCTCACTGTGACAGATCAGCTGTGTTGGGTGGGTAGTGAAGCAAAACTCAATAGCAGTAAATATGGCTGCCTGGTGTGAAAGAGGAGGTTCTCAGTGCTGTGTTGATCCCAGATGGCGAGTGTTTAAAACTGGGAGTTTTTCAGCTGAAGGCTGGAATTTTTTTTTTTGTACTATCCTAGCTAGAGCTGCACGATTTGGGGAAAATATCTAATTGTGATTATTCTGGTTAAAATTGTGATCACATTTGTGATTATTTGTTTTTTTACAAATGAAAAGTGTGTGTGCATATATATATATATATATATATATATATATATATATCTGTGACAAATAAGAAATATTACTATTACAATAACATTTTCATTATTAAAAAATATAAATATACAACAATATAATAATAAACATTTTACAAAACATATTATTGGTTATTATTATTATAAAAATCTGTGATATCAATTTCTTAATTTTCTGAGTCTATGTCTTTAATATGAAAAGTATTAAAGAGAAGTATTACTTTTTTCCTATTTTTTACCCAAAATAGGATGGGGTGAGCACTGCTGGGTGCTAAACACACTCATGTTTCATTCATATTGGAGGCCAGAGGGCGCCCTCGAGCACAAACGCCACATACGCCTCAGAGAGAAGTGATATAACGACGTTTTCAGGAATTCCCTAATGTGAAGCTAGCGCTCTAGCTGAATAAAAAGAGGATAGAAGCGCTTTGATTCAACATGACATAATGACATGTTCATTAAACAAGACAATAAACACATGACTGCGACAATATATGGTGTATTTGAGTTCTTCAAGCCTTCTCAGGTATTTTCATAATAATAAAGTATATTATAATGCAGTGCTAATCGACATAGACTTCATTACTGTATCACAATCGTCTGCCTCATTCAGTCATAAGAAGCTACATCAGCTCACAAAAGGAAATATCAAACACTCGACTGACAATATGAAGTGAGTTAAAACATGTTATTAACCGTTGTCTTTTTTTTTCTTTCCAAGCACACGGCTCAAGCGACTCAAACTCGCAGTCTTTCAGACGGAGCAGCGTTTACTCCTGATCCCAGAGCTGCTCTTCACTAACACGCTGGGCATATATTTATTTCATTAAAACGCTTTCATAATCACACATAAAACCAAACCTAGTTTTATATTCAGAGAGAGC
The DNA here is from genome assembly GCA_018749465.1 of Paracanthobrama guichenoti. Lineage (NCBI taxonomy): Eukaryota > Metazoa > Chordata > Actinopteri > Cypriniformes > Gobionidae > Paracanthobrama > Paracanthobrama guichenoti. The sequence goes on along the minus strand of CM031944.1, from coordinate 21,979,549 downwards.
AAAAAGAAAGGCACCTGTAGAGGTTGATTTCTCTGCATACACTGTGGTGCTATCAAACATTACTCTGTTTAAGCATTATGACACAGTACAGCCTCGTGGACACCGAGACGATTATCGGGCATGCTTATCGCCCGCATTTTGAGATGTTTTTCAACGCGTCTTTGTGTTCATACCCAAGTGATTTTCATTGGCGATGCATAGAGAGAACGTGCAAACACTTTTGATTTGATTTTATTGCAGATCAAGCAGGATTCGATGGAAACTCACCATTGATTTGCAGCTCCTCTCCATAACAACTCCCTCTTATTGAGATTTTTGTAGTCGCTGTGGCGTTGTCCTAAAGTGTTCAAACACCATAGATAGCAACAGCTCTACATTTATCTTGCCTCATTGCATCTTCTTCGTCAGTGTGTGCTCGGCAAGACCGTTTTGAGCTTGAGCGCCACCAAGTTGTGTTTTTTGTAACTTCAGCAGCTCCAGGCACGTGATCAAAAGCACCAATCTCATTGGTCAGCCAGTTTTTAACACGATGCGTCAAACCAAAAAAGGCATTTTTTTTTTTTTTTTTTTTTATGCCGCTTTTACACCTGCCGTTTTGTGCGTTGGTGTGCACACTCACATTGGGGCCCTTTGTTTAGTCACGAGGCGGTAAACGTCAACGATAAACGCGCACGATAATCATCCCAGGGTGAACAAGCCTTAATATTGACTCAATCAGTGGCGTGAGTTTGGGTGGGACTATATATTTTTTGCCAACCAATGTCAGATTGGTGGAAGACCAGTTTGAGAACATGTATTTATTTATTTTTTTCAATTCTGTGACACTAGTGGTGCAGAAATACACACTTTGGCATCAAGGAAGACAAAAGAAAACCTTCAAAAATGGATAAAGTTGGAATAGTTTTTGGTGCTTTAGTTGTATTTTGGCCTCATATTTTCACTGTGAGTGCATTTGCTTCATTTGTTTAATGAATGTTGTATATTTAATGAGCAGATGTCAGATCCCAAGTGCAGTTCTATAAGAGATACTCCTATTAATGAATGGCCTGAATGGCCTTTAAAATTTGATTTCCTTGCTCTTATTGCTTGCACCAGTTCCCTCCCTTCTCATCCCATTACCATTAAAGGATTCATTTTTCATATGACTGAGAAGTGGGGTTTTTGCTTTTCCAATTCTGTTGAAAACACTTTTTTCCCCCTGCTTTTTCCGCATCTTCTCACTTGAGGTCATTTTGCAAACCTGGGCATGAAGGTCATGAGAGAAAGCTGAATATGGCGCAGGCCTTTTTTTTTCTTGGCCAACATTTGTGCAAGTTATTAAAACATCATTGTGTTGAAACATTGGACCATTCTTTGGACCATTCACATGAAACATCTTTTATTAAATTAATAACATGTTAGAGTTCTGCTGTCTACCAACTGTTTCAGAGGTCTTCAGTACTTTTGCAAAAGTGCGTGTAAACAAGTACTTTATATTCCAAAGTACCGCAGGGAATTTTAAATTCTATGACTAAAAGCTTACATTTAATTTTATGATGGATATTCTGTGTTGGAAAAAGCAGTAACAGTTGTTAAAAGGTCAGACATCAACCTACACAAAAGCACTCGATACCTCGACAAGGCCTTGTTGTTTATCTTTCCTTTGTTTCCCCAGATAGCATTTCACTCAACACACTGACAGATCATGTTTTCACTCGTTCTCTTTCCACATTCTTTGTTTTGACATTTTAACTATGCACTGTAGTATGTGTAGCTGTACTAAAAATCACCATTTAATAGTAAAGCTTTGTAATCTTCATCACAGCTCAATATGTTTAGAATGTTTTCTTTCTTGTTTGGTCGATTATGGAGTTTCTGCTTTTAATTGAGATGTGAAATTGAATTTAAAATTTGATGCGATTCTCTAAAGCCTCCTTCTTTTATCTTTCTACTTCAGCTTTCAGTTCAGCAGTTCATTCCCTGGATGGGGCCACCCTGCGCAGTGACTTTGTGTCCATTTTAAAAGAGTTTGGCAACCATTTTATCCAGGAGGCAGTGTATGGCTTTGAGGAATCCTGTACCATATGGTATCCCAACAAGCAAGTCCAACGCCAGCTGTGGTTGGAATATCAGGATATCAGCAAAGGTAAGCCATAAAAAATATATGAATTTAAAAGATTTAATTTGCTGGTTTAGATTATATTATTCATATTGCATCTCATTCACTAATAATAAAGGGGCATGCTGTGCAAATTCTTTTTTATCTTTGTAAATCGTAAGACTAATTATTTATTTATAGCAAGAAACCTACAATATTTATTATTAAAGGTTCAATATGTAAGATTTTTGAAGTAAAATATCCAAAAACCACTAGGACAGTGTTATATATTTTGTTCAGTAATGTTTCCAACTATTTGTAAATCATGAGAAATTGCTATTTTAAACCAATGAACCGGGACGTGAGGGCGTGGCCTGTCGATGACATCATATCTGCGTTGGGTTTCCGGTTTTATTCAGCAGAAGCGCTTTACTCTCACTGCGGTGTGAACAAGTGTCATAGCAGCCGCGAGCGAACACACAGAGTAACGTTATCACATCATTCTCAACACACTCAGATGTGTCTAATATGATGAACAGAGCTGCGGTCCCTCATACTCATGACCGGAAAAGCGGAAATGGCGCCGGCGACTTTGGCATAATAAAAGTCCCGCTGCTCGCGAGGCGTGTGTTGCGTTCCTCTTATCAATCGCTCCAGCGGCCTCGCTCAGCTCCTGCTCTGCTTCACACTACAGTAACGTTAATAAATCGCATCCATGAACATGATTTCTGCCCGAGTCCTATCCCGATTCTTTCCCACCGGCTGTGAGGTGAAGACCACATGTCCCAAGATTCAACGCTCAAACTTGGTGTCATCAAACTACGCCTTTGTTTTGAATAGGCGACCTCTAGAGGATGGAAAAGTTACATAGTGCACCTTTAAATATGTATTGGTTATTTATGTAACATTTGAGTTAATACGAAATATCTTATTGATAAATCATGTTTTCTGCATGAAGATGCATTGGTTTTACACAAGGTTACCCATTCTTAGTGAATGAGAGCATTGATTTTATGCTTTAGGATGCACCTTTTTATTTTATTTTATGAGAAACACTTTTAATTTTATGAACAGAGCAAAAATATTTTGTCTATCCATAAATTATGCTAAACTTAGTAAAATTATTAATATTTATGCATGGCTAAATAAATAATAATAATGCAATAGTCATAAAACAAAGACTATTGTCTAGATATGCAGATAGTAGTTTGGTGTGTGTAAATATGATCTTATTGATAAATCATGTTTTCTGCATGAAGATGCATTGGTTTTACACAAGGTTACCCATTCTTAGTGAATGAGAGCCATTGATTTTATGCTTTAGGATGCACCTTTTTATTTTATTTTATGAAAAACACCTTTTCATTTTATGAACAGAGCAAAAATATTTTGCCTAAACTTAGTAAAATTATTAATATTTATACATAACTAAATAAATAATAATAATAATGCAACAGTCATTTAGTAGTTTGTCCCGGTGCACCCAAAGTATGGTTTTGTCAGAATATAAACTCCATTTTGGAGAGGATGTGGACAGGAGCTCAGGAAGTAAAACTCAACACAGCCCTTGGGAGGTTGGTCACATCTGTTCAGCCAATAAAAGGGGGCAAGGGCAGATGTGAGAAGGCTGGCTGGCTGGCTAAAGCTGAATGCAGGCCAGCACTGCTCCGTACTCAGGAGGCCCCAGGGCAGGCTCACCTAGTTTTTATGCTTCAGCTCCACTCAGCTGAGCCCATATATATGTACAAGGTCGTTTAGGACGGAACTTATTTGGAGAGACAACAGACGAGTGACGTTAACAGACAAAGCATGGGCTAGACTGTCTATAGAGTGACTCAGCCATGATGGTTTTAGGCTTCTATGCTTTTGGCTAGTATATCGACAGCATGCCCTTGCGCATTCATGAAATAGCAGTGGTGTGAGCATGAGAAAAAATGCATTGTGAGACACAGGCATTTCTTTGGAAACTATGAAATAAGCACCGAGGTCATCCTACAAGGCATGCTAGAAGGCTCAAACTGTACTCTTCTATTCTTAATGAAAACATATGGTAAAAGGGATTAGAACAAGGTGAATGACAGCAAACTGAAAGCTGTGGGTGCTCTGCAGTGTGATAACCACCCAGTCATTGCAGAAGTGTCTTTTGTTGGAGTTAGAAAATCTATATCTGAGGTGTCAGTGAGTACTCCATTGTTCTGCTAAAAGCTTTTTCTGGGAATGGCAATGTGGTAATGATCCTGCCAAAAGTTGATCAAATCAAGTCAAAAGGTCACTCAGAAGAAGAGATTGTGATATGAACGCAAACATTTATTATCAAATACTTCCAAATACCAAATTATGTATTAGGGGAGAGCGGGGCACAACCTAACGCTTTCTGACTGTCTCAGTTTGTGTAAATCCACTCGGGGTTCAGAGTATTTATTTTTTCCTACATTAATTTCACACGTCTAGTACAAATATGTGGTTTTGTTTTATTAATACAGTGTATACTTTTTTCTTGATTTACCCCGAAATAAAGGAAGTGAAACGTGCCCCATAGGTGGAGTACACTGTAACGTGAGGGGCACACTGTCACATGACCACATGACAGCTTAAAATGTTACCTGATATAATAAAAGATAAAAATAAATCTAATAAAATGCTTTTTTTTTTTTTCATAAAAGTATAGAATATAATAGCGCAGTTCTAATAGGGGCTCATTGTAACGCAGTGTGACAACATGCCCCGCCTGCTCCACTGCTCGTGTCTTCTGCTGTTAGATCAGCACTAAAGAACATCTCCACTGTTACATAACAGATATAACATTACAATAATAGCAGATTTGTCTTATTTTAAATAAACACAAAAAACAGAGATGAAAAATAAACTTAAGAAATTTCCTTTTGCTATGGTTAAATAAATGTTCAGTGATATCTTCCAAAGATTTCTTAATTTTGGCACATTTTTTTCTCTATATAGTGTTGATATGGCAACTAGTAAATACACTGAGTTTCATCATCCTGACATGTGTGGAAAGTGTTAAACCATGCATGTTACAACTAACCCGCGTTAGGTTGTGCCCCGTGCTCCCCTACACTCATTTTATTTATTCAATTATTTTTATGTTTTTAAAGGGGTCATGAATTGAGAAATCATCTTTTCCTTGAGCTTTTGATATATAAAAGGTTATCATAATATAAGAATATCCTGTATGTTTCGGAGCTGAAAACGTCCTTGTTAGTCAAATAAAAGCTTTTATTGACCGCTGGCTCATCAATCTGCGAATGTGCCTCCCTGTGACGTCAGAGAGCAGAGAAACACCGCCTCAACAGAAGAAGACCAACGCCTGATGCCGTTGAAGATTACAAAATAGTGTGCAGTGCCTGTTTGTGGAAGAACGCAGTCCTGCATGAGCTTCCTTCAGATTCCAACATTAGGAATGCGGTTGGACTTTGTTTCTAGTGAACTTTTAACTCACATGGGTAAGACATTGTGCGTTTGTTCGCTTTCACCACGGGGCACATTTGTAAACAAGACACAGGTCGAGAGTGGATTTGCAGACAGAATGAGATTAAAAACGATGCTGTGCCTTCTGGATCCGACAGGAATGATGCAACACGCTTATGTGAGTAAAACATGTTTTTTATATGTGATAGTATTTAGGGGTGTGATGAGACCCTTAGCTCACGAGACAAGATGAGACACGAGATTGGGTTCACGAGAACAAGACAAGACGAGATTTTTACACAATAGTTTTAAGAAATCCTCAATGACGAAATACATGTCTAGAAAAATTGGCTTCTCTATGATTGTGATTGTCTCTTCAGACCTTACAACTGCACATGATTTATGAGCTTCTACAACTTTTGACCTTTCCACAAATTGATCATATTAAGTGCAAACAATAAAGCAACCATAATCAAAGTACTATCTCAATGTTCAAAGTGCAAATACAGAGCTAAGAGATGTTTACAACTACACAGCCCAGCCTAAGATAGTTTTCTTATTGGGAGATATTTGCATGCTTCAGGGAGCCGCTTTCAAACAGCAGTAACGTTTTGAAATCGCGTTTGAATGCACGCTCGGGTTTACTTTCACTTTCAATTTTGCAATTGTGTGTACTCTGTGAACAGGGAGAGGTGATGCTGAACGCGCATTTTACTAGATAAGACATTTGTCTGACACTTCTGTTGCGCAACGAATCCTCTGCCACGGTCCTGTCAGTCTTCTCGTCACGTGATCAGTGTGGCGCACTAGGTACGGCTCGAACAGCTCGTGTTGGGTGAGCTGGTGGAATTGAAGCAACCGGTATCCACCTGAATTAAATAGTTTTATTTCTACAAAAAGCAAAACTACACTGGAGGCGTAATGTAAACGTACCGGTGGCATATTCTATCCTAACTTCACCCCCACACTCCACGAGACAGCTTTTCACCTCGACAAGAAATCTCATCACATTTTAATCTCGTGAGATCTCATGGCATGAGATCTTGTCACACCCCTAATAGTATTGCATTGTTACAGATCGTTTGATATCTACTGATTAGGTGTACGTGTCTAACTAAACATAATTAACAATAACATAGCATGCTGTCACAGGCTGGAGTATCCTTTGTATTTGAGGTGTTGTTGGTTCATTGTCCTTCGTTTCAGGGTTAGACTCGAACATGTATGGGGCGAATCATTCCGGTTGCCGTTTTTCCTCATTGGAAGTTTTCAAAACAATTCCCCATGTGTACTGACGGGGGAGTCGAAACTCATTATTATGCAAAACTGTTATCCAATCATAGCAGTGGGCGTTTACTTCCAAGTCTTCAATGCAGCACACCCATAAAAACCTAGCGTTTCAAGAGCTAGGCTCAAAACCAGGGTAGAAAATAGCCTATTACTTTTTCATTATGATGTTTCTGAATGTAAAAACCACGCAAATGTCATAAGTTGACCTCAGACAACAGAATAAAAAATAAAAAAGCCAGTTCATGACCCCTTTAACACTTGAAGGCATAAAAAACCCTCAGTGCTTGGAAAAGTTCAGAAAGTCTAGGTGCATAAGCCACAAATAAACAATATAGGTAAGGCAAAAGTTTGTAAAAAGGCCTACACAATATGAAGATGACAACTTTACTGATGACTTTCCTTCCCAGTTTTGCTTTGAATGTGATTTTTGGTCATGCTGTTGCCACTACTAAGCTTCTTAACTACTGTCCCCTAACCAGCAAGACTAGCTCACCAGCTCAGCACTAGCAAGTGTAGACCAGCCTGGACAAGAATGGAAATTTATGATGGTCTTTTCAGCATGGGGAACAAGTAGTGCATTAATGTTGCTCTAATTTATCATTTAGCAATTTATGCAAAGCAACTTTGGAACTCTGGGGCCTTAAGGTTAAGTGCCTTGCTCAAGGGCACAATGGTGATAGTTCAGGGATCACACATTGTGGGATTTGTTCATTCCTACAAAAAAAAGTAGGGGGTGAAACACTACACACTGGTATAATATTCCCATTTATTTAGCAATAAATTATACGGCCCATATTAGCATCCAAATATTGTAGAAAATACTAATTAGGCTATCATAAAAAAGGACAAGTGGCAATTAGCTGCACTTCATGTTTTACAAGTGTTAAACTGGCAATAAAGGCGACATACATGTTACACCCCATCCATCATAACAAACTAGGAAGTTTTCCAACTTAACACACTGGGAGCCACTCTTCTATACGTCTAGATTGATGATTTGTTTTGTTTTGTTTTTGTTGCTTTATTCGTAAACATCCTGATACCATATAAGTTGGATGATTGATGTGCTATATGCAAAAACACCTTAAACACCACAAAAAATACCATATACACTGATCAGGCATAACATTATGACCTAATATTGTGTTGGTTTCCCTTTTGCTGCCAAAACAGCCCTGACCCATCGAGGCATGGACTCCACTAGACCCCTGAAGGTGCTGTGGTATCTGGCACCAAGCTGTTAGCAGCAGATCCTTTAAGTCCTGTAAGTTGCGAGGTGGGGCCTCCATGGATCGGACTTCTTTGTTCAGCACATCCCACAGATGCTCGATTGGATTGAGATCTGGGGAATTTGGAGGCCAAGTCAAAACCTCAAATTCGTTCCTGAAGCATTTGTGCTTTGTGGCAGGAGCATTATCCTGCTGGAAGAGCCACAGCCACCAGGGAATACTGTTTCCATGAAAGGGTGTACATGGTCTGCAACAATGATTAGGTAGGTGTTACGTGTCAAAGTAACATCCACATGGATGGCAGGACCCAAGGTTTCCCAGCAGAACATTGCCCAAAGCATCACACTGCGTCTGCCGGCTTGCCTTCTTCCCATAGTGCATCCTGGTGCCATGTGTTCCCCAGGTAAGCCACATACACGCACCCGGCCATCCACGTGATGTAAAAGAAAACGTGATTCATCAGACCAGGCCACCTTCTTCCATTGCTCCGTGGTCCAGTTCTGATGCTCACGTGCCACTGTTGGTGCTTTCGGCGGTGGACAGGGGTCAGCATGGGCACCCTAACTGGTCAGCGGCTATGCCGCCCCATACGCAACAAACTGAGATGCTCTGTGTATTCTGACACCTTTCTATCAGAACCAGCATTAACTTCTTGAGCAGTTTGAGCTCCAGTAGCTCGTCTGTTTGATCGGACCACACGGGCCAGCCTTCGCTCCCCACGTGCATCAATGAGCCTTGGCCGCCCATGACCCTGTGGCCGGTTCACCACTGTTCCTTCCTTGGAGCACTTTTGATAGATCCTGACCACTGCAGACCGGGAACACCCCACAAGAGCTGCAGTTTTGGAGATGCTCTGACCCAGTCGTCTAGCCATCACAAACTCACTCAAATCCTTTACGCTTGCCCATTTTTCCTACTTCTAACACATCAACTTTGAGGACAAAATGTGGAGGAGCCGTGATGAAGAGATAATCAGAGTTATTCACTTCACCTGTCAGTGGTCATAATGTTATGGCTGATCGGTGTATGTACATGTTTTGTGCACTGCCTGTACAAGAGCAAATGATGACCAGATGTTAATTTTTGGGGACACAATTCTTTTCTAAATTGAAGAAAAGTTGACCCTTAACACCGGCACATTTTCAGCTCGATTTCTTCGATTTCTTCATGATGTCTTCAGTGAATTATATTCAAGCACCCTGCTAATGTTCATGACCTTGTTTTAAGAGCTGATTTATCTTTAGAACAAATCTACTTGCTTTCTACCATCCATCCCATCCCATCCGGTAATTATGGGTGCAGTCAATGCTCTCAGTGTAACTTAACATCAAAATATAATTCATTCTGTCATCCAAACTCAGGTAAAGTGTTTAAGATCAAAGATATAACCGTGTTATCTATTTGATAAAAAGTCCTTGTGGACACAATGTACTTTGAGGCAGGATACAAAGATGACAGAAAGCCTAATGTATTTGCAGTACATATCGAGCACACATTCCCTTTAAAGTGATAGTTCACCCAAAAATAAAAGTTCTGTCAACATTTACTCACCCTCTGTCACAGATCCAACCATGTCCCTCACACCAGACTCAATCACTCCTCCCACACGGTCCCAATCACCCGAGTTCTGAAACACCTGTCACTAATCACCAACACCCTTAAATGTTGCCCTCAGCCTGCACTCACTGTCCGGTCTCATCTCAGACAACCCGACTCCCACGCTTGTGGTTCCTATTCCGTCTTGCTTGTGTTTAAGTATTATCTCCGTGATCGCTTTCTTCCACCTGGACAACACCACCTGGATCTCCGCTACAGTTAAGCCCTTTTCTGTCTCTCTTCAGTCCCTTCCGTGCCTCTTCAGTGGTTTGCTACTAATAAACATATCTGGATTCACTTACGTCCGCGTCCGCCTGTTTATCATGACACCCTCATGTTGTTCCAAGCCTTTATGACTTTCTTGTTTTATTTGGAAAAATGTCAATTGGGTCCAATGTTGCTTTGGGTGTTCTTCAAAATTAATAATTCTGTATTCTGCATTAATTTACAACTGAGGACTATGAATATATATATGTTCTTGGTTGTGCACCGTAAACCCGAATAAGTTGGACTACCTCAAAAAATGTATGGTAATCAGTTACATATGTTTTTTTATTTTTTTACCATTAATCTTGCACAACAAAAAAATTATATGTGCCCCTGGAGCCCAACCGCAGCGCTGCGTCTCACGGTATATCTGTGGCGATAGCCAACAATACATTATAAGGGTCAAAATGATCCATTTCTCTTTTATGCCAAAAATCATTAGGATATTAAGATCATGTTCCATGAAGCTATTTAGTAAATGTCCTAGCGTAAATATATCAGAAATGTATTATTAGTAGTAATATGCATTGCTAAGGACTTCATTTGGACAACTTTAAAGGAGATTTTCTCAATATTTAGATGTTTTTGCATCCTCAGATTCCAGATTTTCAAACCATACATCAATGGAGAGATGATTTATTCAGCTATATGCATAATCTAAATTTACAATTTTTTTACCTGTTTTGTGAAATAAAAAAAATCCCAGCCCAGTTTCAGTTAAACTTAAAGTTAGGCTAAATTAAAGGAAATTAGTTCATACTACTCAAAACAATGAAACAGTTCAGTTTACTTGAAATATGTCAGTGCTGTGAACTCAAAAGAAAAATAAAGTGTTAAATACTTATAACTAATTTGTTTAATTTAAGTTTGTCCTTCTCAAACCAATTAAGTATTTTGAGCGTTAGGGTTTACAGTGTGTAAACTTTTCAGCATTTATTTAAACCTACAGCCTTTTGGTTACCGATCCAATTCTTCTGTTTGTTGATTTGCAAGTACCACAAAGAACATTTTAAATGCTCATATTTTTGTTGAAATGGAGACATTCAAAGCCATCCATCTTCACACTGGTAGTTTTGGTATCTGAGATAAAGTCAGATAAATAATGGCCCTCCTCTAGCTGCTGTTTCAGCCTAATAACTTGTTTCCCTTGGTCAAATCCACCATGTTGCCTTCTTCTCAAGGACGTCACCCTGCAATATGTTAGCTCTACTGACGGATGATTTTAAATCCGTTTCCCTGGCTACTTGAAAACTCCATTAGTCTTCATTTTGTCAGCCTCTGACATGGCCATGGACACTATCATGGCGGTTAAATGTAGAGGTTAAACCAGAATGGGCTGTTTTCACTCTAAAAAATGCTGGGTTAAAAACAACCCATGTTGGGTTGAAAATGGACAAACCCAGCAATTGGGTTGCTTTAACCCAGTGAATGGGTTGTTTTAACCCAGCGATTGTTTTTTTTTTAAAGCAAACATTTAACCCAACCACTGGGTTAAAACAGCCCAATTGCTGGATTAAAACAACCCAATTGCTGGGTTTGTCCATTTTAAACCCTACTTGGGTTGTTTTTAACCCAGCAGTGTTTATTGTCCTCATTTTTAATTGGTTTTTGAAATGTTTCTTTGTGTTCAATTCATATCATTCAATGGCATTTGCATGTGTGCCACAAATGAGTGGAGATCTGTGATCATGCCTCTCTGAGTCTGCAGGTGAATTCATATGCTGGGTGTTAGGCAGCTGCGTGCGGACGGCTGTGAGAAGGAGAACAGACACAGGGCAGGGTTTTAATACCCCCCTGTGTCTCAGCTAAAGGTCTTGCTCTTTGGGTATGGATAATGAGCTCTCTGGAGACTCTGGTAAACCATACTGGTACCCTTGCCCCAAATAGCACAAACTTTCCGGAGCTGAAGTGTGCCACCTAATCATTTTTGAATGTTTAGGGGGAAACGTCTACCACACAGCTTATGAATATTCACAAACTGGCTGAAGGAAATGAAAATATTGGAGCGAAGCCTCAGCAAAAAATTATGTGAAACTTACTAATTGGTATTTCTTTTGGGAATGTCACTGTTTCACAAGTCAAACATTTATGAAAGGTTTTTGTTAATGCTATGAGTTTTTGTTTTGTTTTCAGTAAAAGCTATTACTTTTTTTTTTTTTTTTTGGGGGAGAGTGTGTGTGTATAGCATTCATTTTGCTTTGAATTTGAAGAGGCAACTTGAAATCTTTAAATCATACCCTCAAAAAGAGCATCACTCCAGTTTTGAATGTCATCTTTAAGTGTTTGAGATTATGACCCACTCTTTTGAATGAGATATCTTTCTCTCTGGAAATATGCATTTGATTGATACGAGCATTGCCTGTGTCTGCAAGAGTAGAATGGACTGAGGTTATTTGTTCATTTATCAGTGAATATACACTCAAGAGCAGACTCATTTGTGACCCTGGACCACAAAACCAGTCATAAGGGTACATTTTTGTGAAATTGAGATTTATGTATCATCGGAAAGCTGAATAAATAAGGTTTCCATTAGCTTATTATGTTTCCATTGGACAATATTTGGCTGAGATACACCTATTCTATTTTGTTTCTAGCCTTTGTTTTAGAAGTTGTTAGCACAAATGTAAGTGCAAATTTGGACAGTTGTTGGCTCTAGAGGGATTGAGTTATGGACTCCAAATTTGTTATGGTGACATTTCAGACTGTACTCTATTAGTGTGCCAAATTTTATAACTTTCCCACAAGCGGTTCTATAGTCAAAGTCAGCTTTATATAGGCTGACATAGACTCAAAAACAATAAGAATGTCAACATTAGATATGTTATCTATATTCTATTGTGAATAAAATATAAGTTTATGAGATTTGTAAATTATTGCATTCCTTTTTTATTCACAATTTGTACAGTGTCCCAACTTTTTTGGAATCGGGTTTGTACACACCAACCGTGCTTGCCACCTAATTGTGTTTTAAAATGCATTAAAATAGAAAAGGGTTATTTTTAATTGTAATAATAATTCACAATTTTACTGTATTTTTGGATCAAATAAATGCAGCCTTGATGAGCATAAGAGACTTCTTTTAAAAACATTTAAAAAATCTTACCAACCCCAAAATTTTGAACAGTAGTGTAGTTATCCACTCATAAGATCGGCACTCGATAATGTTGCACTGATTGTAGAAATGCACTGTTCGTAGTTAGATATGTGACCCTGGACCACAAAACCAGTCATAAGGGTAATTTTGTGAAATTGAGATGTATAGATGATCTGAAAGCTGAATAAATCATCTCTCCATTGATGTATGGTTTGTTAGGATAGGACAATATTTGAAAATCTGGAATCTGAGGTGCAAAAACATCTAAATATTGAGAAAATCTCCTTTAAAGTTGTCCAAATGAAGTCCTTAGCAGTGCATATTACTAATAATAATATTTATTTATATTTATATATATATATATATATATATATATATATATATATATATATATATATATATATATATATATAATATATTATATACAGTAGGACATTTACAAAATATCTTCATATCTTCATGAAACAGGATCTTAATATCCTAATGATTTTTGGCATTTTATGATAATTATATCCCACACAATGTATTTTTGGCTACTGCCACAAATATACCCGTGAGACTTATGACTGGTTTTGTGCTCCAGGGTCACATTTAGAAACAAGTTTTGAAAGCATCTTTGGTTTTGAAACTATAAATGAAGGCTACAGAGCTTTGTAGTTTACAGATCAGATTGATTCACTCCAAACGTTTATGTCGAATACAGTAGGTATTGCAAAGTCTTGTCTAATGCTCTTGTAAAATTTACAGAGATATACCTGCAAAATGGCTTTTTGAGCACCAGCAATACGAAGCATATAACATTTGACTTGATGATCAATACATTATTGATAGCAGGACCAGCTCAACATCATAAAATTCTGAATTCAAGAAATGAAATATAGATTTTACGGACAAGCTCTGCTGAAAACAGGGCACAACAAGACACAAGAATAGCTTTTATGACAGCCATGTTCCCACCCCTTCCATCTCCTACACGATACATATGCTCTTTTTTCCTCTCCTCTCTGCAGCTCCACGTTTTTTCTCTCTTTCTTTCTCTTACTGTCATCTTTCTCCTATTGCATGCCCTGTATGACAGTGAGGTGGGAGGGTAAGAGCAAAGCATGTCCTGACCACCACTGCAGCAGCCACTACAGCCCGAGGGTGAAAGATTGAGAGAGGGGAAAAAAGGGATCGGGAAACTTGGGAACTAAAGAGATTCTTACCCACTGCCTGAGGATGTGTTTCAGGGTACGGGAGAACGATACAGTATAATATACTTTACTTACATTACTCCAGTCTTTAGTGTCACATGATCCTTCAGAAATCATTCTAATATTTTGATTTAGTGCTCAATTATTAATGATAGTTCTTATTATCAGTGTTTTTGTTTTAAGTTTTATTTATTAAATTTTAACTAAATATTCCTTTTTCTAATTGCCTGAAAAACCACCTTATGCGAGCATAAAAACTTTTTCGTGATTTATGGGAGTTTTTGCGAAATTGACTTGTTTCTATTGGCCGTATTTTCAATTCGCAGTTTCAATTTGCGCAATTTAAAGGGTAATGGAACAGTGGAAAGTGAGATTTTTTGTGAGATCTACTAAATAAAATGCGCTTTGTATTATTTAAACTATATCCAGCAGCCATATCACCCTGTAGCCCAAGACTGGTTTCCCACTGAAGCTAAGCAGGGTTGAGCCAGGTCAGTTCCTGGATGGGAGACCAACTGGGAAAACTAGGTAGCTGCTGGTAGAGGTGTTAGTGAGGCCAGCAGAGGGCGCTCACCCTGTGGTCTGTGTGGGTCCTAACTCCCCAGTATAGTGATGGGGACACTGTACTGTAACAAGCACCGTCCTTCAGATGAGATGTTAAACCAAGGTCCCGACTCTCTGTGGTCATTAAAAATCCCAAGATGTCCTTTGGAAAAAGAGTAGGGGTGTAACCCTGGCATCCTGGCCAAATTTGCCCATTGGCCTCTGTCCATCATGGCCTCCTAATCACCCCCCCTATCCTGATTGGCTTCATCACTCGGTCTCCTCTCTACCAATACCCAAACCACTGGTGTGTGGTGGGTGTTCTGGCGCAATATGGCTGCCGTCGCATCATCCAGGTGTTGCACATCGGAGGTGGTTGAGTACTCAGAAAAGCGCTATATAAATGTAACAAATTATTATTATTATTATTATTATTATTATAAACATTTATTATTATTTATTTATTTTTTATTAGAATTTTTTTTTTTTTTTTGTGTGTGTGTGTGTGTGCATATTTTGCCGTGGTACATTTATAGGCATAACTGCATATGGAGATGAAGAAAAGGAGAGAGTGAGCTGATTAAAAGATTGAAGGAGTGTGGAGCTGCTCTCTTGGCCTGACTGTCATAGAGGAGCTCCCTCTGCAGTGGTGCAGGAGCTTGATGAATGAGCTCTGGGTGCTCTGCTGTAAAACTATTACAGATGTCTTCACTAACTCAATATCTTCATTGGGGGACAGAAATATTATAATCTAGAAAAGCAGGGTTCATAGCAGATTTTCAGGTCATCATCTTAGATGAGCATGGACCTTCGTGAAGCCAGACCAGAATGGATTGCTGTGTACGTCATGCATAAAACCAATTGTGTATGAATTGTCCCATTAAATTGAATGCGACAATTTAGGTACGAATAGATTAATGAGCGCTGATTCATGAAAATGATTTACATAGAAATTTGTTCTGCTCATGTTTCATGAATAAGGGCAAATGAACGGAAATTTCTCATTAAGAGAGTAACCATCAGAGCCATGCACTATGTATTCAGTTAGTGTAGCCTACATGCTACCGGCACGTTGACCCTTGGCGCTTACACAACCGCAAAAAATACTGGCTTTACATTTTCAGCTAAGTTAAGAAGAAACATTTTTTTAATGGAGAGAACAAGAGAGAAAGGACAGGAAATGATCAATGATGAGAAGAGGAGGGAACGGGATCAGTAAATGTCACTACAGTAGCTGTGGACCCGCGTGAGAACCACAAAGGAGGCATATTTTCCTCAGTTCTTCAGCTCCCGAGGCTTCAAGACACACATTGTAAGTCCTCTTTCTGTGTGTCAGTCAACCATCAATCTTGATATTGCCCTTATCTGGGAATGAGAGCTCACAGAGCTAAACTAAAGCTAAATATAAATCTGCCATGCTCAAGAAGACTTAATCGACCTTAGGGAGAAGAATTTCAGCCCGGAGATCATCACTAGCTTCAGGCTTTTAAAAAATCTGAACATCTAAAATCTCCACTCATGCCTGTTTAGTGTGATATTTGTCAACTTTTTAGCCCTTTTTAAGAAACAACGTTAATGAAAAATCCTTTTTCATCTCTAAAGACCAGTGAACTACTGACGGTATTATATTTTATCCATAAGACAATATCAGAGTAGTTCTGAATGAGGAGTTTAAAAGCCTAGAGGTTGTTCCCATAAGAAAACTTTACTAACTTTATTCCAAGCCATGCATGTTTTTTTTTTTTTTTTTTTTTGACTTCTCCTATTTGTTTAACTAGAGGTCCTAACCTTCTGCCAGAGATCATTTAGTGGCCATTCACGTAACACCGTTTTCAACTGAAAACTGAACACTTTTTATGCATTTTGGCCGTTCCTTTACGCCGTTTGTATGTGCATGATTTTTATTTATTTTTTTCTTACATACACGAACA
This sequence comes from Paracanthobrama guichenoti, assembly GCA_018749465.1. NCBI lineage: Eukaryota > Metazoa > Chordata > Actinopteri > Cypriniformes > Gobionidae > Paracanthobrama > Paracanthobrama guichenoti. Next base: position 21,962,903 of record CM031944.1, on the reverse strand, counting down.
CATTAACTAATAATACTGTAGTAAAATAAAATTCAAATCTGTGAATTATAGAAAGTAAGATGTGAACATGAGCATGTATGGAAGTAAAATAATGCCATATATTTTTGGAAACTTGAAAAAAATATGCATTGCATTAACCATGCTTATATTTTAATGCATTGTATTTTTAGGGCTTGCATTTTTATGGGCTGCAATTCAACATGGTTGTATATTTAAGATGTGAATATTTTACTTCAAAACATTTAACACACATTTTCATTATTAAAAATTAAATAATCCATATTCACCTCTCAGATTTCACTTCCAAAAAATGTATTCTGTTTAAAAATACAACCTATAATATTCGACAGGCAATTTTCAGTCCATTTTATTTCGCTTTATAAATTTGCTTTTATACTTTTTTTAATATCAGTAGATTACCGAGCATAATCTCCATCTGCTGTTAGTCGTCCTCACCAGCAGGTGGTGCAAGCGGATGTTGACGAAGACCAGAGCAACATGTAGAAAGAGTCATTCATTCATTAAATGGATTTACAGAAATGGAGCAAGCGATACGTATTTGTGATGATTATCAGGGCCAGTATACACTCACCTAAAGGATTATTAGGAACACCTGTTCAATTTCTCATTAATGCAATTATCTAATCAACCAAACACATGGCAGTTGTTTCAATGCATTTAGGGGTGTGGTCCTGGTCAAGACAATCTTCTGAACTCCAAACTGAATGTCAGAATGGGAAAGAAAGGTGATTTAAGCAATTTTGAGCGTGGCATGGTTGTTGGTGCCAGACGGGCCGGTCTGAGTATTTCACAATCTGCTCAGTTACTGGGATTTTCACGCACAACCATTTCTAGGGTTTACAAAGAATGGTGTGAAAAGGGAAAAACATCCAGTATGCGGCAGTCCTGTGGGCGAAAATGCCTTGTTGATGCTAGAGGTCAGAGGAGAATGGTCTGACTGATTCAAGCTGATAGAAGAGCAACTTTGACTGAAATAACCACTCGTTACAACCGAGGTATGCAGCAAAGCATTTGTGAAGCCACAACACGCACAACCTTGAGGCGGATGGGCTACAACAGCAGAAGACCCCACCGGTTACCACTCATCTCCACTACAAATAGGAAAAAGAGGCTACAATTTGCACGAGCTCACCAAAATTGGACAGTTGAAGACTGGAAAAATGTTGCCTGGTCTGATGAGTCTCGATTTCAGTTGAGACATTCAGATGGTAGAGTCAGAATTTGGCGTAAACAGAATGAGAACATGGATCCATCATGCCTTGTTACCACTGTGCAGGCTGGTGGTGGTGGTGTAATGGTGTGGGGGATGTTTTCTTGGCACACTTTAGGCTCCTTAGTGCCAATTGGGCATCGTTTAAATGCCACGGCCTACCTGAGCATTGTTTCTGACCATGTCCATCCCTTTATGACCACCATGTACCCATTCTCTGATGGCTACTTCCAGCAGGATAATGCACCATGTCACAAAGCTCGAATCATTTCAAATTGGTTTCTTGAACATGACAATGAGTTCACTGTACTAAAATGGCCCCCACAGTCACCAAATCTCAACCCAATAGAGCATCTTTGGGATGTGGTGGAACAGGAGCTTCGTGCCCTGGATGTGCATCCCACAAATCTCCATCAACTGCAAGATGCTATCCTATCAATATGGGCCAACATTTCTAAAGAATGCTTTCAGCACCTTGTTGAATCAATGCCACGTAGAATTAAGGCAGTTCCGAAGGTGAAAGGGGGTCAAACACAGTATTAGTATGGTGTTCCTAATAATCCTTTAGGTGAGTGTATATATGGAAGAGCTGATAAAGACACAAAAGCAGTGTTCACATTTAAGTCTGGTTACTTTTGTACATGTAAGCATCTTGTTTCTACAATATTTGGCATATTTTTTTTTTTTTCTAAGTACACTGTCTCGTCACTTCAGAATACAGCAAATGACGTGTTAACTGCACAAAAAGTAGGGATGAAGACGTTAAAAGGATGGAAGTTTCCCTTTAGGAATTGGGTCCTTACAAATCAGAATAGGCTAAACAAAATGTTAGAGATGATTGTTGATTGCGGATGTGTCGAAAGACCTAATTCAAAAAGTCTGTAGTGCAAGCAGTCTTCTGTGTGGGTGCAAAACCGCAATTGAAAAACTTTATTCTTCAGAGAAACATTGAATCATTATTACATAATTTGGCGTCCTTTGTCTCAGTTCCAGCACGTTTGAATATCAGTGACGCACTGAACAGTAATCACACCGGTATGATCGTATGTGCCAATGGGTTAAAATCAGTCTCAGTTTGGGGGTGGAGGGGGGACGAACTGACATTTTTGTTACTTGAAATAATATAAATTTTAACTAATAAATTATTTCAATTTATTAAACTTATTAAACATATTCATCTTCTGGAAGAAGGGGGCCCAAAATTCTGTCCTTCTTCATGGCAGCCCCTGTATGCGTGTAATGTTTTGTTTTCATTTCATGTTCTTATTTTGTCATGTTCAATGTCATGTTTCCTGGTTTGTGATGTGATTCCATTGTGCCCTCATGTGATCATGTCATGTGCTTCCCTAGTCTCTTGTGTCATGTTGTCATTGGTTGATTTAGTCATGTGGGTTCTTAGTTGAGTTCTGTCATTGGTTCTTTGTTTTGATTGTTCACAGGTGTGTCTTGTTAGTCATTAGTTTCTGTGTATTTGAGCCCTCATGTTTGCCATGCGTTTTTTATGCATCTAGTGTTGTTCCCTGTACCACTGTTGGTGAGTTTATGGTTCATGTCTGTTCAAGTCAAGTCCTTGTTTGTTTTGTTCACTTGTAATAAACTGCACTTGGGTTCAACTCAAGCAGCAACCTCCCCCAGTTTCTCTTTAATCCAATACGGAAGTGACTTAAACTGCAATTCATCGACTGGCCACTAGAGCTCGACTGGCCACTGGCCAGGCTCCAGAAGAGAGCAGAATCTCATTGAGCTGTTAAAATGCCCAACTTTACAGCGGAAAAACACGTTTACAGCCTGGTACAAATTGTGGTTTTGGTCTATACGGCTAATTTTACCCTTCATGACGACTGTGACGCGCGGTGACTGCCAAGATGGCAATGGCCAGTTTGACCCTACTTTACGTTTCAAAACTGCTCTTCAGAATCCTACTGGTGACGTCACGGACATTCCGTCCATATTTTTTTACAGTCTATGGTTCAACTACGCTCGCCTTCAGTGGAATCTGTTATAAATGCGACAACAGCATTTTGGGGGTCTGAAAACGGGTTTCAAATTGTTTGAAATTGATACCATTGTTACATCTCCATGTAAACTATAAAAACGTGAATTTGTGAAAACGGTGTCGTCATGCCCATGCATATTCACATTTCACATTTCACTGCCGGTTGTATATTCTGTATATAACTGTGTATGTGACAAATAAAACTCTTGAATCTTGAATCTTGAATCAGTCTGACCTTGCCAACTACTGGCCCGTCATGCATAAAACAGTTTAGTTTTGACAACGCTGTTTGCTGCACACGAAAAACGTAAAGGAAAAACGTTCCCGTTCCTTCAAATGAAGAGCAAAACCACCTAGAGCCTCTGGAGTCGCTCTCTAAATGAGCAAAGAATGGATTTGTTCTTGGCATTTGAATGCATATGTTACTTAATTTATGATCATCCCATTTCTCAGCTCTCACTCTCTCTGACTTTAGTTAAAATGAAGATGAGCCACAGAAGTAACTTTCAGTCTTGCTTTGATTGTACGGCCACAGATTGTATATATGGGCTTCACTCCAGAATCAACTTTTAAGAAATATGGATATTTAAAGAGTTTCCCTGAACTTTATGATGACTCCCAATCATCAGTTACCTTGCATTTCCTTTTAACTAATTAGATTTAGGTCTTGGGTCTTGTTTTTGCTTGATTTTGTCTGCATACATACATTTTGAAAGAGTATTTATTCTTTTACAGTATCTGCTTTAATTAGATGTCAAATTATTTGAGTTATACTTTGCATCTACACTGCTATGTTCTCTATCAGATCAAAGGAGGAATAAATTAATCTTTTTATAGTTTCTAAATAGTGAATTAACTGCAGTTTATGAGCAAGAAGAAGTGTGGATTTGAGTCTATACATATTGTGTGTGTGTGTGTGTGTGTGTGTGTGTGTGTGTGTGTGTGTGTGTGTGTGTGTGTGTGTGTGTGTGTGTGTGTGTGTGTGTGTGTGTGTTGTGTTTATGTTGGGATGGTTGATTTGCTGTGCTAAATGAAGAGTGATGAGCAAGGTGTGCAAGGCTTTTTATCAAGGCCACTGGTGCTTTGAAGTGTGTCTTATCAACACAATCCAGTGCTGTGATTGGCTGACACTGATCCATAGTTCTTTGGTTCAGCTGTTGCACTGTGAAAATGGATTTCCACTGGCATTCCTTTGCTCCTGTAGGCAAGAAGATGCCTTAAAATGTGTGATATAAGACGGTATTGAAAGGTAAGATTAAAGAGCCAGAGACTGCACAAAACAAACCATTTATTTGAGACCGCATTTCTCTGCTAATTGATGAAAGGCACAGCTTTGAAAAACACTTTGTTGTTGTTGTTTCTCTGGCTACATTTCAGACTAGTCTCCTTTCAGTCAAAGAGTTCACAAGTTTGTTGTTGGTAAGTTTTTCAGTGTTTTTAATAGACATCTCTTATGCTCACTAAAGCAGTATTTATTTGATCAAAAATACAGCAAGACAGTAATGTTGTGTTATATTTTTACAATTTAAAATGTAATTTTTAAACAGATCTTGCTGACCCCAAAAGTTTGAACATCTGAGTTTTTACATTGAAGAAGAGATGGTGATGGAAAAACAAAAAAAAAAAAAAGTTTTATTGTTTTACTTTCTTTACAACCACAGGTCAACTACGTGGGAGTCAATGTAAGCTTATTTCCATCACATAAGAAACTAAATATTTTGGTAAATCATAATTATGGCATATAAAGTAAAACGTGTGATGTCATATTTATGAGATGTAATGTCAAAATCATGATATAAAAGTCATATTTGAGATAAAAAATCTGAATTGAGTACAAATGTACATACTACTGCGAAATTTAGAAGTCAAAATGATGACAGTCAAAATCATGCTAATAAAAGGCATAATTATGAGTCACATTTCGGTCATAATTGTCATTCTATTATAATTGTGACTTTTTATGTCATAATTATAATTTGAGTGTGATAATTTTAAGTTCTGCTGTTATAAATGTGACATTTTTGTCATAGTTTTGACTTATGACTCAGTATGTCAAACTGTTTTTGATGTCTTAATTATGGGCCGACAAAAATAACTTTGATGTAGTTCATTTACGATCACAAATGCAGCTGCAAAAAGGGTCATATTGGGTTGATTGGTGATCAGCAGCTTTAAAGAGGCAAGCAGTTGTCTGGCTATCACCAGACCGAGCTCAATCTTTTAAAGTCCCAGTGAACCGGAAGTAGCAAGTGAGTTTTCTTCAGTCCTGTGACGTATTTCCAAGTGAAACGGAATATTGAATAGAGGGCAGGGTTTTACTTCAGCGCTCCTCCTCCTCTATTTCGCGCTCATAGCAGACTAACGGTTGGAGGGGAGTGGTTAAGGATATTCAAACCTAAGCCGTCAAACTGCCATCATCTGAGAAGGAACACCATTCCAGACCGGAAGTTACTTTTCAGATTTTGATTAAAGATTACTGCGACAAACAGCTTTTTTTTGAGTATTAACTTGCACGGATTAATTGTTCACCCTAAGACCTGTAATGTGTGCTAACAAAGTAAATGGGGTCAATTTTGATTTTGTGAGGACTTTAATATTGAACATTAGTCTGTTGAGTCTGCTCTGTATTTTCTACTGCACAAGAGGCGTGATCAACAGGCATGTGAAATCAACAGGCATGTCAAATGACTCTGTACGCAAATGGATAGTCCTTCAACCAATCAGACCACAAGAGGCGTGATCAACGGGCATTGTTCAAATGACTCTGTACGCAATTGGATAGTCCTTCAACCAATCAGATCACAAGAGACGTGATCAACGGGCATTGATCTATCGCTTCTCTATCCGTCATTGTGTTAAACCCAACAATAGCGCGCCAGGTGGATAAGCCAGTCTGTGATTGGTTCCCGCAAATGTGTATCAGAAGCAGGATACATTAATGTACAGGTTTCCAGCCTGAGCTGCAGGGCAAAATCAGGCTGTTTACCCAGTCTGGGCGAGCAGCACTATGTGAGTTAAACCGAATTAAAGGTGTCGAGAAGAACAGTCTCAAAAATAATTATGTCATATGCCGAACGTACAAAGTGCATCAGGAAACAAACTGTGGTTGCTAGATATATATATATATAGATAGGATATAAAAAAAAGTACTATTTCTATTATAATTTCTTCCTTGTGTTTTTAACTGTGAATTTGCACTGTCCATGGAGCGGACCTGTTTACATTTCAAGTTGTATAATAAACTGTGTATGTGACAAATAAAACTCTTGAATCTTGAGATGCAAGTTGAATAAAAGGACACCATGTGGGATAGTTGCTAAATGTCACTGTAGCCTCAAAGAATTTTTCAGAATTCAATCAGCAACTTTGTGACCTTGTCTTAACAAAAACTACATTGTGATCTAGAATTTATGGCAGTGCTGCCATTCAGAAACCTCTTGACTCTGAGGCTGAGTCGCAAAATCTGTCTCACAACCTGGACCCAAATGGAAAAAATAATACGGTCTGATAGGTCATCTTTCACACGCTTTCCAACATCTGGACTGGTTTATGTGTGGAGGAAACCAAAAGATGGCCACAATTACCAACTGTTACACATGATGGGGGATCTATAATGGTATTGCCAGCCAACTCATGGGAGTCCTTTGGTCTAGTAATTGGTTTGCATGGTTGTACGGTATAACAGCAATGGTCATATAAGGCCATCTCACAAAACAATGTGCAGCCTGCAAACGCCATTCCCATCTTGGTGGTCCCATATTCCAGGAAATATGTCCCCATATAAGTTCAAGAGTGGTTTAATCAATGCCAGGATGCTTTCATGCACCTTCAAGCTGTTCAAAATATGACTTAGTGCAATATAGGGTGTTTCCACAGTGCATACTGTATTAAAAAAAAAAAGATTGTGTAAATTATATAGAGTCATTATCATGATTAAATAGCTGATTATTTCAAGGGAGACCTTTTAAACCAGTGATAAATCGGAGATTAGGTACAGAATGCTAATAGAGGTTAAAGGGAATCTGCCGTCCAATGTTTGGAGCTGATGATCACATTCAGTGTCATAAAGGTCCAGCCACCCGGCAGATCTCTGCTAATTTAATCATAATGAGCACCGCTGATTCTTCTTTCCAAATTAACAAGGGGATTTATATCTTTGTGTCTGACTTAAGCCACCTAATGGATGTCCTAATTAATACAGAGCAATAAAAACAGGACTGCAACTGACAGAGAGTGGTAGTCACTGCAGAGAAAGCATGGAGAAAAAGTGAAAGAAATAAAAATAAATATATTTTTTGGTCTTCACTCCCTTACCTCCATTTTGTGCTTGGATGCAGCTAAATTGCCCTCTGCTGGTCACCGTTGGTACTGCAGACTCATTTAGTGAAAGGATTGAGCTTCAGGCGACACTGTCCAGTCCCAACGTCTCATTTTTAGAGGGTATGTTGACTTAGTAATAATATGAGCTGAAGATACACACCATTATTGTAAGTAGAACAAATTTATTAAGAGATTACAAATGGAGAAATTCATATTGCATCCCCACATTATCATAGTCTACAATTCTCTGCAGACTATGTTGCATTAACTCCTGCATTTGCATACATGTCTGAGCATTTTTGTTTGTGTGGGATGTGCATGTGTCAGAGCATTGATCAGCTTCAGTACGAGACAACACACAGCTGGTGTTAATGGCCGGGCGAGAGTGGGTGTTTTAGAGCTCAGGTTGGTGCCAGCTGACTTCATTAGATCTAGTGATAGAGCATGCCCATCACTTTTTCTGCCAATCTCTGGTTCCTGACAGATAGCCGTCAGCTGCAAAAAACTGTGGAGTCTTTAATGACAGCATGACTCAGCTGATTACCTAATTATTCGTTATGCAAGAATGTAAATTGCACTCATGCAAATCTGATGCTTGAAGGTTATGATGTGAATGTGTCATGTGCTTAAAGGGATAGTTCAATCAAAAATAAAACTTCATTAAAAACTCATCATTTACTCACCCTCATGTTGTTGCAAAACTGTATGACTTTCATTTGTGGAGCAGAAAAGAAGATGCTTAGCCAAATGTTTATGCTGCTGTTTTTTCCATATGCACATACACTATATTGCCAAAAGTTTTGGGACACCTGCCTTTACATACAAATTAACTTTAATGGCATCCCATTCTTAATCCGTAGGGTTTAATATGGTGTTGGAACAGATTTAAATCTTCTGGGAATACTTTCCACAAGGTTTAGGAGTGTGTTTATGGGAATTGTTGACCATTCTTCTAGAAGCGCATTTGTGAGGTCAGGCACTGATGTTGGATGAGAAGGCCTGGCTCGCAGTCTCCGCTCTAATTCATCCCAATGGTGTTCTATCGGGTTGAGCTCAGGACTCTGTGCAGGCCAGTCAAGTTCCTCCACACCAAACTCGCTCATCCATGTCTTTATGGACTGACGCTTTGTGCACTGGAGCTCAGTCATGTTGGGATAGGAAGGGGCCATCCCCAAACTGTTCCCACAAAGTTGGGAGCATGAAATTGTCCAAAATGTCTTGGTATACTGAAGCATTAAGAATTCCTTTCACTGGAACTAAGGGGCCAAGCCCAACCCCTGAAAAACATCCCCACACCATAATCCCCCCTCCACCAAACTTTACCCTTGGCGCAATGCAGTCAGGCAAGAACCGTTCTCCTGGCAACCGCCAAACCCAGACTCATCCATGGGATTGTCAGTCAGAGAAGCGTGATTCGTCACTCCAGAGAACACGTCTCCATTGCTCTAGAGTTCAGTGGTGGCGTGCTTTACACCACTGCATCCCACGCTTTGCATTGCACTTGGTGATGTAAGGCTTGGATGAGCTGCTCAACCATGGAAACCCATTCCATGAAGCTCTCTACGCACTGTTCTTGAGCTCATCTGAAGGCCACAGAAGTTTGGAGGTCTGTAGCTATTGACTCTGCAGAAAGTTGGTGACTTCTGCGCACTGTGACCCTCAGCATGTGCTGACCCCGCTCTGTGATTTGACGTTGCTGTTGTTCCCAATCGCTTCCACTTTGTTATAATCCCACTAACAGTTGATTGTGGAATATTTAGTAGTGAGGAAATTTCAGGAATGGATTTATTGCACAGGTGGCAACCTATCACGGCACCACGCTTGAGTTCACTGAGCTCCTGAGAGCGACCCATTCTTTCACAAATGTGTGTAGAAGCGTCTGCATGCCTAGTGCTTGATTTATACACCTGTGGCCATGAAGGGATTGAACACCTGAACTCAGTGATTTGGAGCGGCGTCCCAATACTTTTGGCAATATAGTGTATATTCACTGCCATTTAGAAGTTTGATAAGATGTTTTAATGTTTTTGAAGCATGTGTATTATGTTCACTAAGGCTGCTGTTTTTATTACAATACATTTTAAAATAAAATATATTCCTATGATGTCAAATCAGAATTTTAGCATCTACGACTATGTTAGTTAAAATGAACAACTGAACTACTCTCAGTGTTCATTATCTTTATTTATTTACAGCATCATTTGATATTCAGAAGGCAGCATAAATCACTGATGGAAACGTTTGACATCTATGCCCCAGTTTTGAATTTCAAATGTTCTCTGTGCCAGTCCTACATTGCTAAAAATCAAAATAGTCCCGTAGCTTCACAACATTTTAATGGTATAATGGTTCCTGTCTCTCTGTGCACTGTTCAGAGTATCGTCTTGTTGTGACTAGTTATTGTTTCTGACATCTTGATAAGTCAGTCTTTGTCTATTTTAAGCTCTGTTCTGTGAACGATATTTTGAAAAGTGTCTGGCTGAAAGTTGGTCTTCTGGGCTTCCCTTTGAAGAGCACAAGTAAAAATTAAAGTGAGTCTAAAGCCATTTTCTCTGATTGATCAGTTTGTCAAAGTCATATTGCAGTGATTCCGTTGTCTTGTCATAAACTTTTTCTGAAAGTACGTTTGTGACTCAGAGAGTTTTGCAGTTAAGTGTCAACATTTAAACAGAGGCCTGTCTGTTGCCTTGTAGACCTTCATAGATGAAATATGTTGTTTAAATTGATGAACATTATTATAAAGTGAAACTGATTTATAGTGAATTGGCCTACATATTTATAGGTTTATTTCAGGGGAATTAAATAATTTGATAGTGGGTTTATACATATAACATCATACATAATCACATTTAGGACTTTAGAAATGAAAAACATTGGAATGGAATTGCCTTTGAAATAGTTCAGTCTTTTAGAAATATGCTGTTTCAACCACTCACATGGTGCTTATTGCTCATTTTTAGCGACGCACTCCTCTAAAACAGCACTTTTCCAGGGTGCCAGAAGAACCTAGAAGTGTCGACGTCGAGTTTCTGTTTGTAAACAGCAATTTCATCTATGCAAGGCAGCAATTATAATAAAGCTAAATAGCTGTTTGAATTGATTTTTAACAGTTGTACAACATTTGTAGTGTTGTAGTGTTGAGGAATATTTCATACCCAAAGTTGTTATACATAATTGACAAGCATTCTCAAGAGAACAAGATGGTCAATGGATATAGCACAAACTGTTGCATATAAAATCAGCTGAAGTATACAGATGCTCGACGTCATTTGAAAGAATTTTTGAAAGAAATTAATACTTTTATTTAGCAAAGACACTTTAATTTGATTAAAAGTGACAGAAAAGAAATCATTTTTAATTTATAGTTACAAAATATTTGAAACTGAAACTGTTTTCAACATTGATAAACATTTATATATATATATATATATATATATATATATATATATAAAATATATATATATATATATATATATATATATATATATATATATATATATATATATATATATATATATATATATATATATATATATATATATATATATATATATATATATATATATATATATATATATATATATATATATATATATATATATATATATATATATATATATATATATATATATATATATATAATAATGAATATATTCATTTAATAAAAATGTTTCTTGAGCATCAAATCAGCATATATTAGAATGATTTCTGAAGACTGGAGTAATGATGCTGAAAACTCCGCTTTACCATCAAAGGAATAAACTGCAGAGATAGAAAACATTTATTATTTTAAATTGAAATAATGTTGCCTTGGTGGGTAAAAGAGACTTTCCAAAAATATTAACAACCCCACACTTTTGAACAGTAGTGTAAATGAATATGTCTAGACTGCAAAAACATGTATTTTTCAGAAAAGTTACATATTTTTCACAAACTTCCCAAAGCTGCTTATTGGTACATGCTTGCTTAGAATTTGGGCGAAAGAAGGTACGAAAGTACATCCTTCCCGCCTATAAAAATAACTGGAACTTATTTTTATTCAACAGTGTTTACTGAACAAATTGTGTCTGTCCTTAAATGAATTAAATTATAACTCAAAGTTTCTTAAAGATAATGCTGTAAACTATAGGGAGCCGTTACTCACACATTACTATAATATTAAAGGTTACCAACAGAGCCCAAACTATTAGCCTAAATTCAGCTGCTGTTTATGTTTAGATATAATAATCAACACTCAAATAACACATTGTGTGCAAACATGTGAACTTCACATGAGGCAGTTTTTAACTTCTAACTTCTAAATCTAATTATAAAATAATTTGTTGCTCAGTTCGTTGTTGAAATATAATCATTTTCATGACAGATTTATTTAAACCCACATTAATAATCCAGACATCAGTAACAGGTTCAGTAGAATATAATGAATATAACGGCTAATATAGGTCATATATTCAGTGAAAGAGTTGATTTCTCTAGTGAACTCACAGCTGTGGACACTGAATGACTCCTGAGGGAAATGTGATGCTACGGGACATTGTTCTCAAACTGTTTTATTGACGTCTTTCCGCGTTGAAACACTGATTGAGCGATTACACCACATATGATGCGTTTCAGTAAGTTGTGATGTATCCTCAACACACCTTCAGATGTTCATTCATGTTTATTCTTTGACTATGACGAGATGATCGCGTTCACTCGCATATACAGTGATCAGTCACGCCACATTAAAGAGCGGCAAAACGGCATTTATTGTTTGAATTTCATGATAAAATTAATGTTCATGTGGGAACTCGGATTGAAGTATGATCCGTGTGTAAAACAAGCCAACTGTTAAAGATTGCATTCGGTACCGATCAGGACACGTGCACCGTAGTGGAAGTCTTGTGCCGAAACAGTTCGGTATGAATATGTGTACCGTTACACCCCTAATAAAAAGGTATTCATCAGTTCTGTGAATGACCTCATAAGCTTATCGATCTGAGAATAGCTAATGGATATCAGCATTGCATTCTGCTTGAGTCAAAGGACAATCACCATTTTGCATTATGTAATTTCATAGGGTAACACGCTGTGCCTCACAATGTGACCTTATCTCTCTGCTATTGGATCCAGGGAGGATTTTGTTGCTTCTTAATGCCTTGTCGCATTCAATCATCCTATTGATATTGTGAATGGGTTACCGCACTCCAAATACAACATACTGCATCCTCATCTGAGCTCATCTTCAGTTTCTGCCCTGACCCATAGGTGATTTTTCTCTCCCAGAGGGTTTGTGTGTGCGTCACTCTTCATAACATACATAATTAATGTGTTCATCTCCCCCGTATACCACGAGTGGGTGTCGGTTCAGCTGGGGTCTGGTATCCGCTGAGGTAAGGACACTCATGGATATACTTTGGCATTATTATAGCAAAGGGACTATTGGAAAGGGACTGTTAAATAATGTATATTTGCCCGCTCACTCTTTTCATCCACCTTGTGTGTTCAATAGTGCAGAGCCTGTGGGTGGGATAGAAAATACATGCAGTCAGATAGAAAAGTCCGGCAGGCGTGATATGATATATATATATAAGGTCTTCAGTATTATTGCACTCCGCAGAGTACTTCGGGATGATGATTAAGTAAAGTAGATAGCCATTTTGCTGTACCCTTACATACTGCAAGCTATAGCTATGTTTTCCCTGTGTAAGCAGAGAGAACAGCAGGTGTTGCTGTAAGCATCGGACCGCATGTAATGTCTCAAACAGGCAAGGGATTTGGCTCTGAATTCAGTTAGCACGTCTCAGATGTGTCAAAATGTGAAAATCATGCTGTTTTCTCTCTAGGGCAAACTGAGAGTATCACTGATTTAGCAACCCAGCACTATGATTTCACCCCCAAACACGTTTTCCTTTTACAGAACAGCTGATCATCTTAATCGTCTGTCATTCAATAGTGTGAACATTATGGGCCCTATCATAAACCTGGCGCAATGCGATGCCAGGCGCGACACGAGTGTGTTCTGCTAGTCTCAGCCTGACGCAGTTCTCATGTTCACGTCCAGCTCCACGGTGTTTAAATATCAAATGCTGAAAATCAGGTGTGTTCAGGAGCATTGTTGGAGCGTTGCTATTGTGAGGAACTGAAAACCAACACAAACCTGCTCTAAAGTCAATAGTGCAGTATCTGTGTGTTATTTAAAGGGTGTGTTAGTAATATGAGCCTATAGGCAGTGCATAACACACACACACACACACACACACTGATTATTACACACACAGGGACGCACAGTAGCACACACACATGTCAAATATAAAAAAATAAAAGGACATTTTACAATGTAAAAGATTATTATTGTGTACATAAAGATAAAAAATGCCTACCATAATGGATAGTCATTGCATGTATGACCTATTTGCAGTAATGATGAATGAAATGCTACTTATTTGACCAATTGTAGCAATACACACATGTATTTAAACTGACTCATCAGGTTGAGTGTGTCTGTATTCCTCCATGTAAATAGCAAATCCGCTCATGGTGCGAGTACAATTGGCTTTTAAAGGGAATGGGAGATGAGACTCTGATTGGTTTATTGCACATTACGCCCAAAACACACCCATGACTCATTAAGAGACTATGGACAACCCTTTTGGACCATGCCCCGGGAGCACCGACTGTTTTTTCCGTCGTTAAGCTAGCAAAAGTAGATTTGGACACACCCTACGTATACCTGCGCCTTGAGCTTCAGACCATGAGATCCTTAAAATAGGGCCCTATATATTATATTATACTGCAATTACATTACATTTTAAAATGCTCGTAATCAGATACAGTTACTTTTCTATTGATTACATGATTACATGTTATTCTCATTTTGGCAATGCATTATTCATAATTCACTGATGCCTTCCAGGTTTGAGGAATTGCTCACTCAGCCACTGGTCATGTGATTATCACTTAAAACTGAGACCCGCAGCATTTGATCACTGGATTTACAGAAATCATTTCACTTTTAAGAAGCGTTTTCTCAACATTGCATATCTAATCAGCTCCTGACGTATTATTTGAACTATCTCTCAGTGTGTCATTTAACCTTGTCTTTGGAAGGCTTTTGTCTTTCAAACAGATTCAATTGTACAAATTCATGTCATTTCATATTCACATGCAATGCAGGGATCCCCAATTTTTTGTCAGCTGAACCTCTTTGTCCTTTTGCCTAAACTTGAAGTAAAATTAAAATTAAGTCAATAATAATAATAAAATTAATTACACGGTTCTCTAATGTTGGTTAATGGTTGGTTTTTTTATATATATATATATATATATATATATATATATATATATATATATATATATATATATATATATATATATATACACATACATACATACATTTTTAAATGAATTAATTACATTTAAATAGATTTTTTTTTTTTTTTATACTTTTATAACATATTTAATTGTTTTTTTATTTGACTGATTTAATTACCCAATAACCCCAGTCTGGGAAACCTGACATCATGTAATATTTAATGCACGTTGTTGTAATATATTTTCTTTCTCTTTATATAATATTTCTTAATATACTTTTATATAAATATGGTACAAGATTATCCTATTTAAATCAATGTAATAAATGAGTTAGGTTCAAAAGTATAGTCTATTAAATAGTCTGATTACATTACTACAATTTTTGTCAAGTAATTTGGAATCAGTAACTGACTACTATATATATATGACTACTATATATATACAAAAATATGGTTGTACATATGGCAGTTGTTCACTGGAAAGTTGTTCACTGGAAAATGACCATACCTGGTTCAAATGATGTGGTTCATAATTTACATATTGTGATAAATATTACTAAGAAAAAGTCTAATTTTGTCTAGAAGTCCTCATAAACATCTGAATGTCCTTTTGTTCTTTCTTTAGTCAATCACAACTAACTAGTTACCATTAATTTCTGATGTTCAAGATCATCATTTTATAGTTATGAAATAATAATGATGGGAACCACACATCTCATGAATCAAAAAAGGGCCAAATAATAATAAATTCCTTTTAGAAGCCAATTCAAGTAACCGATTTTTAAGTCTTTTTTTCCACTTTTTTTCATTCAGAATGTGACACGTTTGCCATTTACAATGACACGCACATCTCATGCCATTGTTGGTATAAATAGGACAATAAAAAGACGTTGGCGAGAGAAGTGCTGTCATCAAATGCTCAGAAAACTACATGTGACAGCTCATATCTTCTCTTCCAATTCTATACCCTACACTGCACAGTATGCAGCATGAAAATAAAGGACACACTACTCTATCTGATACGCCACATGAGCTCAGCACCGCAGGATGAATTTCCAGCTTTCTGACACCTCTTCATACTTCAAGTATGCTGCTTGTAGAATAAGGTTTGTGCTGACATCTAGCACTTCATACACTAATGTAGACATGCCAGAAAATGACTGTATTGTCATTACATGGAATTGTATAGTGTGAAACCTAAGATCTTGGTTCAGTTCCCAGAATAGCAACTCTATTGTTATAGAAACAGAAATCGCAGAGTGTCGTTTGGAAGTAATTAAACATCTTGAAGTTTACACTGAGAGTAAACCAAAGTCATCGTAGGAACATGATTTTAGGTGGGTTTATCTGAAACAGAATATATTACAATAACAGACTAACAGTCTAAATAATAATGTAAATAGGCTAATGGAAAATTAGTATAAAATGTGCATAGACTGTTCAAAAGTCTATTCCACACGCAACTCAGAAAACACAACTTTTCTTTTTTTTCTTTTTTTTTCTTTTGATAACTATAATGTGACCCTGGACCACAAAATATACCCGTGCCACATATATACCCGTGACATGCACAACTGGTGTTGGGCTCCAGGGGCACAAGATTCTCAATCAAAAATCTGAATGTCATCCAAAGATTTTATGTCTCTAATCTTGCAAATTCTGTGATTAGCCTTGCTGTCAGCCCAGTACCTTGTAAAAACAACTTTTCAGTGGACTGATTATAAACAGTGTGTCTGTTGAACCTCTTGATGGTTGTGTAAAGTCTGCCAATCACATTAGAGCTTGCCAGAAAGTTCTTTCCAGTATTGTGAGCAATTTGCATCAGTCGGTGGGCAATCCATTTGAGGCTAAAACTATGTAGGTTTGACTTCGTTTGAAAGTTGATAGTTAAAAGTGATCGATCTTTCCATTCGGTGGTTCTCTAGAATAACAAACATGTCAATTGTAGCTACTAAAGCACTTACGAGAAAAAGATAAGATCACTGATTGATAGTCTTGGAGTCTGTCAGTAGAATAACTGCAGAGCTTGGAATCAGTATCAAAACTTTTCCCCATTGATTTAACTTAAGTTTCAATGAGGATAATGAATTTTAACACCCCTGACCCCTTAAAAAACAAGGCATAGTGTTGGATTGAAAGTCCAGGTGAGTGTTTGGCAGAGAAGATAACAGCGCTGTATTTTCATCTTTGAAAAGAAGAAAAGAAAAGATCAGAGCAGGTGAAAAAACTTGTTTGAAATCCATTGTTACAGAAGATGTGCACCTTCTGGCAAATTGTTTTCTATGCTAATTCCTCCGAGAGTTACCGCGTCTTTGTTTTGTTATTTGTATGCTATAGGTGTATCTTGTTCTGTGTAATTGCTTATTTTACTCAGTGGGGTTTGTGCCCCACATTCTGTCTTATAACGGTGCATGTCAACCGAAAATTGTACATTGGTTTGACACTGTGTCAATCACAAGATAGCTTAAATTATGATTAATTATCTCCATTGAACACTACAAGCATTGAATGTTATTTTCACTGCTTTTTATACCAGATAAAGATAGAGAGCGAACCAGTGGAGAAACATGCCATTGTCAAGGCCACAGTCTCTGATTCATGGATGTTACCCTCTTCCAGGGTTTGAATCATCAATTGTGGTTACTAGAACAGGTCTTTAAGCAAACACTACAACCTTGTTTTTAAATCTGAATTGCTGTGGGTGCTATGAACAAAATGTTAAAGGGGTCATGAATTGAGAAATCATCTTTTCCTTGAGCTTTTGATATATAAAAGGTTATCATAATATAAGAATATCCTGTATGTTTCGGAGCTGAAAACGTCCTTGTTAGTCAAATAAAAGCTTTTATTGACCGCTGGCTCATCAATCTGCGAATGTGCCTCCCTGTGACGTCAGAGAGCAGAGAAACACCGCCTCAACAGAAGAAGACCAACGCCTGATGCCGTTGAAGATTACAAAATAGTGTGCAGTGCCTGTTTGTGGAAGAACGCAGTCCTGCATGAGCTTCCTTCAGATTCCAACATTAGGAATGCGGTTGGACTTTGTTTCTAGTGAACTTTTAACTCACATGGGTAAGACATTGTGCGTTTGTTCGCTTTCACCACGGGGCACATTTGTAAACAAGACACAGGTCGAGAGTGGATTTGCAGACAGAATGAGATTAAAAACGATGCTGTGCCTTCTGGATCCGACAGGAATGATGCAACACGCTTATGTGAGTAAAACATGTTTTTTATATGCGATAGTATTGCATTGTTACAGATCGTTTGATATCTACTGATTAGGTGTACGTGTCTAACTAAACATAATTAACAATAACATAGCATGCTGTCACAGGCTGGAGTATCCTTTGTATTTGAGGTGTTGTTGGTTCATTGTCCTTCGTTTCAGGGTTAGACTCGAACATGTATGGGGCGAATCATTCCGGTTGCCGTTTTTCCTCATTGGAAGTTTTCAAAACAATTCCCCATGTGTACTGACGGGGGAGTCGAAACTCATTATTATGCAAAACTGTTATCCAATCATAGCAGTGGGCGTTTACTTCCAAGTCTTCAATGCAGCACACCCATAAAAACCTAGCGTTTCAAGAGCTAGGCTCAAAACCAGGGTAGAAAATAGCCTATTACTTTTTCATTATGATGTTTCTGAATGTAAAAACCACGCAAATGTCATAAGTTGACCTCAGACAACAGTATAAAAAAGTTCATGACCCCTTTAAATCTCAGTGATGGTATATATATCACTATTTGTGCAAGAAAGTCAACTCCCGAATGTTTCAGAAGATGTAGTTTTTACTCATATGTGTAGTAACTTAATATATTATAAATTAAATATTATAATTCAAGCATTCAAATTCTATACCATTTTTCTATAAATTGAATTTAGGCATTGCAAAATTATAATGTTCAATTTGATTTGTATTTATATATGTGCCCCTGGAGCCCAGCAGCAGCGCTGCGTCTCACGGGTATATCTGTGGCGATAGCCAACAATACATTATAAGGGTCAAAATTAAAAAAATGTTCTTTCATGCCAAAAAATCATTAGAATATTAAGTAAAGATCATATTTAGTAATTGTCCTACCGTAAATATATCAGAAATGTATTATTAGTAGTAATATGCATTGCTAAGGACTTCATTTGGACAACTTTAAAGGAGATTTTCTCAATATTTAGATGTGTTTTGCACCCTCAGATTCCAGATTTTCAAATATTGTCCTACCCTAACAAACCATACATCAATGGAGAGATGATTTATTATTCAGATGATGTATAAATGTAAAAATTTAACATTTTCAAAAAAGTTAAGACTGGTTTTGTGGTCCAGGGTTGTGGTTTATTATTATTATTATTATTATTATTATTATTATTATTATTATTATTATTATTATTATTATTGTTGTTGTTTGATTTGCTGAACTTTAAGATTACATTTATTATGCTATTAAATGACTCTCTTTTAAAGATTACCTTTGAGTGTTAGATGACAGTGAAGTTAATTTCAATGTAAATGTGTTTTCGTACTTTCTAATGACAGATGACAGACTTGTTAGCATTGAGACATTGTGGTTAGTCTGAGTTTGACTGTGTTAAGATACATTTGGATCAGTCAAAGCATTCTTTTTTTCCTCATGCTTGCTTTGGAGATACCTATGATGTTCTGTCCTTGTAAACATCTCATATCTGACCCTCGAGAGGCTGAGAAGGAGTTGGCCTTTAACATTGGAAAACTCACTATCCAAGAGTATTGATCTTACTCTGAATTCCTCTACCTTCTTTGCCCTCCACTTTTGTCAGATAACCATTAGGGATCGTTCTCTGGATAGCAATCCACACACTAAGCCTGGTGTGATCTGCACCAAAGGAGAAAGAGCAAGAGGTGTGTGTGTGTGTGTGTGTGTGTGTGTGTGTGTGTGTGTGTGTGTGTGTGTGTGTGTGTGTGTGTGTGTGTGTGTGTGTGTGTGTGTGTGTGTGTGTGTGTGTGTGTGTGTGTGTGTGTGTGTGTGTGAAAGAGTGCACGGCCATGGAGGAAATATAGCTTGAGCAATTTCAGAAATTGATTGGTATCTGAGGAGACAGGCAGAGAGATAAATGAATATTTAGCAGTTGCTTCTTCACGCTGTGTTGTGGATGGTAAGTCCCTTGGGGAACAGTAGTGAAGGGTCAGCGCTAACACATCCAGCAGCTCCTCCAGGGGCAGTGTTCATGGTGCTTTACCAGGCTGGGATACCAGGCTTTCCACTGGGCAAGAACATGCTGACCTTGCCCTGAGATGTTTTTCTCTCCCCCATCCCCAGAGACTGTTTGTGCATTGATTAGATGACCTGTGTGCAATACAGTTGAGGAACGTTCCCCAGCATCTCATCAGGAGCTCGTCTCATTAATATCCACCTCTAAATTCTTAATGCTCCACATCTGTAGTCAAGTTGTGAGGTAGTGTAGTCATTGAAGATCTGGGCTGGTAACTAAAAGATTGTACACTCAATTCTCACCTGTGATCTGTAAACTTTCACCATTGTGCAAGCCATTACACTCTAATCCTCTAGAGCAGGGGTTTTAAACTGTGGGTTGCGACCCATTTGTGGGTCGCAGAGTGGGAAGAGGTGGGTCGCACAGTCACCTGGCTGCAGCTAAATTTACGTTTCAGTGACACACACACACACACAAACAGTTTAGTCTGGCATTGCACAATATACCTACGTTAAATAGAAATCACTATTGCTTAGCTGGTGTGATTTTACAAATACCAAAGGCTATTATAAATATAAATACACTATATTGCCAAAAGTATTGGGACACCCTTCCAAATCACTGAATTCAGGTGTTCAATCACTTCATGGCTACAGGTGTATAAATCAAGCACTAGGCATGCAGACGCTTCTACACACATTTGTGAAAGAATGGGTCGCTCTCAGGAGCTCCGTGAAGTCAGCTTCCTGTGGCCTTCAGATGAGCTCAAGAACAGTGCGTAGAGAGCTTAATGGAATGGGTTTCCATGGCCGAGCAGCTCATCCAAGCCTTAGTGGTGTAAAGCACACCGCCACTGGACTCTAGAGCAGTGGAGACGTGTTCTCTGGAGTGACCAATCACGCTGTCTGACAATCCCATGGATGAGTATGGGTTTTGCGGTTGCCAGGAGAACAGGACTTGCCTGACTGTATTGTGCCAAGTGTAAAGTTTGGTGGAGGGGATTTGGCTTGGCTTTTGGACAATTTCATGCTCCCAACTTTGTGGGAACAGTTTGGGGACGGCCCCTTCCTGTCCCAACATGACTGCGCTCCAGTGCACAAAGCGCCAGTCCATAAAGACACGGATGAGCGAGTTTGGTGTGGAGGAACTTGACTGGCCTGCACAGAGTCCTGACCTCAACCCGATAGAACACCATTGGGATGAATTAGAGCGGAGACTGCGAGCCAGGCCTTCTCATCCAACATCAGTGCCTGACCTCACAAATGCGCTTCTAGAAGAATGGTCAAAAATTCCCATAAACACACTCCTAAACCTTGAGGAAAGCCTTCCCAGAAGAGTCGAAGCTGTTAGAGCTGCAAAGGCAGGCGTCCCAAAACTTGCAATATAGTGTATATCAGCATTGTGTTTCGTGAAGAGCGTGCACACAGCATGTTCTGATAACAGCGTCTCAGAGCAGTTTGGTTCATTATTAAGTAGCTTGAGTGCATTATTAATGAGAAAAAAACATATTCACTCCAATCACTATTCTGTATTCTGCATGAGATCACACTACACCAGAGAATTCAAATGAAAGGCTGATTGAGGTCTGGGCTGTGTTTCCCAAAAGTATCCCAAGCTAAGTTGTTCATTGGTGGCAAATGGGAAACACATTTATCTCTGTCATCTGTTGAACTCAGTGCTGTTGTCTTTCAGAGATATGGGCCCTATTTTAACGATCTGAGCTCATGGTCTGAAGTGCATGGCGCAGGTGCACTTAGGGTGTGTCCGAATCCACTTTTGCTAGTTTAATGACGAAAAAAAAAAATGGTCGGCAAAAGGGTTGTCCCTAGTCTCTTAATGAGTCATGGGTGTGTTTTGGGTGTAACGTCAGTCTCATCTCCCTTTCCCTTTAAAAGTCAGTTGCGCTCACACCATGGCGGATTCACTATTAACATGAGGAAAGACTGAACGCTTCTCCAGAGAGGAATCCTTTTATTTTTAATATTTGGCATGTTTGTGTGCTGCTGCGCGTCCCTGTGTGTGTAATAATCAGAGTGTATGCGTGTTATGAACATGAGAATTGCGTCAGGCTGAAGCTAGCAGAACACACTTGCGTTGCGCCTGGCATCACATTGTGCCAGGTGTATGATAGGGCCCATGGTCGTAAGAGTGTGTCTATCTGTTTCAAGCTTGATAAATAAAAGCTTGATAGTTTAACGTCTGTAAATTAAGAAATTAAAACGTAATTTTTAGTATTGAAATTTTACAGTTGTGGGCCTACTATTACATAAAATGATTAGCCTATAATTTTTTTGTCATATCAAACTTTTGGTTAAAAAAAAAAAAAAAAAAAAAAAACTGAAATATTTTTTTTTTTTTCAGTGTGCTAGTTTTTCCATTTCCCCTTCCCATTTGTTGTGTTTTCTTTTTCCATGTTTTCATCTTAATGATCATGCACAAAGTTGATGATGCATTGAAATGATACATTTAGGAAATGCGCTTGATTCATATGAGGAAATAATGATGCTTCATTGAAACCCTAATCTAAGTTATAATCGTGTCTTTTAAAGGATATGTGGGTCATTAGGACTTTGGAAAGGACTGTCATTATGAAAAACAGACCTGCATTTAGAGGCAATGAAAAGGGTGATTAGATGTATATAAATGTCCTTACAGAGCTACAGGGTAATGAATCGAGGTTGGCAAGATGAATGCATGACTTCCTAATGGCATAACGACAGTAATTGGATACATATTGTCAGTCCTAACAATTACTGGATCATATACAGAAGCCCATTAGTGCGAAATTGTCTGTAAGGTCACATTACAAGCAGCAACGCAGAGGCAAACAGATTCACAAACAAGTAAGGAAGACACTTCTCCCTGTTTACGCTCTTCACTAGATAATCAGTTTTCAACAAGCACACATGTTGCCAGTCCTATCTCTCATTTTCACCTGGGATTCCCATCAGTTTACATCTAATTACCTCAAGGAAACTGTCAATCTCCTCTAATTATGCTTTTGTTTTCCCATTCCACCACACAAGGGGCATTGAACCAACTAGTAAATTTGATTTTCAGAAGTACCTGTCTCTAAATTATGTTGCATTTAATGTCTTTGGCATTTTGCTTCCTAAGCAACTTTGTTTTCCTCCTTTTCTTGCCTTTTTCCAAGTAGAAATTCAGGCTTTCTTCATATGATCCAGGGCTACATGAGGTCATCAGTGCTCTTATTGCTCATCATTCAGTGTTTCCTTTGTAATGGATATTACATGGCACACATACAGTATTCAGATGGGCAGCATGTGATGGAATTATGGGGAGGTAATGGGCAGGAATTGGGAAGTGTGCTATGTAACGACGTGCCCTACCGCTCAGCAGCCCATTTCCTGCTGTCGAACGAACTCAAACTGTGGCGGTCCGTACCAGACTGCAGGGGCGCACACACCACCCAGCTGCTTCTGTCAAGGGCATCAGATTAGCTTAACGATAGCAGAGAGCTAATGCTGGGGAATGAGAGAAGGGCACGGAGGGACTGCAATGGTAATATAATGAGACTCTCACTGCGATCATCTCTTCCTTAAGTGGATGGTTTCATATTTTGTTTTTTTTCAAAACAGTTCAGAGTATGTGTGTGCTGTGGTATCTGGCACCAAGATGTTAGCAGCAGATCATTTTAAGTCCTGTAAGATCATTTAAGCCCCCAAGGTGGGGCCTCCATGGATTTGTTTGTTCAGCACATCCCACAGATGCTCTGTGTATTCTGACACCTTTCTATCAGAACCAGCATTAACTTCTTGAACAGTTTGAGCTCCAGTAGCTCGTCTGTTTGATCGGACCACACGGGCCAGCCTTCGCTCCTCACGTGCATCAATGAGCCTTGGCCGCCCATGACCCTGTGGCCGGTTCACCACTGTTCCTTCCTTGGAGCACTTTTGATAGATCCTGACCACTGCAGACCGGGAACACCCCACAAGAGCTGCAGTTTTGGAGATGCTCTGACCCAGTCGTCTAGCCATCACAATTTGGCCCTTGTCAAACTCGCTCAAATCCTTACGCTTGCCCATTTTTCCTGCTTCTAACACATCAACTTTGAGGACAAAATGTTCACTTGCTGCCTAATATATCCCACCCACTAACAGGAGCCATGATGAAGAGATCATCAGTGTTATTCACGTCACCTGTCAGTGGTCATAATGTTATGCCTGATCGGTGTACAACATTTTTGTTGTCATTGTCATTGTCATTGTTGTTGTTGTTGTTGTCGTCATCGTCGTTGTTGTCGTTGTTGTTGTTGTTGTTTTTACTTTGTAAAGCACTTCATAGATTTATTTCAGACATTTCAGATTAATCAAATTCAGTCATTGATACATTATCAAGTGTTTTGCTAAGAATTCAGAACAAGATAAGCAAGTTAAACAAAAGGGTGTTTGCGTTCTTCTCATGAACAGGAGGGCTAGGAGGCACAGCAGAGAATGAATTTTGAAATAAAAGGGACAAAGAAGGAGGAAAGGAAGGGGAGGGAGGGAGGGAGGGAGAGAGAGAGAGAGAGAGAGAGAGAGAGAGAGAGAGAGAGAGAGAGAGAGAGAGAGCGAGCGCGAGCGAGAGAGAGAGATACCAGGCCAGAGAAAATTCAGGCCTGCTAATGAAGATGACATCCTGAGAGCTCAGTAATGTTGCTACATCGCGAACAGCCATTGGAGGATAATGTCCTGGTGCGTACACACATAATTTATTGCTGCAATATACTCACCACTTCAAATGAGTTCCAATGGAACTCATTAGCTACTTTGATGAAGATCAGCCAAGACAATAAAGAAACAGAGAGTGGAGACGAAAGAAGTGAAAAGGGAAGGGAAAAGAAAAGGTGTGTGTGTGTGTGTGTGTGTGTGTGTGTGTGTGTGTGTGTGTGTGTGTGTGTGTGTGTGTGTGTGTGTGTGTGTGTGTGTGTGTGTGGCCTGGTAAACCCTACCTGGCAATATCCGAAATTCTTGTCCTTGTGGGGACATTTTTTGGTCCCCATGAGGAAAACATAAATCATACTAAGTGATGTTTTTTGAAAATGTAAAAATGCATGTTCCTGCAATGGGTAGGTTTAGGGGTATGGGCAGTGTAAAGGGGTAGAATGTACAGTTTGTACAGTATAAAAACCATTACATCTTTGGAGAGTCCCCACAAAGATAGTGAACTACACTGTGTGTGTGTGTGTGTGTGTGTGTAGTGTTAGAGGCTAGATAGCTCAGTATAAAAACCATTACGCCTATGGAATGTCCTTATAATGATAGGAGTACCAATGTGTGTGTGTCATGTACAAACTTTTTTAACAATGATATATGGTTAGAACATGATGCAAGAGGTTCGTAATAAAGATCAGAGGCCTTGTGTGTAAAACTTTGCGTTGGTTTTGTTCTAAATGCATGCATAGGCCTATGTGTGGTCCAGAGTTTACAGAGTGTGAATATTTGTGTATTTTTTAACCTTCATGATCTGTTTGATAACATGCTCCAGATATTAAACATGACAAAATGCTAATTACAATTACTTTAATGCACATCACTGGGATCTCTGGATCAATATCAATAGAACATAAGAAAAAAAATCTGATGTGTATGTTACAATTGATGAACACGCAAACTGTTCATTCAGATGTTATGGCTCCAGGTCTTTTTACACTTCAAACTACAGTTGTTCACACATTTTTTTTTCTTCTCTTATATCTGTCTGTTTTTTTTGCTTTCTTGCTATACAGATTGTTCTTCAAAGTCTCCAGCTGAGAGTGTTTGGTAACTGCTCTTCAATGTTTGATCATAGTGATAGTATTATATTATCTTACTGCATTTTTGACATTCCTGTTTTTCTTTTTTGACAAGGCCTGACACACTTGGAAACCGTCTGTATAAAATCAGAACTTTGACCATGACTTTGGCTGTATTTCCTAGCTATAAACTTCTCATCAGCCTCAGCAGTTTTCCTCGCAGACGCACCTGAAATAGGTTGCAGGGGTGAATATACCAGCATCTAAAATGTTTGCATTAAAAAAATAAATAAAAAAATGCTACACTAATTCCATGCCATTGCTTATCTCGTCGGAAAAGCACCCTGGGCGGGAGCAGTGGGTATCAGCTGCTAAGCAGAGGCATTAAAAGATTTTCCCCATGGCTGCTTTAACTGTTTGTCATTTGACATTTCTTTACCCTACAGTTTGTTAGGCGACGCATATTAATTAGAAATTTCACCCCGGCCATAATTGATGTCGCCGATTCTTTGTACCGAAAAGTCAATCCAAATTAGCAGCTACATAAGTGAAGATGAATTGACGTTGGCAGCAAAGAGCCAGTATGAGCACACTGAAATCGAGAGACGAATTTGAGGAAAGCAGAGCTACTTAGTAAACATCACTCCATCCTCTCAGGCTTGGCTTACGGATTTTATATTCTTGCCGTCCAGTGTTGGCACGGTCAAGGACAGCCTCTTGCCAGAGGGCAAGGTTAGTTCATCCTAGGTTGGAAACCAAATCTCATTGTGTGCAGGGAGAGATTTCTGCCCGGCTTTTAGTCCATCAGGAGTTCAGTCAAACTCTATTGCTTCAGCATATATTCTATCACGTAGCCCCCAGCGCACATCTGCCAGCACCACATCTTTATGCTTGAGAGATGTGGATTTGAACTGTGCTCTGATAAAAGAAAACCTAGGGAAGTGCGATATCCACCGCACCACCTCGTGTGCTGTCTGGATAAAGTGTGTGTGTGTGTGTGTGTGTGTGTGTGTGTGTGTGTGTGTGTGTGTGTGTGTGTGTGTGTGTGTGTGTGTGTGTGTGTGTGTGTGTGTATAAGAATGTGGTTGGCAACTTAAGGAAAATAAGAGGTACTCTCCATTTCTTAATACCAGTCATTTGAGATTTCCATAAACCATTGGTGCAGGTGACAATTGACTGCATGGTTTAAAAAAAGCTAGACAGTCACAGTGTGTGCCTGAAGCATAAGTCACTGCTTGACTGACTTAAGTGCCAAAATGCATTTTGAGATGTAATCACTTTGATTTTGACTTCTGTTATAAAAAAAGAAATACATTTTAATGTCATACTGGTTTTACACATATATCATTTTAGTTTCTACCAAATTGTAACACTTGAGAACAGTGACTAAATAAATATTTCAAGATTAACATTTAACATTTATGCTTTGTATTTGAAAACATTTAATCGTGATTGGTCACTCCAGAGAACACGTCTCCACTGCTCTAGAGTCCAGTGGCGGCGTGCTTTACACCACTGCATCCCACGCTTTGCATTGCACTTGGTGATGTAAGGCTTGGATGAGCTGCTCAACCATGGAAACCCATTCCATGAAGCTCTCTACGCACTGTTCTTGAGCTCATCTGAAGGCAAACAGAAGTTTGGAGGTCTGGAGCTATTGACTCTGCAGAAAGTTGATCACTTCGTGGCTGAGTTGCTGTTGTCCCCAATTGCTTCCACTTTGTTATAATCCCACTAACAGTTGATTGTGGAATATTTAGTAGTGAGGGAATTTCAGGAATGGATTTATTGCACAGGTGGCAACCTATCACGGTACCACGCTTGAGTTCACTGAGCTCCTGAGAGCGACCCATTCTTTCACAAATGTGTGTAGAAGCGTCTGCATGCCTAGTGCTTGATTTATACACCTGTGGCCATGAAGTGATTGAACACCTGAACTCAGGGATTTGGAGCAGCGTCCCAATACTTTTGGCAATACAGTGTATGTATATATGGTAATATCTTTGGTCATGTCTTGTCTTGCCCAGTGCACAAAGGGAGCTAGGACTGCCAGCACCTTCAAAAAATAAGTAAAAATGAGTGCATAATGTGCCTGTATATCACAATGGTTTTCATATTAGTTTTGTCCAAGGGTTGAAACAGACAAGCCAGTGCCAGTGTCCAATGCTGTCATCTTTCAAAATTATATTTGTCATTGAAATGCATTAGTGAAATGGGTTTTGCTAAATTAGAAATGCATTCTAATAAAGACTAATGAGGACTTCAGAGGGTTTGTGTTGCAGTGGGAACGGGGAACTACCTGTACACACTACAGCCTTTCGTTTACAATACAATTAATGCGCATCTAATTGTCGCTTCATTTTAGGGGGGAAATGTCATACACTTTGGCACTGTCCCTGGTTTTCTCTTTCGCTCATTTTCTCTGTCGCATTTTAGCCTTGCTGGAGACAGAGAGACCCATCGGCAGTGTGTTTCACTGTAATTTCTTTGTTAATTACATCTCATGGGAGGAGCGGGTGGAGGAAAGCGGCTTGCAAACGCTGAGGGCAGTGTGTGCCAGTGCATTCGTGTGTGTTTAACAGAGGAGGGTGGTTACGATTGCTAAACTGGCACTCTTACACACTAGTCTGCTTTCGGTGCAGACGGTGTGAGTCTCCTCAGTAACAAGCTCCCCCTCCGTGCCTCTCATATATCCTCCAGCCATCCTCCATGCTGTGATTCCTCATTCCCTTGCCCCACTTTTGAGGACACACACACACTCAGTTATCAGTCTCATGGCAAATACTCTCCTCTCTGATTTATCACAACACTTGAATGGATTGGTAATCTGTAAACACTCTCGACTTCTTTATAGTGGCAGTGGGAGTGCAGGGAGTTTATTGTCTATCATTTAAAAGGAACGAGAAGAGACGTGTAGGTGTGTGGTGTTATGGATCATCAGCCAAGTGGTCTTCACTTAGAGGTTTGAGAGAATGAAAGATTAGAGATGCTGATATCAGAATTGGGGAGTCAAGAAAGCGATTATTGTATTGTAATTACTTTTTGTGTGGTTAAAAGTTTCAAATGATACAATTTATGTCCTACAGCAGGAACCAGTTATCTTTTATTTGCATACAGTATCCAAAAGTCTGAGAACAACAGTAGAAATCCTTCTTACATTTATTTTTTTTTTTTTAAATGGTACGTTTAAAATTTATTTCTGGTACAGATTATAGGATTAGCGAAACAATTGAAACGTGCAATTGTAAATTAGTCTGAATTTGATTTTTTTTCGATGCAAATTATAAGATATGGTATATAAAAACCTGAAATACTATTATTAATTTTATGTCATATTGTTTTGTTGCTTTAAAATCTGGAATTTTATATTTCTGTTTATTTCTGGATTTACATAAAAAATGACTGTGGTCTGAGACCCGTTGAACTGTGTTACTAAAGGGAATTTCAGCACATGCATGCATAATTTGGAAGGGATTTCAATTTGAAGATGGGGTCACTGCCACTGGTGCTGGAAATAGGGAAAGGGCGAGAGAAAGCCAATGTGTTTTATCTGACATCAAGACCTGGCTGGTATCGGGCAGGGCCAGAGACCTGGACGTTTCAGGGGTGCACCGACCCATGACTGAACCCTCTGGGCTGCTTTTCTGCATGACCACCAACACATTCCTCTCACATCAACTCAGGGCACTTTGACTGCAACAACAACACGGCAGTGCACCGCACACCAGCTCGAGACACATGGAAAACCTGCACACATCACGCTCAGCTGTTACGCTGACAGACACTCTAGTTCAGGAGAAATACGGAGGGCTGTTATTTTCACCAGTTTATATCTTTATTAACTAAGAGTTCATAAGGGAATTCATAAAGTAATGTACCATCCATCCAGCAACCCATCCATCCATCCATCCATCAACCCATCCATCCACCCACCCAACCATCCATCCATCCATCCATCCAACCATCCATCCATCCACCCATCCATCCACCCAAACACCCACCCAACCATCCATACATCCATTCATCCATCCATCAAACTTGTATATATATATATAATATTCTTTTTTTTTTCAAAATCTCATGCACTTGCCTATTTCTTTCAATATCATCATGCAGGTGTCATAAAGACTGAAACATAATTTAGTAGGAATGCAGCAGGTCAGTGAAGACATTAAATATCTCATTAAACAGAACCCTCCATTATAACTCCACGTAATGGCACGTCTTGAAACTTAACTGCTACTAGGACACTTTATTGAGAGTCTCAGTTCTGTTCTCCATAATCATGGCAACTCGCATATCTATGCAGAAAGACTTTCATGAGCTAGTCAGTAAGGAGGACACCGTTGGTAAAGCATTTTTACATTTATGCATTTATCTAAAGCGATAAGGTATACATCTCATCAGTTCATGCTGGGAGCTACATGAATGCTTGTATTTACAACCCGATTCCAAAAAAGTTGGGACACTGTACAAATTGTGAATAAAAAAGGAATGCAATAATTTACAAATCTCATAAACTTATATTTTATTCACAATAGAATATAGATAACATATCAAATGTTGAAAGTGAGACCTTTTGAAATGTCATGCCAAATATTGGCTCATTTTGGATTTCATGAGAGCTACACATTCCAAAAAAGTTGGGACAGGTAGCAATAAGAGGCCGGAAAAGTTAAATGTGCATATAAGGAACAGCTGGAGGACCAATCTGCAACTTATTAGGTCAATTGGCAACATGATTGGGTATAAAAAGAGCCTCTCAGAGTGGCAGTGTCTCTCAGAAGTCAAGATGGGCAGAGGATCACCAATTCCCCAATGCTGCGGCCAAACATACTGGAGCAATATCAGAAAGGAGTTTCTCAGAGAAAACTGCAAAGAGTTTGAAGTTCTCATCATCTACAGTGCATAATATCATCCAAAGATTCAGAGAATCTGGAACAATCTCTGTGCGTAAGGGTCAAGGCCAGAAAACCATACTGGATGCCCGTGATCTTCGGCCCTTAGACGGCACTGCATCACATACAGGAATGCTACTGTAATGGGAATCACAACATGGGCTCAGGAATACTTCCAGAAAACATTGTCGGTGAACACAATCCACCGTGCCATTCGCCGCTGCCGGCTAAAACTCTATAGGTCAAAAAAGAAGCCATATCTGAACATGATCCAGAAGCGCAGGCGTTTTCTCTGGGCCAAGGCTCATTTAAAATGGACTGTGGCAAAGTGGGAAACTGTTCTGTGGTCAGGCCAATCAAAATTTGAAGTTCTTTTTGGAAAACTGGGATGCCATGTCATCCGGACTAAAGAGGACAAGGACAACCCAAGTTGTTGTCAGCGCTCAGTTCAGAAGCCTGCATCTCTGATGGGATGGGGTTCATGAGTGCGTGTGGCATGGGCAGCTTACACATCTGGAAAGGCTCCATAAATGCTGAAAGGGATATCCAAGTTCTAGAACAACATATGCTCCCATCCAGACATCGTCTCTTTCAGGGAAGACCTTGCCTTTTCCAACATGACAATGCCAGACCACATACTGCATCACTTACAACATCATGGCTGCGTAGAAGAAGGATCCGGGGACTGAAATGGCCAGCCTGCAGTCCAGATCTTTCACCCATAGAAAACATTTGGCGCATCATAAAGAGGAAGATGCCACAAAGAAGACCTAAGACAGTTGAGCAACTAGAAGCCTGTATTAGACAAGAATGGGACAACATTCCTATTCCTAAACTTGAGCAGCTTGTCTCCTCAGTCCCCAGACATTTGCAGACTGTTAGAAAAAGAAGAGGGGATGCCACACAGTGGGAAACATGGCCTTGTCCCAACTTTTTTGAGATGTGTTGATGCCATGAAGTTTTAAATCAACTTATTTTTCCCTTAAAATTATACATTTTCTCAGTTTAAACATTTGATATGTCATCTATGTTGTATTCTGAATAAAATATTGAAATCTGAAACTTCCACATCATTGCATTCTGTTTCTATTCACAATTTGTACAGTGTCCCAACGTTTTTGGAATCGGGTTTGTACAAAAGGACATAATATGATTCAAGCCATCAAAATGCAATGTCATCCCCATGAAGGACAGATACACAATAGGCAGTGATCTGATGTGTGGCAGATGAGTGCAGAGACTGATGATAGAAATCAGACAGCAACCGGCATGATCCAACTCTCACTGCGGGAGACCGCAGGAGGAATCCAGAATAAGTATTTTAGGCTCAAGTAAGACATCTGTGTTTGAGCTGTTGGGGGGGCTATTCCGTGCTGATCGATTTGTTCTTAAAATTGTGCAGCATAACAGGCACTGTTGCCTGACTCATCAGGAAGCTTCAGTGGTTTTTCTTCTTCAGTTTGCCTCCTGTAGGACTAGAAATTAGATGGCAAAATCAACATGCTACTCCTACAAGACTTCTAAACAGATGCTGAGCCCTCACCTTGTGCTGTTTTTTTGTTTTGTTTTTTGTTCATAATTGTTACATTTACTCAACGCCTACAGTGCATTCAAGGTATATTTTTTCAGTTCATGCATTTCCTGGGATTTGAACCCATGACCTTGGCATTCAGACAAGCAGGGGAATGAACAGCTCATGATGCTGCTCGTTAGTTGAGTTGCAGCTTTGAAAAGCAAATATAAACAGCATAACCAGACTTTCAGCGGCAAACCAGACTCGACCCGAGATCAATCAATCAAAAATCACAGCCAATCAGAAGAGCGTGTGGCGGGCGCTCTCTCTGCAAGCGCACTCTGCATTTGTAATGAAATTAAGTACAATATCGAATTCCTAAATCTTACACCATTTTAGCATGATTAAAAATACATACTGAGTGACTGAAATATATATATATATATATATATATATATATATATATATATATATATATATATATATATATATATATATATTAATCATATAAGAATACACTTGTTTGTTCACCTTGACAGTTTGAACATAGTTGTTTCCTTTAATTCCAAGATCTGAGGTGAATTATCCATTGTTGCTTTCAGAAAGGCTATAAATGTCACGAAAAATGATATTCAGTAACTATAATGATATTGTTCCAGCCACAACGCTGCAGAAATAAAAACATAGACTCATCGTGAATCGCTGTTGAGGCTGGTTAGCAGGACCGTAAACCACCATAGACACCATATTTGAAATTCTTGCTCTGCTCTCCTGCACTTCATTACACAGCGCTCTGTATGTTAGGATGACAAAAGTTTTAAATTACATTTTTGTCTGGTCTGCCTCAGGTCTAATGGTGCTCGTCAATGTCAAAACGATTGAAATGGCCAATCAAATCAAAGTAGGCGGGGTTTGCGGTCTCTTTTGGCTCGTGCACAGTCTTCACCCAGACGAGCGTGTCGATCTATCGCTTAATGCCATGACGGGGACTCTATTCTTTACAGTGAAATCACAAAACAAAATGCACACAAACGTGTCCCTGCTCTTAGTATACAATCATTGGACATCTTTGATTTTACTGAAGACAAAAACGACATGAGGGCGGATTAGAGCCTGTAACCTTCGGCACGGTTTACAAAAGTTCTCCCACCAGACCACTAAGGAATACACGTGTTAACAGCGGATCTATGTGTTTATTCACTAACGGGAAGAATCTCGAGACTAACGATATATTGGACGCAAAATAATGCAAATATTATTTGCAAATAGTCTAGAATTAGACCTAGAATTCCGTTCACTGTTCTGTTTCTTTATGCTTTATAAAAATAAACAGGAAACACCCGTTCAAGACATGGTTACGGCCTTGCTGGTTAGTACAAAAAACTCAAAATTATTATTAGTACAAAAATAATTTTTCTCACGTGTCTCATTTGGTTAGGTCACAGTGAAGGCTTATAGGGCTGTTTCAGTATTTGTATTGTTGTTAACTCTGTTGTTAAGTTCTTTTAGTGGATTTTTGTCCACATTTTGTTTAGATATAATGTGATTATTTGGGAATGTTGTTGTATGATTCAAGATTCAAGAGTTTTATTTGTCACATACACAGTTATATACAGAATATACAACCGGCAGTGAAATGTAAACAAAGGCCAGAAGGACTCATGCCATACCCTAGGTTTCTGTGAAACGCCTACTGTTGTAAAGGACAAAAAAAATTTATAATAATTCTTCTAATAATTGTTTTAATGATTTAATTGTTATCAATATTAAAACATAATATTAAATATTATTACATTAATATTAAATATATTATTATTGATTTATTGCAAAAAAGTTGTTTCTGTAGCTCGTCTGGTCAGTCCGGGTGCTTACAGTGCCAAGGACATTTTGCATAAAAGCATCTACCAAATACATAAAAGTAAATGAATGTCTGTGGATTTGGCTGCATTTAAATTCTAGCCTGAAATCAACATAGCTGAACCATAGCTGTCAGATGGAGGAATGACTTTGATCAGTTTTCCGTGTGGATCCTTATGAAGTTTGTGATGATATGAGTTTAGATAAAATGCTTTTGCCCAAACAGGTACACCTCGAGCTAAACAACTGTACTTTAGTAAAAACATGGTTACTATGGCCCTGAACTACAAAGTGAAATATAACATCCCTAACAGATACAAAGCAAATGAAAATGTAGCATGACAGTGATATTTTTCAGCTTGATTAGTTGCACGTACTTACAGATGCTGCAGAGAGACTGATTTATGGTGTGTGTGTGTGTGTGTGTGTGTGTGTGTGTGTGTGTGTGTGTGTGTGTGTGTGTGTGTGTGTGTGTGTGTGTGTGTGTGTGTGGTGAATAATGAAAGTACACCAGCATCATTAATTCTCAGCGCAAATGGTTTAGGGAGATTTTAAAACATCTCAATTATGATTCTAAAATATGTTCAAATTATCTCCATGTTAAGAGTCTTATTTGCATACTGTATGCTACTATGTAGATGAAAAAAAATCAATGAAAGCATAAATATTGCAGTTCCAAACTGACTTACAGTGAGTGCATACCCTGAATTGGACACTGTAGTTTTGTAAAGGTTAAAAACTAGCTTTGTTATTGTCATTCATATCGCTCACACAATAAAACACAGCCCTTTTATTTCTGCTGTACAAAGCTCATAAATATTTAATGAGGTAAGCACCGAGGCATTTTATGATTGGCTGTCCATTTCTAAACAGGTTGCTGTGCAGTCTAGCACTGCATTATTTCACACTGTATACCTTTAGCACCGCGATTTGTAGTTGGTGCCACAGAACTACGTGTGAAACTGTGCTTAACCCAGCTGTATATGTAGTGTGAAAAGCCCTTTTTTTATCAGTCATTGTGCACCATGATATCTGAACCCAAGACCTTGGCTTTGTTACTGCGATCTAATCAATATTCTCACAGACATTATTTCTGTGTTAAAGGGATAGTTCACAAAATATAAAATCATCCCATAATTTCCTCTCCCTCAACTCATTCTAGGTGTGTATGATGAACACAATCTTCCAGACGAACACAATCAGAGTTATATTAATAAATGCCCTGGCTCTTCCAAACTTTATAATGGCAGTGAATGACTAAGTGCATAAAAGTGCATCCATCCATCATAAAAGTGCATCCATTCATTATAAAAGTGCATCTATCATCATAAAAGTGCATCTATCCATCATAAAAGTGCATCTATCCATCATAAAAGTGCATCCATCCATCATAAAAGTGCTTCGGTCCATCATAAGTGCATCCATCCATCATAAAAGTGTATCTAGCATCATAAAAGTGCATCTATCCATCATAAAAGTGCATCCATCCATCTTAAAAGTGCATCCATCCATCAAAAAAATGCATCCATCATCATAAAAGTGCATCTATCCATCATAAAAGTGCATCTATCATTATAAAAGTGCATCTATCCATTATAAAAGTGCATCTATCCATTATAAAAGTGCATCTATCCATTATAAAAGTGTATCCATCCATCATAAAAGTGCATCCATCCATCATAAAAGTGAATCCATCATCATAAAAGTGTATCCATCCATCATAAAAGTGAATCCATCATCATAAAAGTGCATCTATCCATCATAAAAGTGCATCCATCCATCATAAAAGTGCATCTATCCATCATAAAAGTGCATCCATCCATCATAAAAGTGCATCTATCCATCATAAAAGTGCATCCATCCATCATAAAAGTGAATCCATCATCATAAAAGTGTATCCATCCATCATAAAAGTGAATCCATCATCATAAAAGTGAATCCATCATCATAAAAGTGAATCCATCATCATAAAAGTGTATCCATCATCATAAAAGTGCATCCATCCATCATAAAAGTGCATCTATCCATTATAAAAGTGCATCTATCCATCATAAAAGTGCATCTATCCATTATAAAAGTTCATCTATCCATTATAAAAGTGTATCCATCCATCATAAAAGTGCATCTAGCATCATAAAAGTGCATCCATCCATCAAAAAATGCATCCATCATCATAAAAATGCATCTATCCATTATAAAAGTGCATCTATCCATCATAAAAGTGCATCTATCCATTATAAAAGTGCATCTATCCATTATAAAAGTGCATCTATCATCATAAATGTGCATCTATCCATTATAAAAGTGTATCCATCCATCATAAAAGTGAATCCATCATCATAAAAGTGCATCCATCCATCTTAAAAGTGCATCCATCCATCATAAAAGTGCATCTAGCATCATAAAAGTGCATCCATCCATCAAAAAAATGCATCCATCATCATAAAAGTGCATCTATCCATTATAAAAGTGCATCTATCATCATAAAAGTGTATCCATCCATCATAAAAGTGCATCTATCCATCATAAAAGTGCATCTATCCATCATAAAAGTGCATCCATCATCATAAAAGTGTATCCTTCCATCATAAAAGTGAATCCATCATCATAAAAGTGCATCTATCCATCATAAAAGTGCATCCATGATCATAAAAGTGTATCCTTCCATCATAAAAGTGAATCCATCATCATAAAAGTGCATCTATCCATCATAAAAGTGAATCCATCATCATAAAAGTGCATCTATCCATCATAAAAGTGCATCCATCCATCATAAAAGTGCATCTATCCATCATAAAAGTGCATCCATCCATCATAAAAGTGCATCTATCCATCATAAAAGTGCATCCATCCATCATAAAAGTGAATCCATCATCATAAAAGTGTATCCTTCCTCATAAAAGTGTATCCTTCCATCATAAAAGTGTATCCTTCCATCATAAAAGTGTATCCTTCCTCATAAAAGTGCATCCATCATCATAAAAATGTATCCATCCATCATAAAAGTGCATCCATCCATTCATCGTCACACCAGTTACGCTTTTTTCATAAGTTTAATACGGAAGACGGGCTGCCGGAAGCTAGATATTTTACTTTATAATGTATTAAATATGGCTATTTTTCTCATCAGTTCGCTTCAGAAGACCTTTATTATCCGCCAGAGCCGTGTGGCGCACTTTTATAATGGATGGATGCACTTTTTTTGGGCTTCAATTTTTGGGCTGCCATTATAAAGCTTGGAAGAGCCAGGACATTTTGTAATATAACTCTGATTGTGTTCGTCTGAAAGAAAGTCATATACACCTAGGATGAGCTGAGGGAGAGGAAATCATGGGCTAGTTTTCATTTTTGGGTGAACTATCCCTTTAAAATGTGCATATGATGACTGTCATTTTCCGGTTAATCCTGTTGAATCACACTTCATAGCTTGAGTAGCACGCACAATAATATTATATGATTTGATAAGCATTGATTATATTCTAGGTGACTAATTTCTTAGTTATACCTGGCTGGATACCTGACAACTAGGTTAATCTTTGTGCTGTAATTACAATTAAAACCTGATAATACAACCCATTTGTCTTGCTCTTCCACTCAAAGACCACTGGTGTAGAACCTAAACCATATGCAGGCTTCATTGGTGGACTCCATGATGGATGTATCAGTCCAGCTTCACAGTAACTGTGCCACTTCATTTAGCACGCCCTCACTTTCTGCTGATACACATTAATCTGTCGTTGCTGTTGTGTTCTCCTTCACAGTTTAACAAAGCACTTGCTGGACAGCAATTAAAGTGTTAGTTTTGGCCATTTGAAGCTTATTTTACTTTGGTTATGTGATACATTCAGAGCAATATAATGTTTGGGGTTGTTAAGATTTGATTAGTTTTTTTTTTTTTATGTTTTAATGTTTTTGAAAGAAGTGCTTATGCACACCAAGGCTGCATTTCTTTGATCATACAGTAAAAACATTAACATTTTGAAATATTCAAAATAGTTCAAAAGAACAGCATTTATCTGAAATAGAAATGTTTTGCAACATTATAAATGTCTATTCTTGATCAATTTAATGCATCCTTGCTGAATAAATGTATTAATTCTTCAATTCTTACCGACCCAAAACTTTTGAACGTTATAGTACAATGTTACAAAAGCTTTCTATTTCAGATAAATGCTGATCTTTTGAACTTTCTATTCAACATTGATAATAATCATAAATGTGTGTTGATCATCAAATCCTCATATGAGAGTGATTCCTGAAGGATTATGTGACACTGAAGACTGGAGTAATGATGATAAATTCAGCTTTGATCACAGGAATAAATTATATTTTAAAATATATTCAAATAGAAAACTCTTATTTTATATTCTAATAATATTTCACAATATTATAGCTTTTTTGTATTTTTAATAGCATAAATGCAGCCCTGGTGAGCAGAACAGAATTCTTTCAAAAACATAAAAAAAATAGTACAGTTTCCAAACTTTTGACTGGTAGTGTATGCTAAAAGGATACTGTTGATAAAAATGCTAGATTTGGTATTACATTGGGGTGGAAATGAACAGGCTTGGACTGTAACCCATGTAGGTTGGCTACAAACCAGAAGGTTGGTGGTTCCATCCCCGGTTCCACCTGACCAAGTGTCGAGGTGTCCATGAGCAAGACACCTAACCCCAGCTGCTCCCGACGAGCTGGATGGCGCCTTGCATGGCTGACACGGCTGTCGGTGTATGAATGAGTGGGTGAATGTGAGGCAATATGTAAAGCGCTTTGGTGGCCTGGTCTGTTGAAAATGCTATATAAAAATGCAGTCCAGTCCAACATATGCATGATTCTGAAGCTGAAATACAGAATTATTTTAGACGAATATGCACTCTGTCACTGACTGGATCTATTTAAAATAATGTAGGCCACTTTTTACTGGTAAAATAAGACATTTGGCATTATCAGGATCCACAAATATCCCCCCATTGCATTATCATTCATTATATTCAACATAGTATTTTGATGTAGTACTGACACTAAAACTCTGTAATTTTCATTTTGGGTGAACTATACACAATATATATTGTTGCAGTTTTGTATTGCAATATACACTCACCTAAAGGATTATTAGGAACACCTGTTCAATTTCTCATTAATGCAATTATCTAATCAACCAATCACATGGCAGTTGCTTCAATGCATTTAGGGGTGTGGTCCTGGTCAAGACAATCTCCTGAACTCCAAACTGAATGTCAGAATGGGAAAGAAAGGTGATTTAAGCAATTTTGAGCGTGGCATGGTTATTGGTGCCAGACGGGCCGGTCTGAGTATTTCACAATCTGCTCAGTTACTGGGATTTTCACGCACAACCATTTCTAGGGTTTACAAAGAATGGTGTGAAAAGGGAAAAACATCCAGTATGCGGCAGTCCTGTGGGCGAAAATGCCTTGTTGATGCTAGAGGTCAGAGGAGAATGGGCCGACTGATTCAAGCTGATAGAAGAGCATCTTTGACTGAAATAACCACTCGTTACAACCGAGGTATGCAGCAAAGCATTTGTGAAGCCACAACACACACAACCTTGAGGCAGATGGGCTACAACAGCAGAAGAACCCACTGGGTACCACTCATCTCCACTACAAATAGGATAAAGACTGGAAAAATGTTGCCTGGTCTGATGAGTCTCGATTTCTGTTGAGACATTCAGATGGTAGAGTCAGAATTTGGCATAAACAGAATGAGAACATGGATCCATCATGCCTTGTTACCACTGTGCAGGCTGGTGGTGGTGGTGTAATGGTGTGGGGGATGTTTTCTTGGCACACTTTAGGCCCCTAACTTTGTGCCCTGGATGTGCATCCATCAACAAATCTCCATCAACTGCAAGATGCTATCCTATCAATATGGGCCAACATTTCTAAAGAATGCTTTCAGTACCTTGTTGAATCAATGCCACGTAGAATTAAGGCAGTTCTGAAGGCGAAAGGGGGTCAAACACAGTATTAGTATGGTGTTCCTAATAATCCTTTAGGTGAGAGTGTATTGTGACACGATATATTGTAACACCCCTCATTTTTTAACATTGGAAATGTCTTTGTCACTTTTGATCAATTTAATGCATCCTTGCTGAATAACTTTTTTCTTACTCTGAAATGTATAGTGTTGTGAATATGCAACTGTTCACAATATGACCAGGATTATATGCATTAAAAAACATGCTGACTTCATATTACTGACATTTTCCACCTTGAAAAGACTTTGGCATTGCTACAGTATATGCACACATCCAGCATAGGATCTTTCTGTATTATATATGAGTTCAGGTCATCAGTGTCACATCCCTACATACTTCAGCAAAAAAGTTATTTTTTTAACAACTCTTTTCTTCGCAAGGCTCAAGGTTATTTCTATTATGTATGTATTTTGTTCTAATTGTATTGGGTTTATTTATTTATTTATTTTTTTACAGCAAATGTTTTTATCCCTGTACAGCATTCACTTTAGAGCCTCATACAGGTGAAACCAAAGAGCTGAATGTAGTCAATACAATGGAGAGAAAAGATTAAAAATGAGCAGGCCAGTTGCCATGTCAACACGGGGTGACCTGTGTGTATTTGTGCTTGTGTGACAGAATGAGGGCTTGAGACAGAAACCTGATGGAGCAGTCATCTCCTGGCCCTGATTACTCATTTTAGAGGTCAGGACAAACCGGACCCCAGTGACTTCTCCTCTTAATTAATCTTTCAACTGGTCACTGTGGAAATCGTCTCCTCACACCGGCAACACAGACACGCTTGAATAATGCTGGCCTCTGCTGCGCTGTGTGCTGGGTTAGCATGCTTCATTTTTGATAGAAGCACCAGGGGAATGTTACACGTATTGAGGAAAATATTTGGGATATTTAGCAATTCATGAGTCTAGTTGACAGGAAATGTGTTAAAAAGACCTGTTCATTTCTGGAGGTCGCTGTAAAGTCTTTGTGCTGTTTGTTGCTAGTAGGCATTTTTCAACTTATATCTCCAACTTTATCAGTGGGTGAATCGCTGTCTGCAAACCAATAGAGCCCACAGCGGGCCCGGCACGAGTTCCTAGCTTCTGCCGAACGCAGTTCTCATGTTCACGTCCAGCTCCACAGTGTTTAAATATCAAATGCACTGGCGCATCTGTTCACCCATGGGCGTCTGGTCTGAACACCAGGTGTGTTCAGGAGCATTATTGGAGCATTTTTGAAAACGAAAAACGACTGCGCCATTGACCAACACAAACCTGCTCTAAAGTCAATAGTGCAGTGTTTGTGTGTTATCTAAAGGGTGTGTTAGTAATATGAGCCTATAGGCGGTGCACAACACTGATTATTACACACACAGGGACACGCAGCAGCACACATACATGCCAAATATTACAAATTAAAGGATTCAAAATGTAACGTATTATTATTGTGTACATGAAGATAAAAATGCCTACATGTCATAATGGATAGTCCAGTGGTTCCCAACCTTTTTTACTCGAAGGCCCCCCTCCTCTCCAAATCAATACTGCAAGGCCCACCGACAACCACCCCAACATTCATTTTGACATTCATTTTGACAACTATGTGAATATATTGAACTGCGTTCATGCAGAAATACGATGTTATAGTGAGCGATCAATGAGCAGAGTACACGGTTTGTTTGGGCATCAATAATAACGTACTCGCGTGTACGTACTTCACCTTCATTACAATCGTCATCCAAACAAAACTTTATTCAGTGAGCTGAGAGTGTACATACACGGTTTGCGCATCACTTATAACGGACACATGTGTGCCTAGTGTGCCTTTACCTTCATTACGGTGGGGTGTTTTGAGCCGCCGTTCAGTCTGTATTTCACACAGCGCGATTAGAAATGCCTTGGGCTGCTCCGAATCCAAAACAATCACAGAATACGTATGATAGAGGTGGTTCTTTGTTGTAATTTATATATTTTTAATTGATATAATTTATCTTTTATTATTTAACGTATCAATAATAATATTAATATATTCCAATTAATTTTAAGTTTTCTCGCGGCCCACCCGGAGGATCACTGAGGCCCCCTAGTTGGGAACCACTGGGATAGGCATTGCATGTATCAGAATTAGCCTACCTATTTGCAGAAATGACAAGCAGGCGTCATTGGACGAGCAGATCCATTTCCTCTCTGGAGAAGCGTTCAGTCTTTCCTCATGTAAATAGTAAATCTGCCATTGTGTGAGCACAACTGGCTTTTAAAGGGAAAGGGAGATGAGACTCTGATTGGTTTATTGTC
This sequence comes from Paracanthobrama guichenoti, assembly GCA_018749465.1. Lineage (NCBI taxonomy): Eukaryota > Metazoa > Chordata > Actinopteri > Cypriniformes > Gobionidae > Paracanthobrama > Paracanthobrama guichenoti. The sequence continues at coordinate 21,920,600 of CM031944.1, read as the reverse complement.
ACACCCAAAACACACCCATGACTCATTAAGAGACTAGGCACAACCCTTTTGGACCATGAGCCGGCGCACCGACTGGTTTTTCTGTTGTTAAACTAGCAAAAGTGGATTCGGACCTGAGCACCTGCGCATTCAGACCATGAGCTCAGATTGATGAAATAGGGCCCATACGTACTACCGGCACATCCGGGAACTTTACTGTCAATTTCGTCACCTCCCCTTTTTAGGGGAAAATAAACTAGACTTCCCATAGACTTCAATACAAAATGGTGGCACAAAACAACATCCGTACACAGCTGGCAGGCGTCAATAACTTAAGAAATCACTACGATTAACACTAGAACCGCGACGGGGTCAAATTTACCCTTTCAAATGTTTCAAATGTACATGTGTTTTCCATAAAATATCCAAGTCCCCCAGTCACTGACTTTTACTAAAATTGTGTTATTTACAATCCCCTGTTGTTAAAAATTGTTTGGATAAAATCAGATTTAAAAACGGCATTTATACCTATAAGCGCCAGCAGGTCAGATTTACCCCTGTATAATTCCTTTATTGTTTGAGCAACGTGTCGGATTACTGACAGTCACGCAACACACGATCAAATGAGCATGTGCCTACTCATAAATGTTCAAACTTTGGATTAATTATACATTTTTGTTTCGCAATATTTATCATGTATTGTTTGCAACTGTGCTGCTATTTATTCAAGTCTGTCCGTTTCCTAAAAAAAATAATATTTGCGATCTATGATGTAATGAATAAAACCATTTTTATGATTACCCCCAGTTTATTGGTGTTGTTCTCTTATTCAAATGATAAATTATACAACTAAACAAATTAACTAATTAATTAGGTGAAACTGCTCTTGAATTTGTCGTCCTATGCATTGCGGTCAACTATAATTGCTCTTTATTATCTATTTAGGGTAACATTTAAATAACATTTAAATTACATTTGATTATAATATTACACCACTCAAATATGTATTTATTTCCTTCTAATTGTCGTTGTCATTGAGGCTGATTTAGCCTATTACTGCTGCTTAAAACAGCATAAAACAGGACAAAAACATAGCTGATGACTAAAAATAATCATTTCATGACTCTAGACATGACTTTGTGAAGACAGTGGCATAATACAGTGACATATGTTTTTTAGCCGTATCAAAGCAGTAATCATATGCATGGGTAAATTTTACCCGCTGGCGGTTTTAGGCATACAGCGACCCCTGGCGGTTCTAGTGTTAAACATGTCATGTAATTATATGTCCACATTGCCTGCCATAGAGCGTGAAAGATACATCCACAAACTTTATTTGGTCAATTTAAAAACATGTCCCTTCATTCTCCCAGCGTCAAATTGGGGGTTGTTCCCGGATGTGCCGGGAGTATGTATTGTGTTGCTGTTTATTTGAATGTTCAATTTTATTTAAAGAGATAGCTGACCCCAAAAAAATGAAAAATCGGGCATTATTTACTCTCCATCATTTTGTTCCAAACCTGTATGACTTGTTTTCGAACATGTTTTTGGACCCCATTGACTTAAATGATGCCAATTCTGTTTTTTAGAGGAAAGTGTCCCTTTAAACAGAGATTTAACAGTTAGAACATATTCAAAAGTATGACAAAAACTCTGGAAACTACCAGTTTCTGTAACAAATGCTTAGAGAAAACCGTTCTGTTTTTTATCCGAACTTCAAAATTCAATCTTTCTGTGAAATTAGTTTTTCTTCCACATTCAAAATATATTTGCTCCTTTTCTTTACCACAGATAGGTTGAATCATCCTTCACTGCGAGGATAAGAGGTATAATGCATATTTCAGCACTCATAGCATTCTTCTTTTTTGTATTAAGACTCAAAATAGTTCAGCCTTGGACAGAGTAATGAAATAAGAAAATGGCAGAGCCCGTCTCTGTCTCGGAGTTCCCGATGGACAGCTCACTATACAATCTAATGTTCCTCAGGCTGACTTCCCCTTACTCTAATCTCAGATTAATGCATCTGTCATTTTACATTTCTTCTTGTTTCTTCACCGTCGTTCAGAAGTCTTTCACACACCCTCTACATCATCCATCAGTTAAAGGGTGAAAGTTTGGAGCTACGCTTGAAGGTCAGCATGTTCCCGAAAAGCGGAAATGATAGTACGAGCGAACAGCACCGTTAGCGTGTAATCCGCTGGTGAAAGGCATGCCAGCTGCTTGCCGTGCGCAGACAGATAAGGCACTGGGAAACTGCACCTGGCTGGCACACAATCCCTGTTGCTGAGATCGTCCTCTAACTCCAAGGGATCCTCGCAGCAGACTGCAAATATTTGATTATACGGAACTGTTGCTGTAGGGGACCGCTCACTTAAACCTGCAGCTACAACTACAAGTGTTAATCTCTTTAATGAAATTACTGGCAAAAATGTTTGTTAATGAATGCTTATTATTATTATTACAGGGTATGTACAAGGTGCTTAAAGTGCTTGAAGTACACTGCATTTTACAGAAAATAAACATTTTTACAGTCATTTTAAATTATGTTTAAAACTACGTAAACTTACAAACAATATCTGTAATTTAACAATTTGACTGTTATTTTAAGGATTATATCAATGACAAATTACTGTATTTGTTCTCATTTTCTATGCAGGAAATTACTGGATTATTTATACAGTATTTTTTCTGTTTTCTTAAATTACATACAAATTTATGTAAAATTACAGAAATAATCTGTAATTAAATATGGTTTATGTCCATACTAACAATTTAACATTATTCTTTGTCATTTTAAAGTAAATCTTATTAGTTTTATATTTACACTGCAAGAAATAAAATAGTTTTAAAAAAAAAACGGACAAATGGCTGCCAAACAAAATTAAAGTAAAATATCTTAATTCAAATAAAGTGCAAAAGAATAATTTTACAGAAATTTACATTTAAAAGTTTTAGAGAAACACTGTTATTTTACAGATTTTTCCTTATTTAAATTAAGATATTTCACTTTAATTTTATGGGTTTTTGGCAGCCGCTGCTTTTTTTTTTTTTTACAGTATACTTTTACTTTACATTTCACTGCCGGTTGTATATTCTGTATATAACTGTGTATGTGACAAATAAAACTCTTGAACTTAAAACCCTTTAAAACAGTCATATTTTTGTCATATTTTTGAAGAGGTACTTTATTATTGAAATGTAATATATATGAAATTAGGGTTGAATTTTCTGAAAAAATAAACAAAAACACAAAATCTTTTTATGCTAAATTAACGCCGCAGCCTGTCTGAAATGGATATAGCGTGATATTAAGTATATGAGTAAATGATACAGCTTTCATTCTTTCATTTCCAGTCACATAATGGGAGAAATCAGTTTGAATGTGGAAAGTGATATCTCTGTCATAGTAGGGGATTCATGGATTGATTTTTATGAAGTGAAACCATACAGATACCTCATTTCTGTAAAATATATACATACACTCACCTAAAGGATTATTAGGAACACCTGTTCAATTTCTCATTAATGCAATTATCTAATCAACCAATCACATGGCAGTTGCTTCAATGCATTTAGGGGTGTGGTCCTGGTCAAGACAATCTCCTAAACTCCAAACTGAATGTCAGAATGGGAAAGAAAGGTGATTTAAGCAATTTTGAGCGTGGCATGGTTGTTGGTGCCAGACGGGCCGGTCTGAGTATTTCACAATCTGCTCAGTGACTGGGATTTTCACGCACAACCATTTCTAGGGTTTACAAAGAATGGTGTGAAAAGGGAAAAACATCCAGTATGCGGCAGTCCTCTGGGCGAAAATGCCTTGTTGATGCTAGAGGTCAGAGGAGAATGGGCCGACTGATTCAAGCTGATAGAAGAGCAACTTTGACTGAAATAACCACTCGTTACAACCGAGGTATGCAGCAAAGCATTTGTGAAGCCACAACACACACAACCTTGAGGCGGATGGGCTACAACAACAGAAAACCCCACCGGGTACCACTCATCTCCACTACAAATAGGAAAAAGAGGCTACAATTTGCACAAGCTCACCAAAATTGGACAGTTGAAGACTGGAAAAATGTTGCCTGGTCTGATGAGTCTCGATTTCTGTTGAGACATTCAGATGGTAGAGTCAGATTTTGGCGTAAACAGAATGAGAACATGGATCCATCATGCCTTGTTACCGCTGTGCAGGCTGGTGGTGGTGGTGTAATGGTGTGGGGGATGTTTTCTTGGCACACTTTAGGCCCCTTAGTGCCAATTGGGCATTGTTTAAATGCCACGGCCTACCTGAGCATTGTTTCTGACCATGTCCATCCCTTTATGACCACCATGTACCCATTCTCTGATGGCTACTTCCAGCAGGATAATGCACCATGTCACAAAGCTCGAATCATTTCAAATTGGTTTCTTGAACATGACAATGAGTTCACTGTACTAAAATGGCCCCCACAGTCACCAGATCTCAACCCAATAGAGCATCTTTGGGATGTGGTGGAACGGGAGCTTCGTGCCCTGGATGTGCATCCCACAAATCTCCATCAACTGCAAGATGCTATCCTATCAATATGGGCCAACATTTCTAAAGAATGCTTTCAGCACCTTGTTGAATCAATGCCACGTAGAATTAAGGCAGTTCTGAAGGCGAAAGGGGGTCAAACACAGTATTAGTATGGTGTTCCTAATAATCCTTTAGGGGAGTGTATATATATTGTTTAAGTGCTGTTTGTAGTCCTTGAAATCCTGGAGTATCATTTTACAGAATATGTAATATATGGCTGGTTTAAGATGGTTTAGACTGGTTTAAGATGCTTTAGGCTGGTTTAAGATGCTTTAGGCTGGTTTAAGATGCTTTAGACAGGTTAAAGCTTGTTTAAGCTGGTTTAAGATGCTTTAAGCTGGTTTAAGATGCTTTAGACAGGTTAAAGCTTGTTTAAGCTGGTTTAAGATGCTTTAGGCTGGTTTAAGATGGTTTAGACTGGTTTAGGCTGGTTTAGGCTGGTTTAGCAAGCAAGCAACTTTATTTATATAGCACATTTTTAAACAACAGTTGTTGCCCCAAAGTGCTTTACAGAAATAAAAACATTAAAATCAACATTTAATGTTGGTTTAAGCTGGTTTAGATAATTTTACTTGACTAAAATAATTAGTTGGCAAAATTAAATGCCAGCTAAAATAAGTTATTAAAATTATCATTGTATTATTATTATAGATTTTAAATAAAACATACTGTTGATGAAAATGATTTGAATACTAACACAATTTTGGTCAACTAAAATTTAATGGCAACTAAAAATACTTCCCCCTGGTTTCACAGACAAGGCTTAAGCTAGTCTCGGACTAAAATGCATGTTTGAGATGTTTTAACTGCACTCTTAAAATCTGTCAGTGCCATTGTTTTGTCTGAAGATGCACACCGGTAAGGTCATTTCTAGACATGTTTATAAAATCTACTTAGATGTCCTAATTTAATTAAGGCGTAATCCTGGCTTAATCTAAGCCCTGTCTGTAAAACACTGGGCCTTTATGACTAAAATAAATATGATATATCAAAATATCCAAAGACAACTAAAACAAAAACTGCAGTATATAGTGTAGTGCACAGCTCAGATTGCATGTGTGGCAGTTTCCATTAACAATGTGTGTCTGGTCAGCTGCTTTGAAGTCATTTTCACCTGGTTTTCTCTGTCCTAAATTGTCTCTCCTTCTGACTCAAAACAGAGCCCTGTGTTGTACAGTGTGACAATTACTGTGCAATATGGATTAAATATAAGCCTCATCATTCTTGTTTGAGAATGAAAATAAAGCCCTCGGCTAGTTCTATGTAAGGCAGGTCAGGATCTGTTGCAAATTGCTTTAGATTCAAGCCCTTTCAGCCTAGCAGTTCATGTCAGATTGCACAGCGAGTCTCGGGGAGCGTTACCAGCTCCACCGTGCCAACAGATGAATTAGTTTAGCCCTCGCACCTCACAAACAAGATGTCACTGCTCTTTGTGTCTGCAGGCAGGCCCAATCACAGGTAAATAAACCCAGTCACTCTCACCTGTACCACACCGGCAGCTTTTATTAAGAGACAGAGGGGCATGTCAGTTAACACCAGCAGCTTTAGCCATGTGCTTAAACCTGTGGAATAAAAGGGACACAAGGACGATTGAAAGCCTGAAAGGGACTGGCTGGAAGAGTATTTAGACTTGCATTCAGCTCCCTTTGATTAGACATTAGTGCCGACATAAACTAACAGCACAATACGTACATAGGGAACAGAGCAGGTGCTTGAATGAGGACCGTGTGATGATCATCATGCGACGTCTTTCCTGCTAGATTAGCCTGTCAAGGATTTTCTAAAGTGTTCAAAAACATTGCAGCACATTTAAATTGCTTGACTGTGGTGCTTAAACGTCCTGATTATTGGCTGAAAGCTCCGGTGAGTCCTTGGATTTTGGATGCACGCAGAGCATTTCATGACTTTCGATTGTGATGTTTCATCCTTTTTCATACTTGTCAAAAAACATGAGAAAAGAGGAGGCAATGCTCATTATCTTCATACTTTATCGTGTAGATTGTGTTTTCGGATCTGTGCAGACATAATGCAATTTGTTAGGTCACCCCTCCCTTCTGGTTTCATTGGCATCTCCTCCTACAGAGTTCTTGCTCCATCTAGTGTTCAGTCTGTTTGGTGCAGGTCTCGTTTTAGAGAATTTCTATGCTCGGTGGAGATAAAAAAAACAGAGGAATTTCCGATTGCTCACCTTTGTCACAGTTGACAATTTGCATGCAGTCATAAATGGCAATCCGTCAAACCACTGAGAATATCAAAGGCTTTTTCTTCACCGTGAAAAGCTCTGAGCTTAAAGAGACACTACAGATGACAAGATTTTCTGGGCTTTTTCATGCAAATCACCTGCCTAAAATGAAAGTTATCTAATGAGATGTTTTCCTTCACTCTCCTGTTTTAATTTGGCCTGCAATGCATCGTGCCGGTTTCATAACTGTCAAAACCCAGAGCTGTAGAGAAAATATGTCAAAGCAAATTGGCACACTGTCGAGTGTACTGCTCTCCCACTGTTTCTCTCGCTCTCTTTTTCCAGCCTTCTCTGTTTCTTCTTCCCCACTTCTTGTTTTTTTCATTCTCTCACTCTGTCTAATTAAAGCACTGGCTAAGCGTAATATTGGTAATGCCTTCTTAATCTACAGCTGGCATCCAATTTGATGAAACACTTTTAACACATTAGTATTTTCAGAGGGGCCTGAGCTTTCTGATTGGCATCCAAAATGTGCAATTTCCAGGCCTTTTAAGACATTAACTTTGAGGAACCTTTTTTTAAAGAGCTTTGTGTTTTTTTGGCACAGCTACAGTTCTTTGCATCAAAGAAATACAATGGAAGATACAATTAGAACTATATGAGTAATTAAGAAAGTGTCATGTTTTGTAAATAAATAAAACCTCCCAAAAGGACAAATGCGTGACCTTTAGCACTACTCCTGCAGACCAGACCATGCTTGGATATTGAATAGCAAAAGAACAAGTGCTCAGATTCTCCCAAAATAATAAAAAAAGAACTAAATAAGTAAAATTCGTAGGGCTGCAACAACTAGTCCATAATAATCGATTCTCATTAATCGATTAGTCAGGTCTGCTCTCTGTACGCAAAGCTTCCACCAGTCGCGCCAAATGACAGCACTGAATAACACATTTTTATGGAAAAAATGTGCATCTAGAAATAGTGGAGTGTTTAAAAGATTTTAGGTTTAAAAGTCAACCTGTAATTCAATTACTTTATGAGAGTAGTAACTGTAAAGAGATAACTGCGTAAGACATTTCTACAGGATAAAGAAATGACAGTAACAGGTACTGTGTGTGTGTGAGTGTGAGTGTGGCTATAGCACAGATATACACTTACGGAAATTAACCATGGTTCTATTAGATAGTAAAACTATGTTTTTATTATAATAAATATTATTACCATGCTTTTGCCGTACTGATTACCATTTGTATAACCACACAAATAACATAGTTAAATTATGGATTTGAAACAAAACTATGGTTAATTTGTGGTTACCATTGAATAACTACAATAACTCTTATTTATTTATTAATATTATTAGGGGCCAAGCACCGAAGGTGCGGAGGCACCCATTGAAATCGTTAGATTTCTTATTATTTCGCCATTGGAGATTTGGTACACCGATAGAGGTCAGTACCAATAGTAACCACACCAGATTTGGAGTCTCTAACGCATTCCCTCTAGCGCCACCACCTGTCCAAAATTTCACTCATATTTATGCTAATAACTCTTGAACCATAATGGCTAGAAACAAAAAAAAGTTTCCATTGATTCCTTGGCTCAAGCCAATTCGATTGCACCCTATGACGTCATTTTCCGTTATGTAAAATTTCCTGCCATTTTGAATTTTCCAAAAAACCTACTTTTTCGAACTCCTCCTAGGCCGTTGCTCCGATTTTCACGAAAATTTAAACAGAACATCATCAGACCATGCTGACAAAAAGTTATGGAATTCAAGTTGATACGCGCAAACAAATTTTACGTAGCTCTTGTGAAAACAGACACAAGGCTGTATCTCCACAACGCTGTATCGTATTCAGACCAAACTTGATACGTGTCATCACAAGCATGACCTGAAGTGACCTGCAGTGTTTCGGCACAGCGCCACCTACTGGTCCGGAGATACGAAAAGTGGATATTTTTGCTTATAACTTCTGAACCGTTTGTTCAAAAATCATTAGATTCAGGATGTCATTCCGAGTCGAATGATATCCAATTTTGCCATATCGGCCATTTTGAATGATGTGATAAAATGCTGTATTTTATGAACACGTGAACAGATTGTTACGAAACTCGGTATGGGTCATCACCATGATGCCCTGAAGGAGCCTGAGAAGTTTCGAAACAGTGCCACCTAGTGGAGAATTTTTTTTTTTTTTTTCAAATGCTTATAACTTTGGGTGTGGTTGACTTATTTTTACGGGAGTAACTTTTTTGTCTCCTGAATCCTTGCCGAGTCCAACAATACCAGACTTGCCAGGTTTCGGCGTATGGTTTGTGCAGCGTGGTAATTTAGCACTTAAAAACGTTAGCCGATATCTTTGAAACTGCTAGTCCGATCGAGACAAAACCAGCGTCAGAAGTTCAAAAACATAGGTCAATAGTTATATGCTAATGCCCAAATGTCAAAATATTGATAGTAAGGGGTAGTAAAATCCAATCAAAGTCAGGTGTCAGTCATTTTTTATGTGCTTTTTTATATAAATGTCTAGAACTCCAAAACAAAATGAGATATCTTCGCCTAAATTGACACACACACACACACACACACACGTATGGGCTCACTCCGAGGACACATAAAAAAAAAATGGTAATAATAGAAAAAAACATGAAATTCCCATAGACTACAATGCATTTTTCAGCCTTTTTGCCTAAAATCATCTTAAAAATTCTATATTTATTATTATTGTTTGTTTGTTTTATTCGATGTAAAACCATGGTTCATTTTTGTAAAGGTAAATATATTCACTAAGTGTGTGCTCAAAGCACTCAGCTGACACGTTTGTTTGAAGGACAGCATTGGGCAGAATGTGGAATAGTGTGTTTTGTCAGTAAAATAAAAAAAGTTTGCCTTTTTATCAGATTAATCGAAAAATAATCGACCAACTAATCGATTATCAAAATAATCTTTAGTTGAAGGCCAAAAAATTCGGGTGGACTGATTGACATGTTTGCAGTTTGCAGCAAGGCTTTTTGTGTGCATACGGGAGCATTTTCATTTCCCTCATGCAAAATGCCTGGCTAAACGTGGCTCATCTGATATTGCGAAAGGCTGAAGGAATAATGAGTTCTCACGGTGCATTTTCTTCTCACACTGTTGACTCGTAAAATCTCTGTGTGGTTTGTTTTGTGTGTGCGTCTCTAAACTTGTGTGTGTGTGTGTGTGTGTGTGTGTGTGTGTGTGTGTGTGTGTGTGTGTGTGTGTGTGTGTGTGTGTGTGTGTGTGTGTGTGTGTGTGTGTCTTTTATTAAAGTGTGCTGCAGTGAAAGGGTATTCCCTAATTGGCAGTTGAACTTGCGGATTGATTTTTGTAAGTGTGGAAGTCTGCAGAGTAAGCAACTATGAGTTCATATACTTTTGGGATGAAGAAAAAAAGCTTTACAGAATAAATGTACAGTTTCATTTTACGCTCAAATGATGATTCACTGTCTGAAATGGAGCAAATATTGATCTGTAGTTTAATTTGATCATTATTTTATTATTTAAACTTGATCAATTAAATACATTTATAATAGTATTTTAATACTGTAGTTTAATTTAGTCGTGGAGGTGTTTAAAATAGAAGCAAAGCTTTATAGAACAAATGCACAGGTTCATTTTATGCTCAAAAGATGATTCTGTGTTTGAAATGTAGGGTTAAATATTGAATACATTCTCTGAATATGTTTAGATATCTCTAAAGTATGGACTTGCTACTGCTAATAGACATGCAGACACGCTGCTGTGAGCACGTACGATATGCTGCTACTGTACATAAATACATACATAAATCCTGCAGCAGGTGAAGCTGGGGAAGATGGAGGGGTTCAGATAGCACACTGCAGGACTTACAGCAAACAATGAACTAGACTATCTCATTGGCTGCAGGATCAGCAGAGGCCAATCAGCTTGTGCCATGCGATAATGATGGGATTGCTTGCAGATTGAATGTAGACCTCTCAGCCTGTGGCCTCTACAGTTTCATGACTGAACTAGATGTTTCATTCATTTAAGTTTGATAGTTTAAATACATTTATAATAGTATTGCAATATTAAGGGCCCTATCATACATCCAGGGCAATGTGACGCCAGGCGCGATGCAAGTGTGTTCTGCTAGTTTCAGCCCGTTCTCATGTTCACTTCCAGCTCCACGTTGTTTTAATATCTGGTCTGAACACCAGGTGTGTTCAGGAGCATTGTTGGAGCGTTGCTATTGTGAGGAACTGAAAACAACTGACCATTGACCAACACAAACCTGCTCTAAAGTCAATAGTGCAGTATTTGTGTGTTATCTAAAGGGTGCGTTAGTAATATGAGCCTAAAGGCGGTGCACAACGGGGTCACACACAGGGACACGCAGCAGCAAACACACATTTATAAATATTAAAAATAAAAGGATTCCTCTCTGGAGAAGCATCTTTCCTCATGTAAATAGCGAATCCGCCATGGTGCGAGCGCAACTGGCTTTTAAAGGGAAAGGGAGAAGAGATTCTGATTGGTTTATTGCATGTTACGCCCAAAACACACCCATGACTCATTAAGAGACGAGGCACAACCCTTTTGGACCATGAGCCGGGCGTGCCATCCATTTTTCCCATCTTAAACTAGCAAAAGTGGATTCAGACACACCCCAAGAACACCTGCGCTTCAGACCATGAGCTCAGGTCGTTAAAATACGGCCCTATATTTTAATTTGGGATGGGCTTAAAATAGAAGCAAGGCTTTACAGTTTTAAATGATTCAGTGTTTGAAACTGCTGAGAGCACATATTGATATGCAGTTTAATCATAATTATTCAGCTTATTTTGAATATTCCTTTTTAAATTATTTATTTAGATTTTATCAATTTAAATACATTTGTAATGGTATTTTCATTTTTATTGAATTATTTTTGACTTTTTCATCAGTCTATTTTGTAGTATTACTTAATAATAATAATAATAATAATAATAATAATAATAATAATTATAATAATTTCATAATCCTGTATATTCATAGCCCTAGTCTGAAGACTATCAATTTTTAATCAAAATCATGTGGAATTCTCCTTTTTCAGGAAACTCTCCGTCAGACGAGTCGGAGGAGCGGGACAAAGAGCCACGCACGCTTACTTACCCAGCATACATTGCCAGCCTGCTGGACTCGGGTGCCAAGCGCATGGCGGCAGGGGTGCGCATGGACTGCAGCAGTCAGGGCCAGTGCCCTTTGTCCTGTCACCTCTGCCACATGAGCCCTGGGCCTGCACGTCCTGCAGAACCTGTGCTGCTCAACATCACTAAAGCCACGCCAATCTACGAACTGGTCAACGGCAACGAGACCTACCAGGTACTGTATCTGTGAGCCATAATGCTGTGCTCTTGCCAGGTTACCTACTGAAGCTAAGCAGTGATGAGCTCGGCCAGGACCGGGACGGGAGACCTCCTGGGGAAACAAAGGTTGCAGGTCCTTTTGCACCTGTATAGTGATGGGGACAATGCTCATTAAAAACAGAAAGGTGTTCAAAGAGGGAGAAAAAAAATGACAGTCAGTTAAATGTATCCATCCATCATAGTAAAATACACAATCAAACATATAGCCTATATATTTTTACAATTATTTTAAAAGTATTTAAATAAAGACATGTACAGATCGTTTGAAAGGTTTATATTTAAGGTGTTTACATAAGGATTTTTAATACTTGTAATTTAATACTTAATGTAATATTATTTTTCCTCCTTTCTCTTCATACTGTCACAATCCGGTTCAGATGAAGATGATGAAAAAGGTTCAAACAGGATTCTACAAACAAAAGGTTCTTTAATAAAACAAACCCAGATAATCCAATGGCAATGTAATACACACTGAGTGCCTACACACAAACAATACCAGACAGCAACTGAACAAAAGAGAGGAACTTACATACACAACGTGTTTGAACACAAATGATGAGCAGGTGAAGACTCGTTAATCAGAAACCATAGTTACAAACGAGGAGCGGGAAACTGGAACAAAGGAAAACATGTGACTGATAAAAACCAATAGAAAGTTCATGAAGATGAAACAAACACAGGCGGTTTGTGACATGCATTGGAAGGGAAAGGGACCAAATGTAAACCCAAATGTACATAAACCCAATGTTATGTGGACAAAATGTCCCCACAAAGATTCAATTTTTCGAAATCTATGTTAGGACATTTTTTGGTTCCCATGAGGGAAAACAGCTCATAAATCATAAGTGTAAAAATGCATAAATGTTTCTGTTATTGGTAGGTTTAAGGTTAGAGAGAATATACAGTTTATATGCTGATGCATCATTCAGGTAGATGCTGCACTCTAGTGGTGGTTATTATTATTATTTGTATTATTAAATTCAAACTTTGAGCATGTTCTGCATCTTTGCCTTACACGTAGGCTCTGCAGGAGGCCATGATGAGTGTCCTGTGGTGCTCTGCTAAAGGTGATGTTATTGATGACTGGTGTCGATGTGATTCCAGTGCCTTTGGCACAGATGGACTGCCAACCTGTGCTCCTCTGCCTCAACCTATGTGAGTAATTTACAGTTTGAATATCCTTCACAAAAACCCAGTAACATGAGTCCTTCTGGCCATACAACAACATTCCCAAATAATCACATTATAGCTAAACAAAATGTGGACAAAAATCCACTAAAAGAACTTAACAACAGACTTAACAACAATGCAAATACTGAAACAGCCCTATAAGCCTTCACTGTGTCCTGACCAAACTTTATCTTTTCCATGTTAATCAGAGTTTTGTACTAACCAGCTTCAATGGCGAGAATTCGATATTGTACTTATCAATTTAATTTCAAATGCAGTCAGTGTGCTTGCAGAGAGAGCCCGCCCACACACTCTGATTGGCTGTGATTTTTGATTGATTGATTGATTGATTGATTGATTGATTGATTGATGAAGTCTGGTTTGCCGCTTAAAATCTTATCACATCGCGTCTGGTTAAGAAACAGCGTTATGCTGTTTAAATGTGCTTTTCAAAGCTGCCACAGAACTACCGAGCAGCATCATGAGCTGTTTATTCCCCTGCTTGTCTGAATGCCAGGCAACTGCCATGTACCATATGTAAACTCTGCCCCTGCTTAGTATAAATGACTAAAATGAGGTTTCAAAGTCAAATTTCAGATCTGAGTCAAACTTTAAGTCATAAATGTTCTGTTTATTTTGTTAGGCTCAAGCTATCGCATTCATATGAGCCCAGCAGTTCATTGATCATCATTGAGTGGAATCATGCAGAGCCACCAATCGGAGTGAGAATTGTTGATTACCTCATCAGTCAAGAGAAGGTGACGGAGCGGACTGATCACTCCAAAGTTGAGACAGGTAAGGACAATTGGGATATGTAATATCCACACGTTCCTGTCTGCCTCTGCTGTCTTCTTCTATAAAGGCTAAAAGAAACAAACAAAGAGAAACAATACTTAATGCCTATTTATTTGGGAAGCAGCTGTGTAATAAGCGGGATAATGTACATTCAGCCAGTCATTATCACAAATTAAACCCCTTCGGGGTGATACAAGATCCCTTCGCCTCACGCTGGGGTCTTAATTACCCTGCCAAGGTTTATTTGCGATAATGACAACTGACTGCACATGAATATTTGAAATGTAAATTAATTTTAATTTAATTTGAAAGACTGCACCACAAAATAAAAAAAATGTGACTTCGTTTTATGTTGAAAATAATAAAACAATGGAATAAAAATGCATTAATATTTTCTAAAGATATTCAGTTCCTCTTATGTAGAGGCTTTGATTGTACAATGAAACACGGTTTAATTTACCTGTGAATTAAATAACCACCACAATTTATCGAGAATAGCCCTACAGATAAGTGCTATAAATCTGAGGGACGCTGTTAAAATGAAGATTAAAGACCATTCCTGAGATAAAGTAAAACAAATGCATACATTTAGAGAATTGCCCAAGTGTTCTGGATGTTCCAGTTGACACTGTTGGTCCTATTATTGGGGAATGGAAGGCAAAGAAACTCCCTAGATCATTTAAAACACATCCATGAGAGAAGAAAGTGATCACTTTGATTTAGCTTCAGAGTTTAGGAGCAGAAAGCAGATAAAGGTGGACTAGTTAGCCGGATCATGAGGGACAGAGGAACACAAGAAGCCATTAATAAAATGAACTAGAGAAAGCACATCCAAAGTTTGCCATTTGTGTCATGAGACCAGATTTTTGTTTAGATGAGACCAACATGGAGCATTTTAGTCTGAATTCAATGTAAACTGCCCACCCGTTGATTCGCTGTGGCCTGTGATAATTGTGACATATTTCCTGTATTTTCTGATTTAACCATTATATTGTGTTGAGCAAGAGGTCTGGATAAAGTATCCCATTTGACCTTTAAATAATGAATATTCTGAAATAACCTGCAACATGATCTGAAGTAACCTCCATGTTGTGCTTTCTCCCTTTTTTAGATTATAGACAGTGATGTATTTGTGTAATTTTGAAAGAATGAAACACTTTGAGGTGAATATTAAGTCAATATGTGTCTCACATCTCTATCCTGGGCATAATGGACATCACATGGGATTTCTTCATAAACATCAAAAACTCTCACCCCAATCAGGGAGAATGTATGTTCATTCTAAGCCTCATTTATCAGTCGGTGTTTCGCTGGATGAAGACCATGTTATTGTTCTGCCAGGGACTGCCGAGTAGAATGAATATGTCCTAACTTGAATGGCCTCCTTTCCTCTTTGCCTGGCATGCCAAATAGAAGCCCAACTCTAAAGTTGAGATTTTCGAATCCCCCTGGTCTTTGTACTTCGGTACTTACTGTGCTCTATACCAGCGCCAGAGATTTTATTCCACTTTAGGGAAGAATTTAAATTGATTTTTCACATAGATGATCAATGGTTGTTCTGAAGGCCTTGAAAGCAGGTCTTGATACTGGACTTGCTGTGCTTCACAAGGACGTGAGACACGTGCATGGCTCCCAGTTTTGTATGCATCAGACATATCCAGTGATTGATTGATCTGCTCACAGCTTAAACTGTGAAGTGTTGTAAATACAATGAGAAAGACCACCTTGAAGCAGGGGAAGGGCAGAGCCGCAGCAAGAGTTGATTCTGGTAATGATTAGGACTGAAGCCTTTCAGGATGACGCAAAAATGGTCATACGTTAAATAACCTTGGATGAACACCAGAAAATTTAAATCCAGGGCACTTCCCCTTTCCTTCCCTGAACTTCAGTCAACACAGAGGGACGACTACTGGAAGTACAAGACTGCAGTACAAGTGTACAGAACTATATCTGATGCAACGATAATGGCTCTTGGGTATATTTCTAATAATTATAATTCAACTTGTCTCATGGTAAACATGGGGATTATTATTATATTTTTTATGTTTTATTATTGATGTGACAGTAAAGATGTTACATAAGATTTCTATTTCTGATAAATGTAATTCTTTTGAGCTTTCTATTCATCAAATAATCCTGAAAAAAATGCATCATGGTTTCCTCAAAAATATTAAAGACAACTGTTTTCAGCATTGATAATAGAAAGACATGTTTCTTAAGCACCAAATCAGCATATGTGCCCCTGGAGCCCAACCGCAGCGCTGCGTCTCACGGGTATATCTGTGGCAATAGCCAACAACACATTATAAGGGTCAAAATGATCCATTTCTCTTTTATGCCAAAAATCATTAGGATATTAAGATCATGTTCCATGAAGATATTTAGTAAATGTCCTAGCGTAAATATATCAGAAATGTATTATTAGTAGTAATATGCATTGCTAAGGACTTCATTTGGACAACTTTAAAGGAGATTTTTGGACCCTCAGATTCCAGATTTTCAAATACAAACCCGATTCCAAAAAAGTTGGAAAAATGTACAAATTGTGAATAAAAACAGAATGCAATGATGTGGAAGTTTCAAATTTCAATATTTTATTCAGAATACAACATAGATGACATATCAAATGTTTAAACTGAGAAAATTTATAATTTTAAGGGAAAAATAAGTTTCAAAAATAAATTTCATGGCATCAACACATCTCAAAAAAGTTGGGACAAGGCCATGTTTCCCACTGTGTGGCATCCCCTCTTCTTTTTCTAACAGTCTGCAAACGTCTGGGGACTGAGGAGACAAGCTGCTCAAGTTTAGGAATAGGAATGTTGTCCCATTCTTGTCTAATACAGGCTTCTAGTTGCTCAACTGTCTTAGGTCTTCTTTGTGGCATCTTCCTCTTTATGATGCTCCAAATGTTTTCTATGGTGAAAGATCTGGACTGCAGGCTGGCCATTTCAGTCCCCGGATCCTTCTTCTACGCAGCCATGATGTTGTAATTGATGCAGTATGTGGTCTGGCATTGTCATGTTGGAAAATGCAAGGTCTTCCCTGAAAGAGACGATGTCTGGATGGGAGCATATGTTGTTCTAGAACTTGGATATCCCTTTCAGCATTGATGGAGCCTTTCCAGATGTGTAAGCTGCCCATGCCACACACACTCATGAACCCCATCCCATCAGAGATGCAGGCTTCTGAACTGAGCGCTGACAACAACTTGGGTTGTCCTTGTCCTCTTTAGTCCGGATGACATGGCGTCCCAGTTTTCCAAAAAGAACTTCAAATTCTGATTGGCCTGACCACAGAACAGTTTCCCACTTTGCCACAGTCCATTTTAAATGAGCCTTGGCCCAGAGAAAACGCCTGGATCATTGTAACGACAATGAACGATCAGGGAAGAAGGAGACGGGAACCGGCAAACATTTTAAAAACTTTAATCAAAAATAAAACAACCCATAATGTCGGCGGCAGCCCCTCACGGACAACTGCCGCCTAAAAACAAAACAAAACACAAAATAAAATCCAGGCCTGGTCCTCTCTCGTCTTGCCATGTCGTCGCTCCTCCTTTTATACTCCCGTCACTCCTCCATGAGGCGAGGCCGGTGTGGCGCACAGCTGACGCTCATTAACATTCGCCACCAGCCCGCTCTCACGGTCCCCCGCCTCGCCACAATCATGTTTAGATATGGCTTCTTTTTTGACCTATAGAGTTTTAGCCGGCAGCGGCGAATGGCACTGTGTGGATTGTGTTCACGACAATGTTTTCTGGAAGTATTCCTGAGCCCATGTTGTGATTCCCATTACAGTAGCATTCCTGTATGTGATGCAGTGCCGTCTAAGGGCCGAAGATCACGGGCATCCAGTATGGTTTTCCGGCCTTGACCCTTACGCACAGAGATTGTTCCAGATTCTCTGAATCTTTGGATGATATTATGCACTGTAGAGGATGAGAACTTCAAACTCTTTGCAGTGTTTCTGAGAAACTCCTTTCTGATATTGCTCCAGTATGTTTGTCCGCAGCATTGGGGAATTGGTGATCCTCTGCCCATCTTGACTTCTGAGAGACACTGCCACTCTGAGAGGCTCTTTTTATACCCAATCATGTTGCCAATTGACATAATAAGTTGCAGATTGGTCCTCCAGCTGTTCCTTATATGTACATTTAACTTTTCCGGCCTCTTATTGCTACCTGTCCCAACTTTTTTGGAATGTGTAGCTCTCATGAAATCCAAAATGAGCCAATATTTGGCATGACATTTCAAAATGTCTCACTTTCAGCATTAGATATGTTATCTATATTCTATTGTGAATAAAATATAAGTTTATGAGATTTGTAAATTATTGCATTCCTTTTTTATTCACAATTTGTACAGTGTCCCAACTTTTTTGGAATCGGGTTTGTAGTTGTATCTCGACCAAATATTGTCCTAACAAACCATACATCAGCAATAAATCAGTACAAATCTCAATTTCAATTAAAGACCCTTATGACTGGTTTTGTGGTCCAGGATGATTTTTGAAGGATCATGTGATACTGAAGACTGGAGTAATGATGCTGAATTCAGCTTTGCCACCACGGAGATAACATACGTTTTAAAATATATTAAAAAGGAAAGGTTATTTTAAATTGAACTATTAATTTACAATATTACTTTTTCTTTTTATTAATATTTATTTTTTAAAGGGACCTATTATGCCCCTGCTTACAAGACATAATATAAGTCTCAGGTGTCCCCAGAATGCATCTGTGAAGTTTCAGCTCGAAATACCCCCCAGATCATTTATTATACCATGTTGTAAATGCCCATTTTTTCAAGGAAGGAAAAACATGCTGTTTTCGTGCATGTACCTTTAAATGCAAATGAGCTGCTGCTCCCTGCCCCCTATCCAGAAGGGGCAGAGCCTTTACAGCTAGTGCCTTGGATACTGTTTTGTTTTGATTATCATCTCTATCGTGGCCACACTCACGTGACATTGCAGTTCTTCATGGAAAGAAATTGCATGTCTAACTTAAATGGTGCTGTATAATGCTGGTGAGAGATAAACATGGCGGACTGTGTACAGCTTACTCAGGGGAGGAGCTAAGCTAATAGGGCGGAGACTGTCTGCAGTCATGGGAGGGGCCTGTTCCAATGTAACGTTACATTGGAGAACATTCCTGAATGCCTCATTTTGCGGCACTGAGTGGATGGATTTTTACCGCAATATAGTGGTTGTGTACACACACTGCGGACACATAATTATGTTCAGAAACAATATAATAGTGAATTTATAAAGAGAGAGAGAAACTGAATGCTCAACTGCTTAATGTTTGGTCTTAAAATTGTTTTATCTGAAAGGCTACTCTGGAACTGCGGCAAAGAAAAATGAAGCTCCTGAAATCGAATGATCATTTCCCCTTAGTTATAATGGTTGCTCCGTCCTTTTTTTGTGCAGAGTCCCAAACTGTGTTTGCATCATGACAACCTTTGGCTTCCCTGTTATATCCTCCTCTATCTTCATCCATTCCCCTAATTCACTTTAAAGACATGCCCATTTCCTGTCCTCCCCCACCTTTGTTGTGGCCCTGTCCAAGTTAGACTTCAGACACATTGTGGCTGTTAAAGCAGAAAAGAACACCATGTTAAATGAAGTCCAAATGTGGAATAGTGAAAATGAGATTGATGAGGAGATGATCGTAGCGATCCTGCTGCAATCCAGATATGTAGGAGTGTTTCTGCATTTTCCTCTTTATCCGTAGAGGTAACGTCTTGTTCTTTACGAGCCCGTGATTAAAAGGTGGCCAGCAACTTTTCAGCCTGGAAGGTTCTGAATGTACTTCACAGGCTGTCAGAAAACTGATTATAAAACCTCATCTGATTTTTAAGGTCTTATAAGAAACATGAGGGATTTTCTCATCCCGTGCAAGGCTGTCTTTCATTTTCTGTAAAAAAAACAAAAAAAAAAACAGAGGCTGTAACTTGCAAGTCACTGCAAACCTGTTTATGTTTTACTAGGATTTGTTTGACAAGTCTGTGCTAATAGCTGCACAAAGCATAGACTTTCTTAACAAATTACCATTTCATCTATCCGACTTAACTGGATAGTTCATCCAAATGAGAATTCTGTCATCATTTAATCACCATCATGTCATTACAAACCTGTATGACTCTTTCCCCTTCAGCATTTTTATTTCTTTTTTTTAAGTTGCCAGTGCCAGTATTTTTGATCATTTTGAAAAAAAAAAGTTTCATGGCGCCCATCAATTTTGTTGTATGAATATCTGGACAAAAGTTTTGGGACGCCTGTCTTTACATGCACATGAACTTTAATGCCATCCCATTCTTAATCTGTAGGGTTTAATATGGAGTTGGCCCACCCTTTGCAGCTATAACAGCTTCAGCTCTTCTGGGAAGGCTTTCCACAAGGTTTAGGAGTGTGTTTATGGGAATTTTTGACCATTCTTCTAGAAGTGCATTTGTGAGGTCAGGCACTGATGTTGGACGAGAAGGCCTGGCTCGCAGTCTCCGCTCTAATTCATCCCAAAGGTGTTCTATCGGGTTGAGGTCAGGACTCTGTGCAGGCCAGTCAAGTTCCTCCACACCAAACTCGCTCATCCATGTCTTTATGGACCGACGCTTTTTGCACTGGAGCGCAGTCATGTTGGAACAGGAAGGGGCCGTCCCCAAACTATTCCCACAAAGTTGGGAGCATGAAATTGTCCAAAATGTCTTGGTATGCTGAAGCATTAAGAGTTCTTTTCACTGGAACTAAGGGGTCAAGCCCAACCCCTGAAAAACAACCCCACACCATAATCCCCCCTCCAGCAAACTTTACACTTGGCACAATGCAGTCAGGCAAGTACCGTTCTCCTGGCAACCACCAAACCCAAACTCATCCAGGGGATTGCCAGACAGAGAAGCGTGATTGGTCACTCCAGAGAACATGTCTCCACTGCTCTAGAGTCCAGTGACGGCGTGCTTTACACCACTGCATCCCACGCCTTGGATTGCACTTGGTGATGTAAGGCTTGGATGAGCTGCTCGGCCATGGAAACCCATTCCATGAAGCTCTCTACACACTGTTCTTGAGCTCATCTGAAGGCCACAGAAGTTTGGAGGTCTGGAGCTATTGACTCTGCAGAA
Source organism: Paracanthobrama guichenoti (assembly GCA_018749465.1). NCBI lineage: Eukaryota > Metazoa > Chordata > Actinopteri > Cypriniformes > Gobionidae > Paracanthobrama > Paracanthobrama guichenoti. The sequence goes on along the minus strand of CM031944.1, from coordinate 21,899,408 downwards.
AGTTGGTGACTTCTGCGCACTGTGACCCTCAGCATGCGCTGACCCCGCTCTGTGATTTTACGTGGCCGAGTTGCTGTTGTCCCCAATTGCTTCCACTTTGTTATAATCCCACTAACAGTTGAGCGTGGAATATTTAGTAGTGAGGAAATTTCAGGAATGGACTTATTGCACAGGTGGCAACCTATCACGGTACCACGCTTGAGTTCACTGAGCTCCTGAGAGTGACCCATTCTTTCACAAATGTGTGTAGAAGCGTCTGCATGCCTAGTGCTTGATTTATACACCTGTGGCCATGAAGGGATTGAACACCTGAATTCAGTGATTTGGAGGGGCGTCCCAATACTTTTGGCAATATAGTGTATCAAAAGAAAGAAAAAAAAAAACAGAGCCTCTGCTTTTAAACAAAAAAATCTATTTTTATTCTATCTTCATTAGTTTTTATTTCATTTTATCAACATTCCATGAAAACATGGAAAGACAGAAAATTCCATCAATGGTGGGGAAAGAGTTAAAAGAAGATATTTTGAGATGTCTCACACATCGGCCTAACCAGATGTAATGCGATTTAAGATTACAGCAACAAGCAATTCGTCTGTCTACACGATTATGAGATGTGACAAAATTAATCACAGCCAATCAGAAGAGTGTGTGGGCGGAGTCTTTCTGCAAGCGCACCAAAATGGATAAATAATTTAATATGAATAAAAATACATACTGAGGGACTAAAACAAGCATGGTCATATTTATTCACATTGAATTCACATTTTGAACATTCTGGTTTCATTTGAATAGAATTTTTAAAATCTGAGGTGAATTATCCATTGTCACTTTCAGTGTGGCTATAAAGGTCAGGCTAAATGATATTGAAACTCACATTAAATTCTTTTAGATTAAATTAAGCACAATTATTATCAATTATTATCATTGTCAAACATAGTGTGTTGTTGTTCCAGCCGTGACGTCACAGAAATGGAAACAAAAATGGGGACAAAAACTCAGACCTTTTATCATGGTGTCGTGCCACATCTGTCAGTGTTTATTTATTTGTTTGTTTGTTTTGTTCATACATTGGAAGTCAAAGATAACTGGTTACCAACATTGTTCAAAATATCTTCTGTTGTGAGAAGAAAGAAAGTCAGTCATACAGGTTTGGAATGATATGAAGGTGATTTAATGGTGAACAGAAATGAAAATATATGCATGTTATTATATTTTTAGAAGAATCTTCACACAGATCATTTCCAAAGGCTGTTCATAATCATGCTCATGCCTGTCAAATAGCCATCATTATTCACTGGTAATCTTCCCTTACAGTTTCATTTGTGGAATGGATCAATCGGGTTTACTGAAAAGTAAACCCAAAAGAATGATTTATTCATGAATCAGTTTGATCTGGTTCTTAAGTTTAACTCGATATAGTGCTTGACTGTAGAGGAAGATTATCAGTGAACAACAGCTTAAACTGTTGTCTGTTTCTCATCTGACTTCAGAAGACTTGAAGTCGCCATGGCTACTTTTTATTAGTTAGTAATTTTCCTACTGTTTAGTTTTTAGTAGAGAGTGAAAACTAAACTCATAAGTGTCTTTGCTTTTCTTTAAATCATTGTAACTCTGGACATGCACGGAATTCACTTGGAAAGGGAAAAATCACATTTTGGCAATAAATTACCCATATGCTTTCCTTCACCACGTATATAATGAAATGATTGTCTCTTCCTGAAAATGGTGTCCAGGGCTTTATTTTGTGTATGGTTGCCTAGAAACAAGGTGTGGCTCGTCTTACCTTGTGGCTCATTTTACTTTTGTCAACTTGACAATTTTCATTTTGGGTGAACTATTCCTGTAAACAAAAAATTGACTTGATGTGGATTTTAAAGCGTTGACTGGACTGTTAAGAGTTTAGTATCTAAAAACTACAAAACTTGTCTGCTATAAAATAGCACACACAGTGAGACTGCCAGCTTTGCATGCTAATAGAGCTCTTAATAGGAATCAGGCGCACAACGTCATCAGCTCTTGCTTTTCTCTCTCGTGGTGTGGGAACCGAGTAAATGGGAAGTCTGCCTTCAGTCATATCACCCTGACCAGACACACTGTGAAAACAAACAGCTTTCCTCACCAGACTGATGTCAGGACTTTGATCACATAATAACAGCTGGGTTTACTCAAGGGTCAGAGGGACATGACATCCTACCCATAAACAGACGCTCTCTCCCCCACGGGTGGCATAAAGAACCGGGTGCCACTTCCTCTACTAGAGGGACCGCTCCTCCAAGCAGCAGGCAAAACAAGGGCTTCAGTAAAAAATAAAGGGGGTTGTTTTTTCCCCGAATAGGTGGAAGACACAGTTTCACTCCTGAGGAATGTTTCCGTAGCCCTGGTCCTGGAGGATGATCTCACTCTCGGTGTCTGTGAGCAGGGTCAGGTTCTGGAGGTGCACTCGCACCGATTCGCTCACTTACACAAATCCATGTGTCTGTGTGTGCATATACTTTTGGACAGGCATTTAACTCTGTTATGAGTTGTTTTTGGGGAGGGGTGCTTTTACGTTTTTCTTAGATGCTCTTTTATGATGGATAGATGCACTTTTATGGACTTAAAAACAGAAACAGTCGTTCACTGCAATTATAAAGCTGGGAAGAGCCAGGACATTTATTAATATAACTCTGATTGTGCTCGTCTGAAAGAAGAATGTCATACACACCTAGGATGAGCTGAGGGAGAGGAAATCATGGGGTCATGTTCATTTTTGGGTGAACTATCCCTTTAATGCATCCTTGTGGAATAAAAGCATTTGTTTCTTCATTAAAAAAGAAATGCGAATCTTACTGACCCCAAACTTCCTAAAACACTCTATTTATTTCCGATTTTTAATTGCATTCAGAATTCCAAATTTTCAGTGTGAGGTCAGTTCTACGGACCCCACTGTGTGCGTGATCATTTACACCTGTGCAAATTGCTAGACATAATATCCAGTGAACAACAACAGGATCATATTAAAGTCCAGCAATACTTGGAGTTCCTCATCATAAAAACATGTTGTCTCCACACGTTATTTGAACTCGAGGGCCTCAGGGAGTCTGTCCAGGCAGATGATGTTATGATGTACAGTTGCTGATCTACAGGTTTATCAGAAATGAAGGTGGCTTGGGCTGTGCTATGAAGGCCCACCTTCATGTATTTCCTGCCCTTCAAATGAGACCCACATGCCAAATGCCCATGTGGCCAGGAGCCATCAGCATGTGTTCTCCACCCAACAATACTGCCTCTGTTCATCATTAATATCAAACTATACATCGCTATATATTAGGGGTGTAACGGTACACAGAACTGATGGTTCGGTACAGCAGGGGAGAGAAAGCTAAATATAAAATTGCTTTATTTATTTTTTATTCAACAGTGTTTACTGAACAAATTGTGTCTGTCCTTAAATGAATTAAATTATAACTCAAAGTTTCTTAAAGATAATGCTGTAAACTATAGGGAGCCGTTACTCACACATTACTATAATATTAAAGGTTACCAGCAGAGCCCAAACTATTAGCCTAAATTCAGCTGCTGTTTATGTTTAGATATAATAATCAACACTCAAATGACACATTGTGTGCAAACATGTGAACTTCACATGAGGCAGTTTTTAACTTCTAACTTCTAAATCTAATTATACAATTATGTTTTTGACAGATTAATTTGAACCCACATTAATATTGATCCAGACATCAGTAACAGGTTCAGTAGAATATAATGAATATAACGGCTAATATAGGTCATATATTCAGTGAAAGAGTTGATTTCTCTAGTGAACTCACAGCTGTGGACACTGAATGACTCCTGATGGAAATGTGATGCTACGGGACATTGTTCTCAAGCTGTTTTATTGACGTCTTTCCGCCGTTGAAACACTGATTGAGCGATTACACCACATATGATGCGTTTCAGTAAGTTGTGATGTATCCTCAACACACCTTCAGATGTTCATTCATGTTTATTCTTTGACTATGACGAGATGATCGCGTTCACTCGCATATACAGTGATCAGTCACGCCACATTAAAGAGCGGCAAAACGCCATTTATCGTTTGAATTTCATGATAAAATGGACTGAATACTTAATACGTGTACCGTTACACCCCTTATATATATCACAACATTTACATCCTCAATGCATTCTACTTGACTCTGATTGGTCAGTTGCAGCCTTCAGTGATTTAAAATAGTATTTAGGTAGTTAGTTTTTCAATATCAGACTCAAAAATTATTGGTTCCCCTTCAATCTTTTAATGTGTTGTGATTAATAGTTGTGATATGTTTTATAATCCTTTTAAGAGTTTCCAAATGTGTTCTGTGTGAGTGCGTTCCTTTATATTTTCTCGTTCTGTTCTCACTGAAATAGTTTTTAGGGTTGTCTTTGGTGTGGTCGGTCTTTAGTCACGTTCATTATATAAAGCTGTCTTCCAGGCAATTTTCTTACCTTCACAGCACATGGAGGCTAAGTGTTATCACCTGTTGGTTGCTGTCAAGTGTGGGATTATATCAAATAGTAGGAAAGAGCATGTTTCACAGTTTAATCGAAGCTGAGCGGCAGCTAAGCTCTTAGCAGCGCTATGACGTAGATGGCAAGTGTATCGTCTACAGCAAAAGCTCTTTGCACGAAAATGAATGCAGATTAAAGAGCTCTCGTTTTCACTCTTATCCACTCCAACTAACACCCACCTTTCCCCTGCTACAATTAACCTTTTATATCCTCTTTTCGTCGAAAAAGACTATATGTTCCACGTGGGAGATCGAGTCTGTTAATCATTTTTGGGGAAGAAATGCCAAGAATTGATACATTACAAACTGTTGTTATCCATCACTCGCTCTCTGTTCATCAAAGTAGACAACGAAGGCCAGATGTTGTTTGTGGAGTATTGTGCGGAGCTGCCACGTGCGTTTGGTACCGGAGCGTTGCTGTTTAATGGAACTGGTAAAACTTCCAGCTCTTTGGATACGGAGTTGCTCCTGTGATGGATTTGGAGATGTTTAATTGAAATGTTTGCCTGTTCAACAGAAACACAAGATCCTCATTATGTGTGTTCAGGCTCGGGCCTTTCCCACACATCTAATACAATTCTTTCTTTCTTTCTTTCTTTCTTTCGGAGTTTTTAATTGTACATTTTTTCCTGAGCTGGTAGAAACAAAGTCTAAATGCTTCCTTCCTTCCTTCCTTCCTTCCTTCCTTCCTTCCTTCCTTCCTTCCTTCCTTCCTTCCTTCCTTCCTTCCTTCCTTCCTTCCTTCCTTCCTTCCTTCCTTCCTTCCTTCCATCCATCCTTTTCTTCCTGCCTTCCTTCCTTTCTTTCCTTCCTTCCTTCCTTCCTTCCTTCCTTCCATCCATCCATCCTTCCTTCCTTCCTTCCTTCCTTTTCTTTTCTTCCTTCCTGCCTTCCATCCATCCATCCATCCATCCATCCATCCATCCATCCATCCATCCATCCATCCATCCTTCGATCCTTCATTCCATCCTTCCTTCCTTTCCTTCCATCCTTCCATCCATCCTTCCTTCCTTCCTTCCTTCCTTTTCTTCCTGCCTGCCTTCCTTCCTTCCTTCCTTCCTTCCATTCCTTTCCTTCCTTCCTTTCCTTCCATCCATCCATCCATCCATCCATCCATCCATCCATCCATCCTTCCTTCCTTCCTTCCTTCCTTCCTTCCTTCCTTTTTCTTCCTGCCTTCCTTCCTTTCTTTCCTTCCTTCCTTCCTGCCTTCCTTCCTTCCTGCCTTCCTTCCATCCATCCTTCCTTCCTTCCTTCCTTCCTTCCTTCCTTCCTTCCTTTCTTTTCTTCCTTCCTTCCTTCCATCCATCCATCCATCCATCCATCCATCCATCCATCCATCCATCCTTCCTTTTCTTCCATCCATCCATCCATCCATCCATCCATCCATCCATCCATCCATCCTTTCCTTCCTTCCTTCCTTCCTTCCTTCCTTTTCTTCTTTCTTGCCTCCTTCCTTCCTTTTCATCCATCCTTCCTTTCTTCCTTCCATCCATCCATCTATCCATCAAATCAGTCCTTCATTCCTTCCTTCCTTCCTTCCTTCCTTCCTTCCTTCCTTCCTTTTCATCTTTCCTGCCTCCCTTCCTTCCTTTTCTTCCATCCATCTATCTTCCTTCCTTCCTTCCTTCCCCTTTCCATCCATCCATCCTTCCATCCTTCCTTCCTTCCTTCCTTTCCATCCATCCATCCATCCATCCTTCCTTCCTTCCTTCTTCCTTTCCTTCCATCCTTCCTTCCTTCCTTCCTTCCTTCCTTCCTTCCTTTTCCTTCCTTCCTTCCTTCCTTCCTTCCTTCCTTCCTTTCCTTCCTTCCTTCCTTCCTTCCTTCCTTCCTTCCTTTTCTTCCAGCCATCATCCTTCCTTCCTTCCTTCCTTCCTTCTTTCCTACCTCCCTTCCTTCCTTTTCATCCATCCATCCTTCCTTTCATCCATCCATCCATCCATCCATCCATCCATCCATCCATCCATCCTTCCTTCCTTCCTTCCTTCCTTCCTTCCTTCCTTCCTTCTTCTTCCTTCCTTCCTTCCTTCCTTTTCTTCTTTCCTTCTTTCCTGCCTCCCTTCCTTCCTTTTCTTCCATCCATCTATCCTTCCTTCCTTCCTTCCTTCCTTCCTTCCTTCCATCCATCCATCCATCCATCCATCCATCCAGCCATCCATCCATCCTTCCTTCCCTTTCTCGCTTCCCTATTTCTCTTCTTGCCTCATTTTCTCACTTCTTTCCTCCTCCTCTTTCTTTCTTTCTTTCTTTCTTTCTTTCTTTCTTTTCTTTCTTTTTCTTTCTTTCTTTCTTTCTTTCTTCATAAAAAATATATTTAAAAAAATGTATTATTTCTCTCCCTTCCTTCCTTTCTTTCTGCCTGTCTGTCTGTCTTTCTCTTTCTTTAGGTTATACACATATCAGCTTCCTGCTTGACCACAGGGGAGAAACAGTAATGTCTATGTGTCTAAGTAGCAACAAATTAGTTTAGGGAAAACATATGGCAAACATTGTGGAAAAGCTTTAGGCTCAAAACACTAGCAGCTCACATGAATCCACTCCACAGCTGTTGCCTCTGCATGTTTTTAATGGAATCCTCAGTATTTCATAGGAGAAATAAATATTTTTGTACACGATGGCTCAATATTTACCATAGACGTGTATTTGAGTCAAGGTTTATGTTCTTTTTTTATTCGCAGTTGATTTATCTGGTTTCAGTAATGCACAAATCTGATACTTGCATCAAGGTATTGATGTTTCTCAGGCTGGTTTGAGGAATGTTGTCTTTGGCTCAGATGTTGAGAGAGTGGTCTTGCCTTGAACTGCTGAAGATGTTATGCACTCTCACATCATCTTTTGGTCAAAGATTGCCCTGTTGATTGGCTGGTTATGTTTTAGTTTTTTTTTTTTTTTCTCTCTACCAACATCTGTTTAAAACAATAAATGCTTTTAAGTTGAGCTTTTTTCCATGCATTTAACCTTTCCATTTATTTGCCTTTTGATTCTGGATAAATCAGTGGGATAATGACTGACGTGTTGTTCAGTCCCTGAATGAGGTCATACCAGGACAGGGTATTCCCAAATAGATGTCGTAAGTATTATTCTCTGTACACACAGAAGCGTGCAGCACACGACCAACTTACTAAGTTAAGTTGTTTCCTTTCTGCCAAATAGTTGAGGAAGCCAGGTGCCATTTTCAAGTTTTGACATCTTGACAGACCTGTTTCCAATGTCTAAATGTTTTTGTATGTGTTTTCTTCAGTTTTTGAGTTGCCTGGCCATCCAAAATGTCTTGCAAATTCTCTTGGATAGGCTGGGATCCTTATACCTGGCCGGGCCTTGATGTTTTAACAAAGTAATGAGAATCAGAGAGGGTTTTTGGTCAAACCCCATGAAAGTTGAACAGAGGGCAGCCAGGCATCGTAGTGTGGTCATGTCAACCCAGGTCTTTCCTGCTGAAAAATGGGACTGAGGTATGAGGATGGAACATGATCAAAGTGATGAAAATGTAGCTGTATTTGCCAGACACCTGTAGTTATAATGATTGTCAGACAAAGCTTTAGTTGATAAAGAGGTGGAGATATCTTTATTTCTTTTTTTCTTTTCTTTTTTTTCCTTTTTAGCTTATTATTACTTTCATATCAGCATTTGTCAAAGAGAGTTAAACATTAAGAGTTGGAAACACTGCACACACGGTATACTGATGGCTTTAGTTATGTGGACATTTTACTGGAAGCCTTTTTCCTGCAGACCTGTTGGGAACTGGACTAAGTTTGCATGCCAATGCATGATGACACTTAAAGGGGACATTATTTTGTGTTTTTGGTTTAATGCAATGTGTTTACATGGTTTTAGCTTCAAAAAAGTAATTATTTTACACATACAGTACATTATTGTTGCTCCTCTATATGCCCTGCCTTTCTGAAATGTGTCGATTTTTACAAAGCTCATCTTTCTGAAAAGTGTGGTGTGCTCTGATTAGCCAGTTATCCAGGGCCTTCTGATTGGCCCAAATACCTTAAGTGTGTGGCAGAAATGTCACGCCCCTTACCATATTTGGAACATCAGCTCCCAACTCAATATTGACAGATGATAATGTCGGTACCTTATTAATTTGGATAGCGTGCCTGGTTGGCAAGTGCAATTCACACTAGCTCCGCCTAACAATGCCTGTTTGGGAAAAACAAAAGAACAAAAAAAAAAAACGGGCATATCCGCCTTTTGCTGAGCTCGCTCTTCTCCCTTTCCCATCACATATCACATCGGAGAGGCATTTACTTTCAGTAAAAACAAAGAAAATGTTCTAAAGGTGGAAATAAAGTGCCTAATGAAATGTTTAATAATAATAAAGCATTTATGGGGTAGGGTTAGGGGTCGGTGTAGGCACGGCTTTTATTGTTCCATTAAGGCGGCATCCATTTAATAATTTTAATAAATATAATAATTTACACTCTATGTTATTATTGCATCCTGTTAATGTACAACAACACTGAGGTGCAAATAGTGTGTATCTGTCAAAATAAAGTATAAATAGCATCTAATTACTATTTACACATATTGCAAAGAACTGCTACTTTTACATGTGTAAATAGAATATTTCACTATTTTCACTTAGTAAATAGCATCTACAGCTATTTGCACTTAATGCATATCACTAAGAAAATTTAATTTTCACTGAGTGTAAATATAATCTAGTTGCTATTTTCACTTATATAGCCGCTACCGGTCTGTACCAGAAAGTATCAGAAATCAAATCAAATCACCTTTATTTATATAATGCTTTTTATTAATTGTTTCCAATTGTTTCAAAGCAGCTTCACAGTGTAAACAGGAAAATAATGCAACAGTCACCTCTCACCTCTCTGGTGATTAACGGTGATGTTATCCGGCTAATTTCAGTTATCATATAGTGTCAATGCGGGCAGATCGGCAATATAGTTGAATATCAGAATGGTAAGTTTGCATTTGTGATCGTAGAAATGACAAACAAGTGCTTCTCTATACTGCTCAAAACTCATGTTTTAATAGTCAGTAGCAAATTCTTTAAAAATTAAAACATACTTACAGGCTGTCTGTGAGTCAGAAGCGCCAGACTGTACTTGCAAAGATGGAATTGGCCCACTTTCTAGAATCAGCCGGCCTGTGCTCTCCCAGGTTCTGGAAACACTCCTCCAAAAAATGTGCAGCACAGTGGAATATTTGGGTTGTACTGTTGTCAATAAAGCTTAGCCACTGTTTTCTAACACTTTTGGAAGGCCAAACAAAGTAGTTTGAAAAACACAGCGTCTCCACGACATGGCGGCGCCGGCGACTACAGTGAGAATAAAAGTTATGCCTTCTTTCTTTGCGTATACATTTGGCCGGTGTGATGAAACTGACGTAGATTTGCGGCGGCGTGTTTGAACGAAGCGTTTTAGGAAGGCGTGGCTGAGCCTTAACTTTTACAAAGAAGATCTCTTTGGGTTTGAGACTTTGAGCTTTGTAACGCAGCAGATCTTATACCTACACAAACAGCCTCATAACACACTAAAGAGAAAGAAAAACAAGAAATCACATCATACGATGTGATAATGCAATTATTTGTATGCATAAGATTTACCGCCCTTTCCAAAGAAAATGTCTTTATAATCTTTCATAGAAAGGTCGAATCATACATTTTAAGTAAGTCCTAAAGTCCTCTGTGTTGTTTCCTGAGTTTGCCAGAGAGGACATATTGAGCCGGTGAACATTTAACATCATATGTTTAAAATCAAAGCATAATTCATAATCGCATTTCTTTTGAGAGGCATTCTTCGTATACACTACCAGTCAAAAGTTTGAGAACGGTAAGATTTTTAATTGTTTTTAAAGAAGTCTCTTCTGCTCACCAGGGCTGCATTTATGTTATTAAAAATACAAAAGCTGTAATATTGTGAAATATTATTAGAATGTAAAATAAATGTTTTCTGTTTGAATATATTTTAAAGTGTAATTTATTCCTGCTGTCAAAGCTGAATTTATCATCATTCCTCAGTGTCACATGATCCTTCACAAATCATTCTCATATGAGGATTTAATGCTCATAAACATTTATGATTATTATCAGTGTTGAAAGACTTTTTTAGGATTCTTTGATGAATAGAAATTTCAAAAGAACAGCATTTATCTGAAATAGAAAACTTTTCCAAACTTTTGACCGGTAGTGTATATAATAATTAATTATTTTGTGTAACATGGTCAAAAAACAGGCACTTCCTACATCACTTTTCCCATTCAGTATTCCTGCTGAAAAGTTATCCATAAAAAAAATCTTAAAACATTGTGTGTTCCTCAGTTCATAAATGGCACACAATTTAATATCTCATAAAAACACTCATACATTTTCACCTTTTTCCGACATAAAACAGAGCTTGTTGTCGGTGGAACTGTATATGACTGGATAAATAAGACCCGAAGTGCTGAAGTTCCTCACAATGTCACTTTTCATTAACGTCAGAGCATGTGTTCATCGACTCTCTTCTCTTACCAGTGACAGCAAGCATATAATCACACACACACACACACACACCCTCCGCGTTTATCCTGGCATCATGTTCTCAGAAGCCTGGTACTTTTGAAGAGGAGGCCTCCAGGAAGACCCCGCTTTTAAAAGGTTCCCCATCCACGGACGGGAGATTTCTCTTTGCTATGAAAGGCACACGTGCTTATGTCCTGTGACGCATGCGGGCCACCTGGGCAAACAGTCTTCCTGTCCACTTTGTAATAAGAAAGGCAAAGCACAGGTAACTTCTGTATGGGCTCTTTATTTGGGTTTTCAGATGGCTGACACTCGCAGCTCGATCTGGTTCACGTGTCTCGTGTGAAATCAAACCACTAACATCTCCTCCGCTGGAAATGTCCAAACCACAGGTTTGTCTCCGTGTCTGGAAGGTTCTAGCGCGTTCCAGCGAGCAGGGGAAGCGGGGAAACACTTGTTTTCATAGCTCTGGGTCAGAGGCAGTCAGGGCTTCTGGGTGAGGGAAATCCTCATGCAAACAGTGTTCATGGTGTGGAGGCTTTCCTGAGAAGATGGGCTGTTTGGCTGATGTTTGTTTTCCCTGCGCATGCATGGTTGTCTCCTAATGACATCTCATTAATCATGCTTGATTAGAAACACTTGAAACTAGTGTTGTCACGATACCAATATTATGACTTTGTTACGATACCAGACTAAAATACCTCGATACCGATACTGAATCCATACCACGGCAAAAAAACAGTAAAAGTAACTGAATAATATGACAGAACTTACCAATCATTGTTTTATACAGTTTTTTTATCTTATTTTTTTACTAAAAACACTTGGCCAGCATGATCCTGTCCTGCTTTTTGACCAGTCCCTCCTCTTTATTTAAAAATAATAATAATAATAATAATAATAATAATAATAATAATAATTAAACTACATGCCAGTGTGAACATCCTTACAGAGATGTTTGCAACAATCACATTATCAATCATGTTAACATTCACTAACCAATAACAGGTTGGGATGACCAAATTTTTTTTCATGATGGGGATATTTAATATTTTATAAATGTAATTTTATAATTACAATATAGATATTTAAATGTAATGTTATATTTGGGTTTTTTTTTAAAAGCAAAAGTGTAAATTACGAACAATATGACAAAAACAGTGCTTTATTTTCAGCAGTAGGTCTGTTTAACAGGAGCATTCAAGAAAGAAATTAAATAATCAAAAGTCTTCACTCTATAAATTAACCATACACTGATTCTTAATTAATATATTAAAGTTATTCAGTCAGGCATGGGGTGATTTTCTGTTGTCTTCTGTTGTTTGATTGGCATTAATCAGAATTTTAGGTCCGGCCCTTTAAGAGCTGCACGGATCCAATACATTGGAACCAAGCGGCAGCCTCCCCCAGTTTCTCTTGAATCCAATACGGAAGTGACTTAAACTGCAGTTCATCGACTGGCCACTAGAGACTGGCTCCAGAAGGGAGCAGAATCTCATTGAGCCCCATGTTAAAATGCCCAACTTTACAGCAGAATAACACATGTTTACAGCCTGGGACAAATTGTGGTTTTGGTCTATACGGCTAATTTTGCCCTTCATGACAACTGTGAGGGAGTTATTTTATAACTCATTCGTTTAAATGATATTAAACCTTAAAGTTCTGCATAATTTAGGGGCGTGGCCACTTGAGTGACAGGTGGATTGCTGCTGCTGTCACTACTAGCCGTCTGTCTGCTGTCTGTTAGCTCCACCCACTCCACCTGTTAGCTCCTCTTTGCCCATTTTCAGTTATCCGGGAGTGACGCGCGGTAACGCTCCCAAGATGGCAACGCTGCACTTTAGGCTTCAGAAACGTTCTTCAGAAACCTATGGGTGACGTCACTACGTCCATATTTTTTTACAGTCTATGATTGTAACACATCTGATTTCTCACTCAACTCCGTATACGTTCACTAAAGACACACCTGGCGGTGTTTACCTGAATACTCGCCAGGGCATGCATTTTTACATATTTTTAACCATTCAAAGCCAATAATCCACGAAACTGACGTTGCGATCGCATGCTGTCTGAGTGAAAGGTGTGTGCGCTTCAGGTCAGAGTCCGGCAGCACGAGCATGTCCCGCGCTGCACTTTATTTTCTCATGCATGCGTGTTTCTGTTGCTTGCTTTGTCATATTTGACTGTTCTGCCTCCGTTGATTAGTGAACGGTGAAACCAGTCCCCACGCCCTGACTCCTGCTGTCACACATCGACTCAAACTAAGAAGTACTGCTCTTGTGCTGTTATTCTTAAAGTACGGATACTAATAACATTTCATATCGTACTGTTTTTAGCAGCAGGCTATCGCGATACTTTTCTAGTATGTCTAGTATGTTGTGCAACACTACTTGAAACTAAACAAGCAAACAGGATGTTCTAAATGGTTTGGTGACCTTAAAGCTACACTATGTAATTTTTGGCCGCTAGGGGTCGCTAACCTCTTCACAACAATAACACAGGTGTAGATTGATGATGCAGTGAATGAGCGTGGAATCATACCGATGGATCTAATCGTGATTATGGATGAGTGTTTTTATCATGACTGTGTATGAAGCAGGGCGCGATTACTAATGAGAGACAGATATCAGCGGCGCACACGCGAGTCCCGCGGGATATAAAGTAACGAGGACATTTCATTCTACCGAACGACCCGCAGGTGCTGAGTTACTACTCATACAGGTCAGATTATCTGACCAATTAAAACTGTGAGGAGACGCAATGCTGTTTCACTCTACACTATCTGAACCGCACTGGAGTGTGTTGAGAGTTATAATCTTATTCTGTGTGTGTGAGTTTGATGGCTGAATGAGACTAGCAGTAGCTACATCATACTGATGATGATGATATAATATTTCATCGCTACATTGATTGCTTTTATGTACATTTGCTCAGCTGTCTAATAAAGCACATGAGCGGCATCTCTGTCAAGTCGAAGTTTGTTGTGAAGCTCTCGCCACGTCGATACTGGCCCTCTTTTGGTTTCTGCTTGCCATGGTCCATAATGTTTGAGCGAAACTACAACAGCGGCCGCTAGATGTTATGCAGTCGTCCACGTCTGTTGCCATGGTTTCTACGGCAGTAAAACCGGAAACCGAGGGTAACGCAGATATGACGCATTGACAGGCCACGCCCTCACACGTCCCGATTCATTGGTTAAAATCACAATTTTCTCACGATTTACAAATAGTTGGAAACATTTGGGATATTGTAAGTACTCAACTGAACAAAATATATAACACTGGCCTGGTGGTTTATGGATATTTTACTGCAAAAATATTACATATTGCACCTTTAAAACCAGCATGGGAGCTCAAAATGGTGTTTAGGTCCTGTAAACTTGTTTGTGTGTGTGTGTGTGTGTGTGTGTGTGTGTGTGTGTGTGTGTGTGTGTGTGTGTGTGTGTGTGTGTGTGTGTGTGTGCGCTAAACAAAGTGTTCTCCTCTTCACAGAGACTATGTTGAGTTTTGTGGATGACATCATGTCTGGGGCCAAATCTCCGTGTGTGATGCTCGGGGACGTCCCTGATCCCCTCTCATCCATCTCACTGATCACACGCTGCCTGGAGCCAGACACCACATACATGTGAGTTTCTGTCTATGAACACCCATGACTTTCAGTCTGATTTTAAATAGCAGCATTTTCACTTTGAGATGAGTTGAGATGAACACTAGAATGTTCTCAACACAAATGTTTCATCTTATTTGATTTGCTCTTAATTGTATATATATTTATATTATATTAGCCCCTACCCTTGAAAGAAACACCTGTCATGTCATAATACTTCAGTACTGTATATTGATTTATATATACAGCTCTGGAAAAAATAAGAGACCACTTAACATCGAGAAATTATTTGATTTGCTCTTAATTGTGTCCAGAGCTGTATATTAAACTTATGAAAAACAGAAATGAAAGAAACACTACTATGCCCTGACAAATCCTTCATGTCCTCTTTGATTTATACGCATTTTGGGAATAATACAAATACATTTATTAGTATTATTTAGTAATTAATAAAAAATAAAAAAAGTATTATTTCCAAAATTCATATTGGCATATCCTACAACAACAACAACAACAACAACAAAAATAAATCAAAGAGATCATCTCCAGGCCTTATGTTCACAATTTGTGAACTTTGCAAAAGGCTTCGTCATTGAGCGCTCCGTAACAAACACAGCACAGAGGCCCCACTTTTGGCTGGATGATTTATTTGGACTTTGAACTGACGTTGAGTTGCATGTCTTCAGTCAGATGAGGGATTTTAATATCTGCGTGAGCCTAAGCAATTATATCCAACTAACTCTGTGAAAATCCGATAATGATTTGTGTAAAATGTGTCTGGAGTACTTCCGACCTATGTCAATTGTCCAATATCAGTAGTTGATTTAGCATGTGCTTTTCACTAAATAGCTTGGCAGTCTTTGTAGCAGGTATGGAGTCTTCTTGGAAAGTATAATTGGCCCAATCATCGCTTTTGTGTAAAAGCTGGTTGACATCAGCCCGTCATCTTCTCTTGGAAGTGGTAATTGCGTGGTGGGCCCCTGTCTATTTAGACTCCCTTGGATAGTTATGACGTATTACGCCCTTTTCTCAGGAACGTTCATGTTTGCGCCATGGGGAAGAACATGGTCTTCTCGCCCAGTAGGCCCGAGTCAATCTGGGCGAGTTTTACATGCTTCAGATACAGCATGGGGAAACATTTCATACTTAGTGCGTCAAAGGGTGCACTTTGCGGTAACAGCAGAAACATCAATAGAAAGATTGATGTGTTAAACAGGGCTGTATACAACAAGGATTAAGTAAACACTTGATATTAGCGGTAACATTATCACCCAATATTGTGTTGCTCCCCCTTTTGCTGACCCGTCGAGGCATGGACTCCACTAGACCCCTGAAGGTGTGCTGTGGTATCTGGCGCCAAGATGTTAGCAGCAGATCCTTTAAGTCCTGTAAGTTGGGAGGTGGGGCCTCCATGGATCGGACTTGTTTGTTCAGCACATCCCACAGATGCTCGATTGGATTGAGATCTGGGGAATTTGGAGGCCAAGTCAACACCTCAAACTCATTGTTGTGCTCCTCAAACCATTCCTGAAGCATTTGTGCTTTGTGGCAGGAGGATTATCCTGCTGGAAGAGCCACAGCCACCAGGGAATACCGTTTCCATGAAAGGGTGTACATGGTCTGCAACAATGCTTAGGTAGGTGGTACGTGTCAAAGTAACATCCACATGGATGGCAGGACCCAAGGTTTCCCAGCAGAACATTGCCCAAAGCATCACACTGCCTCTGCCGGCTTGCCTTCTTCCCATAGTGCATCCTGGTGCCATGTGTTCCCCAGGGAAGCCACGCACACGCATACGGCCATCCACGTGATGTAAAAGAACACGTGATTCATCAGACCAGGCCACCTTCTTCCATTGCTCCGTGGTCCAGTTCTGATGCTCACGTGCCACTGTTGGTGCTTTCGGCGGTGGACAGAGGTCAGCATGGGCACCCTGACTGGTCAGCGGCTATGCCGCCCATGTATTCCTACATGTAGGTGCTTGTATTTAAACACCTTGCTACCTGTCCTCCTGATGTCCCGTGCTACATGTCCTGCACATATGTAGGCAGTTAGCACACACACACACACACACACACACACACACACACACACACACAGGGCACACGCTGGAGAGATTACACCAGCCCAGAGGGAGGATTGAGTCCTCCTTAGTATACTTCTTTCCAAATGTTTTTGATATTTGACCACTGTTCAAAGCACAGATTGTCTTTATAATATTTATGGACCTGTTCAGTGATGTTGTCAGGTTCACTTCAGAGTTTTAAGTTTCTTTTTTAAAAAACACAGTGGGGTCCAAAAGTCTGAGACCTCTAGTGAATATGCCTCTGCTTTGCATCATTTAAATTTTTCTATTTTAATAATTTCTTTAATTAAAAATGACATCAGTAAAAGTATCAGTGAATTTCCTATTTGGGTGTATTTTTCCACCTCAAACTTTCATTTCAAGATGTTTAATGTGATCTTAGCAGCTATTATCATTGACTAAAAACTAAAACATTTCAGTTAATTGAAATAAAGCTGAAATAAAATCTAAATACTAGGTGAAAAACTTAAACTAAATGAAAATTAGAAATGTTGCTTTGGCAATAAACTGAAGCAAGTTTAAGTTGAAGCACTAAAATTATTAACTGGTAATAAACAAAAACTGAAATTTACTGTAAAAATGTTATGTGCTATTTACTTAAAAATTATAGTAACAATATTTCATATGATATTTTTGAGTAGCATTTAATGCTTGATTTCTTTAATGTAATGTACCTGATTAAATCATGTATAATCTCCTAAATTGTTTAGTCTGACACAATGAATTTAATATTTCTAGTGAAATGTGCTTTTTATTTTAAGTTGACACTCAAACGTGTGTGAATTAGAGTGAATGGCGATGTCCTGCTTATATTTGACTGAGTTATGTTGTGCAATTAAAACACTAGCTAGCACAGCACAAGCACGAACAAACTTGTTACTCAATGGCAAAGTTATTCCTCATTGAACAAAGCCACATGCATCATATTATTAGTACACATGCAGTTATCCACAACCTAACCATAAGCTCTGCTCTTCTGACCAAAGCTAACGGTCAAAACATTAACAGATGTTTCCCTTCACTCAGAAACACATAAAATAACACTTCATTTCAACATTAACTCTCCATTTCCAGCCGTATGCAAAGCATGCTGGGAACTAACAATGGTGTCTCTAAATAAAATCACATAATTGAACTAATTCTCTTAAAAATAAATAGGTATTTTAATTGTATCCGCTTATTCGGTTCCTCAAATCAAGCCTCAAAGCTGCTATGTATCTCTTGGCTTTATTAGTGAAATGTTCTCAACTTTTTCTATACAACACTGAACCACAAAACCAAAAGAAAATATACACACCATTTTTAATTATCACCTTCATTATTTTTGTGAAAATTACAAGACCCATGATTCATTTTTTACAGTACAGAATGACAAAAACACATGACGAAAGGACTACAAATGAAGTGAAATATAAACTAATCCTTATTCAACATATTAATAAAACTAAAATAACGCTGGATCTTAGACTTTATTTTCACTCCTATCACCAAAGCAGGTGTGTGAAATATAAATAGTCAATATTAATAATCAAGGTTTTTATAGTTGGGACACACTCTCAGAAAAAAAAGGTACAGTGCTGTCACTGGGGCGGTACCCTAAGGTACACAAGTGAAAAGGTACATCTTTGTACCTTACTCACCCCTAAATGGTACATATCAGTGCTTTAAGAGAGCGTATTAGTACCTTAAAGGTACATATCAGTGCTTTAAGAGAGCGTATGAGTACCTTAAAGGTACGCATCAGTGCTTTAAGAGAGCGTATTAGTACATTAAAGGTACGTATCAGTGCTTTAAGAGAGCGTATGAGTACCTTAAAGGTACGTATCAGTGCTTTAAGAGAGCGTATTAGTACATTAAAGGTACGTATCAGTGCTTTAAGAGAGCGTATGAGTACCTTAAAGGTACGCATCAGTGCTTTAAGAGAGCGTATGAGTACCTTAATGGTTCATATCAGTCCTTTAAGAGTGTGTATTAGTACCTTAAAGGTACGTATCAGTGCTTTAAGAGAGCGTATTAGTACCTTAAAGGTATGTATCAATGCTTTAAGAGAGCGTATGAGTACCTTAAAGGTTCGTATCAGTGCTTTAAGAGTGCGTATTAGTACCTTAAAGGTTCATATCAGTGTGTTAAGAGTGCGTATTAGTACCTTAAAGGTTCATATCAGTGTGTTAAGAGTGCGTATTAGTACCTTAAAGGTTCATATCAGTGTGTTAAGAGTGCGTATTAGTACCTTAAAGGTGCATATCAGTGCTTTAAGAGAGCGTATTAGTACCTTAAAGGTGCATATCAGTGCTTTAAGAGAGCGTATGAGTACCTTAAAGGTTCGTATCAGTGCTTTAAGAGAGCGTATGAGTACCTTAAAGGTGCATATCAGTGCTTTAAGAGAGCATATTAGTACCTTAAAGGTACGTATCAGTGCTTTAAGAGTGCGTATTAGTACCTTAAAGGTGCATATTAGTACCTTTTCGGTTTTGTACTTTAGGGTACCGCCCCAGTGACAGCGATATACCTTTTTTTCTGACAGTGCAGCAAAGACTATACTTCCTTAGGAAGATGGTGTCATTTAATGCAAGTGTCCCAATACTGAGATATAATTCTATAATTCCTTTATTGAAAGTGTTTTGACTTTTTGTATTTTTTGGAAATGTCACAGTCAAACATAAGAGTTCAGTTAGAAAAGTTTTAAGTACTGCAAGTTAACTGGCATCCCTCTGACAGGTTTAGAACAAATATATCAAACAAGATGTCTCAGTGAAGCCATGAAAATCATATTAGATAATAGGCATCCTCTGTTTAATGAGTTTGAGAGATTAGCATCAGGCCAGAGATTTAGGATGTCAGTGTTTTATTTTTGTTTGTTTGTTTGTTTTAAATAGGGGGATAAAATCATTCATGCCACAAGCAGTTAGATGCTTAAATGGAAGATAGTGTTGTAGTGTTTACTGAGTGGGTCTCAGCGGTGATGAAGTGTGTTTTGGGGTGTGTGTGGAGGGGTGGGGCAGTTTTTACTGTTTTATGTATATTGTTTGTTTGTTTGTTTTGTGTATATGCATGTTGAAACAAATTGCAACAACATTTCCCCAAGGGGATAATAAAAGTCAGCAGCAGTTATGTAATTAATGAGAAAGGAACAGAGAGCAGAGGTTCATAGGTTAGGTCTTAGGGAAGGTTATATCCCTTTTAATCAATAAATCACACACATAACAGTGGATTCCCCTAGCTCATGCACTCTCTGCCTGGCACTTTTGTTGTTTTTGATATCTTCCACTAGATGGGGATGTAGTTCAGCTTAATCTTTCCAACCTGCCTCTCATAGCCGGCGGCACAGATCATCAGTGATAGAGTAATTGCAGCGAGTGAGTGGGTACACGGTACACCAGCACAGCTGGTTGCTATTGTTCAAGTTGAGTTGTCTGTGCATAAGGGATTCTCATATCAAAGCCATGAGCCGAAGGTAAACTCGTGCTTATGTAATGGGAGTGGTGCAGTCATGCATTTTGATTTTAATGGAGGTATATGCCGTTATATGATTACATAATTCACACACTGAAACAATTTGTTGACTCTGAACTTCAAAGCACTCCTAAAAGGTAATGGTTCATAATTTCCGAGATCTATCTGAAAGTGTTATTTCCAACCAAATCTAGGAATAAATCCAATACACTTATTTATTCATTTAACCTTAACCCTGAGCTTATTTATTTGGATAAATGTTATTGTTTGAGACATGCATCTTAAATAATTATTAGTAGTAGTGATATATTTGATTAGGAATCATAGTTGTTTATGCTCTATACATGTTGAGCTATGGTGCTTATGTTGGAAGATGTGGTTCAAGTCTGGCCTGCAACATATCCCAATCATATTGCACAAGGCTAACAGATAAAAATAGGTAACACTTTATTTTTTAATCTACTTTATTTTTTGGTCCACATTCACGTCAACTAGACTGTCTTAACTCTTTCCCCACTGACAGAATTTTGCGGTGCCTTGACGAAAAATTATACCGATTGTCCTACCAACACTATATTTGCATTGTTTTAAAGGTTGGGTTAGTGTAGGTTTGGACATTAATAAAGAATCACAAACATTAATGTTCACAATCTGATCAGATATTCATACAACAAAATATTCTGGGGGCCATAAAAGTTGAAAATGATTAAAAATGCTGCCGCCGGCTGGCAAGTTTGGAAAAAAGCACTGGAAAAAACACTGGCGGGGAAAGAGTAAATATCTTCAAACACTTTATTTCAATGCTCCCCCAACAGTTTCTACTTATTCTACTAACTCTAACCCTGACTAACAGTCTACTAATACTCTAATAAGAGTAAGTTGACATGTAGTTGCAAAGTTACTTATAGTTAGCAGAATGTCTAAAGTTGACTATCAAAATAAAGTGTAACCTAAAAATACTGAATTTCTGAACCTTGAGTTAGTGGCAAATGTCTAATTGTGCATTGGCAGGTTTCGGCTGTGGGCGGTGGACAACACGGGTCGGCGCTCCAGTCCGAGTGAGGTGACAATCAAAACTCCCTGTCCTGCCGTGGATGACGTCAAGGCTCAAGGTAGAGAATTGCTTGCATATTGTAGAATGACCTTAGGGAAATATTCAGAAGATCATGAGTGATTTGATATGGTTGAATATCCCCTCAGAAATAGCAGACAAGATTTATAACCTGTTCAACGGCTACACCAGCGGGAAGGAACAGCAGACGGCCTACAATACACTCATGGACCTGGGCTCACCAACCCTCCACCGAGTGCTTTACCACTACAACCAGCGCTATGAGAGCTTTGGAGAGTTCACCTGGCGCTGTGAAGATGAACTGGGGCCCAGGTTTGTAAGACGATTCTCAAGCTCTGTTACAAAAGCTAGTTGATGAAAATTACCCCATGATTTACTCTCCCTCAGCTCATCCTAGGTGTGTATGACTTTCATCTTTCAGACAAACACAATCAGTGTTATATTAATAAATGTCCTGGCTCTTCCAAGCTTTATAATGGCAGTTTGAAGCCCAAAAAGTGCATGTCCATAATAAAAGTGCATCCATATGTCATAAAAGTGCATCTATTATCATAAAAGTGCATCTATTATCATAAAAGTGCACCTATCCATCATAAAAGTGCATCTATCATCATAAAAGCGCATCCATCCATCATAAAAGTGCATCTATCCATCATAAAAGTGCATCTATCCATCATAAAAGTGCATCTATCATCATAAAAGTGCATCCATCCATCATAAAAGTGCATCTATCATCATAAAAGTGCATCTATCCATCATAAAAGAGCATCCATCCATCATAAAAGTGCATCTATCCATCATAAAAGTGCATCTATCCATTATAAAAGTGCATCTATCATCATAAAAGTGCATCTATCCATCATAAAAGTGCATCTATCCATTATAAAAGTGCATCTATCATCATAAAAGTGCATCTATCCATCATAAAAGTGCATCTATCATCATAAAAGTGCATCTATCCATCATAAAAGCGCATCCATCCATCATAAAAGTGCATCTATCATCATAAAAGCACGTCCATCCATCATAAAAGTGCATCTATCATCATAAAAGTGCATCTATACATCATAAAAGTGCATCTATCCATCATAAAAGTGCATCTATCATCATAAAAGTGCATCTATCCATCATAAAAGTGCATCTATCATCATAAAAGTGCATCTATACATCATAAAAGTGCATCTATCATCATAAAAGTGCATCTATCATCATAAAAGTGCATCTATACATCATAAAAGTGCATCCATCCATCATAAAAGTGCATCCATCCATCATAAAAGTGCATCTATCCATTATAAAAGTGCATCTATCCATCATAAAAGTGCATCTATACATCATAAAAGTGCATCTATCATCATAAAAGTGCATCCATCCATTATAAAAGTGCATCTATCAATCATAAAAGTGCATCTATACATCATAAAAGTGCATCTATACATCATAAAAGTGCATCTATCCATTATAAAAGTGCATCTATCATCATAAAAGTGCATCTATACATCATAAAAGTGCATCCATCCATCATAAAAGTGCATCCATCCATCATAAAAGTGCATCTATCCATTATAAAAGTGCATCTATCCATCATAAAAGTGCATCTATACATCATAAAAGTGCATCTATCATCATAAAAGTGCATCCATCCATTATAAAAGTGCATCTATCAATCATAAAAGTGCATCTATACATCATAAAAGTGCATCTATACATCATAAAAGTGCATCCATCCATCATAAAAGTGCATCTATACATCATAAAGTGCATCCATCCATCATAAAAGCGCATCCATCCATCATAAAAGTGCATCTATCCATTATAAAAGTGCATCTATCCATCATAAAAGTGCATCTATACATCATAAAAGTGCATCTATCATCATAAAAGTGCATCCATCCATTATAAAAGTGCATCTATCAATCATAAAAGTGCATCTATACATCATAAAAGTGCATCTATCATCATAAAAGTGCATCCATCCATCATAAAAGTGCATCTATACATCATAAAAGTGCATCCATCCATCATAAAAGTGCATCCATCCATCATAAAAGTGCATCTATCCATCATAAAAGTGCATCCATCCATCATAAAAGTGCATCCATCCATCATAAAAGTGCATCTATCCATCATAAAAATGCATCTATCATCATAAAAGTGCATCTATCATAAAAGTGCGTCCATCATAAAAGTGCATCTATCATCATAAAAGTGGCTCCGGGGTGTTAATAAAGGCCTTCTGAGTTTCTAAGGATGCTGAAACTCCAATATGAACATGGTTTGTGTAACATTAGCAACACATGATTAGCTGTTTGATACTGTAGTCAAGCAAAAGGCTAATCATATTAATTGCGGTTATGTGTCCGACATTGTAAAGCCTTAATTACAGTAAAGTTGACTGAGTGGATCAGCTCTTCTGAGCAGGTGTGAGTGAGTGGAGGCGGGGCTAATTTGCATATTCAAGTATGGTGAAAATACTGATATATTCTATTTACACATGTAAAAGTAGCAGTTCTTTGCAATATGTGTAAATAGTAATTAGATGCTATTTATACTTTATTTTGACAGATACACACTATTTGCACCTCAGTGTTGTTGTACATTATCAGGATGCAATAATAACATAGAGTGTATATGATTATATTTATTAAAATTATTAAATTGATGCACCAGCCCCTAACCCTACTCAATAAATGCTTTATTATTATTAAACATTTCGTTAGGCACTGAAAGTAAATTAAGAATTTTTTTTTTTTTTTTTACAGGAAAAACATTTAAATATGTAATTTTGGTGATCAAAGATGAGTTTTAAGGGCTAAAATTATTGACTACAGGGGACTTTAAATAAAATGATCAATTAGTTGTATTTATGTAAATTAATTTGAATGAATGTTTAAATATTTTAATTTAATTGTATGAACTATGTTTATAAACTATTTAGTATTGAATTAAATACATTTATAATCAATATTTCGCCTGCTTTTTACTCAAACTTGGATCTATATTTTCATTGAGCTCAGCGCAGTGCATTATGGGATGCTGCTCCGGAATGGATGTTGGTATTTTAGGGGGACACATTCATTTTTATTGATTGCAATTAAACATGATATGTTGTTTCACAAGCTTTATGTGCTTTTTAAGTTTTTTCATTGCTCCTAAAATTACATAGTAAACACAGATTATTCTATTACAGATCATAACGTCAGACATGTGATTAGGGAATTTGTGCTAATTAGGTTTAAACTGAATGCAATCAGACTGATTACAGTACATTTAAAGGGATCACTAAGGCACACAGAACAGGGTGGTAATCTTTATACACCCTCCAAAACAAACCAAAGACAAATAAGGTCTGGATTTTAGAATTGCACTGAAACGCTTTCTAAACGTAGCCATGTGTTCAATATAAAACTTCGCTGATGCACAGTAGAGGCAGGTGAATATAATTAAGGCCATTTGGACAACCGTACCTGAGGCCTCGGTTCAAATTAAAAGGTTGTATTTAATCGTCTCCATGTTGCAAGGTTTTTCTTTCTCGCTCCCGAGTTACTGCACTAAAACACACTCGTATCAAACTCTATCCCGATCCCACCCAGTGTGACTGATGAGAGTTAACCGCTGTGAGGACTTCAACAGTGCCGATTTCAAACTAAGTTTAATCGAATTCAGGCCTCCGATATTTTCACAGTTGTACCCGAGGAGTCGAGGTTTGGCTAGTTGGCATGTTCCCGTTAGCTCCTGGATGCCACTGTCCACGGACGAGGACATTATATTTGAGTGAATTCCATACATGTCACAGTATGGATGTCAGAGTATGGATGTCCTGTAAAGAGCACATTTTCACAGATACATTTGTTTTGAGGTTTCACCAGGACAGCAACTATATTTCATGCATGTCCACTGTAGAGACACTGTAGGTCTGTGTGAAAGCGAATCTTTCTCACATTTTTGTTCTGTTGTCATGTATGACTAGTGTGCATCTATAATACATAATATGGTAAATGTGGTATCCTAATTATTTTTTTAAAAATTGCAGGATTTTCATCAGTCATTTTGATTGCAAAAATCATAAAAAAATATTGCGAAATCCTGGAGGGACTGTTTAAAGCATGTTTATCAGGCATTCAGGAGACACAACAAGTGAACAGGGAAAGAAATTAGATATCAATGTTCCTACAAAATATTAGGTATTATTATGAAAATGTTGCCAATTCATGACATGTTGCTCCAAGAACACATTAGATCCAGTGTATAGATGCATTGCATTGAACTTTACACACATAAAGTGCATAAAGTAAAATGATATATCAATTCATTCTGTTATATCTTTCATACCATAGTTGAGAATCATCTTTAAACAAAGTTTGGTTAAACAAATCCTGAAACCTGAAAATTGATTGGTGAAAAAAAAAAAAAAAAAAAAAAAAAAAGGTTTTTGCCTATATATGTAATTTACATGTCATTTTATTTTTTTAAACGACAGACTCCCTTTGTCCACATATGAGGACATAGCATAACATATTAATAAAATATCATCTGTCACAAAAAAAAAAAACATGAACAAAATACTAAATTCAGAAGACTTTGTTTACTTCAAAAGTAGCTGTATATCCTCCAAAGAAGAGTTTCTATAGTTAATAGTAGTAGCTGAAGTGTTAGTGTAATGCTACTCATTGTTCTTTTATTTATTTATTGCAACATTCTAGGATGTATTTCATAATTTAATTGTCTTTATTTAAATTAATCTGTTAAATCCCTACATTTGAAGATAGTTAGCTCAGTTACTATTTATACATTGCATTATTTATGAATCCGTAAGGAGGACCCTATATGAGTGCTAAAGGGTAAATGGTCTGTTGACCCCATGTTGAGTCCAGTGATGTCATTAATACAGTCACTGGCCATCATTGAGATTTGAGAACTTTGAGTTTAAATGATAGCAGGTCAATTAGTATTAATTGACCCCCCTAAAGCCGTCTCCTACGACGAATGCATCAAGATAACTCAAAAATAACATTCATTCATCCAGATATTTGCACAATGATGGGAGCGTGTGATCATGCCCCTGTGATCGACCCAGTTCCGTGAAATGTTGCGCAAGCTTTTAGACTTCAGATAAGCCGTTCAAGTGGAGGTCTGGGGAGATGGGCCATTATCTCCGAAGCATCTGCCTTCCAAACAACTCATATGCGTCATTTCCAATCGCATTACGTCCATACAGCATTTTTTAAGGCATAGGATAGCAAGGAAGTATAAACAAAGAGAATTTGTTTCTAAGTCTTCAATACAAAAGGAATGCAGTTCAGGCAACACGTTCTCACTCCCAACTCGTCACATATTGAGGCTTGGTCAGGACCCTCGGCATCACTCCTTAACACGCAAGTACCCCTTTAGTGTAATTCTGCGACGCTCAGGCACTCCATTGATTTCAATGAGAAACCTTTGGCGTCACACACAGACACGTTGAGCATTTACGCTATTCAGACACACTTTGAACATGTAACCCAACCCAACCCCATCCCATCCCTAAACCTACCCATTTGTGTATTGTATGATATTAAACACAGGATATAAGAGGCAGATGCACAATTAATTAAAAAAATACAAATATCCGAGTGTATAAAGTGTTCTGAGGCCAAACGATTGATTTGTGTGAAGAAAATCCCCAAAAATGATCAGCGTCTCCATCCGCCGAAGATCATGCACGCATTCAAAAATGGCCGGCCGAAGAAACGCTACGTCAGCTTTGATAGTGAAATGTCATTGGCTCTCGTGTGTCTCGTGACAGTATAAAAATTTCATATCACGATTATAGTGAGCAAAATTATCACGATTATCAATGTTATCACGGTTTTGTTAAAATGAGAAAGTGAAAAGTGTTAAAAAAGAACTGATGCACACACTATATTTGAAAATCAGCTGATAAATCAAGCAGCTCTATTTTTTTTTTTTTTTTTTTTAAAGCAAGATTCTGTTCTGTGGCATTTCCTTCCTTACGCTTTTAGAAGAAAAGGTACAGTGCTGTCACTGGGGCGGTACCCTAAGGTACAAAAGTGAAAAGGTAAATCTTTGTACCTTACTCACCTCTAAATGGTACATGTCAGTGCTTTAAGAGTGCGTATGAGTACATTAAAGGTGCATATCAGTGCTTTAAGAGAGCGTATTAGTACATTAAAGTTGCGTATCAGTGCTTTAAGAGAGCGTAT
This sequence comes from Paracanthobrama guichenoti, assembly GCA_018749465.1. Classification (NCBI taxonomy): domain Eukaryota; kingdom Metazoa; phylum Chordata; class Actinopteri; order Cypriniformes; family Gobionidae; genus Paracanthobrama; species Paracanthobrama guichenoti. Next base: position 21,871,978 of record CM031944.1, on the reverse strand, counting down.
TAGTACATTAAAGGTGCGTATCACTGCTTTAAGAGAGCGTATTAGTACATTAAAGGTGCGTATCAGTGCTTTAAGAGTGCGTATGAGTACCTTAAAGGTGCGTATCAGTGCTTTAAGAGAGCGTATTAGTACCTTAAAGGTTCGTATCAGTGCTTTAAGAGAGCGTATTAGTACCTTAAAGGTTCGTATCAGTACCTTAAAGGTTCGTATCAGTGCTTTAAGAGAGCGTATTAGTACCTTAAAGGTTCGTATCAGTGCTTTAAGAGAGCGTATGAGTACCTTAAAGGTACGTATCAGTGCTTTAAGAGAGCGTATGAGTACCTTAAAGGTTCGTATCAGTGCTTTAAGAGTGCGTATGAGTACCTTAAAGGTTTGTATCAGTGCTTTAAGAGTGCGTATTAGTACCTTAAAGGTTCGTATCAGTGCTTTAAGAGAGCGTATTAGTACGTATCAGTGCTTTAAAGTGCGTATGAGTTAAAGGTTCGTATCAGTGCTTTAAGAGAGCGTATTAGTACCTTAAAGGTTTAAGAGAGCGTATGAGTATCAGTGCTTTAAGAGAGTGTATGAGTACCTTAAAGTAAGAGTGAGTATCAGTGCTTTAAGAGAGCGTATTAGTTCATATCAGTGCTTTAAGAGAGCGTATGAGTACCTTTAAAAGTGCGTATCAGTGAAAACGTGTTGGTTCACTGGGGTTTCCTCATTTAAATGCCATGATAAATAATAATATAAATTATGACATAAATGCCATAAATGACATTAACTAGTCAAAATGCAAGATAATTGTCACTAAACTGGTCCCACACAGCAGATAAAACATAATTATTATATATATATATATATATATATATATATATATATATATATATATATATATATATATATAATATTTCCTATGTTTTCTTTCTTTTGAGATATCATACAGGTCGTCTTGTGACTCACTCTTAATTGCTGGGCCGATTGGTTGGACTGACTCACGCTTTAATTGGTGTGTTCGGTCAAAGTTCTTTCGATGTTTTCGGTGGAGATCAGTGCTATACAGTTACTAGAGCGTTGTCTCTCTCTCTCTCTCTCTCTCTCTCTCTCTCTCTCTCTCTCTCTCTCTCTCTCTCCCTCTCTCCAATGGATGTTATGGAAGGTAGGTCGGTGTGTTACTGTGGGTGTCGGTGGAATGCAGCTGATTGTTTCCTCCGAGACCAGTGCAAGAGTTTTCGTGAAGCGAGAGTGAGAAAGAGAGAGAGGCACTGGCAGAGGCCAAGAGGTTGAGAACGTACCTTGGAAATTAGAGGCCATTTTCCACTTCCATACATGCTGGGATTTATGGTGACAACCGTTGCTATTTGGAGACCAAAACGGACTTTCTTCAAAAATTAAAGGATAACAAACCACAGGGTTTTGTTTTAAGCAAATAAACATCCAAATTCCTACAACCACTGAAATGTGGCAAGATATTAAAAACACAAATACATTCAAAAGAGTGATATAAATGACAGCGTCTCTACAGCAGATGGGAATATTTTTTTTCATTTAATATGCATTAATATTCCTTTATTATACGTTGTGAATTAAGTGAAGCCAAAGTAAATAATGATTTTATACTTCAGTTTTGTCGCGTTAAACCTCAACAAATTGCAAAAAATGAAACTGTGTGATCAGTTTAATCGATTTAAGCCACATTTTAATCGTAAAAATGCACTTAGCTACCCCAAAGCCTGGTTGGTCCACACAGATTTGGTTTTTGGTGTTTATACAGTAGAGTGTTGAGCTTCTGGTTTGGCAGGGGTTTGAAGTGAAGCTATGACTTAGGAATGAGGCGCTCTTTCCGTACTCTTGGTGTCGCATTTCAGCTTTTTGTCTTTTGCGAAGGATATTGGCACTCCATGGCATTCACACATACTCAATAAACGTCCTCTCAAGTGACCGTCACTAATAGAATTCACAGGTACTTAACCTTGACTGCCGGTCACCTAATCGGTCCTGTTACCCCAAAAGATTCTTGACGGGAAAACTGTAAAGTTTTTAAAGGCTTTGCCATTAGAGTTTGATAAAAAAACACCACAGGCTTGATTTATGATCAATCTCCTCAGTCCAGATTTTGAAGAGCGTCGTTTAAGGGGTGCAGACAGAAGACCTGTGTTTTAGCTGAATATGGCCATCGCCTGCAGTTCATATTTATTATATTGGAGTCTCCCATCAATCTTTCAGTCTCATGCTCTGGAGCCGCTTGTGAGGTGGGCATTCTCCGAATGGATAAACGGAATGGAATGCTCAATGTTTAAACCACTGAAAGAAGAAACATTTCAAGCCAGTGTCAAGAGCATTGCGTAACAGCAATATTATAAAAACTATGCGGTATGAATATCACAATGGCTTTTAGCAGAAAATACTAACTTGCACATCACTTGCGGAAAAAGGAATGAGCTGTGCGTCCATACCGAGACCTTGTTAATTAGATGGTACAAAAATAAAATGCATATTACAATAATGGCATCAAATTAGATGTGAGATATTTGTTTACGAGCTGACTAATCGTCTGATATATAATATATTTGAAAGAAAAGTACTTAAAACTTGAAATATTATTACACCTATGTAAATTGTTTTCTGTTTTATTTAAAATGTAATTTATTCCTTTGATGGCAAAAGCTGCATTTTCAAAAACATTTTAATATGCTGATTTGTTGCTCAAGAAACGTTATCAATTATCAATTTTGTGGAAGGAATCTTTGATGAATGAAAAATTCCTTCATTTATCTTAGATAAAAATCTTTTGTAACATTATACATGTCTTTATAGATATTTTTGGTAACACTTTGCAATAAGGTTTCATACTTTAGTTAACATGAACTAGTAATGAACTGCACTTCTACAGCATTTATTAATCTTAGTTAATGTTAGTTTCAACATTTACTAATACCAGTGTTACAGCAAATTTTGATTTAGTTTTAGTCATATTTTAGTCACCTGAATTGTTTTAGTTTTAGTCGAGTAAATCTACACATAGATTAAAATCGAATGAGTTTAGTAAAATTGTAATGCATTAATTGAGCATTTGAGCATTATATAACCGACTGTTCCTGAATACATGACAAAACTGACATTCTGACATAATTGTGTTTGTGACCGTTCAAGCGCAAAAATACACGAAAGAGCTCAATTCACTTTTTGGGTTTGTTTTTTTAAAAACATCAGTATAGTTTTTATAATGTTGTACTTCTGTTTTAGTCAGTATATCAGGCTACGCTAAAGCTTCAGTTCATTTATATATTTCAGTAACATTTGTGTAATCTCAAGTAATGAAGATGTTTTAATGGTTTTAGTAACTATTATAACCCTGATACTTCATTGAATAATGTGTCAAATCCTGTTCTTAGTCTTTCCTCCTGACTATGAATTAAATGGGAATGAGATTAAATAGAGTTTATTGTGTAACCAAACGTATATATAATGCGTGACTTTAATTCTAAACCAGCTCAAATACACCGGGACTCTTATTTTGAAATGCCTTACTATTGCAGTTCAGATGAGGAGATCAAACATGCATTGTTACAACCGTCTAAAACATATTAGCATATAAACATGGTAAAGTGAACAGTGTGATTATTCCTCAGCATTAGTTCATAAACATGACCTGTCATAAATGTGTGCTCTTCATGGATTGAGCCGCTCTGAAGCGCTGTCGCGTGAGCCTGGAGAAGCTCAACAGCTCCGTGTTTTCCCGCCGTTAGATCCGCACGTGAGCTCATCCGTTACACTCTTCCCTAATCGTCCCTCTCTAACATTTTCATCTCGTTTTTATTCATTGATGAAAATGACGAGGATGAGTTTTTGTCATCCAACACTGGTTTTTATTTAGTTATCGTCTCTTTTTCATCAGTGAAAAAAGGTCATTGACGAAAATTAAGATGAAAATTATGACGAAAATTATTTGTCAGCGAAATTAACACCGACTAATACATTAAAATCAAAAGTTGTATTTGTTAATATTAGTTCATGCATTGTGAACTAACATGAACAAACAATGAACAGCTGAATTTTTATTAACTAACAGTAATGAAGATTCATAAATACAGTAACAAATGTATTGCTCATGGTTAGTTCGTGTTAGTTAATACATTAACTAATGCTAACAAATGAAACCTTATTGTAAAGTTTTTTTGTTTTTTAATGAATGCATCCTTGCTGAATTGAAGTTGAAGTGTTATTTTTTCATAATAATAATAATAATAATAATAATAATAGCTGCAGGCAGCAATTAATAAAGCCATGATGAGTTATGCAAGCATCGGGAGCATCAGATCATCTGCCTCAATGAGTAATTAAAGGCATTTTAGTCAAAATGGCTGAACAGTCTTAGATAGAATCACATTGGGTGCATTCGAATTGTCTTGAGCCAAGGAATCGGGGTAGAGCTCATGGTTCAAATGTTATTAGCATAAAAGTAAGTGCACATTTGGACAGGCGCTAAAATGATTGAGTTAGAGACTCCGAAATTGCTCTGGTTAATTTTCAGACTGGGTGCCAAATTTCATAATTTTCCCACCAACGGTTCAAGAGCAGAAAAAGAAGAATAAGAAAAATAACAGATACAATAGGTGCCTTTTGAAAACGTGCGTGTTCTATTGAATCAATAAGAAATTATATGATTTTACTGAGAAAACATTGCCTAAGGAGACACTGTTTTTATATCTGAAGTCTCCCTGTACATGCTTACAACATGTAAATGGTCATTTGTTTAAAGTCGGGAATTTCCCCTGCTTATTAAAAAGTTATGTTCATATTACAGTAGTAAACATCAGATCAGCGCATGTATTACAAATCAAAGCGCGCATTCTGAAATCGTATATTTATGCCTTGTAAACTGAAATTGTTGTGTTTATGTATTTATGTTGTGTATTGTTTATATTCATTGTAGGCTAACTGCAAATGTTTCAACAATGATTTTGTTAACAGCACGCATTTCGAAGCAGTTAAAGATTTAAACGATGATTAAATTAATAATTAATTCAACAACATGGCATACATAACACTTTACTCATATGGAAACGGTAAACGCCATAAATATGCGTTGTCTTTTAGAGTCTGAATTAGATGTTGCTCAGTCAGAAAATAAAATACACACACCATAACGTATTCAGGCAGATAACGCTGACTGCTTTATTTCTGAGATGATGCATGGCAAACTTTGAATTTGAATACAATATAGTGCAATAACAGTGTCAACAGTCACACCCACATCAACGATTTCAATATATGACTTATCCTCTCTGAAAAGACCATAAACATTACAGATAACATATAAAGTGGTCTAGTAATTTACATGCATATATATCATAAAACTAATCCTGTGAGACTGAGACGTTGCAATTTGTGTGATTTTAGGTCAGTGTTTTGGCTGTATGTCAATGATGCCCTCTGTTGGTAGGGAATAGTAAGATGGCCGCTCGAACACTTCCGGTGGCTTCACCGCAACGCCATGAGCAATCCAGTCATTCTACAGATCAGTGATGCCTACTAGGGTTGGGTATCGCTTGAATTCGATCGATTCCTAATTTAGATTCCAATAGGGTAAAATATGGTTTAAAAATACCATAGCCAAAAAGCCTAAAAGTGTTATTAAAGACAAGTAAACAATTTAGCAATTGCACAAATAAATACAATTGAGCAAAGATAGGATTGAAATAAACATTTTCAGGTGTTCAGGTACAGACACTGTAATCAAATGTAAAATAACACTGCACTTTATTAATAAAATATAGGCTATACATTACAAATATATTTAAGTTATTCTGTCTAGAACAGCAAGTGAATTTTCTCATCTTGTTGTTTGTTTAACATTATCATAGAGTCGGCATCTGCCGTCAACGACATACCGACCGTGTTTACAAGAGTATTTTGACATTGTGTGTGTGTGTGTGTGTCTGCAGCACAGAAAACAGTGTGTGCATCTTTTTTGCACTCAAATGGTTAAAAATCACAATAAAATGTGCACACAGTAACCGATAATCAGAATCAAAAACGCACGTTTCTTATCGAATCACCGGTTCTCGATACCCATCCCTAGTGTCTACACACCTTTGGTGTTTGGCCCCTAATAATAATAATATAGTATAGTTGCTTGAAATGTGTTACATATGCATTTAACCCCAGAAAATCTGTATCTATAGTAACATATACTAACTCTATATCATCTTTGTGTTTGCTGCTGCAGGAAAGCAGGATTGATCCTGTCTCAGCTGGATGAACTCAGCGGTTGGTGCCGGGGTCTCCTCCAGGAACCAAAAATTGGCTTGCGCAGAGCATCCCTCAAGTATCTGTCTTGTCGTTATACAGATACCAAAGCATTCGGGCTCAGCTGGGTGAATCTCGGCCAAGACTTACGTAAGGCCTGTGAAGATCAGATGCTCTCCGTTATGTACAATGATTACGGAGAACCCAAGGAACTTTAAACGATTTGGACAACAAAAGGACTAGTCAGGGGTTGTACCTAAACACGGCCTTCTCTCTCTCTCGATCTGCTCCATCAGTTTTAACATTAGTTGGCCGTTTAATGATGGAAGTGGGAACGTGAGCAGTCCATCCTGATTTTGTCTTGTCTTTGGGCTTGAACATACAAATGTACAGTGTACAGTCAAAGGAAAGTTGCATTAAAGTCTCATTTAGAACTAGTGGTGTATTTTGTCAAATAGTGCAAACACCAGCTTGTATAGGTAGGACTTTTCACAAGAACTTAAACTTTATCTTCTTAATGTGCTGAAAATGTCTGTCTCTGTAGTGCATATAGGTATGGAAAGAGCTATAGCAAATGTAAATGTTAATTAATGATTAAATCTATTACTAATGTGCTGAATGTAGTATTCAAACTAAGGTATGCGAGGTCAAGAAACTGTACAGAAGTTTTTTCTTTTTTTTTTTTTTTTTTTTTAAGTATAAGCAGTATTATGACAAGAATCATTTTAAAGTTGTGTACAATAACATGTCTTGTTCATGTTTTATTTCCTATTCCAAATAAAATTGCCCAAATTCAATCAATGATTAGTTCATTTTTCAACTAAAATTTGAACAAAGGTAATGAGAGTATAGTGGCATCTTTTCTTCTGTATTGTAACGTACATCCAACTAAAACAAATTATCAGAGGAAAAAGGGCGGGACTAGGTTCTATTCATCAGCTGTTGATTGGATAGCGTCAGATCTGAAATTAAGATGGTTTAAGAGGACTAAAAGATTGGAGAAGTCTGACAAGTCAGCAGAGATTCTGTGAATTAAACTTGCATGGATTGTTCACAGAAAGATCAATAACACGTATTTAGAAAACAGGTTTTCATATTGTATTTCAGTCTTAAAGGATCAGTTCACTTCAAAATGAACATTTCCGGATACTTTACTCGGCCCCTTCTCATCCAAGATGATCATGTCTTTGTTTCTTCAGTGGAAAAGAAATGAATTTTTTTGAGGAAAACATTCCAGGATTTTTCTCCACATAATGGACTTCAGTGGGAACCAACGGCTGAAGGTCCAAATCAATGCAGTTTCAGAGGAAGGGCTTCAGAGGCTCTGCATGATCCCAGAGGAATAGGGTCTGATCCAGACAAACCATCAGACATAAAAAAAACATTTTTTAAAAACTTCACGGCGTATGACGTCATTGCGTCGGAAAGGTCACGTGACGTAGGTGGACGTGCCAACCTGGTGCCGGAAAACTCCATCTCATGTTCTCCTCCAACTAGAATCGCCCGTCATCGTTGTTTCACCTTTATTTGTGTAAAGGGCGTTTGATTTAGTCTTTGCACGTTCGTCTTAACACTGGGTCGGCACTTCCACCTACATCATGTGACCTTTCCGATGTGATGATGTCATACGCCTTGAAGAAGAACAACACTGAAGTCAAGCATTTGAGGTTAAAGTATATAAATGTGTATTTGTGTTGTAAATGTCCGATGGTTTGTCTAGATCAGACCCTGTTCCTCTGGGATCGTGCAGAGCCTCTGAAGCCCTTCCTCTGAAACTGCATTGATCTGGACCTTCAACCGTTGGTTCCCAATGAAGTCCATTATGTGGAGAAAAATCCTGGAACGTTTTCCTCAAAAAAAATGAATTTCTTTTCCACTGAAGAAACAAAGACATGAACATCTTGGATGAGATGGGGTGTAGAAATTATCAGGAAATGTTAATTTTGAAGTGAACTAATCCTTTAATTTGCACCATTTGGAAGTTAAAAATAATTAGAATCTTAAATCTTGATATATAAAAAGAAAATCTATTGTGCAAAATAATGGACAATGGACTTGTTAAATCCCACCAAACTTGTCTTTAATAGTGTGTATTTATACTTTATTGATATGACAGTGATACTACACTTTAACAGACTGAAGAGCATACAAAAATAGTATCATATATTTCCATTACAATTGCTATAAATGAACTGTCTTTTCCCAAAGCACACATGCGTTTCACAGGTTTTGCATGTACAAAATAAGGATGAGGAGGGGTAAAAAAAAAATGTTTTAAATCCAGATTTCTGAATGAGATTAGTACTTGTTTATATACCTGTATTAATGACATATAGGTGAAGAGAGTATTAAGAATGTGGCTCACAAGCAAGAGATATTTGTATAAAATATTCATAAAAATCAGCTACACATGAAACAATTTTTGTGTGCTCAATGATTGTGGGCTAAAATATCGGTCATATCTACATCTACACCTATGTTAGAGATTTTGAAAATATATTAGGTATTATTTTATAGATTAGTGTTGAAGAGGATTGTTTTTCTGCAATGCTATGGTTTGAATTACTGCCTTTGATCAGCCTCTCTCTCATGTGGCACGAGAAACAACATTCAGGTTATTGTTTGACATTTTCTTTTCAAGCCAGTCTGAGAGCTGTCCGCGCGCTCTCCGCCTCGCTATCATTCACAGCGGTCCTGGCTCCTTTCGTTTGGCTGTGCCCTTGTTCTCTTCGGCTTCGGGGTCACGGCAGGTGCACTCATCGTGATCGCAGTCCACCCCGAACTGAATGACCTGTCAATCAATCGGACACACTTTCACAAACAGCGTCCAAAAGATATTAGGCCACAAACATCTGATGGGGTGTGTGGGAGCCACACGCAGTCTTTGAACGGGAGATCAAAGTGTGGTTTGGATAATTCAGCTCGAAAATACATCAAAACAATGAACATTACCTTTTCCAGATGTGTGATCGATATCAACCGTGGATTACTCAAAGTGATCAATAGAATAACAGTCTATTGAAGAAATATGTACAAAAACTTGGGGAATGGACTGTTCCATAACTAGAAAGTTATAAGGATTGGGTTTTTACCAAGCGGCTCCTCCCCCAGTTTCTCTTGAAGCTAATACGGAAGTGACTTAAACTGCAGTTCATCGACTGGCCACTAGAGACCGGCTCCAGAAGAGAGCAGAATCTCATTGAGCTCCATGTTAAAATGCCCAACTTTACAGCAGAATAACACACGTTTACATCCTGGTACAAATTAAATACGGCAAATTTTGCCCTTCATGACGACTGTGAGGGGGTGATTTATTTTATAACTCATTCGTTTACATTATATAAAGCCTTAAAGTTCTGCATAATTAAGGGCGTGGCCACTTGAGTGACAGGCGGATTGCTGTTTGTCTGCTGTCTGTTAGTCATCGTCTCAGCTCCGCCCACGTCCCACCTCTTTGCCCATTTTCTGTTATCCAGGAGTGACGTGCGGTGGCATGCTGACAAGATGGCAATGGCCGACTTTGAGGCTTCAAAACTGCTATTCAGAAACCTACGGGTGACGTCACGGACACTACATCCATATTTTTTTTTTTTACAGTCTATGGTTTTTACACTAGAAGGATTGCTGAGAAAGAAAGAGAGACAGCCCAACTGTGAGCAGATGAGTAAAGGAGGTGAACACATGTTAAGAATCAACAGGAGGAGGTTCTTGTCCAGGATTCGTGCCATCACCACAGGTTACAAAATAAACCCAAATTCCCAGCTAAGCGGCCTACTGCAGGAAAAGTAAACATAAAACTAGAGTAAAAGCGCTGCTTTCACCTGATGTTTACGGGATGCAATTGTCCAATTGCGGTGCACTCGAGACTCTTCACTCATGTGTGATGCATTTCTTGGGAACGCTGAAGTTTAGCTTTAGTTTCATGCTAAATAATCATGACAGATGCGTTTTAAAATACCCAAATATTTGCTTGCGGATCACCCACGCAAAATAAAGCAATGCATATCATTTTGTTTCCTGTGCATAGATATTTGGATGCTAGAAAAGGAGCCACAGAAGGAGGGATGAGAGGAATTTGTTCTTTATTGTCCAACATTCTCTCTGGCTCTCGTCCTAGACGCTCTTAAACCAGACTGCCCCACCAACGTACTGGGACTTTTCCATGGGCTGCGTAAACAGAAGCATGGCAGCTCCGTCGGACCTACAGTGGCAGGATGCTGTTCCTCACGGTTTATTTCACTTTCTCAGACCCTGCTTGTTTTACAGTTGCCCGTGACCGCTGACACCTGGCCCACTGCTAATAAAAGCTGCTCTATCCAGTCATTTATTTATGACAGACACTTTCCCCCGAGCTCATTCTCTCTATGGGAGAACACGCCACCTGAGTGCCTAATGATGTGGGCGACCGTCATGGAAAGGGTTGACAATGTGGCAGCACGATATGAGACGGAGATTGGCAGTCCAGGAGAGGGATGAGAAAATGACTAAGCAGCACAGGATGAATGAGGATGAGAGGAATAGACCTTCAGATGAGCTTTAGAGGGTTTGATTTACCTTTCTAGATGAAAGAGTGGATGGACAGCAGTCTCCTCCGTCATACTGGCAGTACGCTCGGTTATTAATGGTGTCGCACCAGCCATCTCCTCCGAACGGCTGCAAATGATCATTTAAAAGAAAAATAGCAGACATTTGGTTACATATAATGCATGTTTACAAAATATATACAAAATATAATGCATGTTTACAAAAGACAGTTTTTAGTATTAAATTTGTTTCCATGTTAATACATTTAAAATTATTCCATATCGCTTATCAGATTATATAATAAATTAATTTATCAGTATCACCCGATATTAGGTTTTTAATTGTGCATGCTTATATTCATTTGCATTTCAATTATATTTGTCGTAATCTAACACTCGCTTAATTTTTAAAAACTAATAATTTAGGTAACACTTAATGTTAATATTAGTTAACATTTACATGAACCAACAATGAACAGTTGATTTTTTATTAACTAACATTAAGAAAGAATTAAATAGAATAAATAGTCTAACAAATGTGTTGCTCATTTTTAGTTAAATCAAATGAATATTAATTTTTATACTCTTCATTAAAATGTTGTAATGCCTAAATTCACGTGTAGCATTTAAAATCATTGCTTGTGTTGGGTTGGGTTATTTTAGCCCAGCGATTGGGTTGTTTTAACCCAGCATTTGGGTTGTTTTAACCCAGCGGTTGGGTTGTTTTAGCCCAGCGATTGGGTTGTTTTGACCCAGCGGTTGGGTTGTTTTAACCCAGCATTTTTTAGAGCATAGAATTAATATTATAATAACAGGCAAACTATAGCCCTCCATATGCAGAACCTTACAAAACTGTTTACGTACCCAAAACACCTGAACAGACTGAACTAGTGAATGTGCCCTTAAAGTGCTTTAAAGGCTCATGCATGAGTTACTTCATTTAACTGCGTACAATTAACAGTTTTCTCTGAACATGAGGCTGTACGGATGTTTCTTTGAATCTCAGAGGAAAGAAATGCATGAATCATGCCAAAGGGATTTCTGTTATACTTTATGGTAGGTGGCATTTCTCATTTATTCCTTTCAAATAAAATAAAACTGCATCTGTTATTCCAGACAAAACTTCCTAACTTCCTTGCACTTCCTTCCTTCGATGTCATTACTTCACCTGTGCGCGAGCATGGATACCTGTTTTGCAATGCCCAAGGGCGCGAAGTCCAACAATTATCAAATTTAACATGCATAAACACTTTTTAAATGTGTCATAATGCCTTCTAAAGGATTTTACCTAACCTAAAGGATCCGATGCCAATAACAGGAAAACAAGAGCTGTCTGCCAAAGATACTCTTGGCTCTCTTGTGCTCGTGGAGTCCTTTCATAGAGTCCAGCTTCGACCTGATTCAAGAGCAGCTGGCGAGGAGATCTCTGTAGAATTTATCCCTACTAAACCTACACCCAATCCAAAATGTTTTTTCCTGCCGTGGTCTCATTCTCCAAGTCATAAGCAATAGCATTTTTCATTCTTCAGTTTCAAGCTTGTGTATATTTCATTTATTTCTTTATTCTTGCTCTCCATCCATTTTATTACCTTAAGCACATTGCAAATTTATTGGCAATAACAATTTGAAACCAGTCGTACTACAGTATCTTGTGTTTAAATGAACGTGCTACATATTACAAGTTAAATATCTAAATCTAAAACACGTGCGTTATAATTGTTGTTTTAGAAAAGGCTGGAAAAAGAAAAATGACCTAATGCCTAAACTAAATAATCGTGTAACAGTAAATGGGAAGGATGTGTGGAATGCATCTGCCCCGGCCAGCAAGAGGAAAACTGCCAGTGAATGTTAAACAACGCTGAAGCGCTACACAACATCATCTGACCTGGACCTCATCTGGCACAAGACAAAACAATCAGGAAACGTCCAAACCGTGACCACCGCAGACACGCAGAGGACCACAACAATAGACAATATCATGTAAATCCAGCGTGCAAAATACATCACGGTTAAGCCTCATGTTGATTTTTGCTCATTCTTTCTGTTTTGGCTCAATAGTTTTAGGTTACACTTTATGGCAACACTTTATTTTACAGTGTCCTTGTTACATGTGTAATAACAGTAAATGATGCATAATTACATGCAACTAACCCTCAACCAAACCCTAACCCTATAGTAAGTATAATATTACTCAGTACTTAAATATATAATTACACTGTAACAATGGCACCTTAAAATAAAGTGTAACCCATTTTATTTTAAGGTGTAATTATCAGTTAATTTTGACAGCAGATTTAGTCGACTAAAATCTAATAAGTTTAGTTAAATTGTAATGCATTAATGAATACATGACAAAACTGACATTGTGACCATTCAAGTGCAAAAATACACGAAAGTTGTTTTTTTAAAAACATCAGTATAGTTTTTATAATGTTGTACTTCTGTTTTAGTCAGTATATCAGGCTAAGCTAAAGCTTCAGTTCATTTATATATTTCAGTAACATTTGTGTAATCTCAAGTAATGAAGATGTTTTAATGGTTTTAGTAACTATTATAACCCTGATACTTCATTGAATAATGTGTCAAATCCTGTTCTTAGTCTTTCCTCCTGACTATGAATTAAATGGGAATGAGATTAAATAGAGTTTATTGTGTAACCAAATGTATATACACTCACCTAAAGGATTATTAGGAACACCTGTTCAATTTCTCATTAATGCAATTATCTAATCAACCAATCACATGGCAGTTGCTTCAATGCATTTAGGGGTGTGGTCCTGGTCAAGACAATCTCCTGAACTCCAAACTGAATGTCAGAATGGGAAAGAAAGGTGATTTAAGCAATTTTGAGCATGGCATGGTTGTTGGTGCCAGACGGGCCGGTCTGAGTATTTCACAATCTGCTCAGTTACTGGGATTTTCACGCACAACCATTTCTAGGGTTTACAAAGAATGGTGTGAAAAGGAAAAACATCCAGTATGCGGCAGTCCTGTGGGCGAAAAATGCCTTGTTGATGCTAGAGGTCAGAGGAGAATGGGCCGACTGATTCAAGCTGATAGAAGAGCAACTTTGACTGAAATAACCACTCGTTACAACCGAGGTATGCAGCAAAGCATTTGTGAAGCCACAACACGCACAACCTTGAGGCGGATGGGCTACAACAGCAGAAGACCCCACCGGGTACCACTCATCTCCACTACAAATAGGAAAAAGAGGCTACAATTTGCACAAGCTCAACAAAATTGGACAGTTGAAGACTGGAAAAATGTTGCCTGGTCTGATGAGTCTCGATTTCTGTTGAGACATTCAGATGGTAGAGTCAGAATTTGGCATAAACAGAATGAGAACATGGATCCATCATGCCTTGTTACCACTGTGCAGGTGGTGGTGGTGGTGTAATGGTGTGGGGGCACACTTTAGGCCCCTTAGTGCCAATTGGGCATCGTTTAAATGCCACGGCCTACCTGAGCATTGTTTCTGACCATGTCCATCCCTTTATGACCACCATGTACCCATTCTCTGATGGCTACTTCCAGCAGGATAATGCACCATGTCACAAAGCTCCAATCATTTCAAATTGGTTTCTTGAACATGACACTGAGTTCACTGTACTAAAATGGCCCCCACAGTCACCAGATCTCAACCCAATAGAGCATCTTTGGGATGTGGTGGAACGGGAGCTTCGTGCCCTGGATGTGCATCCCACAAATCTCCATCAACTGCAAGATGCTATCCTATCAATATGGGCCAACATTTCTAAAGAATGCTTTCAGCACCTTGTTGAATCAATGCCACGTAGAATTAAGGCAGTTCTGAAGGCGAAAGGGGGTCAACACAGTATTAGTATGGTGTTCCTAATAATCCTTTAGGGGAGTGTATAATGCGTGACTTTAATTATAAACCAGCTCAAATACACCGGGACTCTTATTTTGAAATGCCTTACTATTGCAGATGAGGAGATCAAACATGCATTGTTACAACCGTCTAAAACATATTAGCATATAAACATGGTAAAGTGAACAGTGAGATTATTCCTCAGCATTAGTTCATAAACATGACCTGTCATAAATGTGTGCTCTTCATGGATTGAGCCGCTCTGAAGCGCTGTCGCGTGAGCCTGGAGAAGCTCAACAGCTCCGTGTTTTCCCACCGTTAGATCCGCACGTGAGCTCATCCGTTACACAGGACATCAGTTCTGACGGGATCTCTTCCCTAATCGTCCCTCTCTAACATTTTCATCTCGTTTTTATTCATTGATGAAAATGACGAGGATGAGTTTTTGTCATCCAAAAGGCTTTTATTTAGTTATCGTCTCTTTTTCATCAATGAAAAAAAGTTGTTGACGAAAACTACTCAATGAAATGAACACTGGTTTACAGCATTAGTTGAGTTTTTTTCCCTCAAGAAAATTTGCCATGTATTTTATCTGATAAACATCCACAACAATCGAAAGCTTGTGAATGGAAATTGAATCGAATCATGAAATTTGTGTCAATAACCAGCCCTAAAAATAAAGTGTTTCCTAGTGTTATTGTAGGCCTAAAGACCTGCGGTGCAATCAATGTTTCGAGACCTAATGGCAAAGACTCCATGACCCTACTGTAATCCGATGATGAATATATATTTATCTCAGATAGCCTGCTCAGTGTGAGTTCAAGCTGTCCACTTTGAGGTATCTATCCTAAAAATCTTTTTCCTGGCCTCCTCTCAAAGAGGGGTTTTTCGGAGGCAACCCTGTTATGTTTTTGGGCAGTATCCAAAGCTTGATTTAGATTACAGAAATTTATTGAAAATGAAACCCTCTATGAGTCACTTAAAAAAGATGTATTTTCAAAAAACACAATTAACCCCTAGCAACAGTTGGGATGAGCGTCCGCAACAAAACGGAATCTTATCTGACGAAAACAATCAAGGTGTCTTTTCACCTCGCATGACGTTGGGAGAAATGAAATCCCTAAACATCCCACCGGAGCGAGGGAGGACACACTCCACAGGTTGCCTGACTGACTGACCACATCTAATGCTAAGCAAAAGATAGAATAAACAAAACCTCCATGGCAACAGCATGTTTTCATGGACAACAATGTTTTGCGGCCCATGTTAGTGCTGGCATCTCACTGAAATATGCACCCCTTGATTGGCTCTCTCCAGAGTTCCCAAAAGACTACTAATTATGTTCCCCTCCATTTCATTTCTAATGTAAACTTTTTCCTTTTTGTCTTTAAATGCAAGCTGAAAAACAACTTTTAGGTAACACATCACAACAGTAAAAGGGTGAATGAAGTGTTTGTTGTTTTTGTGTGTGTGTGTGTGTGTGTGTGTGTGTGTGTGTGTGTGTGTGTGTGTGTGTGTGTGTGTGTGTGTGTGTGTGTGTGTGTGTGTGTGCGTGTGTGTGTTTTGTCAATGTTTCCCATAAAATTAAGATGAAGAAACCCAGTGCATGCCGTGAAAAGAATCAGATGACCATTCTTGTAACCATATTTGCAGCAAGGAATGTGAACAGTGGTTCTTCATAAACCTGTGGCATCATCTGTAAAGTTTCTCAAATGGAGCCACACAAAAAGGGGGAAAAGTGGACTCAAATGCTGGTTTGAAGTAATCAAATAAATTGTGCTTGATAGTAACAGAGACGGAGGGAGAGAGAAACAAAACAACCCCAATAGTCCACAGCTCAGAAGATCATAAAATCAAAAGCATCCATAACACAAGGGTCAAATCAAGACCAAGCAACTGAACACAAACCCAGGGCTTTCAACAGAACATGAAGACCTTTCACTAGATTCTCATTCATCTGAGATAAAAAAGAAATCTCCTCCAGAACTTAATGAGTTACAAGAGCAGACTAAACGTCTACCTATGATTGGACCTGCTGGGTCAAAATAAAATATTAATCATGACACATAAACTAAAGCATAACCTGAGCCGACCTCATTCACTTATCATCAGTCTATAATGGGAAAGACCTTCTGGATGTGGTGCAGAGCCACTGGAACATGTGCTGTGGTATAATTTATATTGAGTCTCCAATATAAAAGCAACTGTTTTGCTTGGTAACAAGCGAGGGCAAGAGAGATGAGAGGGTCTGGCAGATATGAGGGGTATTTGAATATCATAAAACATCGCTCTACAGGAATGAAGTGTTCCAAAGTAGCATGAATAGTTCATAAACCTGCCAGCTTCCATCTGAAACTATACATTAAAATCAAATCTGAAAAAAAAATGCTACATAGATTTGGGAGTGACGAATACTGTGACGGAGTATTTCTGTGCCAAACACACTCCTTCAGGATTCACAGAAGTTTCAGAAAGTTTTTTTGTTTTTTTTTGTTTTGTGTATGGCCCTGTATGACATCATAAAGGGTGGAAAATCCTTATATGAACACTTCTCCTGGAAAATGTGTGTGTGTGTGTGTGTGTGTGTGTGTGTGTGTGTGTGTGTGTGTGTGTGTGTGTGTGTGTGTGTGTGTGTGTGTGTGTGTGTGTGTGTGTGTGTGTGTGTGTGTGCGTGTCTCTTTTGCTCAACGCTCAACGCCTTCCGGAGCTTGGCTTTTTTCAGAAAGAGTCGGTACAGATTATCTGTCTTATAAATCTAATAAAACTAAAGACTTTTTTGAGATATGAAGGATGCAATACTACTCTATAGATACTCAAGATTAACATGAGACTGGCTGAAACTATGTCCCCCCTTTAAATTAATTTTAATAAATTTATCCAAATTACTAACATTTGAATGGCACACTGTTCTAAACACCGCCCCACCCTTTCACTTTCAAGACATGGAGCTAAAAATCCAGAGAGAATTACAGTAAACAGTCATCCATTATTTTCCAAAACACACGACTGTTCATTTCAACACTGATTTGGCTGCCAGGCTTCACATGACTTAATTCTGTTGATTTTTTGCGAAGCCTGGTATGTTACTTTCGTCACATATCATTTGTGATTATTTTACAATTGGTTTAATGCATCCATCAGTTACATAACATCCTTTAAATTCCCTCTGACCTGCACACACACCGATAAGATCATTCATTTGCTTTGGCACCTCTGCGCTACGATTGTCGACAAAGTCTGATGAGTTAGTGCTTGGGGTGATTTTAAACAGGATTCTGTGAATTGCGGGAAGGACTCTGGAGGAACAGAAACCGGAATAATATGTTTTATGATCATGTATATACCACATTTTACAGTGGCAATGATATTTTCATTCGGTTTTATTTTTGCGATAAAAGGAGCACCGGTAAGAATCAATCTGTCAGCATGCTGTGGGAAGATGTGGCACGCAGTCCATCAACCATTGCACTAAATGTTTCTCTTGGCCACGGGGAATGTTCAAGATGTCTCCATTCAAGAGCGGATGGTGTCGGAAATCCCTGACAGCAAAATGCCACATTGCTGATGTAAATGTAAACTCGGGAATGTGTAAACCAAGACAAAATAAAAATAGAAAACAAATTCACTGATTTCTTGACCCTTTGGATTGGGTTCATCACAAGCGACCTCAAGTATTGCTCTCCAGCTCTGAATTCCTGTGGGCGTAAATGGCTTCAGTGAAAATCACTCATGAGACATATTACATGCTACTGCACGACCTACTATGCTTTATTTATACATAAAAATGTTTTAACAGATCAAAGGAATTGATTTGCAAGTTCCATTTTGGTCAAACGGCACTGTTAATAGACATACATAGCATTATGACTACAGAGATAGTGAAGAGCAAAACAGCGCATTGGACCTCCATGACACAATAATTGGAACCTAAAACTAAAACCATCAACAGCGTCATCATTCATCACTGATTATGGTGCTCCTGGACCACCTCAGTGCTCTGCTGGTGGTTATCTGGAGTGCTCTTTCCTCTCCAGGGACCTCATTTATAAAACGCACCAACACATTCTCACACCCAACTCATCATGTAGGCCGCATTTACACTGCAGGTCTTGATGCACAATTCTGATTTGGTGACTATATCAGATTTTTTTGACAACCCGCTTACGTCATCAAAGCGACCCGTATCCGATATCTGCATTTACACTATACACTGGCGAAACAGCCCAAGAAGTTCTGACCCGGAAAAGGAAGTAAAACGGCGCGACATGCAATGGACACAATGGATGCAGATGAAATTATTATTCAGTGTTTTACTTTCCGCACTATCTTTCTAAAGGTCAGCAAAACATTGCTCTCGCAAGGCGGAGAAAAAAAGAGCAGAGCCCTTGATCGCAGTTCGTGTCCACCTGAGTTGACATCATTCGCCTCCGTCCCTTTTTCAATAACGTACGACTCGCATTTATTGGGGAATATCCGATGCACGTATCCGAATCATATCGGATTTATTACCATATATGAGTGAGGCCTGAATCTGAGGATATCGGAATTCATGCAGGTTTTTTTTTCCTGCTTATACATTCACATGTCATATCCGATCTGTGCCACATGAGAGGGAAAAATTGGAATTGGGTCACTTGAACATGCAGTGTAAATGGGGCCATATTGAGGCTTGGTCAGGACCCTTTAGCGTAATTTTTCGACACGCAGTACTCCATTGATTTCAATGAGAAACCTTTGCCATCATACACAGAAGCGTTGGGCATGGGAATGTTATCATCATGATGATCATATATTGGGTTATCATTTTGCCATTATGACATGTTGGCCTATGATTCTCAATTTAATCAGCCAGCATCACTTCATTTACATTTATTTTATTTTTTTTATTTACGCTATTTAGACACATTTGAACATATAACCCAACCCCATCCCATCCCTAAACCTACCCATTTGTGTATTATATGATATAAAACACAGGATTTAACAGGCAGATGCGACTGCAGGCACAATTTATTCAAAAGTACAAATATCCCAAGTGTTCAGAGGCCAAACGATTGATTTGTGTGAAGAAAATCCGCAAAAGTGATCAGTGTCTCCATTCGCTGAAGATCATGCACACATTAAAAAACTGCCGCCCGAAGAAACGTTACGTCAGCTTTGATAGTGAAATTGCAATGGCTCTCGTGTGTCTCGTGACCAACTGACCTATCTGTAAGCCCCGCCCCCCTTAGTTACTGTTGCTAACTCGGACAAACAAACGGAGTTGCTAACTGTCTTACAATGACAGCTGTCAGTGTGAAAACCTTATCCCAAGATGTTTTTGGACACAGAATGTAGCGTACCCCGTCCGAATGATGGCCAAACTTCACTGACGGTTTATGAAGTTTATTGCGTCCTTTTTCACTCCAAAAAAATCGCCATAAGAGCGACAAACAAAGCATAAGACGTGCGCATTAATGTCGCATTCACAAACTCTCTCTCTACATTGCATTATCATTAACTTACACACAAGCACTCATACAACTAACAGTAAACAAACACATACAGACCTTATGTAATAAACTGTAAACTTTATTATCTGCAAAACAACTGCAAGCTCTCCCTTTCACTGCCCGTATCGCTCCATAGAATACCCATCAAAATAGGAGCCCTCCTTAGTAAGACAGATAATGTAGACCGTTTATGTGTTTTTGACCTACACTGTAACGTTACATCACGTGAGAACAGTTCGTTATTTAGGTTTGTACGTTAGCTGGGACTCACTAACTTTAATCATAACTCAGTCAGTGTTACAGTACCCCGGACACATCGTTTTACCATTTTTGTAGCATAAACACCATCAAGCCGATGAGAGCTTCAGATTTTCCAATTTTTCTCCATGGCGCTGAAACCTAAAGATGTCCGAGCAACTGATACTCAACTGCCATTGGCTCATCTGCGTTCGAGGGGAGGGGCTTACCGATAGGTCAATTGCGTCATTACATCAGCTTTGACAGTAAAATGTCATTGGCTCTCGTGTGTCTCGTGAACGACTGTGTCATGCTATAAAGAGTCGGTGTATCTTTTGAATGAGAAAGTGCGTGTGTGTAGCCTGAAACACCGTGGGAAACGTGCTGGTATCCGTAACAGACTGAGGAAAAGGGCATTCAGACCTCCTCTCCCGAGCATTCTTCTAGCAAATGTTCAATCCTTGGATAATAAGATGGACGATCTTAGAGCCAGGATAAGTTTTCAACGGGACATGAGAGACTGTAATATCTATTGTTTGTCTGAAACATGGCTCACGCCCGCGGTCCCGGACACAGCTGTGACGCCGTCGGAGAACTTCTCTGTTTTTCGGATGGACAGAACAGCCGAGGCCGGTAAATCCAAAGGCGGTGGAGTGTGTTTCATGATCAACAAGAAATGGTGCGATCCCAGGAACATCACCATTCTCTCGCGGTCCTGCTCACCTCATCTGGAACATTTAACAATCATCTGCCGCCCATTCTATCTGCCTAGGAGTTTTCTGCGGTTGTCGCGACCGCCGTTTACATCCCACCGCAGGCAGACACAGCGCTGGCTTTATCTGGCCTTCATGATGTTGCCAGCGGCGTCATAAACCAACATCCCGACGCGGCATTCATTGTCGCGGGCGATTTTAACAAAGCAAACCTAAAGAAAGTCCTGCCAAACTTTCACCAGCACGCTCCTGCCCCACACGAGGAGCAAACACACTGGATCACTGCTACTCCGCTTAAGAACGCCTATAAAGCGCGGTCACTTCCAGCGCTTTGGCAAATCGGATCATGCCGCCATTTTCCTCACTCCCGAATACAAACAAAAGCTCCTCCAGGAACCCCCGGTGAGGCGGGAAGTTAAGCGTTGGTCACCCCACTCAGAGACCGCGCTTCAGGCAGCTCTTGATGATGTGGATTGGGACATGTTCCGAAGCGAGTTCAGCTGACGTAAGCGAGTTCACAGACGTGGCGCTTTGCTTCATCAACACGCTTACAGAGCAAGCCACGCAAAAACAATAACAATAACGTCCTTCTCAAATCAGAAACCGTGGGTGGACAATTCAATCCGCGCGGCAGTGAACGCACGCACTGCTGCTTACAACGCCGGTCTCCATTCAGGAATATGAATGAATACAGATCGTCCTGCTATGCTCTCAGACGAGCAGTTAAAGCCGCAAAACTCCGTTATAAAGATCGAGTGGAGTCTCATTTCCAACTCAACGACTCGCGCGCATGTGGCAGGGTCTGAGGTCCATCTGCTCTTTGGATCTAAATCCTCTGCAGAGGCAAGCGTTGATCCGCTGCTCGTGAACGCAGTTAAACTCTTTCTATGTTCGCTTTGACTGTAACCGCGTAACGCGCGACTCCGCCAAGTGGCGCGTTAGAGGAAATTACTCAGAGCAGCAACAATCACGTGATCTCTGTCTCGGAGGATGAAGTTCGGAGAGCACAAGCGTGTGGACGTCAGGAAAGCTGCTGGGCGGATGGTATTTCAGGTCGTGTTCTGCGGTCCTGTGCTGATCAGCTCACCGGGTTGTTTACATCTATCTTTAATGAGTCCTCGCTACATCTGTGGTCCCCACCTCCTTCAAAAAATCCACCATCATCCCTGTCCCTAAGAACAGTAAACCCTCTTGCCTAAATGACTATCGTCCAGTGGCTCTCACGTCTATAGTCATGAAGGTCTTTGAGAGACTCATTAAAAACACCATTTGCGCCTTCATTCCTGACACTTTGGACCCTCTTCAGTTTGCCTATCGTCCCAATAGATCGACTGAAGATGCCATCTCTCATGTCCTCCACTCCTCCCTCACTCACACTCACATCGACAGCAAAAGTGGGAACTACGTAAGACTGCTATTTATTGACTATAGCTCAGCCTTTAACACCATAGTTCCCACCAAGCTAACCTCCAAACTCCTGGATCTCGGCCTGAATCCTTCTCTCTGCCACTGGATTGAGGACTTCCTCACTGGCAGGCCTCAGGTGGTGAGAATAGGCCAGTCCACCTCCACCTCCATCACCCTGAGTGTGGGAGCTCCACAGGGCTGTGTCCTGAGCCCCTGCTCTACTCTCTCTACACGCATGACTGTTTGTCCACACACAGCTCCACCTCTATCATCAAATTTGCTGATGATACTGTTGTCCTGGGCCTCATTTCCAACAACAATGAGACGGCATACTTGGACGAGGTGGAGCATCTAACATCATGGTGCCAGGACAACTGTCTCTCTCTGAATGTTGGCAAGACCAAAGAAATGATTGTGGACTTCAGGAAGAGACAGCAACGGACATACTCCCCTCATGATCAGCGGGTCACCAGTAGAGAGAGTGAGCAGCTTCAAGTACCTGGGAGTAAACATCTCCGAGGACCTGACCTGGACTGCTCACATTCAGACACAGGTGAAAAAGCCAGGCAAAGACTGTACCACCTGCGCCAGCTGAGGAAATTCAGGGTTTCACCAGCTATCCTGAAAACTTTCTATTTAGGGGCGATAGAAAGTGTTTTAACTCAGTGCATCACAGCGTGGTATGGGAACAGCACCAGTCATGACCGCAAAGCCCTGCAAAGAGTAGTGCGCTTATCCGAGCGTATCTCAGGGTCAGCTCTCCCGCTCTGCAGGACGTCTACACCAAACGCTGCAAAGGTAGAGCTACCAAGATCATCAAGGACTCTAATCACCCTGCAAACCCTCATTTCACGCTGCTACCATCTGGTAAGCGCTTCCAAGCCTGATGGCCAAAACTGAGAGACTCAGGAGGAGCTTCTTCCCCAGGCCATCAGACTCCTGAACTTAACATCACGTGACTTCACGCCAGGATAAACATCGATACACTGACATTGCACTGCACTTTCTGTTCTCGTTGTTACTGTGTAACAACCTGTCATAAACCTGTTTGCACATTATACTCTTTATACATTTGTTAACCACATATTTATAAGTCTACAGTTTACTCACTGCAAAGTCTACTTCAATTATTTTATTCCACTTTATCCTTATTTGTTACCTTTTTTCTCTTGACTTGATTATTTATAATTCTACAGATATAGACATATATATATATATATAGATAGTACTTTTTTTATATCCTATTTCTATTATAATTTCTTCCTTGTGTTTTTAACTGTGAATTTGCACTGTCCATGGAGCGGACCTGTTTACATTTCACTGCCGGTTGTATATTCTGTATATAACTGTGTATGTGACAAATAAAACTCTTGAATCTTGAATCTCTTGAATCTTGAATCTTGACAAGCCAGACCCACATCAAGATCAAGATGTTGGGTCTGGGAACTCACCGTTGGCAGGGCTCAATCCGAGGGGCGGGATGAACAGTTGTCTTTCAAAGTCCCTCTGCACGCAATATAGCACTACAAGAACCAGACCAACCAACCAGAGCAATGAAGAAGGTGAAGCGGAGCTAGTTGATAGATCAAACTTTTGTCGTATCCAGGTGGCAAAACTCTGAACACATCTTCCTTTCTTAAGAATGACTTCAGTGCCGTTCTTTGTTCTTTTCTCAAAGAACAGCTTAACTCCAAGTCTTCCAGAGTCGCGGCCAAAGCCGATTCAAAAGACCGCTGTTCACCAGCTTCTTTGTTTTCAAGTAGCACGCGGAACCTGCCGTCATCATTATGTTAAGCCCGCCCACCGACTCTATACACGATGTGATTGGCCTGACCAGAGTTTGGTTTTTCCAGCTCGCAAGCCAACAGAGAGTTGCTAGACGCCCTGGCTGCAAATTAGATTTGCTAGGCAAGCGTGCATGCATTCACAGAGCGACGGGATCATCATTTCAGCGATTAAAACATTAAGATCAACTCTGTTCTTCACATAAAGATATCGCATGGCTTCAGAAGACAACATGAGTTAATACTTTTATGCTGTTTTTGGTCAGTTTTTTTGCAATAAATACCTGTGACTGTACTTTTATTTGCCTGTTTCGTGTTTTATATTGTTGAGAAGTGGGTAGGTTTAGAGTAGGAGTGACTTACCTTGCCTTTTGATCAATTTAATGTTCTGCTTTAAAAAAAGAAAACAATACTTTTTTGATTATCCAAGTCTCACACTTCGTTAATTTAAATGGCATACTTTACTAAACACTTCTTCACCCTTTCACTTTCGAGATAAATTGATTGACATCACTGACAGAGCTAAAATCGAGAATTATTTTCAACACTATTTTCACTTCTATACATCAAACGACAATCGCATGAATACAGAAGACACAGTGCTCAAGTCATATGGACTACTCTTATGGTTCTTTTATCCTTTTTGAAGCTATTTGGTCACTATATACTGTTGCTATATGGAAAAGAGCTGTGTGAACATCTGTTAAAACTCTCCTTTTGTGTTCTACTGAAAAAAGCATATGGTTTTGTAATGATATGAGGGTGCAGAATCATTTAGAATCTAGAAAGCATCTAGAATAATGTACATTTTGCTCGAAATCGCATTAGCTCTCAGAGACTCTTTTGACTCTTTTGTGTGATACTGTACATGTACACCTCTGACGAGAAAGACTTCACGTTATATAACGGGCACTCACCTCACAGGACTGAATGCAGTGGATCTGTGCCGGATTTGGATGCCACTTCAACATCCCAGTACAGACAATACTCTTTCAAGGGAAGAGACATAGAGGAGCAAAAGAGGGAAGAGGAAGGACAGAGTTAACACTGCATTGTAACAAAGACATTATTAAACAAAAAATGCACTGATTTATTACTACTGATTGGGTTCATGTAACATGTTTCGATTTATTTCTATTTTATTTTGACTTCTCCAGAAATCTAACTTTAACTTTAAAAGACAAAAATCAGCCTTGGTGCCTAAAAATAATACTGCAAATTAATATCTAATATCTATGACATATAAAACCAGTTACTCTTTCCCTCCTGTCCTCTCAATTGGAACAAATATTTCACTGATTTGACATTTTCTCAGAATTGGAAAGCTGACCTGACTGTTTCTACAGCAGAATTTCTGGAAAGAGACTTGCTTATCTCTTATTCATCTCCCTCCTACTGTGACCTTTCCTCCATCATTCTTACCCAATCTGCAATACTTTGGACAACATTCCTGGAAAGCAGGCTGTTCTTAGGGGTGCTGATGTATCTTTATAAACAATGGGAGTCCGACACCTTCAGAGGCGTCATGCTTGACGTGTGGCATTTTAAAAACATCACACCACAATCATTACTCAGACGAACTGATATGACAGTGAGAGACAGAATCAACACTTTCGCAAAGAGATTTCAACGGTAAGGTGAGTTGAACCTGGTTTTGGAGCGAGAAACAAGGTAACCCAATCCAACTTATCACTGTGTGCCAATAATACGATTCAAAATCTGCTTCCAAAGTATTCAGTCTCGCAGCTCCTCTACCTCTTAGATCCCCAGACAAATATCAGAAAAGTGAGCATTTTTACATTTGAAACATGTCAAACACACCTCATGTCATGATGTGTGGAACAGGGAAAAGAACACATTTCATGTTAATATTAGAAAAGCACTGCAGGGACATTTATGAAGGTCAGACTTGACTACACTTACAAGGCTACTTGCAAAAACCTTTTGTGTCTTGTCTGCCTGCCTGCCTGCCTGCATGTCTGTCTGTCTAATCCATCCATCCATCCATCCACCCACCCATCCAATATATTAATGTTCAATCCGTTATTATTATAATGCAAACTAACAATGAACATTTTTACATCATGTATCAATCTAACTTAATGTTAAATATATAATTATTTATTTTCATAATACATTTATATTTTAAAATATTTATGTAAGCAATAAGGTATGAGAGGTTGAGCTGTATTGTGAGTACTGTATTGTTCAACCCAATCTCACGGCAATTCGTACATATTTTATGAGGTAGCTAATTCATACAAACTCGTACGACCTCACTCTCTGACTATGAACAGCAACAGAAGTCACATTATTACGGCATTAGATGGCGCAAAATACTGTCTTTATGAGTGTGTAGTCAGTAGCACAGACTTTTATATTGAAAGGACTGAAACTTGTTGTGAACACAGAGTAAGACGCAACTGACAAATGCTTTGACTAGCACTGTCAGTGTCAAGGCACAAGAAAAAAACCCTAAACTGTTAAAAGACAAGATATCACAGCGGACATTCAAACTGATTTTTAATAAGAACATAGGACTGACCTGAAGGAAAATGCTATATCTAAATGCAAGTAATACACTCGCTCACTCAATCTACATAATACAGTAAACTTCAATGAACAATATCAATAAGAACAAACATATGTTTACATTGCTAAGAGTGGTTGCTAAGGGGGTTGTGTAGTGATACACAGAACCGTTGGGTGAAGTGGTCATAGCTGTGTTTTATTGTGAATAATCAGAATCAAGGACTGGAACTAACCGTTTTATAAAAATATTTAAAATGTATAAATGTACTACTGTTAATTGCTAATTCATGTTAATATAGTATACAACTTTTGATATGAAAATTTATTAGTATGTAGAAATTAAATTATCATTAAATTATAATTAATATATGCTGTAAAATATTCTTGATTGTTAGTTCATGATACCCAATGTATTTCTAATACTTTAATAGTATTAGATTATTTAATACTTTTATAAAGAGTGCATTTGAACTTGGAGTTTGGTTAAAGCACAAGAACAGCCAATGATATCAAATAACATTTTGTGGCAAACCTCACCTGAACCTTGCTGGGAAGCATCCAATGCTCTACTGTATCAGCGCTGGAGCCATTGGCTAACACCACAGGGTCACTCAAGGCCACAATGCATGTTGGGTAACAGACTGCACCTGTCATGACACAAAGCGAGCTTTGCTTTAACCATCATTTGCATCTGTTGAATTTATTCATGTGAGCACATGAATAGCCAAGCTCCGGACTAGTCATCCATAGTTGAACAGCTTGGCAGGTTGGCACTCAAAAGTATCCTACTGCATGAAACTGACTGTGGTCTAGCGGCCCAGGTATGCCTACACCACGTATTAGAAAGGATAAATGTAGTGGCCTAAATATATAACCAAATAAAACCAATATACACTATACTCCCAAAAGTATTGGGACACCAATCACTGAATTCAGGTGTTCAATCACTTCATGGCCACAGGTGTATAAATCAAGCACTGGGCATGCAGACACTTCTATACAAATTTGTGAAAGAATGGGTCACTCTCAGGAGCTCAGTGAACTCAAGTGTGGTACCGTGATAGGTTGCCATGTGCAATAAGTCCATTCCTGAAATTTCCTCACTACTAAATATTTCACGCTCAACTCTTAGTGGGATTATAACAAAGTGGAAGCAATTGGGAACAACAGCAACTCATCCATGTAGTGATAGGCCATGTAAAATCACAGAGAGGGGTCAGCGCATGCTGAGGTCACAGTGTGCAGAAGTCGCCAACTTTCTGCAGAGTCAATAGCTACAGACCTCCAAACTTCTGTGGCCTTCAGATGAGCTCAAGAACAGTGCGTAGAGAGCTTCATGGAATGGGTTTCCATGGTCAAGCAGCTCATCCAGGCCTTACATCACCAAGTGCAATGCAAAGTGTGGGATGTAAAGCAGTGGTGTAAAGCACGCCGCCACTGGACTCTAGAGCAGTGGAGACGTGTTCTCTGGAGTGACCAATCATGCTTCTCTGTCTGGCAATCCCATGGACGAGTCTGGGTTTGGCAGTTGCCAGGAGAACAGTACTTGCCTGACTGCATTGTGCCAAGTGTAAAGTTTGGTGGAGGCGGGATTATGGTGTGGGGTTGTTTTTCATGAGCTGGGCTTGGCCCCTTAGTTCTCTTAGTAACTCTTAATGCTTCAGCATACTAAGACATTTTGGACAATTTCATGCTCCCAACTTTGTGGGAACAGTTTGGGGACGGCCCCTTCCTGCTCCAACATGACTGCGCTCCAATGCACAAAGCGTAAAAGTGCATAAAGACATGGATGAGCAAGTTTGGTGTGGAGGAACTTAACTGGCCTGCACAGAGTCCTGACCTCATCCCGATAGAACGCCTTTGGGATGAATTAGAGCGGGGACTGCGAGCCAGGCCTTCTCGTCCAACATCAGTGTCTGACCTCACAAATGCGCTTCTAGAAGAATGGTCAAAAATTCCCATAAACACACTCCTAAACCTTGAGGAAAGCCTTCCCAGAAGAGTTGAAGCTCTGCTTAAGGGTGGGCCAACTCCATATTAAACCCTACGGATTAAGAATGGGATGGCATTAAAGTTCATGTGCATGTAAAGGCAGGCGTCCCAAAACTTTTGCCAATATAGTGTATTTCAAAATACAATGCAGAAGAAAAATAGTAAGATGCATATTGTAATATATGTTCAGACAAATAACTGAGATTATTTAGAAATCTGATTTCTTAGAAGAAAAAGAAAAAATATTTCATATAAATCTGCTGACAAGTCATTTCCATATTTTATAAGGGTAACTGATCTGATAACCAAACTGGCGAGTGAGCAAACTTTCTTGCCAGTTTGAATCCTCACCCACGTCAAAGCCCTCCTCACAGATGTATTCCACCAGGTTAATGTCAAGAGGAGCCTGGCATGATCCTTCTATCTTCTTACACATAGTGAAGTCCTCAGTCCATCTGCCATCTTTAGTGCATCGAATGCTGGACTGCGAGGACAAACATATATGAGTGTTTAATAACTGTAGAGTTTTGGGAAAACATAGAGTTGGCCTACAAAGTGCTACAATACCCTTTCTGTTGGATCGGGACACTGTAGGGTGCAGATACTATCAAAGTCCAAATAGTTGGTGCAGGTGTACATGCCCTCAAACATTGGCGGAAGAGAAGGGCATGTGACAGGTGAACAGCTGCCCTCTTGCCACGTGCCACCCTCCAAACACTCCAACCTCAGAAACTTCCTGAGAAAAACAAGTCATTAGCATGAAGGAGGGGTAAAGGAGGGGTGTCTCGCGCACACACCTATACAGCATAACGGCAGTACATTTATTAAGGTTTTTGAAAGAAGTCTTTTTATTCATGTGATCAAAGCTGAATTTCCAACAGCCATTATTCCAGTCTTCAGTGTCATATGATCTTTCACAAATCATTCTATGTCCGTGTCCTGGTTAAAATTGCTTATTTCTCTGGATTTAAGCATTCTTGGAAACATCTGGGAAAAATGCAAGTACACAAGTCAACAAAATATATAACATTTTTCTAGCGGCTTTTGGATATCTGAATCCAAAAATCTTACATATTGTGCCTTTAATGTCACTTTTGAGCAATTTAATGCATCCTTGCTGAATAAAAAAAGTTTTAAATGATATTGTACACAGCCACCAGTCTTCATAAAAGAGCATCCTATCCTATCTTAACAATCGGTGATGCTAATATGTCGCTAAGCAAACAATTCTATAGGTAAATCACAAATATTGGTTAAGAATCATGGCTTTATAAATAATCCTAACTATGTCATATTACAGTAATAGTTTCAGTACAGTCATACTTTTGTTTGTTACAAATAGAAAGCTTTAATTTTGTGAATACATCTTTGATGCCTCAAAAGCTCTATATATAGTCTAGATTACTAGTTCTCACTAGTTTTTTGAGACAGCCAATAAAAAGGTTACAGTAAGCACACTGTGAAATTTAAATTGTAGGTTCTCTATCTGCTTCTGGTCTGAATTTTCGCACAACATGAATGCTGTTTCTTGAATGACATTCCCCTCCAGCCATTTATTCACATCTAACCCATGTGACAAACCATCTGGTATGACTAAATAGCCAATAAATCCTGAAAAAATAAATTGGGGTGTAGTGTTCATTGGGAAAGATCATACAGAAGCACAGGCTAAAACTACCTTGATAATAGCATAACACCTCTCTTTAGACTGTCATAAACCATTTTCTGAACCTTCATAATGAAATGCCTTTTAGAGCAAACATGCCAATGGTCTTAATAGACAGGATCATTTAAATGGCTTTATGAGACACGTTGGCTATCGCTTCTGGTATTAATGCCCAATTAAAAGCAGTTAAAAGACACTGAGGTATTTTACCAGCCATTTTAATAACTCATAAAGACGAGGCAGGTGCATACGCTAGTCCCCTCAGATGTGCCAAAATATGCTATAGCTTGATTGGATGGAATACCAAAACAACACGCCATTAGACCGTTCATCAAAGTGCACTGCTGACTCCATCGCTGAAAGATATTTGGAAACACATGGAGTGAGATTTTGACGTTATTAGAACCATGTGAGCTACCTAGACGCTAGTAACAGATATTTGTCAACACAGTAACCTATGCCTAGAAATTAGTTCAAAATATACAGGTTGCAACTCACTTTCTTGGCTTTTTGTTGAGAGTGCCAGTGATGTAATAGCCCGGGTTGCATTTGTAGCGGCACACCGTGCCCACATCATGCCTGCCTTCACGGCACTGAGGAACTAGTAGCGTGGCATTGGGTATGGAAGGTGGATATGGACACTCAATCTTGCAGTAAGCCTCTGGGTACGACCATAGTCCATCCTCAAGACAAACCAATGTGTCACTTTCACCTGAAAAACAGATTCTGATAAGAAAGCTGCATTAAAATGGAACAATCACTACATCAGTAGCTAATGGGCCGAAGTCCCTTCAAAAGAAAGAGAGAGTAATTTCTATTATTTCTGGGAGTACACAGCTTAATAATTATTCAAAAAAAATAAAATAAATCATAATAAATGTTTTTTAGTATGTTTCTGCATTCTGTTGCACCACATGGATTTTTGTCTTTCTGACCCCAAATGACTTTTGATAAAATAAAAAAAATGAATCTTTGTCCAAATGGCATGAGACTTTGTACAGTTGTCAACACTTTCTAGATTAAAAAAATCGGAATGATATCTGTTTTTATGTTAGTATGGGAAAAAAAAAAAAGTTACACTCAAGTCCTTCAGGGTTAGGAGATCCCGCTTAGAAAATGGACAAAATCAGAAACAACGCAGAACTTTTTTTTCTTTAATTTGTTATTACTGTTCAGTTCATTGCATGTTCATGTCATGTATTTATACTCAATATGTAATATAACTGTTCATTTCTGTTAATTAAAAAAAAAAAAAAAGACAAAAAATGGCACTGACATATTTTAAGATATATCAGTGCAAGTTGCTTTCAGTTAAAAGAGCTTAAACATGCATTTTAGTCTGGGATTATCTTAAGCCTTGTCTGTGAAACCGTGAACCGGGGATAGGTGTATTAGAGTGATTTTATGAATGAAATGCATTATAATGCATAATAAATTAATAAATAGGACAAAACAATTGAGCGTCACAATAACTCTCATTGAGTTTGGAAATATGCCTTTGTGTAGGTATACATTTTTTCCAGTTATATGAAAAATCATATATTTAAAAGCATTCTGTTTCTATTAACTCAGAAGAGAAGTATCGCACTAAATTGAAACAAAAAAGCCTTATGTGCACATGGTCCATTGGCATCTAAGGCCCATGTGATATAGGGCTCTCTCATTGTACTATTATAGTAACATATCTAATTAGATTTTAAAGTTCTAAAGCAATTTTATTGGTCAATAAAATATAATGATTTCTTTGCAAAGTTTTTAAGGTGTCTACTTACTTTGTAGCCATGATTAAATTTAGCAATACCAAAAATGGCCCTAACATACATAAAAGGTTCCAGCTTGCGCTTCTCCTGAAAAAAGGCTCTCACTAAGTACATAAATCACTATCTTGTGTGTTCCAATTAATGTCAAGTCATGAAAAGATTTTAAACGACTCTCAAAGGAGCAGTACAGCCCATCACAGTAACACACTACAGTAAAAGACCCTTGCCATCCAGACCATTAAGCATAGCTACTCAGTGATGGAATGTCCTGGACCTTCCAGTGAAGCCACTGTCCCCCGACTGCACCGCTCCCTGCCAAAAAAATCATTATCCAGCATTGCTTGAGATCTACAGCAAACTACGTCAACTCAAATAGCTCCAAATACACAGCACTTTTTCCCCCTTGTGGTGGTTCTAAATGGTATAATTTTGTACAAAGTTGAAAAGTAATAGTAATGATTTAAGTAGTATTTTGTGTGCTTTATTATGCCATTTTAAAGTAAAAGTAATCTGATTTGATAGTTCAATACACTGTTAATTATAACAACTAGCTGAAAAAAATATGTTGCTAAAAATAGAACAAAGACTTGACTTGAGACTTGGCTTGAGATGACTTGAGAATTGACTTGAGACTTGGCTTGGACCCTAAAGACTTGAGACTTGACTTGAGACTTGACTTGGACCCTAAAGACTTGAGACTTGACTTGAGACTTGACTTGAGACTTGGCTTGGACCCTAAAGACTTGAGACTTGACTTGAGACTTGACTTGAGACTTGGCTTGGACCCTAAAGACTTGAGACTTGACTTGAGACTTGACTTGAGACTTGACTTGAGTCTTGACTTGAGACTTGACTTGGACCCTAAAGACTTGAGACTTGACTTGAGACTTGACTTGGACCCTAAAGACTTGAGACGTGACTTGAGACTTGACTTGAGACTTGACTTGGACCCTAAAGACTTGAGACTTGACTTGAGACTTGACTTAAGACTTGACTTGAGACTTGACTTGAGACTTGACTTGGACCCTAAAGACTTGAGACTTGACTTGAGACTTGACTTGAGACTTGACTTGGACCCTAAAGACTTGAGACTTGACTTGAGACTTGACTTGGACCCTAAAGACTTGAGACTTGACTTGAGACTTGACTTGAGACTTGACTTGGACCCTAAAGACTTGAGACTTGACTTGAGACTTGACTTGGACCCTAAAGACTTGAGACTTGACTTGAGACTTGACTTGAGACTTGGCTTGGACCCTAAAGACTTGAGACTTGACTTGACTTGGATCGCAGGGACTTGTGAACATGTCTGTGCTATCCTCTGTAATGTGTTTATTGTGTTTCATATTGTGTAGGTCTCTGGGCTAACTCACACTAGTACTGTTTTACTAAAATACTAGAAACACATTACTAGTTTAATAACTAGTCCCTCCAATGTTTCATCATCGATTCAGACTCATGCTGGGATTGGTGTAAAATCAACGTCATCGTTACTGTCTTTACAATGGGTACAATCGCTGAGCTTTAGGAAGCCTCCGGACGGAGCTGGAGTTCAGTTATAGTAATGGCCGTTTGTTTCCGAAATCACAACAGACTGGGCCATCTGACCAATCACAACAGACTGGGCCATCTGACCAATCAGAGCAGAGTAGACCAATCACAACAGACTGGGCCATCTGACCAATCACAACAGACTGGGCCTTTGATACATGTAAACCTGTTGTTGGGGACCTCCAAAACTAAATTAGGAACCTTTAAAATAGCATAATAGGGGCACTTTAAAACAAATAGTGAAAGTCTGAGGACTGGCCCCTCGAACGCCTGAGCCACCTTGCCTTAACAAGGCTCCAGGGGAGGGAAGGCCAGGTGCCACCCTGCTCTACGCCGTCTGAAATAAGGGGCTCTCTGGGGACTTCAGTATGGGATGAAACACACTCTTGTTCTCACCTACTTGCATGTTTCCTATCTCCACCTGTGTGCTGTTCTCCTGCAGCTCAGGCTTACTTTCCTATTTACACAGCCAGGAAAGAGGGCTGGAACCACAACCAGACCGATGCAAAGTTACTGAATGAGTGCAAGAACAACACTGACACACAAATGAGTATGCTGTATGCATATATAAGCACACACACACACACACACACACACACACACACACACACACACACACACACATTCTTTTTAAATATATTTATACATTTATAATATTATTTATATATCTAAATATTTAGCTTTTTAGTCTAAAAAACGAAAAGTTTAAAAATCTAGGAAACATGACTGATAGGGGTTTTTCTTAACAAATGCACTTCATCATTGTGGTTTCTCATTATCTGTATCATGCACAACTTTACATCACTATTTGCCTCTAAACGAGAAAACATCATGCAGCATAAAGATATATATTTTTAATTATATACAGAAACCATAATAGCTGTGACAATCAACAAACACATCAATAAAGTAAAAAAGAGCTCAGAATACCACCATAAGTCAAAAAGAGATGCAAACAGTGATAGTATAAAATGAAAAGAGCAAACATTAAAGCAATAATCCTTAAGAATAAAAGAAATGATAGGATAGGAAGGATGATAGGATAGGATAGGATAGGATAGGATAGGATAGGATAGGATAGGATAGGATAGGATAGGATAGGATAGGATAGGATAGGATAGGATAGGATAGGATAGGATAGGATAGGATAGATAGACTGGACTAAATTACCATTTGTGGGTAAAAGGGTCTTAGGAATGTTCATAAGCACAATTAATGGTTGGATTTTTTTCCAGCGTACAAGAGACTCAAAAGAGACACACAAGAAAGGCTCATGGCAACCGCAAATCTACTATTATTGATTTATATTCTTATTATTTTAGAAAGATAGAAAGAAAGGAAGCCCAAGAAGCCCTCACAGAAACAGACAGACATGCACTGAATGTAAGTGGGTCCAAAAACCCTCAGGTCTCACTGTAGCCCAATTCTCATCCTTACCTTGCAGGATCGCCGGGGCGTTACAGGAAAAGGTGCACTGCTTGCCGAATGTGGTGCCCCAGGGACATGAGAAGGAGGCAAAGTAGACATGTGACTGAGGGGGTGGGCCGCAGTCCACTGGCTGACAGCTCACTGCACGGTCCCAAACTCCATGCACACAAATCAGCTCTGCTTCCGTCTGAAACAGACAGAGAAACCATAAAATCATAATTTGTGAAAGGTTCATTAGACAACATGACACATCATCTGTGATCATTTACAGTCTCTGTAAATGTGAGTACAATTCGAGACAATGACAGCTATGGGCTACAGGAATATTCTCGAAATCTACATAATCTGAATAAACTGAAAGTCATGTTTCAGAAAGACATGTTGTCTTCTGGAAATACTGGAGATGTTCTTGCCATTTATTACACTGCAATTTATGATTGGGAAAATGTAGGTCACAAGACTCACAAAAGTAGGCCACGACCTTCCTTTTAATGTTTTCAAAATGTTTCTTGATCCAAAACAGTTGTGAAAAAGTCAAGCTATTGAATAAACACTGTCTATATCTAATATCACTCCAAATTATCTTTGTTTGGACATGCGCAGATATAAATGAGCCTCCAGTTACGGTGGCCTTCTGAATAAGGTGTTTATATGACCCGATTAAGCCAATATTCCTAGAAAACTGAATAACACAGCTGGCATTTGACTGTATTCATCAAAATTTTGGGTCATGTAAACATGTTTACCTGAAGCTTAACTAACTGGAAAATGACTAATCCAATTTATATTAGAATATTATTGTGAATGTACACCGATCAGGCATAACATTATGACCTGAATACCACTGATGATCTCTCCATCACGGCTCCTGTTAGTGGGTGGGATATATTAGGCAGCAAGTGAACATTTTGTCCTCAAAGTTGATGTGTTAAAAGCAGGAAAAATGGGCAAGCGTCAGGATTTGAGCGAGGGCCAAATTGTAATAGCTAGACGACTGGGTCAGAGCATCTCCAAAACTGCAGCTCTTGTGGGTTGTTCCCGGTCTGCAGTGGTCAGGATCTATCAAAAGTGCTCCAAGGAAGGAACAGTGGTGACCCGGAAAAGGCTCATTGATGCACATGGGGAGCGAAAGCTGGCCTGTGTGGTCAAGAAGTTAATGCTGGTTCTGATAGAAAGGTGTCAGAATACACAGAGCATCGCAGTTTGTTGAGTATGGGGCGGCATAGCCGCTGACCAGTCAGGGTGCCCATGTAGCACAAAGGCCCCACATCGCAACTTACAGGACTTAAAGGATCTGCTGCTAACATCTTGGTGCCAGATACCACAGCGCACCTTCAGGGTTCTAGTGGAGTCCATGCCTCGACGGGTTAGCAAAAGGGGGAGCAACACAATATTAGGAAGGTGGCCATAATGTTATGCCTGATCGGTGTAAACATTGATGAGATATTTTCTGTGCAGAAAACATCTCATGTAATCTTACTGCTGTTTAGCAGAAACTAGATATCAAAGCCTCATTCGTCACTTTTCTTTCATATAGGGTTTATATAACATCTGTTGCAATAAAAGACTATGTTTTTTTTTTATTTAGAATAACATGCATTTACTGTACAGGAGAAAATACATGGATTTGACAAACATAGGCAGTTCACAATTCTTGTACACACATGATGAGAAGGAAGGCCCTGGCCGTGGAGAACAGTGAGCGTATAGCCACGATGACAGGAAACAGAGCAGTGTTTAGAGTCTAACACTGGAGTACAGCGGATTGAAGCGTGTTCAACGCTCAGAGGACTGCACGACTCAGTGCTGCACAGCCTACGCACACATCTGAGAGAGAAAAACACATAAAGCTTGATTATTATTGGCAGACAGACATCGCATCCATAGTCAAACATGAAGGAATTTGGATATATTTATGTATGATGTATTTGTCTTTATATGTCTTATCATCTACTTTGTACACTACCAAGCTGATAGCTGTATTGGTATCGGTGATACTGGCCTTCATTCATAAAAAGATGCCATTAAACAAGTATGTAAAATATAGGCTACTCTCTTTATGTTTTTTGGGGGTTTTTGGAGCTGGGCAATCGATTAATCGCATCCAAAATAAAGGTTTTGTGTTTACATGTGTGTATACTGTGTATAATTATTATGTATATATTTAAGAAAAAGTTTTATATTTATATAAAAGATAAATTATATAAATACAGCATATACTGTACATGCATAATAATATTACACAGTACACACATTATTATGTAAACATGAACTTTATTTTGGATGCGATTAATACATTTGATAGCACAAATGTTTTCTGCATAAATTTAGAGATTAACTGTGAAATTATTACATTATAAAATATACTAAAAACTTGTTTTTTTTAATTAATTGACAGCACTAATTAAAATAGAAAACAGCTATAATTAAAATATTTTTACAATATTTTTGATCAAACACCACTTTGGTAAGCATAAGAGACTTTCTTGCCGACCTCAAACTTTTGAACAGTAGTGATACGTGTAAATGTGCAAGTATGTGTTTGTGCTTGTAAGTCGTGGGAGACCCCACCCTCAGCGCACCCGGTCAGGGCAAAGGCGCTGAAGTGACAAGAAGTACGCAATGCAACCGCCAGCACCGCCACTTGAGAGGAGGAGAAGTTCAGCTGCACTGCTGAAGTCTGGTAGAACGGCACACTCAGGTTATGGGTCACATTCACCACTAGGGGGTTACGCTGACACGACAGCTCGTACGAACCTGAGCACAAACAACAACATGTCAAATTCACACAAATTCTATAATATGTGAGCTTGGATCACAAAACCAGTCATAAGTCACACAGGTATATTTGTGGCAATAGCCAACAATACATTATACACTCTACATTATAACCCAAGTTGGGATAAAAATGTACAAACCCAGTGAATGGGTTGTTTTAGCCCAGTGGTTTTAAATGTTTTGCCCAATGTGCTGGACAGTTTATTAACCCAACTATTGTTTAAAATATGGCTGGCTTAAAATAAACCCAAAATGGGGGGTGGAAATTAAAAATCAGACACATAATTACTAGAGGCAACAATAATAATCAAAAGATGAGCATTTATTAATACATGTTTATTGCTAATTCTTCATTAAACTTATTAATAAATGTTAATTTCTAACATACTTTGGGTTAATTTTAAGCGAGCAATACAGTAATTTTGAAACAATAGTTGAGTTAAATAAAACTACCCAGCAGATTGGGCAAACATAACCCAATCACTGGGTTAAAACAACCCAACCGCTGGGTTAAAACAACTCATTTACTGGGTTAAAACAACCCAGCCGCTGGGTTAAAATAACCCAATCACTGGGTTAAAACAACCCAACCGCTGGGCTAAAACAACCCAATCGCTGGGCTAAAACAACCAAATCACTGTTCTAAAACAACCCAATCACTGGGTTAAAACAACCCAACCGCTGGGCTAAAACAACCCAATCGCTGGGCTAAAACAACCAAATCACTGTTCTAAAACAACCCAACCGCTGGGTTAAAACAACCCAATCACTGGGCTAAAACAACCCAACTGCTGGGTTAAAACAGCCCAATCATTGGGTTAAAACAACCCAACCGCTGGGTTAAAACAACCCAATCGCTGTGTTTGTCCATTTTCAACCCAACTTTTAACCCAGCATTGTTTAGTGTATGGGTAAATTTTAGTGTATTTTGTAAATGTCCTAGCGTAAATATATCAGAAATGTATTATTAGTAGTGATATGCATTGCTAAGGACTTCATTTGGACAACTTTAAAGGAGATTTTCTCAATATTTAGATGTTTTTGCACCCTCAGATTCCAGATTTTCAAATATTGTCCTATCCTAACAAACCATACATCAATGGAGAGATGATTTATTCAGATTCAGATCATCTGCACAGCTCACTTTCACAGAGCTGACCCTTAGGACTGGTGTTGTGCTCCAGGGTTACAAATGGTAATTACAAACTTTACCAAACAAATTATAGATAATATGTGTTACCAAGCATGTGTTTATTTCCAGTGGTGTCACACAGTTCAATGGTCACTGTTTTCCTGCAACTTTCCTCATGCCAACTACCATCATAGGCGAGGTAGATAATAACAGAGGCGGCTACACCCGGTCGCTCGAATCCTACCTGCAAAAACAATGTATCAGTTTCAGTAATGCTTACATGTGCAGTGGATACATGCCTCCATCACTTATTAACAGTGGGAGAGGGGATGGATGGCACATAGAAATATTAAAATATTAATATAAAATCTAGAATAATCCTGAACATACACTACCATTCCAAAGTTTGGGGCGGTAAGATGTTTTAATGATTTGGAATGAAGTCTCTTATGGTCACTAAGCCTGCATTTAATTTGATCGAAATACGATAAAACAGTCATATTGTGAAATACTACAATTTAAAACAACTGTTTTCTGTTGTACTATATAAAAATCTAATTTATTCTTGAGATGGTAAAGCTGAATTTTAAGGGCACATGATCCTTCAGAAATCATTCTAATATGCTGATTTGTTTCTTATTATCTGTTGAAAACAGTTATGCTGCTTAGTCTGCATGAAACAGAAGATGTGATTGTCTTTTCTTCCCTATTGTGATGTGTATTCGAGTGAAAGCTTCTCGACACGGGACAAAATGTAGGGTGGGAATTGATTGGATCATTGGATTATTGTTGTTTGCTATTGCTGCGATCTCATATGAGTGACTATATATTATATAGTGCTGTAAATCGATTTAAAAACATACTTCACTGCAAAAATTCTAAATTAAATATAGATTAATCCTTATTAAAGCTACGAAAATCAGTCAAGAGCAGTGAGTGATTTTCTCTGTCTTTTGTTCTTTGATTAACATTTATTTATGATATATATATATATATTATATATAATATACATAACTATGTTTTCAGTGGCGTATAAAGACCTTACATAATGAACTGTTATGTTTTTATGACCTTAGAATGAGCCGTTTCTATCTACACACACCGCGGGTCCCTTACAGTGAAGCCACCATTTTGCGCCGTCATGTTTCTACGGTAGCCCTAAAGGGACAAACTTCTCTACAGAGCGCTAGCTACTCTCTGCTGTCTCAGACGACCACATCTTTGTCCTGTGTCAGCCACCGTAGCTTCTCTATGTGCTTCGAAAGGGAGGGGGGATTCGATTCACAACCTCACCACTAGATGCAGCTAAAATTCACACACTGCACCTTTAATGATCACAGCAGTGGGTTTATTAGGCTGCTGTCACTTTAAGATCTGAAGCACATGACGTGGATCCTGATCTGATACGCATCCGATGTCCTCTATATATATATATATATATATATATATATATATATATATATATATAATGTATATGTGTGTGTATATATACACTGTATAAGTGCATGGATCAATCATTTCTAATAAACACTGCAATACGTTTTCATTTCATGGGGACTTTAATACTTTTTGTGAAAACCCTTGTACATTTAGGATTCTTTGATGAACAGAAAGAAAAGCATTTATTTGAAACAGAAATCTGTTGTGACATTATAAAAGTCTTTACTGTCACTTTTAATCTTTTTAATGCATCCTTGCAGAGTAAGAGCACACATTTCTGAGCCAAAACTTTTGACCGGTAGTGTACATAAAACTACACAAATTGAAAGACCATTTAATTTCCTTAATTTTACATTTTATTAAAAAAAATAAATTACTGAATGTGCATTATTAATGGACAAGGTTGTCTGCAGAAGGGGAAGCTAATACTTACATCAAAAATGCTTAATATAGACCTGATTATTTTGCATTCGTTCACTGAGCATGTGTGTGTGTACCTTTAGCCAGACAGGCTGATCCTGAGTATAGTAGCTGTTCAGATGGGCAGTACAGGGGCTCCATGCGTCATGAGCCACTACTTCATTTATGTCAAAATACTGCGACTTGCACATCTGATAAGCAAAGCATAAAAAGAAATGTAAAATATATATGATTTATTTTTGTTTATTTGAGTGGTTAATTTGAGATGATGTTCAATGGGGTTAACAGATATGACATTTAAAAAGTGGGCTTAGCTCAAAAGGCAATACTTGTGTACCTGAGTGAGCACAGGCTCCCCGATGACCCTCGAGGCTGGGCATCTCTGGTCCTGATGCGAGCCTGAGGCGGTGGACGCCCACTGATCAGTGAACCCCTGGGGAGTGAAAAAGCCACAGTCCTGGATGCTGGAACCTCGTTCAAACTCCTCACACACTCCATCCCCTTCAAACACGTAGCACAAGCTCGGCTGACCTGAAAGAGACAGAACAAGTAAGAGAGCGTGGACACAAACCCATCATAAGTAACAAGTAACGACTGCCAAGTCGTAACTGTGTTTTCATAGCAAGTCAGTGAGAGTAGGCTTCACTTACGTGTGAATTAAAAACAAAAAGGAACGTGATTCCACTCAGACGATTAAATAAACAATCAAGACGTCGCATTGAAATGTGTGGATGATGTCATTACATATGAACGAGTTATGGCAGAAGTGAATTCATTAGACACGTGCGAATGACATCTTGCATGAGCTCTTGTCTGAGAATGCTGCAAGGTAAGAGGAAGATGACGCATTGGTGGGAACAGCTTATCAAAGGCAAGGGGCTCAAAAGGGTTCTAACAACAAATTAAAAACACAAGCATTTGATTGGCCGCCCCTGCCGCAGAACAGCTGACCTAACCCACATGCCAATGCCAAAGGATTTACTTCTAAGCTTTGTTGATCTTTGCTCCCCAAATACGCTCATGGAGATAATATATGAGAGCTGCTAATGTGGCATTAGAGTAAATATCGCAAAAAAAGCCATTCCTGAATGCCCTAAATCCACAAAAATGTGGTTACAAGCTACTATGAAAACATTGGGATGTTTGAGGCATGCGAGTCAGTGCTACGTCTATGGTCATGTTTGAATTAGAC
Source organism: Paracanthobrama guichenoti (assembly GCA_018749465.1). Classification (NCBI taxonomy): domain Eukaryota; kingdom Metazoa; phylum Chordata; class Actinopteri; order Cypriniformes; family Gobionidae; genus Paracanthobrama; species Paracanthobrama guichenoti. The sequence continues at coordinate 21,829,868 of CM031944.1, read as the reverse complement.
ACTTCTCATGCTTCACGCTCACAGAAAATGTAGTACTTTCAGTCACGGAAACAACATTGACTAAATTGGTGAACTATTTGCTCTTTTCCCCTAACATCTTCCTGTATAGTTTCACTCTCACTCCAGTATGGCATACGGTTAGATAATATAATTATGAAGATCAATAGCATCCTACAACATACTGAACATGCAACACTTTTGACCATTCCCAATAGTGTGATGGCATAAAACGATAGTGTTGTAGTACTCGAGACCGGTCTTAAGACCATTTTTTGAAGGTCTTGGTCTTGTCTCGGTCTCGACTGCATTTCTCCTCGGTCTTGTCTTGGTCTCGGACTTAGAGGACTCGGGATTTTATCTCAAGACCAGTCAAGACCACAACTGCAAGGATATCACTAAATTGCCGGTGCATTGTCTGATTTAACATCATTAATGTGATTTGATCAAATGCAATCAATAACTTCTTTGTAATGTGATTTCTTTTGTTACTTTGCTGCCGGGTTCAAAAGCAATGCAGCATTTTCTCAAAAAATACCCAAAATTAATATAAATGCCCACAAAATTTTGAGATTTAGTGTTTTTATATAACATAGAATATAATCATATCACAAGAGCAATATCACAAGAGCAAGAGAGCTGTTTTCATGAATATAAGCATTATTGCAAATGATATTGATTTATACAAACGTTCAATAAACAAGAAGTTAACATTAGCCTAAATGACATTTTAAACTGTGTCTTTGCTAATTCGGCAACGTTTCGGCACACGCTGGTCTTGGTCTCGACTTGGTCTCGGTTTAGGTGGTCTTGACTACAACACTAATACTGAATAAGAACATCTTCATTACATGCAGGGCCAGATTAACACAGTGTAGTGCTTTAGGGTGAACACATTTGAAGAGTTGAGCCAATCGCAATTCTTTATGTATTTTATATTCTCTCTGTATATATTGTATCTTTAACTGTTCATTTTGTATCTGCATCTCTTCCAGAAAAATATACAAAACATGAAAAATATTTTAAAGGTCTAGTCATTATCTTAATCACTTGCCCAATCCCGTCTATGGATAATCTGGCCCTGATTACATGAAATAGCACCAGTTGTGTTACAGTAAATGACCTAAAATCCACAGTTTGGACTGGATACTGAAGCCTGGAATTAATCTTTGAATATCTCTCCAAATATATTGCGCAAAGATTCAAACTGAATGATCAGACATCACAGATTTTACATCACAGAAATTACTCATAATTCATATTGGGAAGTGTTTTTTTTCTTCTTCTTTTTTCTGGTCAGCCAGTGATTTCTCGATCATGAGAGGACATTTTTTTAATTTGAAATATGTTTCATATTTGTCATTATAGAATGTCAGTGTTATGAACTGTGAACAATTTATGAAGAAATGTGATTGTCAGTTTACTGGACTTTTGGAGTAAGTAGCATTTTATACTACAGTATCCATATATACAGTGAAAACAGTAATATTATGAAATATGATTCAAATTAAAATAATGGTTTTCTATTTTAAAGGGGTCATGAATTGAGAAATCAACTTTCCTTTGAGCTTTTGATATATAAAAGGTCATGGTAATATAAGAATATCCTGTATGTTTCAGAGCTGAAAACTTCCTTGTTAGTCAAAGAAAAGCTTTTATTGATGTCAGGCCCAGAAAACGAGAGATCTCAGAATGTGCCAGGCTGTGATGTCAGAGTGTGGTGGAACACCGCCTCAACAGAAGAAGAACGCCTGATTCTGTAGCCCCGCCCACTCGTGCCTGACATGACACAGACCAACATAGAGCTAAACCGGATCCAACTTCTAAGCAATAAACATAGCGCATAAGCTTCATTCAGATTCCAATATTATGAATGCATGGATGACCTTTATTTTTAATGAATATCCTGCTCACATGAAGACATTGTGTGTTTGTTCCTTCATTTCACCACGGATGCTTTTGTAAACAAGATGAGATTACATGAATGAATAAAGCAACACTAATGTGAGTAAAAATGTTTTTTATATGTGATAGTATTGCATTGATATCGCATTGATTGTTTGATATCTATTGATTATGTGTACGTGTCTAACTGAACATAACATAGCACGCTGTCACAGGCTGGAGAATCCTTTATTTGTGGTATTGTTGGTTCATTGCGATTTGGGATCAGACTCGGACATGTATGGGCCAGGGCTCGCAAAGCCCAATGTCCCGGGGCTATGTGTTTTCCAGACGGGCTACCAAAACATAAGCCCGGCCTGCCAACGGGCTATTTTAAATTGTGAAATAACATTCCTTTCTTGATGTGTGTTGTTCACTCTCTCTTGACTTGATATTTGAAAGTCAAATTTTGATCATGCTGTCTGCAACGTACTTTGTGTGTGTGTTGTGTGTGTGGTGCACAGTTATATCCACTGATCGGGCGGGCCAAGTAATAAAAAACTAACATTCCAATCAATCACGGGTGGATGAGAGATAAATCATTGTGTTTGTTTGATAAAGACGTTTTGCGAGCCCTGAGGGCGAATCATTCCGGTTGCCGTTTTCTTCACACGCTTTTAAAACAATTCCCACATGTACTGACGAGGGAGCTGGAGCTCATTAAATATGTAAATCTTATCCAATCATAGCAGTGGGGGTTTATTTCCAAGTCTTCAGTGCGGCACGCCCATAAAAACCGAGCGTGCAGGAGAGAGCCTCAAAACCAGGGTAGAAAATAGCCTATTACTTATTCATTATGATGTTTTTGAATGTAAAAACCATGCAAACGTCATTAGTTGACCTCAGACAACAGTATGAAAAAATAAAAAAGCCAGTTCATGACCCCTTTAATATACTTTAAAAGAGATTAAAAAAGAGCAATGTTTTGGTCAATCAACCTTCCTCTGGCCTTTTTCCCTTAGTTTACATTGTACTTTCATTCCACACATCTAAAAATTATTTAACAAATATTATATTAAGCTATCATTTATTCCTGTGATGGCAAAGCTGAATTTTTCTTGATGAGACATGATCTCATGATCCTTCAGAAATCTTTCTAATAAGCAGATTTGCATACATTTCTTATTATTATCTACGTTGAAAGTGGTTGTGTTTCTTAATATGTTTGTGTTATGAAAAGAAAGTTAAAAAGAACTGTAGCATTTATTTTGAAATATTTTGTAACATTAGAAATGTCTTTACTGTCATAATTGATATTTATTGTACCCTTGCTGAATAAAATAATAATAAATAATAATAATACTGACCTCAAGCTTTTTGAACCATAGTGTCTGTTATTTCTTGGAGCTTTTATATTTACATGATATACATGTTCATTTCTACGACTGACTACTTGTAAAGACACATGAATGCTAATAATACAGTAAATAATGCAACAATGAAAATAGACATTTTCATATACACATAATGTATACAGCATATTGAATATTACATGATGCCCTTAACATCATTAGGGATTTCTGTATTATGCTATATAATATGCAACAATAAACTTTTTGTTGAAGTAAAGTTTTGTTTGTACAGTTTCTGATTCTGAAGATTATAGATAATGATTTTGGCAATATTAAAAGAGTAACAATTCTCTGCATATGATGACAGATAGTCTGTAGAATGGATTCAGAAATTAATCATTGTCTTTTCATTTAAATTATAATGCTTTTCAGAAGGAATACCTAATATATAATATTGCACAATGCTGAAAATGTAAAGGCCATTTAGATTTTGGAATGGGTGCAAAAAATAAAGACACGAAGACCTCCAGATTTTCTCTTTAATTCAGTCTGAGAGAGAAAGACATTAGCGGAGAAATCTGAATTTACAGGAGACAGCAATATTGTATTGTTTTGGCTTGGTTTGTTTTGTTTTGTGAGCTGGTTATGATTATTGCCCTGGTTTATTATCCTGTGTGGAAGTTTCTGGTGCTTCTGTTGTGGGGCCAGAGTTCTCAGTGGACAGTGAGAGTATTTGTTTTGGCCAGAGTGACTCACCATGACACTTGAAACCTGCTTCAACATGGCATTTTTTTGAGCAGCCGTCTCCATCTAAGAGATTCCCGTCATCACAATCCTCAGTCCTGTGGGGGAAAGATAGTTATGAAATATGTGGAAGTTCTTTGGCTCTGCTTCACAACACGAAAGACTCAAATAAATACTCAAAAATATGAAACATTCTTTAAAAATGACTAAAGCACATAACATGCAAAGCCTCTGACAGACCCAATAAGTTTATACTGACCCCTGTAGTGTGCCATCACCACAGAAATGTTCTCCATGAGTATAAACCAAGCCTGGGGAAAGTTCACTGAACAAACCATCCGACTCCACCTGGATCCTGTACAGGTACTGAACATCCCTCTGCACATCACTATAAGCAAACAAGTGCAAACACAATCAGAATATATACATAGTTAGTAAAGGGATGAGCAAGTGGTGAGAACACCACTTTTTCCTTTCTGTCCTTCAATCCGTGCAGACGTGTTTTTCTCTCTGCTCCCTGCTGGCTCTCGCGCTGTTTTGTTTTGTCTAGTGTTTCGTCTCTTCTCTTCTCTGACTGCTGCTTTGCTGGACTCCTGAAAATACTGAAATGGAATTGATTAACTGGTCAATCAGCGCGATCGACAAGATTTTCTCACTAAGGAAGGGTGCCCCGGGAGAACCCACCTGCCCGGACGGGACCTTTAGGGTACGTGAGGGACGCATGGAACAACTGGCAAGTCCTGTGCCTGGAGGCTCTGTCCGTGGAGGATGCGGAAGATTTATACATGATTGGATTATTGATGGCGGGGTTCCTATTCTTTGGCTTTGGGATTGCCCTGACCTATCGGAAGATTGGTAAGACAGCTGCAAGCAAATTCACCCAGCCGCTGTCTGTGGAAATTAAAGAATGCTTCGGGTTGTGTGTGACCGTCTGAAGGAATTAGATCAGAAAGTGATAGGAATTGAGGAACTGAACCATAACAACGCAGTCCGGACTGCGGATACGCAGGGTAGAGTGGGCTCTATCGGGGTCAGATCGGTGAACTTTACGGACTGTAACCGGTCTGGCCATGAGGCTGGACGTAATGTCTAGGGAAACTGCACAGACCGGACGCGAATGCTGAGGACCAGATCTGATTGATTGATTATGATCCGGACAAATTACCGAAGATCATCAAATGGATTAAAAATAATAAATTGTATTTGCCTGACCTAATCAACTAGCCCAACGAACCTCACTTGGTCCCTATCTCTCGGTTGGGAGGTCAGCCGGGCAGCTGTCTGCTATCTTTCCCTGTGCACTGCCTTATCTCCCTTCAAGGACAAACCATAGAACTGAACTCGAAAACATCTGAAGTTATGGCTAACATTCTCACACAACACAATCTCAGACTCACTCGCACCATACATACCCGACCTTATTCCCTCCCCGTTCCATCCGTCTGCCTGTCTGTTATCTATCTCCTCTCCCACTCCATACAAAAAATCCCACCACGTGACCACGTGTACTGTGTCATGTTTATGTTTATGTTTTGTTGTGTTTGCTATGTAATGCTTGCTAAATTGCATTCTTGTATTTCTGGAGAGCGTAGGGCGGCGCCTGAATAATCGGCTGCGGCCCGGAGGCTTGCTCCAAACTTCATTTCGTTATACTGTACTTGTACATGTGTAATGACAAATAAACTTCAACTTCAACTTCAACTTCAACATTGAGGAGCGAAGCCAGCGACTGTCTTTGCAAGTCACTTTATCATTCCTTTAAACGATTTGTTAAAACACTTAATCATTCAGGAATAAAACACCACTAATGTGTGTTGTTCCAACAGTTATGCTGCGGCTTTCTTTGGAACTATTTTATTGGAGCACCAAAAATAAAGTAACTGGCAATATTGTGTCTAAAAAGTTACTCAGAAGTTACTCAATAGTAACTTAATGTTTATTGAACTCTAGTAGAAAAACAATTTCATACAATCTAAAACTTTTAAAAAAAAACCTGAAATTGATTATATTATAGTCACTATACACTCACCTAAAGGATTATTAGGAACACCATACTAATACTGTGTTTGACCCCCTTTCGCCTTCAGAACCGCCTTAATTCTACGTGGCATTGATTGAACAAGGTGCTGAAAGCATTCTTTAGAAATGTTGGCCCATATTGATAGGATAGCATCTTGCAGTTGATGGAGATTTGTGGGATGCACATCCAGGGCACGAAGCTCCCGTTCCACCACATCCCAAAGATGCTCTATTGGGTTGAGATCTGGTGACTGTGGGGGCCATTTTAGTACAGTGAACTCATTGTCATGTTCAAGAAACCAATTTGAAATGATTGGAGCTTTGTGACATGGTGCATTATCCTGCTGGAAGTAGCCATCAGAGAATGGGTACATGGTGGTCATAAAGGGATGGACATGGTCAGAAACAATGCTCAGGTAGGCCGTGGCATTTAAACGATGCCCAATTGGCACTAAGGGGCCTAAAGTGTGCCAAGAAAACATCCCCCACACCATTACACCACCACCACCAGCCTGCACAGCGGTAACAAGGCATGATGGATCCATGTTCTCATTCTGTTTACGCCAAATTCTGACTCTACCATCTGAATGTCTCAGCAGAAATCGAGACTCATCAGACCAGGCAACATTTTTCCAGTCTTCAACTGTCCAATTTTGGTGAGCTCGTGCAAATTGTAGCCTCTTTTTCCTATTTGTAGTGGAGATGAGTGGTACTCGGTGGGGTCTTCTGCTGTTGTAGCCCATCCGCCTCAAGGTTGTGCATGTTGTGGCTTCACAAATGCTTTGCTGCATACCTCGGTTGTAACGAGTGGTTATTTCAGTCAAAGTTGCTCTTCTATCAGCTTGAATCAGTCGGCCCATTTTCCTCTGACCTCTAGCATCAACAAGGCATTTTCGCCCACAGGACTGCCGCATACTGGATGTTTTTCCCTTTTCACACCATTCTTTGTAAACCCTAGAAATGGTTGTGCGTGAAAATCCCAGTAACTGAGCAGATTGTGAAATACTCAGACCGGCCCGTCTGGCACCAGCAACCATGCCACACTCAAAATTGCTTAAATCACCTTTCTTTCCCATTCTGACATTCAGTTTGGAGTTCAGGAGATTGTCTTGACCAGGACCACACCCCTAAATGCATTGAAGCAACTGCCATGTGATTGGTTGATTAGATAATTGCATTAATGAGAAATTGAACAGGTGTTCCTAATAATCCTTTAGGTGAGTGTATATACACTATATTGCCAAAAGTATTGGGACACCCCTCCAAATCACTGAGTTCAGGTGTTCAATCACTTCATGGCCACAGGTGTATAAATCAAGCACTAGGCATGCAGACGCTTCTACACACATTTGTGAAAGAATGGGTCACTCTCAGGAGCTCAGTGAACTCAAGCGTGGTACCGTGATAGGTTGCCACCTGTGCAATAAGTCCATTCCTGACATTTCCTCACTACTAAATATTCCACGCTCAACTGTTAGTGGGATTATAACAAAGTGGAAGCGATTGGGAACAACAGCAACTCAGCCACGAAGTGGTAGGCCATGTAAAATCACAGAGTGGGGTCAGCGCATGCTGAGGGTCACAGTGCGCAGAAGTCACCAACTTTCTGCAGAGTCAATAGCTCCAGACCTCCAAACTTCTGTGGCCTTCAGATGAGCTCAAGAACAGTGCGTAGAGAGCTTCATGGAATGGGTTTCCATGGTTGAGCAGCTCATCCAAGCCTTACATCACCAAGTGCAATGCAAAGCGTGGGATGCAGTGGTGTAAAGCACGCCGCCACTGGACTCTAGAGCAGTGGAGATGTGTTCTCTGGAGTGACCAATCACGCTTCTCTGTCTGGCAATCCCATGGACGAGTCTGGGTTTGGCGGTTGCCAGGAGAACAGGACTTGCCTGACTGCATTGTGCCAAGTGTAAAGTTTGGTGGAGGGGGGATTATGGGGTGGGGTTGTTTTTCAGGGGTTGGGCTTGACCCCTTAGTTCCAGTGAAAGGAACTCTTAATGCTTCAGCAGACCAAGACATGGACAATTTCATGCTCCCAACTTTGTGGGAATAGTTTGTGGAAGGCCCCTTCCTGTTCCAACATGACTGCGCTCCAATGCACAAAGCGTCGGTCCATAAAGACATGGATGAGCGAGTTTGGTGTGGAGGAACTTGACTGGCCTGCACAGAGTCCTGACCTCAACCCGACAGAACACCTTTGGGATGAATTAGAGCGGAGACTGAGAGCCAGGCCTTCTCGTCCAACATCAGTGCCTGACCTCACAAATGCGCTTCTAGAAGAATGGTCAAAAATTCCTATAGATTCAAGATTCAAGATTCAAGAGTTTTATTTGTCACATACACAGTTATATACAGAATATACAACCGGCAGTGAAATGTAAACAGGTCCGCTCCATGGACAGTGCAAATTCACAGTTAAAAACACAAGGAAGAAATTATAATAGAAATAGGATATAAAAAAGTACTATATATATATATATATATATATATATATATATATATATATATATATATATATATATATATATGTCTATATCTGTAGAATTATAAATAATCAAGTCAAGAGAAAAAAAGGTAACAAATAAGGATAAAGTGGAATAAAATAATTGAAGTAGACTTTGCAGTGAGTAAACTGTAGACTTATAAATATGTGGTTAACAAATGTATAAAGAGTATAATGTGCAAACAGGTTTATGACAGGTTGTTACACAGTAACAACGAGAACAGAAAGTGCAGTGCAATGTCAGTGTATCGATGTTTATCCTGACGTGAAGTCACGTGATGTTAAGTGACTGAGTTCAGGAGTCTGATGGCCTGGGAAGAAGCTCCTCCTGAGTCTCTCAGTTTTGGCCATCAGGCTTGGAAGCGCTTACCAGATGGTAGCAGCGTGAAATGAGGGTTTGCAGGGTGATTAGAGTCCTTGATGATCTTGGTAGCTCTACCTTTGCAGCGTTTGGTGTAGACGTCCTGCAGAGACGGGAGAGCTGACCCTGAGATACGCTCGGATAAGCGCACTACTCTTTGCAGGGCTTTGCGGTCATGACTGGTGCTGTTCCCATACCACGCTGTGATGCACTGAGTTAAAACACTTTCTATCGCCCCTAAATAGAAAGTTTTCAGGATAGCTGGTGAAACCCTGAATTTCCCTCAGCTGGCGCAGGTGGTACAGTCTTTGCCTGGCTTTTTCACCTGTGTCTGAATGTGAGCAGTCCAGGTCAGGTCCTCGGAGATGTTTACTCCCAGGTACTTGAAGCTGCTCACTCTCTCTACTGGTGACCCGCTGATCATGAGGGGGAGTATGTCCGTTGCTGTCTCTTCCTGAAGTCCACAATCATTTCTTTGGTCTTGCCAACATTCAGAGAGAGACAGTTGTCCTGGCACCATGATGTTAGATGCTCCACCTCGTCCAAGTATGCCGTCTCATTGTTGTTGGAAATGAGGCCCAGGACAACAGTATCATCAGCAAATTTGATGATAGAGGTGGAGCTGTGTGTGGACAAACAGTCATGCGTGTAGAGAGAGTAGAGCAGGGGGCTCAGGACACAGCCCTGTGGAGCTCCCACACTCAGGGTGATGGAGGTGGAGGTGGACTGGCCTATTCTCACCACCTGAGGCCTGCCAGTGAGGAAGTCCTCAATCCAGTGGCAGAGAGAAGGATTCAGGCCGAGATCCAGGAGTTTGGAGGTTAGCTTGGTGGGAACTATGGTGTTAAAGGCTGAGCTATAGTCAATAAATAGCAGTCTTACGTAGTTCCCACTTTTGCTGTCGATGTGAGTGATGGAGGAGTGGAGGACATGAGAGATGGCATCTTCAGTCGATCTATTGGGACGATAGGCAAACTGAAGAGGGTCCAAAGTGTCAGGAATGAAGGCGCAAATGGTGTTTTTAATGAGTCTCTCAAAGACCTTCATGACTATAGGCGTGAGAGCCACTGGACGATAGTCATTTAGGCAAGAGGGTTTACTGTTCTTAGGGACAGGGATGATGGTGGATTTTTGAAGGAGGTGGGGACCACAGATGTAGCGAGGACTCATTAAAGATAGATGTAAACAACCCGGCGAGCTGATCAGCACAGGACCGCAGAACACGACCTGAAATACCATCCGGCCCGGCAGCTTTCCTGGCGTCCACACGGCTTGAGTGCTCTCCGAACTTCATCCTCCGAGACAGAGATCACGTGATTGTTGCTGCTCTGAGTAATTTCCTCTAACGCGCCACTTGGCGGAGTCGCGTTGCGCGGTTACAGTCAAAGCGAGCATAGAAAGAGTTTAACTCGTTCACGAGCAACGGATCAGCGTTCACCTCTGCAGAGGATTTAGATCCAAAGGAGCAGATGGACCTCAGACCTTGCCCCATGCGCCGCGAGTCGTTGAGTTGGAAATGAGACTCCACTCGGTCTTTATAACGGAGTTTTGCGGCTTTAACTGCTCGTCTGAGAGCATAGCAGGGGCGATCTGTATTCATTCATATTCCCTGAATGGAGACCGGCGTTGTAAGCAGCAGTGCGTCGCGTTCACTGCCGCGCGGATTGAATTGTCCACCCACGGTTTCTGATTTGAGAAGGACGTTATTGTTATTGTTTGCGTGGCTTGCTCTGTAAGCGTGTTGATGAAGCAAAGCGCCACGGCTGTGAACTTCGCTTACGCCAGCTGAACTCGCTCGGAACATGTCCCAATCCACATCGCCCAGAGCTGCCTGTAGCGCGGTCTCTGAGTGGGGTGACCAACGCAACTTCCCGCCTCACCGGGGTTCCTGGAGGAGCTTTTGTTTGTATTCGGGAGTGAGGAAAATGGCGGCATGATCCGATTTGCCAAGCGCTGGAAGTGACCGCGCTTTATAGGCGTTCTTAAGAGAGTAGCAGTGATCCAGTGTGTTTGCTCCTCGTGTGGGGCAGGAGGCGTGCTGGTGAAAGTTTGGCAGGACTTTCTTTAGGTTTGCTTTGTTAAAATCGCCCGCGACAATGAATGCAGCGTCGGGATGTTGGTTTATATGGCGCGCTGGCAACATCATGAAGGCCAGATAAAGCCAGCGCTGTGTCTGCCTGCGGTGGGATGTAACGGCGGTCGCGACAACCGCAGAAAACTCCTCGGCAGATAGAATGGGCGGCAGATGATTGTTAAATGTTCCAGATGAGGTGAGCAGGACGCGAGAGAATGGTGATGTTCCTGGGATCGCACCATTTCTTGTTGATCATGAAACACACTCCACCGCCTTTGGATTTACCGGCCTCGGCTGTTCTGTCCATCCGAAAAACAGAGAAGTTCTCCGGCGGCGTCACAGCTGTGTCCGGGACGCGGGCGTGAGCCATGTTTCAGACAAACAATAGATATTACAGTCTCTCATGTCCCGTTGAAAACTTATCCTGGCTCTAAGATCGTCCATCTTATTATCCAAGGATTGAACATTTGCTAGAAGAATGCTCGGGAGAGGAGGTCTGAATGCCCTTTTCCTCAGTCTGTTACGGATACCAGCACGTTTCCCACGGTGTTTCTTTGTTCTACGCCGCTGGCTCTGGCCATTGTTCAACTCGGCGTTCCGAAGAATCTCAGATGGCCACAGAGGATCGGCGAAAGTGTCCTGAAACAGTCCAGTGTAGAGGTAACCAATGTCCAAAAGAGTTTTGCTGTCGTAGTAGATCAATGCAGATGATAAGTTTGTAAAAACTGAGAGTAAAAGAAAGTAAAATAGTAAATAAAAGCACAGTCTTCGCGGAGCGACCTGAACGGCGACCAAACACAGCGGCGCCATTTTGTGTTCTCTATAAACACACTCCTAAACCTTGTGGAAAGCCTTCCAGAAGAGTTGAAGCTGTTATAGCTGCAAATGGTGGGCCGACTCCATATTAAACCCTACGGATTAAGAATGGGATGGCATTAAAGTTCATGTGCATGTAAAGGCGTCCTTAAACTTTTGGCAATATAGTGTACATTATTTTTTATATATTATATATTATTCAGTACAACAGCTCTATTGCTCGAAGGAACAGTATGAATTTAAAACATGCAGCAGTAATACTTGATCTGAGATATATTTATTCTCAGGGTGAACTCAAATCTAACCTTGTTAAAAATGGAAACGACCTTTTAATGTTGAGGGTATCACTGCATGTCCCACTGTGATGTTCCTCAGGCTATCGATCTGATCTGATTCAATGACCCTATAAAAAGAGTCTCACCATGATTGCCAAGGCTTGTTTGATTTCAGTCATTTTCCGGCTGGTGGTAAGAGGATGCCTAGCTAACTGAGCATCATCTACTTTCTCCTGCGGGTCTTATTACTCAACAAATTGCCCTTATTAATTATGGATTACTTCCAGGGACAGGGAAGGGAAGAGAGACTACTTAAAGCTATTGTTCCGAAGTTACAAAGGGAGATCCGATGAAGGATTCTGTGCAAGTGATAAAGTCATATTTCTCTCTTCATAGCACAGCCAGTTATAGAGAGGGGCAGTGACCTACAGCACAAGATCTCTTCTGGTAAGGTACAACTTTCTTTTTTTTTTTTTTTTGACAATTGTACACTAACATAGCTATTAGTCTCTTAAAGCCTTCATCTCTGTGACTAAGGAGAACATGGCACACTTGAGCTTAAACACATCAAATGTCTGTATCCATTTTAATAATTTAATGAAAAACATGTTCTTAAAACATAAATAAGACACACAAGGAAAAAACATTTAGACTCTTTTACAGCATAACAAGCAAATAATCTAATCTAGGCAACACAAAGTAGAAATATTATAGTGTTGGATTCCCCTATGATTCATCCCTCTAGTCTTTACGAAATTTTGTAGTAAAAAAAAAAAAAAAAAAAAAAAAATATATATATATATATATATATATATATATATATATATATATATATATATATATATATATATATATATATACACCGATCAAGCATAACATTATGACCACCTTTCTAATATTGTGTTGGTCCCCCTTTTGCTGACCCGTCGAGGCATGGACTCCACTAGACCCCTGAAGGTGTGCTGTGGTATCTGGCACCAATATGTTAGCAACAGATCCTTTATGTCCTGTAAGTTGCGAGGTGATGCCTCCATGGATCGGACTTGTTTGTTCAGCACATCCCACAGATGCTCGATTGGATTGAGATCTGGGGAATTTGGAGGCCAAGTCAACACCTCAAACTCGTTGTGCTCCTCAAACCA